>JBBGZY010000100.1:3292500-3892500 GCA_037952925.1 Lithobates clamitans | reverse complement strand
AGACAATTAGTTAGAAGAGAAATTAGTTAAAGAGAAAGCCTTCTCTTGAATGGGGCACTTAACTATGTAAAATCATAGCCGGGGCAAATTGTCCATTCCTGAACAGATCTGAGGAATATTCTCTGCATATTAAATGTTTCTTTGAAGTAGATAAAGGATTGGTTAACACAGGGGACGACAAGACCTTTATCTAGCTAATGAATTTGGCCCCGTCAGGTCTCCACTACAGTATTTAACTCAGATGGTATCTCTTCCTTGCATTTAAATTCACAACGGGTAAATAGCAGAGCATCTCCCATATCACACACACCTAACATTCCTGCAGATCAAAAGGAACTGTTAAATGAATTAGGTTTTCAATCTAAAGCCTGTCATATGTGTACAGCTAGCTATATTAACCCATTACCAACAACAATATTTCACACAAACTAATCCTTGTTTGTTATTCTAATATATATATATATATATATATATATATATATATATATATATATATATATACACACACACACACACACAGTATCTCACAAAAGTGAGTACACCCCTCACATTTATGTAAATATTTTATTATTTCTTTTCATGTGAAAACACTGAAGAAATGACACTTTGCTACAATGTAAAGTAGTGAGTGTATAGCTTGTATAACAGTGTAAATCTGCTGTCCCCTCAAAATAACTCAACACACAGCCATTCATGTTTAAACCGCTGGAAACAAAAGTGAGTACACCCCTAGGTGAAAATGTCCACATTGGGCCCTAAATGTCAATATTATGTGTGGCCACCATTATTTTCCAGCACTGCCTTAACCCTGTTGGGCATGGAGTTCACCAAAGCTTCACAGGTTGCCACTGGAGTCCTCTTTCAGTGCTCCATGACAACATCACAGAGCTGGGGGATGTTAGAGACCTTGCGATCCTCCTCTTTCTGTTTGAGAATGCCCCACAGATGCTCAATAGGGTTTAGGTCTGGAGACATACTTGACCAGTTCATCATCTTTACCCTCAGCTTCTTTAAGAAAGCAGTGGTCATCTTGGAGGTGTGTTTGGGGTCGTTATCATGTTGGAATATAGAGGGGATCATGCTCTGCTTCAGTATTTCACAGTACATGTTGGCATTCATGGTTCCCTCAATGAACTGTAGCTCCCCAGTGCTGGCAGAACTCATGCAGCCCCAGACCATGACACTCCCACCACCATGCTTGACTGTAGGCAAGACACACTTGTCTTTGCACTCCTCATCTGGTTGTCACCACACACGCTTGACACCATCTGAACAAAATAAGTTTAGCTGGGTCTCATCAGACCACAGGACATGGTTCCAGCAATCCATGTCCTCAGTCTGCTTCTCTTCAGCAAACTGCTTGCAGGCTTTCTTGTGCATCATCTTTAGAAAAGGCTTCCTTCTGCGATGACAGCCATGCAGACCAATTTGATGGAGTGTGCGGCATATGGTCTGAGCACTGACAGGCTGACCTCCCCACCCCTTCAACCTCTGCAGCAATGCTGGCAGCACTCACATGTCTATTTCCCAAAAACAGTCTCTGGATATGACGCTGAGCACGTGCACTCAACTTCTTTGGCCGACTATGGCGAGGCCTGTTCTGAGTGGAACCTGTCCTGTTAAACCACTGGATGATCTTGGTCACCATGCTGCAGCTCAGTTTTAGGGTCTTGGCAATCTTTTTATAGCCTAGGCCATCTTCATGTAGAGCAACAATTCTTTTTTTCAGATCCTCAGGGAGTTCTTTGCCATGAGGTGCCATGTTGAACTTCCAGTGACCAGTATGAGAGAGTGAGAGCACTAACACCAAATGTAACACACCTGCTCCCCATTCACACCTGAGACCTTGTAACACTAATGAGTCACATGACACCGGGGAGGGAAAAGGGCTAATTGGGCCCAATTTGGGCATTTTCACTTAGGGGTGTACTCACTTTTGTTGCCAGCGGTGTAGACATTATTGGCTGTGTGTTGAGTTATTTTTAGGGGACAGCAAATTTACACTGTTATACACGCTGTACACTCACTACTTTACATTGTAGGAAAGTGTCATTTCTTCAGTGTTGTCACATGAAAAGATATAATAAAACATTTATAAAAATGTGAGGGGTGTGTGTATATATATATATATATATATATATATATATATATATATATATATATATATATATATATATATATATATATATATATATATATATATGTATATATATATATATATGTATATATATATATATATGTATATATATATATATATATATATATATATATATATATATATATATATATATATATATATGTATATATATATATATATAAATAAATATTCACAGTTGCTAATGGAGATTACTCATAATCAACAGCTCCTTCCTATTCTAATTCATTAAATAATTTGATGTGTATTGGGGGAAGGGGATATGTGTACTGGGAGAGGGAGGGGGAGAAAAGTGTACTGGAGCAGGGAGAAATATTTGCTGGGAGGTTGCAGGGGGGATATATGTGCAATGGGGGAGGGGGGAGATGGAGATGTGTGCTGGGGAGGAACAAAGAGCTGTGTAGAGGGGGAGAGGAGGGAGAGATGTATACTGAGTAAGGAAGAAATGTATACTGGGGGGAGATGAGTACTAAGGGGAGAGTTAGGTTTTGACCCCTGTGCTTTATGTAATTCATGCTGGCCTTTACATTATGCACCCCATCTCCTGAACTTAGTGCATTATATACTCCTGCACTCTAAGCATTAAGCACTACTGACCCCTCCACTCTGCGGATGACATACTCCTAACCCTTACACTCTGTGTGGTTCACATACACGACCCCTGCACTCTGTACAAGGTCCTTGCCCCTGTGCTCTATGCTGGACACACTCCTGACCACTGCACTCTGTGCATTACTTACTCCTAACCCCTGCACTCTGTGTGTTACATGCTCCTGAACCTGCACTAGGGATTCTGTTCTATTTTTACTGCTATTACTATTTTTGATCACCAAAGCCCTGTTCCAAGACCTACTGTGGTGGGTTTCCAGAGCCGAAAAGTAACATCTTAAGCTTTGTGTACTTCCACAAGGACCAAGCACAGTTTTACAAAAGGCTTATACCATAACAAATAAAGCAGAAACAGAACACCGCAAATCTGACCACTTGTGCAGCAAGGGCTGGAAAGGTCTGGTGTTCACCGTGATCTAGAGAGGAGTAAATTGAGTGCAGAAGATTACACTCATGGGCTACACCTTAGTTTCAATAGTAGGCAATACCTCAATATGTGTAGAGGGAACGAGTGGAAACCAGTTTATGAATTGCAGAGGTTGTCCTAGAGAAAGAAACTCACTTCCAGTGACCAAAGCCTGTGTTAGTTGTAACTGTGGCCTTGGGGCAAGTAAAACTGGGCAGTACCCTACGAACATAGCATGGTGTTTTCTATCCCAGGTATAAGGGGGGGAAAGCCTAAAGCCTTCCACTTGGTCACAAGCCGGTTGTGTTTTTATACACCTTAGAGATTAGTTCAAAAAGGCACTCTAATTAGGCATTTATTTATTTATTTATTTATTTATTTTATCCACCACTGCACATTTTATTTCTGTAGTACAGAAATAAAATCTCGGCGAATACAAAATAATTCAGCCAAAATGAAAGAGTTCCATCAGTGTTTGAAATCAGGTGTATAGTAAGCCATAAACGTAACAAATGGTAAGTTACTTGTGTAGTGGTAGCTTAGATCAGAGTTTTTCTGGCAGTACTCTACACGAGGGCCCAAAAGTAGAAGGAATCAACAGTATTGGAGTTTAGCCTGACTTGCAATGGGGCCTTTTTACCAGAATTTACTGAGGACTGTTGGGCGGTTTTTGTGGCTGATTTAAAGCTTAGCTCCAGACACAAAAACTTTCTTTTAGATATAGTACATTCCTCAGTAGCTGCAAAGGACATAAATTAACTTTGTTCACATCAAATATCTTTGCAAACCCAATTATAACCTTGTAAAAGTAGCAGTGACATCATCACTATGCGGCCCGTGCAGAGAGCAAAGATGTAGGCAGGACCCAGTAGGTCACACCCACTACAGGTTGCCTGCAGAAAACTATAGGAAGGGACAAATACAAGACCAGTCACCCTGCATAAGGAGAGAGAGCAGCATTAATGGGTCTTTATTACAGGAAGCTCCCGCACATTAGCAAAGTTTTTACATTTTTATGTACACTGCATGGCACATGTTCTGCGCAGTGTACAGTTCTGACTCATTCCCAGCAATTATGGGATTCCAAGTATGAAGGTTGATGCTTCATTCCAAAAATGAAGGTGGATGCTGGGAAAAATATGACTCCTGTGCGCATGTGCAGGAGTTACAGCATCAGTCACTGCCCAATGACCAAAGAGGAGGTTGCAGGACCCAAAAGCAGTGACAAAGGAGTTCGTAACAGGGTACGAAGTTGCGACTGGAGCCCAGACCTGTCTTTGCTGGAGGAGGGCACACTAGGCCATAAGTGTGCCATACTATGTACATCTGATGCCTTTCTATCTGAACACAGTTGAAAAGAAATTTTGCAGCAGCTGTTGACCCCCCTGCAACATTCTTAATGAGAGATCTACTCATCTTAGGTAATATGTAAGCAAGCTCCTTTGATTTGTAAGGAGTGATAAATTAATGAATAAATAAATAAAAATCCAAATTAAAATCTATTCTTAGTTACCTATATTGTACATTTATTTAGGCAAGTGTACTATTTGGGATATCATTAGAATGCAATTAAAGTACAACTGTATACACCAATCAGCCATAAAATTATGACCACCAACAAAATTTTGAGTATTTCCCTCTTTTGCTGCCAAATTAGCCCTGACCTCTTAAGCATGGATTCCACTAGACAAAGCATCACATTGCCTCCACTGGCTTGCCTACTTCCCATAGTGCATCCTGGTCCCATCTCTTCCCCAGGTAAGTGATGCAAATGCACCCGGCCATCTATATGATGTAAAAGAAAATGTGATTCATCACACCAGGCCACCTTCTTCCATTGCTCCATTGTCCAGTTCTGATGCCCACATGCCCATTGTAGGTGCTTATGGCTTTGGACATCAGCATGAGCATCCTGTGAGGCTACGCAGCCACATGCGCAACAAACTGACACCTGACACGTTCTGACACCTTTCTATTGAAACCAGCATTAACTCTTTCAGCAATTTGAGCTATAGTAGCTCTTCTATTGGATCAAACTAAACAGGCCAGCCTTTGCTCCCCACAGACATTAATGAGTCTTGGCTGCCCATGAGCCTGTCACCGGTGCACATATTTTCCTTCTTTAGACCACTTTTGGTAGATCCTGACAACTGCAGAACAGAGATATCCCACGAGAGTTGCAGTTTTGGAGTTGCTTTGATCCAGTCATTTAGCCATTACGTGCTCAGTGCTCAGACCAAATAAGTTTGCCCTTGTCAAAGTCACTAAAAACCTTATGCTTGTCCATTTTTTCTGCTTTAACACATCAAAATCAGGGACAGGTTTATTTTCTGACTAATGTATCCTACCAACTTTCAGATAATATTATATATATATATATATATATATTTTATATATATATATATATATATATATATATATATATATATATATATATATATACATATATATATATATATAAAACATATGCAATTGTGACACAAGTCATATGGTATGGTATTAACAATTACCTTTCCTTTTCAATATGCAGCTCTGTAATTGTTTATGAAATGCAATGCAATATAGCTACCTGGAGGTGTTCTGTACACAGAATGTGTACAGAACGCCCCCCAGATACGTAATTTCCTGCTTGTGTGATTGGCTCACTGATTTTCCCAGAAGTCTGTACTAAGATACAAGTAAGATTTCAGGCATCCCCTGCAATAAATTTTTTTTTTTTTTTGGTAAGATACTCCCAATAGGAAATCACATCTAAAAGGACACAGACCCTGAAATTTCCTCATTAGAGCTTTGCAGGTGCAGCAGATGATTGAGAATTATGAAACCACTCTCACTAGACTGACTTCTGCACATGGGTTCAGACAAACACACAGTGATTTCTTCAGAATAACAAAAGGTAGGAATCTGCAACAAAGTTTGGCAAAATCCTTGCAATGTACATAGATCACCCAGAGAGGAATGTTTTTTTCTCAACAAAAGGGGAGTTACACTTTAACCTGTTAATGGTCATAATGTTATGGCTGATCAATTAGAAGATTAAAGCCCAACAATTGTTTAATCAAGTCGCCAAGTAGTGTTGCCAACCCCCAGAAGTAAAATTTACTGACAGGACCAAAAATTTACAAACACCACCAATTTTTTTTTTCTCCCATTTACTGACAGAGACACATTTTTTACTGGCACTGCAAAAAAGTACCTACAATGCCTGTTTTCAGTGCTAAACAGTGCAAATGTCAATATTTAAACCATAAACATGTAGCTAGTGCTATTAGTAATGTGTTTAAGTTAGACAAAAGTCAAAAGCCAAATTTCTTCATTTACATGGTACAGGAGGGGTTCAGAGGCTGTGCGGACATGGTACAAGGGGTCAGAGGCTGTGCGGACATGATACAGGGGGTCAGAGGCTGTGCGGACATGGTACAGGGGGTCAGAGGCTGTGCGGACATGGTACAGGGGGTCAGAGGCTGTGCGGACATGGTACAGGGGGTCAGAGGCTGTGCGGACATGGTACAGGGGGTCAGAGGCTGTGCGGACATGGTACAGGGGGTCAGAGGCTGTGCGGACATGGTACAGGGGTCAGAGGCTGTGCGGACATGGTACAGGGGGTCAGAAGCTGTGTGGACATTGTACAGGCTTCGGAACAGCGCATGCGCAGTAGCGCTGGCGGCCTGCAGCCATCTTTTTTTACGGGCACCGCTGCCCGTAACAGACATTTACGGGCACCCCGAAAATGGGGCGAAATTTACAGGCTGTCCATAAATTAATGGGCGGTTGGCAACACTGTCACCAAGTCATTCATGAATGCACTTTTTTTAGGGCCTCGGTACACTTAGAAAGCCTAATTCAATAATCAAACACAGGTGCACATTTTGAAGGAAAAGAAAAATACCATTTTATTTTTGCTGGCACTTCACAGCAATGCTACAGATGTGCATTGGCAAAATCCTTCAGTGATTCCTGGCAACACATATACAGTACTAACCATCTGGCCTTTTTAACAGTCATCAAATGGGAACTAATGTGATGTTTTATTATTGCTGTTAGCGTGATGCAAAAATGTCATTTCTATGAAAGGAAGCAATTCTATTATGAGAGCAATTAAAATTGTTTATTTCTTTTGTGTTTGCTTTTGTTTCATGATAAAGTATGATAAAGTAGATCTGCCATTAAAATAATCTTCATATAACAAAAAAAGCTAAAAAAAAAGGCACCTAAGGTGCATGCACATAGCTTTTTCTCCATAGAACTTACCAAAGGTCCCAGGCATGCTCAAAGGTTTCACTTAAAGATTAGAAGCATTCTGTCAATACATTTAGATTTATATAGTGGATGGGTGCCAAACCTCTTGTTAGAAATTGCATTATTTTTATACTGAGCATTTCAGATTCATGCACAGGTAATGGGTTCATTCATGTTTGCAGTGTGCACTTGCATTAATGCATGTTATGACTTGTGTTAACGTGCATTGCATTAGGGTAGCCCTTTGAAAATAATGCAGTGTGTGTGTGTGTGTAGGCACCCTGTAGTGACTACTTGTGCATTGATACATTACATTAAAGTAGAACTTTATTTAGACAATTAAGTCCTGCAAGATCTTTTCATGCTACCCCTTTTGCAGGTAAAACATTAAAAATAAGTGCCTAAAAATTCAGTCATACACAGATTCACCTTGCTCTGCATATGATCAGCTGCTCTCTTTTTTTAACACTGTGCCAAAAATCAGAGCCACTAGGGGTTGATCTGCTGATAGCCTAAAGACTTACTGCTGCTCAGGGTTCCAGGCTTCAGCAAAATGGCAGCCTCAAGAAGAAATAGAAACAATGCTGGAGGAATTTTGTAGTACGCACTAATTTTGGCATAATTATTAATATGTGTGTTCCTTGCTAAAGAACATAATTTTTTTATGAAGTTGTAATGGGTAGAAATTACATTTCCAAAGAAAAAAAAGAGTCAAATCCCATTTAAATTGACTTGCGGTTACAACTGCCAGCACCCGAATATTGAGAAGATAAAGAAAAAATAACAGCGTGGGGTCACCCCAATCAATACCAGGCCCTTCGGATTGGTATGGATTGGAGGGGAACCCCATGCCAATTTTTTTTTTAAAAATGGTCACCCCCAAAATCCATACCAGACCCCTATCCGAGCATGAAGCCTGACAGGTCAGAAAAGGGGGGGACGAGTGTCCCCCCTCCGCTGAACCATACCAGGCCACATGCCCTCAACATGGTGGGATGGGTGCTTTGTGGCGGGGGGCTCTGCCAGGGATAAGGGCCTCATCCCCATAACTGTAACTGCTGGTTGTGGGGGTCTGTGGGTGGGGGGCTTATCGGAGTCTGGAAGCCCCCTTTAACAAGGGGGCCCCCAGATCACACCCCCCATGTGAAAGAGTATCCCCTATTCACCAAAAAAGTATTAAAAGTAATAAAAACAAGAGACAAGCTTTTGACAAATCCTTTAGCAAAAAAAAATAAATTGTGTCCCTCGATATAAATCCATTGTCAATCATGCCACCTGCTGGCCCACCGACCCAAAAAATGAAAATGCTTTGCCTCCTGGGGTGGCCTCCCGTCAAAAGCCTCTTCTGCCCTTCGACAGTTCTTATATAGGTGAGGGGCGGGGCCACCTAGCAACATCACCTGGGGCCCGCTCCCTTGTGATGTCACAGGCCTAGCATGCACCAGACCAGATTCCGATAAGTCCCCAACCGCAGATCCCCACAGCCACTGGCCACAGTTATAGGGATAAGGCCTTTGTCCCCATCAACATGGGGGCAAGGTGCTTTGGGGTGGGGGTAGCACTCAGTTGCCCCTCTTTTCTGACCTCCTAGGCTGCATGCATAAGGGTCTGGTATGGATATTGGGTGGGACCCCCCACGCCATTTTTTAAATTTTATTTTGCCGTAGGGTTCCCTTTCTAATCCATACTAGACCTGAAGGGCCTGGTATGAACTGGGGGGACCCCACACAGTTTTTTTCTTTAGTTGTTATTCAGCACTTTTTTTTATTATTTCGCTGACAGCGGGAAAACCCATTGACAGCTGATGACTCATCGATTGTTAAGGAGGCCGCGGCCAGCTTCCTGGCCCGCTCCTTAACAACAAGCTTACACTGCGCCCTGATTGGGAAAAACTTTGCCCAATCAGGACGCAGAATGCACTGTGCAGCGCTCAGTGCATTTTAGAGTGTTCGGCATGGCAAACACCCTGAAAATGTGGGTTTTCAGGGAACAGCCAAACAGTCAAATGTTTGCCCAACACTAGTGCCCATCAGTGCTGCCTCATCAGTGCCCCCTCATTAGTGCCCATCAGTGCAGCCTATCAGTGCCCATCAGTGGGTCCCCATCAGCGCACTTTAGTGAAGGAGAAAAGTGACCTGTTTGCAAATTTTTATGACAAACTATGAAAATTTTTTCTTTTCCAAATTTTCAGTCTTTTTTCTTTGGTTAGCAAAAGAAAAAAAAATCACAGTGATGATTAAATACCACCAAAAGAAAGCTCTATTTGTGTGAAAAAGAAATTTCATATGGGTACAGTGTAGAATGACCACGCAATTGTCATTCAAGGTGTGACAGCGCTAACAGCTGAAAATTGGCCTTTGCAGGAAGGGGGTAAGAGTACCCAGTAGGCAAGTGGTTAATGAAAGCCTTAATTTACCCATAGATATTATGTGTTTTTTTTTTTACTGGATTAAGTATGTGGGAGAATTCTAACCAATGTTCAAGGGCCAAATAACTTTAAAATAGTTTGGCTTTGGTCCTTTGAGACATTTAAAGCAGAATGTGATCTGCGAAAATGGGCACAGACTACTCATTCCAACCTTGAATAATTAATAACAATGTTACTCATTGATGAGGTAAGATGTTAACAACCATAACTATTCTCAAAAGTTTCCCCATTGTGGTAGATTGGCAGGTCCTTGCTATTTTGCTAACCACTTTGCCCAGCAGTACCAGATGTGTGAATGTTAGAGCAGAGGCGTACCTAGGGTCTCCAGCGCCCTTTGCGAGAATCTGTGTCGGCTCCCCCTCGGCACTCTGCCTTCATTAAAGAGTTAGAATTTTAGTTGTTTGTCTTTTACATCAATTTCCTTTAATTTTTAATTATCTGCATATCAATTAAAGATTCTGCCACATATTTTTGGTAAAAAAATCCCAATAAGTGTATTTTGATTGGTTTGCACAAAAGTTATCGCGTCTACAAACTAGGGGAAAGATTTAGGTCATTTTTATTTATTTTTTTACTAGTAATACTGGTGATCTGCGATTTTGATTGGGGTTACGACATTGCGGCGGACAGATTGGACACCTAACTGACATTTTTGACACTTTTGGGGTGACTAGTGACATTACTACAGTAATCAGTGCTAAAAATATGCACTGTTACTGTAATACTGACACTGGCAGGGAAGGGGTTAACACCAGGGGTGCTCAAAGGGTTAAATGTGTGGGGGTGTCAATAGAAAGTTAACTACACCCCAGATCAGTTTGCATATCGCCGTGTGATCTGTCAGTTTGGACAGGAATCACATCGCACATTAGTATACATCATTGCATGTGTTTTTTTACATTTGAGGTTTCTACCAGAGTCTCACTGTCACAAAGGTGTAAATTCAAATACAATTGTCAGTTCAGTTGTGACCTACCTACCTAACTTCACGGCAGTTGGCACTGACTCACTGGCACACTGAGACGAGTTCACCGACACTTGACTGCCTAGTTCACCGTCACTTGACTGCCTAGTTCACTGACACTTGACTGCCTAGTTCACCGACACTTGACTGTCTAGTTCACCGACACTTGACTGTCTGTCTTCCCGGTCCTTCTCCACGCGCTGAATGCTGGAGAAGAAGATGAGATCAGAAGATGGAGGGACAGGAGGACGTGGGTGGAGCTAGCCAGCCTGAATCCACTAGGAGTGGAGGAGGAAGAAAGTAAACCCTCCCTCCTCCCCTCTGATTGAATGCTGGAGGCTGGAGGCTGGAGCCTTGGCTGGAAAGCGAGACCGAGGTTCCAGCATGCCATTCAGAGTGGAGGAGGAGGGTTACCTTGTCCTCGCTCTCTGCATCGCGGTCTTAGACTTGACCAGCACCAACACACCAGGCAGGTACACTCAGAGTCAGGCAGCCACAGCAGGCTCAGCCTAAGCTCAGGCTCTCAGGCAGCACTCTGATCTGTCAGTGCGGCTCCACGGCTGCAGGCACCCACCCCACACTATGGAGGCCAGCCCAGGGGCGTACCTAGTGCATTTGGCACCCGGGGCGGATCCTATATCAGGCACCTCCCCCACCTTAAAATGTAAAAACACCCCACTGTGCCCCCTGCATACCTCTGCATCCTTCAATATCTTTTTGTCACTACTGTGTACATTACACAGCACCGCACCTCTGGACCCCTTTACATTACACAGCCCTTGTACCTCTGGACTCCTTTACATTACACAGCACCTTGCACCTCTGGACCCCTTTACATAACACAGCACCCTGCACCTCTGGACCCCTTTACATTACACAGCCCTTGTACCTCTGGACCCCTTTAAAATTACACGGCACCCTGCACCTCTGGACCCCTTTACATTACACAGCACCCTATACCTCTGGACCTCTTTAAATTACACAGCACTGCAACTCTGGACCCCTTTACATTACACAGTCTTTGTACCTCTAGACCCCTTTACAGTACACTGCACCCTGCACCTCTGGACCCCTTTACATTACACAGCACTCTACACCTCTGGACCCATTTACATTACACAGCACCCTGCACCTCTGGACCCCCTTTACATTACAGCACCCTACACCTCTGGACCCCTTTACATTAGACAGCACCCTGCACCTCTGGACACCTTTACATTACACAACCCCCCACAGCTCTAGACGCCTGTATGTTACACAGACACTGGACCCTCTACATGTTACACAGCCCCCCTACAGTGCAGACCCCCCTCATTCAGTACATACCCCCTACAGTGCAGACCCCCCCACAGTTCAGACCTCCCCTACAATACAGACCCCCCTACGGTTCAGACCCCCTTACAGTACAGACCCCCCTACAGTACATACCCCCCTACAATACAGACCCCCCTAGAGTGCAGACCCCCCTACAATACAGAACCCCCTACAGTTCAAACCCCCCCACAGTATAGACCCCTCTACAGTGCAGACCCCCTTCCTACAGTAGAGACCCCCCTCCTACAGTATAGACCCCCCTACAGTGCAGACCCCCTCCTACAATACAGACTCCCCCTACAGTGCAGACCCCCCTTCAGACCCATAACGTACCTCAGCTCAGATGATCAACGCGGGACATGCACAGTCAGCACATGTAGACATAACAGAGGAGGGGGAGGTGGCTTCACTCTGCTCAGCTGTGTGAGACAGCCGAGACTTATCAGAGCCGCAGCACGGCCACGAGAGAAGGGGATTGTTGCCTTCTGGGTCCCGGGTGTGCCAACAAGTGTCACTCGGGTGTGGCTCGCAACCCCCCCTTGAAAAGCCAGGCTCTCAGTGACATGTGTGTGTTAGCTGCCACTGCCTGTCACTGCGCCCGTGCTCCATGCCACTGCTCAAACCCGTCCAGTGTCTCCGCTTCAGTCGTGGAGGGGGGCGCCAGCAAATTGTTAACCCAATATTTGGTAAAGAAGAAACAAACCCAATAAAAATTGAAAAAGCCCACAGATGCTCGGTACTACCAGCCAGCCCACCGCTGCTGTGCCTGTGCTGAAGTGAAGAACACTGCCAATTGGCCACCCCCCTCGGCCTGTGCCCCTGACGGGCGCCGGTCTCGCCAACCGCTTGGTACGCCCCTGTGTTAGAGTTCTCCTAACATCCTTATCACATCTTTCCTCTTATGCTGCATACACACGACCGGAAATTCGGCCAGCAAAAGACCGATGAGAGCTTTTTGTCGGAAAATGCGACCGTGTGTATGGTCCATCGGACTTTTGCTGGCTGAATTTCCGCCAGCAAAAGATTGAGAGCATGTTCTCAATTTTCCAGACGGAAAAAGTTTCTATTGGAAATTCCGCTCGTCTGTATGCAATTCCGACGCACAAAAAAACACACATGCTCAGAATCAAGTACAAGACGGAGCCGCTCAGTCTGGTAAGACGACCGTTCATAATGGAGATGGCACATTCGTCACACTGCAAATTTTTAAATCTTTCAATGCAGCAAATTCTCTTCTTCTTCTCTTCTTCTTTATAACGCTAGAAGAATGAAGTTGTTTTGCTGCTCATATTCACACAGAGTTCTCACAAACTGATTTCTTTATTATTTCTCGTGATCTCATGACAAATCTTTTTTGTTTTTAGGTCTCCATAATAATGTTTTTA
Source organism: Lithobates clamitans (assembly GCA_037952925.1). Classification (NCBI taxonomy): domain Eukaryota; kingdom Metazoa; phylum Chordata; class Amphibia; order Anura; family Ranidae; genus Lithobates; species Lithobates clamitans. Next base: position 3,879,000 of record JBBGZY010000100.1, on the reverse strand, counting down.
TTTTTTTTATAGTAATTTTTTTTTTTATAATCAAGATCTTCTGTTGTATTTTTTTATAAAAATAATTTTATATAAAGTTTTAATATAGTTTAAAAGCCAAATTTGGAAGATGTACACTGTGTGTCAACATGTGCTATCTACCATCAGGGGATTTCAAGGTAAGCGTCTTGTGGGTGCAACCCCTTCCTCCCAACTCTAGTAGGTGAGAGGAAGTGGTTGCACCCCCAAAACACGTCCATTGATCCCCCATGATGGGGGATAGGTATGGGATCAGAAAGGAAATCCCCATTTTGACTCAATTTGTGTGCATCTTCTAAATTTGGCTTTTACAGGGGTGACTGCACCCTATCTGATGAAGGCAAGATCAAGACCTTTTTCACACTATAAAATGTCTGATATTGTTTTTTTTTTTTTTTTTGCAATGTTGAACTTTGCAAGTTCCAGAGTTGTGTATGTTATGTTTGGAAACATGCCTGTTTCTGTTTTTTTTTTTTTCAGAAATGTCAAGGTCAAACTTTGAAAAAAAAAAGGGTTTTTTTTTTACCGCCAAATGTTTTATAAAACGCACATGTGAATGTGCACGGAGTAAAAGGTTTTATACTCAAGGATGTGTGGCTTTTTCTTTCAATGCTCAATACCATTTTTTGTATTAAGTTGGTGTTTACAGTGACAATGGGTGTTATTTAATAGTGGAAAAAACACTTGGCACTACAAGTGCACTAGGAGAACCTAGGAGGCAGCAAAAAGAAACCCAAGCAGTAAATGAAAATCAAGATTTGATCTGATAAAATAGAAAATTTATTCAAAATGTGCTGGCAAAGCAATGGCCCCCCTAGCCGTAAAAAATTCAACATATTTTTCTCGCAGTTCACGGGAGCTTTGGGGGGGCAAGCCAGGATGGCCAGCTTCCAGGGCCGTCATTGGAGTTTCTGAAAGTCCGGCCTCTGGAGCACACTGCTACAAACACAGCATTTCATTGTGGAATACTGTAACACTAAATTGCCGTATTTCAGTATCACCACGTTCACTGGTGCTTTTTAAATTGCCAAATGCTCCCAAAAATACACATAGACCAATACTGTAGGGTAATGCACATAGAACTGAGTTCTGTGCTTGTGTAATGAAATTGTTGCAAATGAAGCAGGTATTTCCTGACTAACTAGAACAGTAATTTTGTTTTTAGGCTTTTAGATAAGTAAACTATTGTAGCTTTTAAGATTATTATTGTGGAGTAATTTATGGTGGAAGAGAATGTGAAATAAAAGGCTTAAATGAGAATTATGTTACATTTAAAAAAAAATCAGTAATGAACCAAAGCAGATTAATTATTTCTTGCCCTGCAACAAAAGAATAATAGTGCAACCATTCTTTCTCTTTTTAACTGCTAGTGGAAAACTGTGCTTTGCATTTAAATATGTCTCCAAGAAAACTATTATCTGCGCAGTGGTTAAAATGCCATTTATTCAAATTCAAGGATTTAATTGGTGCATGGTAAGGAAGACAAGCTAGTGAGCAAGGCTCTCATTTTTTCGTATTTATTTATTTATCCGAAAAGAGTGGTAGAGAATACATTATCACTCTACATTCCATCAATTACATATATAATCTTTTCCATCCTCTTAGCATTCAGACTAACTTGATATTTCACAGTGTTTACACAGTGTTTACAGACATATAGCTTTATCTTCCACCTACACCGTGTTCCAGGGACATAAGGTACTTATCACCAATACCTCACATTTCCCTCCTGAATTTTCCAACCCCCCCACTTTATTTTATCCTTTACAAAATACCCCAAACCCCCCCCAAAAAAAGGATCCCCTTCCCCCCCACACCCAGAGAGATGGAAGGATTCCAGGTTTATAGTGTACCCAGGTGGGCAAATCTTACCCCTCAGGAGCCACTTCCATCATTCTCTTCCCCTCCTCCGAGTACATAAATCAATTCCATACTCACCATGTTTTATTGTACTGCTCTTTCCTATTTTGAGCTGAGAAGACTAAATCATCCATGATCCCTATCTCTCTTACCCTATTAAGCCACCTTGCAATAGAGGGTGGCCTAGAATCCTTCCAACATAACGTCACACAGGCTTTAGCAGTATTAATCAGATGACACAGCAACAACTTTTATACGTCTGCACCGGGATTTGTGAACAGTGAAGCAGAAAATAAGTGGGATCATCTGGTATTAAAAGTTCTGTGAATTTTTTGGAAATCTTCTGGACCTCTATCCAATATTGTCTAATCTTTGAACAAGACCAGAATATATGGAATAGGGTCCCTAACTCCTCCCCACATCGCCAGCAACAATCTGAAGCCTCCGTATAGAATTTACAAAGCCTTGATGTAGTGTAATACCATTGCGTCAGTAGTTTATAGTTGGATTCTTGGATTTGTGTACAGATCGATGAGTTCAACGAAAGGTAAATAATAGTCTTACGCTGAGCTGGGGTAAAGGTCTTATTAAGATCCCTTTCCCACTTATTAATACTTCATAAAATCACAAAATCCTCCGGAGGAGTATTTAAAAGCGCATACATGTTTGAGATCAGCCGGGGGAGTGGTTCTTGTTCTTCACAATATAATTCAAATGCAGTTAATTGACGTTGGTAATTTGCCGGTGATCCCAAGGATCTTAGGAAATGGCATAGCTGTATTGCCTGCCAAAGATTTATTCTGAAGATTTGTGTCAAAGAAGCAATTGTGGGCCAAGTCTCCGAATGCAGGAAGTGTGATGCCTGAAAGCAACCCTTTTCTTAGAGATTATTGAATGCTCCTGCCTCCGTACCGGGTAAAAAAAATAGGGTTTCCCAAGATAGGGAACAAAGGCAATTGTCTCAAACAGTATTTGGGGGTCATGACAAATCCTAGCACTAATTCGCAGTGTGGGGCCTATAGTAGGATGCGTTTAAAAAGAGATCGGTAGTACTGCGTAGCACCAGGGTGCTCTACGCAGAGGTATCGGGCTGAGCTGTTGTTCCATGTCTATCCATAATTTAAATTCTCCATGTCTACACCAGTCAACCACCCTATCAAGATGAACTGCTTGATAATATTTAAATACATCTGGGACAGCACTCCACCAAAGCACCTGGTTATCATCATCAGACCTCTCCTAATCCTTGGTTGTTTCTTCGCCCATATAAATTTAGTGAAAAGAGTACCGATTTGGCAAAGAAAGACTGCTGGAATGGTGATCGGTAATGCTTGAAACAAATATAAAAATTTCGGTAAGATACAGTACTCATTTTAATAATATTACATGGGGCAAACCACAAATGTAATCAGTGGTGCCATTTGTCTAACAGAGACCGTCCTGAGTTGTATAACGCTGGAAAGTTTACCTTGAAAGTGTTTCCTACATTTGATGGTATATATGTACCCAAGTAGTTTAGCACTGCAGACACCCATTTAAAGTTAAAATTTGGTTGTATTATATTTTGTGACATGGGATGCAATGCAACCCCCATTGCTTCTGATTTAGTATAATTTATTTTGAAATTTGATAGGGTTCCATAGCTTTCAAACTCCTTCATAAGGTTGGGCAGTGAGACATGTGGGTTAGACATAGAGAACAACAGGTCATCTGCGTAAGCTGAAACTTTGTAGTTGTGATCTTGTAATCGTAGTCCCTGAATACCAGGATTTTGTCGGATTTTGTTCAGTAAGGGCTCTATCGAAAGGGCGAACAGCAAAGGTGAGAGGGGACATCCCTGGCGCGTGCCATTTGAAATCTTAAAAGGTTTTGAAAATACTCCATTTACTCTCATCGAGGCATGTGGGGTGGTATAAACACTAGCAATCCACTGAGTGATATGGTCAGCCAGGCCAACATACCTCAGTACTGCAAACAGAAAGCAAGGCTCTTATTTATGCAGGAAATATTTTTTTGCCAAACTAAGGTAATAAAAAAAAATGTTTTCCTCCAAAGATAATAAATATTATAATTATTTTTCATTTATTTAACTTTTAACTGTTTAGAATTGTGTTTTAGTTTCTCTAAAATGCTACAGAAAATGTATTGTATTCTGTGTGCTGATTGGCAAGCAAATAAAATGCTTTAATTTGTACTGAACACACTTTGTCATAAAACATGTATGAACAAAAAGCCAGCATATTCGAGTATGGTTGTAATTTTATTTTATTTTACTTGAGAAGTGTACTTCCTTACTTTATTATTTCTGTAAACCAGTGCAAGAAGTGTAGAATGCCCTGTGAGGCTCAGAGGTTGGGTGGTAAAATTCAATACTTTGAATTCAATGCTTTTATCTGTGTTTTAGTGCAGCTGTAAAACACAGGTCAATACAAGGACACCTAAAAAAAAAATGGTTGTTTTAGGTGTCCTGTTCACACTACAACGCTGTGTTGATGCAACGAAGGTCGAGTGTAAAATGCAGGTTAATGCAGAGCAACACAGTGCAACTCAACACAGAGCAAATCAAGACAAAAAAGTTTGCTTTGTGATTTATTTTGTAACCCACAGGATGTGATGTCACAGGAAATCCTGCAAAACGCAGTGCATTTTAACACATGATAAAATGTGCATCAACGCACAAAGTCAACACATGTTAAATTGCGCATAAGTGTTGAGGAAATGTATGTCCTCCCTGCATTTTATCACATCAGTGTAAGTTCAGCCCTAATTGGCTAAGCCTTTTTTTGAGGCCTATCTAAGATGATATATATTTTAAAAAAAACTTTTTTTTTCTAACAACAGGATCATAGTACAATTGTTGCCTCTTAACCACTTGAGCCCCGGACCATTATGCTGCCTAAGGACCAGAGGTCTTTTTCCAATTTGGCACTGCGTCGCTTTAACTGCTAATTGCGCGGTCATGCAATGCTGTACCCAAACGAAATTTGCGTCCTTTTCTTCCCACAAATAGAGCTTTCTTTTGATGGTATTTGATCACCTCTGCGGTTTTTATTTTTTGCGCTATAAACGGAAAAAGACCGAAAATTTTGAAAAAAAATGATATTTTCTACTTTTTGTTATAAAAAAAATCCAATAAACTAAATTTTAGTCATACATTTAGGCCAAAATGTATTCGGCCACATGTCTTTGGTAAAAAAAATGTCAATAAGCGTATATTTATTGGTTTGCGCAAAAGTTATAGCGTCTACAAACTAGGGTACATTTTCTGGAATTTACACAGCTTTTAGTTTATGACTGCCTATGTCATTTCTTGAGGTGCTAAAATGGCAGGGCAGTACAAAACCCCCCCAAATGACCCCATTTTGGAAAGTAGACACCCCAAGGAAATTGCTGAGAGGCATGTTGAACCCATTGAATATTTTTTTTTTTTGTCCCAAGTGATTGAAAAATGACAAAAAAAAAAAAAAAAAAAAATATTTACAAAAAGTCGTCACTAAATGATATATTGCTCACACAGGCCATGGGCCTATGTGGAATTGCACCCCAAAATACATTTAGCTGCTTCTCCTGAGTATGGGGATACCACATGTGTGGGACTTTTTGGGAGCCTAGCCGCGTACGGGGCCCCGAAAACCAATCACCGCCTTCAGGATTTCTAAGGGTGTAAATTTTTGCTTTCACTCTTCACTGCCTATCACAGTTTCGGAGGCCATGGAATGCCCAGGTGGCACAAAACCCCCCAAAATGACCCCATTTTGGAAAGTAGACACCCCAAGCTATTTGCTGAGAGGCATATTGAGTCCATGGAATATTTTATATTTTGACACAAGTTGCGGGAAAGTGACACTTTTTTTTTTTTTTTTTTTTTTCATAAAGTTGTCACTAAATGATATATTGCTCACACAGGCCATGGGCATATGTGGAATTGCACCCCAAAATACATTTAGCTGCTTCTCCTGAGTATGGGGATACCACATGTGTGGGACTTTTTGGGAGCCTAGCCGCGTACTGGACCCCAAAAACCAATCACTGCCTTCAGGATTTCTAAGGGTGAAAATTTTTGATTTCACTCTTTACTGCCTATCACAGTTTCGGAGGCCATGGAATGCCCAGGTGGCACAAAACCCCCCCAAATGACCCCATTTTGGAAAGTAGACACCCCAAGCTATTTGCTGAAAGGCATGGTGAGTATTTTGCAGCTCTCATTTGTTTTTGAAAATGAAGAAAGACAAGAAAAAACATTTTTTTTTTTCTTTTTTCAATTTTCAAAACTTTGTGACAAAAAGTGAGGTCTGCAAAATACTAAATATACCTCTCAGCAAATAGCTTGGGGTGTCTACTTTCCAAAATGGGGTCATTTGGGGGGGTTTTGTGCCACCTGGGCATTCCATGGCCTCCGAAACTGTGATAGGCAGTGAAGAGTGAAATCAAAAATTCACGCCCTTAGAAAGCCTGAAGGCGGTGCTTGGTTTTCGGGGTCCCGTACGCGGCTAGGCTCCCAAAAAGTCCCACACATGTGGTATCCCTGTACTCAGGAGAAGCAGCAGAATGTATTTTGGGGTGTAATTTCATATATTTCCATGGCATGTTTGAGCAATATATCATTTAGTGACAACTTTGTGCAAAAAAAAAAAAAAAAAAAAAAAAATTTGTCTCTTTCCCGCAACTTGTGTCGCAATATAAAATATTCCATGGACTCGACATGCCTCTCAGCAAATAGCTTGGGGTGTCTACTTTCCAAAATGGGGTCATTTGGGGGGGTTTTGAACTGTCCTGGCATTTTATGCACAACATTTTTTTTTTTCTCAAACAAAAAGGTTTTTATTTCAGCAAGAAGTTATTACATACAGTTCCGGAACAGACATGTTAGAATATACAATAGCGGTACAATCAGACATGTAGATAACACATATTGTATCCCTTATCCCCCATACTTTCCCAATCAAGCATATCATAGTATTGCGTCTCACCCATTAAACCTCCACCTGCACATCCTTATCTTCATCAATACAGAGTATAATCGTTTATTCTTATTTATTGGAACAGTACAGTTATTGGTTTTTCTAAAATAAACGGTCCATCACTAGATCTACTGGCGCTAGTCCGGGGACTCCCAGCCACTGTGCCCAGAGTTTTTCGAATTTTTTGGATGTTCCCCTATGTTGAAAAATAATTTTTTCCAAACGGATGGTGTTTCCCATTTGTTTGATCCACTCCTGTTTCGTGGGAGGGTCTTCAGATTTCCAATGCCTAAGAATTAGCATACGTGCCTGAAATAGAGTTCTATTAACGGCTTGCTTAAGGATATCACCTGTCAATAAGTCATCTATTATCCCTAATAGGCATGGTTTGGGGTCTAATGGTATCTGTACCTGAAAGACCATATTAATGGTATCCAGCACCTCCTTCCAATATAAATGAAGTTTAGGGCACCTCCATAGGAGGTGAATAAGATCTCCGTGCTCTCTACGACATCTTGTGCATGTGGGGTCTGTGCCAACACCCATACGGGCAAGCCTAGCCGGTGTATAGTGTACCCTGGACAATATATACAACTGGGACAGTTTTTGAGCAGCATTCAATGAGCACAGGGGGACCGCCTGCAGAGCTTCGTCCCACTGTTCCTCTTCAAACGCGCCAACATCCTGCTCCCACCTGGTCATAACCTTCAATGGCGAGTCCCCCATAACCAAACCCAGAAGCATAGCGTAGCAGTCCGATATGAACCCTTTATATGTATCTATTTCTAGGAGGAAGTTAAAGACAGGCGCGGGTTCTAGGGTCCAGGTCTCTGGACCACCCTGGGCATCTATCGCATGTTTAAGTTGGTGGTAGTAAAATTTCATGGAAAGCGGTAGCCGAAAGGCCTCTCTAAGTTCCGGAAAGGATCTTAGCTTGCCATCTTGGAATATATGCGTCATGTGTGATACCCCATATTGCTTCCATTTCCTCCCATATGGTATTTTTGCTATTTCCATGTAGTGGTTATTTTCCCAGATTGGGCTATATTTAGTGTATCCTTGTACTTTCTGTAGCATCCTGGTCTTATTCCAAATCTTTTGCATAAGAGCATAAGTTGGAAAGAGTTTGTTGGATTTGTTGTAATGCAACGCCTCTAGTCCTTCCAGGGCCTCACCCTTGACCGTAAAGCGAAGCAGTTGGGCTGAGGGGTCCCGCAGATTTAGTTCTATTTCCTGTGTAGGCCTCAGAACTCTGGTAATGTGCTGTAGCTGGGCAGCTAAGTAATATACCCAAGGATTAGGGAGCGCCAGTCCCCCGTCATCCTTGGGACGCTGGAGTTGCTCAAGTTTAATTCTGGGTGGTTTTGATAGCCATATAAAAGATCGGAAGAGTGAGTTAATAATTCTGAACTTTTTTAAAGTAATGACCATTGGGGAATTATGGAGAATATATAACAGTTGGGGCATAAGGATCATTTTTATTAGATTAATCCTACCTACTTGTGACAGCCTCAATTTGCTCCATACTTTGACTCGGTCGCGACAGCGATTAATAAGAGGGGTTAGGTTTAAGCTGACATATTCTAACACACGGGGAGTAACTTGTATGCCTAAGTATTTGAGAGATGTCGATACCGGGATGTCCATTATGCTGTCTTGAGAGGGGGGGAGCTCACGATCTAACAATAGAAGGGAGGACTTGGTCCAATTAATAATTAGACCCGAGTAGTGCCCGAATCGGCCAATGACTCTCATTGCCTCCGACAGCGACACTGATGTATCACCAAGAAGCAGCATGGTGTCGTCAGCATACATGATAACTTTCTCATGAACATCTCCGTATCGAAACCCCCGAATCGATGGGTTACTGCGTATCACAGAGGCTAGGGGTTCTATGGCCAGGGCAAACAAGAGGGGAGACAGGGGGCAACCCTGTCTCGTACCTCTATATAAATTGAAAGGTGCGGAGATCCGACCCCCCTCTCTAATAACTGCCATCGGAGAAGAGTATAATAGTTGTACCCACTTAATGTAGTTGTCCCCAATCCCAAACTTCCTCATCACTGCCCATAAGTAATCCCATTCGACGCTATCAAACGCCTTATGGGCGTCCAGGGAAAGCAGGGCTCTATCTCCCATATTATCTGACTGGGATTGGATATTGAGAAAGAGTCTGCGCAGATTGATCGCAGTCGATTTCTGCGGCATAAAGCCGGATTGGTCTGAGTGTATTATGGTGGATATGACCTTGTTCAGACGCAACGCCAGTACCTTGGCGAGGATCTTCACATCAGTTTGTAAAAGTGAGATCGGACGATACGATCCCGGGTCTAATGGGTCTTTGTTGGGTTTTAATATCAGGACTATGCTTGCTCTTGTCATTGACTGGGGGAGATCGCCACTTTGTTTTGCTGCATTAAATACCTTCAGCAGATGTGGAAGTATAGATTCCCCATACTGTTTGTAAACCTCAATGGGGAGTCCATCGTCCCCCGGAGCTTTAGAGTTGGGGAACAGACTGGTCGCCATCTGTAGTTCCTCAACAGTAATGGGGTCATCTAGCTCATCACGAGAAGCTTCAGAAAGGCTGGGGAGCTGGACCTCATCTAAATATTCAGTGAGTGATTCCTGTGGGTAAGTTTGTTTAGATTGGTACAGTGAGGAGTAAAATCTCACCAGTTCCGTTAGGATCTGGTCTGGGCTATTGGTTAGTCCTCCCTGAGGAGAGCGTAATGCTCCAATCGATGGAGAGGTCTGATGAGAGTGGGCAATAGTGGCTAGTAGACGACCAGTGTGCTCTCCCTCCTCATAATGTGCAGTTTTTTGAAAAAACCTCTTCCTCTCTGCAGTAGACGATGTGACCCTATATAGCGCCTCTTGCGCAGAAAGCCATGCATCCTTATTAGCCTGAGTAGGATCAGCAATAAATCGCTCCTCTAAGTCTACTGCCATATGTTCTATTTCCTCCCCATGAGCATGGGTCCTCCTTTTAACTGCTTGAATTTCGGCAATAAAAATGCTTCGAAGGACTGCCTTAAAGGCCTCCCATGATAGAGCTGAAGGAGCCTCACTGGCATGAATCCGCCAGTATTCTGCAATGTGGAGTTCTATTTGCTCATGAGAAGGGAAGAGATTCAGCCAAAATGCATTCATCTTCCACGGAGCCTTAGCCGTCGTGGAAGGAGGACGCACCTCCAGAGTCACAATCAGTGGTGAATGGTCAGATACACTTCTGGTGGCATATGTCACTGTCGAAATGTAGCGAACCGCTACTTCCGAACACAAGCAGAGGTCAATCCGTGATAAAGAGGAGTGGCCCTTGGTAAAGCAGGAGAACTGACGCACCTCTGGATTCCCCGCTCTCCAAGGGTCCTTCCATCCCACCTCCCCCATAAACCTACTGAGTGCTGTAGCGCCCCCCCCCCTCCCCTTCGCCACTGGTGGGTGTTTGTCTAAAAGAGGGTCAGTGTAGTTATTAAAGTCTCCGAGGGTATACAACGGGACCCCAGGGTACCTAACTTGATATGCCAACAGAGCTCTCACCACCTGGTTATTATACGGAGGAGGCACATACACAAAGGCTAATATACATTTGAGAGTAGATAATCTACACAAAAGAAATACATATCTCCCTTCTTGATCAATTTCGGAGTCGAGCTCCACGTATTCTATGGAACTATGCACCAATACACTCACACCACGAGAGTATGAGGTATGGGTAGAATGGTATGCCTTACCCACCCAACGAAAACCAATGCAAGACAATGAGTCCTTGGTGAGGTGGGTTTCCTGCAAGGCGCAGATGGCCGGAAGATGTTTCCGAAGCAACGATGATACCATAGTCCTCTTCAGGGGATCATGCAACCCTCTGACGTTCCATGAGAGCACAGTTACTGTAGTCATCTCACATTGAAGAAAAGGTGACTGGTAGCGGTAACACACTGCTTGCTTCCCCTATATTCACAAGAAGGAGACAGGAGGGCTTCCATGAGGTATCGAAGTGGGAATGTTGGGTAGGCGAGTATCCTGAAGGTGGGAAGGGGGGCCATGTCATCACCCGCAGAGCTATGTAGCTTTACAGTTCCGGAATAAATCTGTACGTGTGAAAAAAACCTCAAGACGCACAACGGTGCGCCAAACAAACTTGGGGGCCTCTTCCGAGCCAGGTTCCATGCCTGTACCAGCTCATCACCTAGAAGGGCCCGCTTGCTTTGTAATCCAGGGCTCCAAGATGTCAAAGTAGATGACAAACTTCTGTGGGACAACGGGTCCCATAGGCAAACCAGGAGCTTCTGGACCTCCGGCTCAAAGTACCTGATGGGTACTGACATGTACTTCATCAGGGTTTAACTTGCATCCGAGCTCGCATTATTTAGTGAAGAAATCAGTGTATGTTTCCGGCGCTGCCCCCGTCCGGGGGGGAAATATGAAAAAAAAGAGAAAAAACCCCCGTGCTAATATGAGTAGCATCAATCAAGTTCCATGCCTGGTCTCCGCTCTTGTCTGAGTTCATTTTCGTTGGCATCAAGCCAGTCAGAGGCCTCCGCCGGGTGTTCAAAGAAATGTGCTTGACCTCGTAGAGTAATTCTAAGTTTCGCTGGATACAGCATTGCATAGGAGGCTTGTAGCTTTTGTAGGCGTCTTTTAATTTCAGTGAATCTTGCGCGACTCTTCTGAACCGCAGCGGAGAAATCGGGGTAGAAGGAGATACGGGTACCATTATATTGAACATCCCTTTTCTCTCTGGCTAGCCGCAAAATTATTTCTCTGTCACGGTAATTTAGAAGACGGGCCAGGATCGGGCGAGGAGGGTGTCCCGGGGGGAGGGGTCTGGTGGGTACTCTGTGCGCTCGTTCCACAGCATATAGGTGGGTAAAGGCATCCTTACCAAATACATCTGACATCCATTGCTCTATAAACTGCGTGGGATCACGGCCCTCTGCTTTCTCAGGGAATCCCACGATGCGCACGTTGTTGCGTCTGAGGCGATTTTCGAAATCCTCTGCACGTGTATCAGTGGCTCTGGCTAATCGTGTGGTAGCCTGGGATTCCCTGATCATGTGGGGAAGCTTATCTTCTATTTCGCTAATTCTGCTTTCTGCTGCGGTGGTCCGTTCTCGGATCTTCTGGATGTCTTGTCTAAGGAGACTAACTTCCTCTTTTAAGCCTCCAAAACGTGCCTGCAGGTTATTGACAGATGCTGTGCATTTGTTTACTGCTCTCAGTATGGCTGCAAGTGTGGGCTGTTCACCCCCCTCCTCCTCCTCACAGTCATCAGGCTCTTCAGCTGCACCGCTGTTAATGTCCTCCTGTGTTGTAATGGCGCCTGCCCCCTGTGTTGTTTCCCCCTCCTCCTCATCAGGATCTTATGCACAACATTTAGAAGCTTATGTCACACATCACCCACTCTTCTAACCACTTGAAGACAAAGCCCTTTCTGACACTTATTGTTTACATGAAAAAGTTTTTTTTTTTTTGCAAAAAAATTACTTTGAACCCCCAAACATTATATATTTTTTTAAAGCAAATGCCCTACAGATTAAAATAGTGGGTGTTTCATTTTTTTTTTTCACACAGTAATTGCGCAGCGATTTTTCAAACGCATTTTTTGGGGAAAAAACACACTTTTTTTAATTTTAATGCACTAAAACACGCTATATTGCCCAAATGTTTGATGAAATAAAAAAGATGATCTCAGGCCGAGTACATGGATACCAAACATGACATGTTTTAAAATTGCGCACAAACGTGCAGTGGCAACAAAATAAATACATGTTTAAAAGCCTTCAAAAGCCTTTACAGGTTACCACTTTAGATTTACAGAGGAGGTCTACTGGAAAAATTACTGCACTCGATCTGGCCTTCGCGGTGATACCTCACATGCATGGTGCAATTGCTGTTTACATTTGACGACAGACCGCCGCTTGCGTTCGCCTTAGCGCGAGAGCAGGGGGCGACAGGGGTGTTTTTTTTTGTTTTTTTTTTTCTTTATTATTTTTTTGCTTTTTTAATCTTACTTTTAAACTGTTCCTTTCATATTTTTTTTTTTTATCATTTTTATTGTTATCTCGGGGAATGTAAATATCCCCTATGATAGCAATAGGTAGTGACAGGTACTCTTTTTTGAAAAAATTGTGGTCTATTAGACCCTAGATCTCTCCTCTGCCCTCAAAGCATCTGACCACACCAAGATCGGTATGATAAAATGCTTCCCCAATTTCCCAATGGCGCTATTTACATCCGGCGAAATCTAAGTCATGAAATACTCGTAGCTTCCGGTTTCTTAGGCCATAGAGATGTTTGGAGCCACTCTGGTCTCTGATCAGCTCTATGGTCAGCTGGCTGAATCACCGGCTGCATTCTCAGGTTCCCTGTTGAGACAGGAGAGCCAGAGAAAAACACGGAAGACGGTGGGGGGGGGGCATTCCCTCCCACGGCTTGTAAAAGCAGTCTAGAGGCTAATTAGCCGCTAGGATTGCTTTTACATGAAAGCCGACCGCTGGCTGAAAAGAATGATACCAAGATGATACCTAAACCTGCAGGCATCATTCTGGTATAACCACTCAAAGTCGTGAATGGCGTACCTGAAGACAAAAAAATGGTTAACAATGGTTAACAATAAAGCACAGTAAAGTGTAAATAATTACACACCTGAAAAACAAACATGATAAAACATAATAACAATAACAATAACAATAACAATAAAACATTGCAGAATAGAATACAGTAAAAAAGAGCAGAACAATAGAGAGAGAGAATAGAGAGAGAGAGAACAATAAAACAACAACTATTTTTTTTTATTTCATATTTTTTTTTTTTTTTTACACTTTTTTTGTAACTAACTTTTATAACGGTAACCGGTACCAGGTTCGGGTCTCTCAAAATGCAATGGCATCTTGGGAGACCCTGTGAAAGTGTGCCTAGTCTGTGCAATGCTGTACCCTACGCTAATACTCAACTAGTGAATGGTAGCGTTCAAAACATTCACCAATGCAAAGACCAGGATTGTCAGGACAGGAGGGACAATAATAGCGGGTGTCACGCCTATATCCGCGCTTGCTGCAGACACGACATCTTTTTTGGGGGTTCGTTGGGTAGGGGTACTCGGGAGGACATAAAAATGCCTCTCATGCAGCCGACTGCATTTGGTTGGGGATGTGAATGGGGGAAGTACGGGCGCTGCAGAAGCGGTGGGTTCCCAATTAGGATTGGCGAATGCAGCAGGAAGGGCACTATGGGCACGACGGGCCTTTGTTTGTCTTTTTGGTGGCAGCGGGACACTACTTGTGCTTGCCACCTCACCAGCTTGAACTGCACCTAAGGGAGGTGTACGGTGTGTGCGTGGGTGTTAGCGGTACTGGCGCTAACCTAACGCTGCCTGGGGCTGGTGCTTGCCAGTTCACCAAAATGCTACCAAAAAAACTGTTAGCGATCGCAGGGATCAGGCCTGACTCTGCGAACGCTGCAGTTATGCGTTTAGTGCCTTGTAAGTGACAGTGATCGATCGATACTGCACTTGGGTGGGCTGGGCGGAGGCACAAAACGCAGGTGCTAGCAGGTATCTGGGCTGATTCCGCTAACACTGCGTTTTTGGGAACCCTAAACTGCTGGGGACGCTAGTATAGATCTGATCGGATCAGATATTGATCCGTTCAGATACTATACCACTAAGGGAGGCGCATGCTGCGTGCGTGGGTGTTAGCGGTACTGGCGCTAATTTGACGCTGCCTGGGGCGACGCATATCACCGCCGGGCGATCGGGGGGCTAAACCTTTATTCGGTAATAAACGGCGGGTGCCCTGACACTATAAAAAATAAACGAACTAACCAGCGTCAACCGTAACGGTTATACGGTGATCAGTGGTGAAAGGGTTAACTAGGGGGCAATCAAGGGGTTAAAACATTTATTAGATAGTATATGGGGGTCCCTGACGCTATAAAACGCTGACAGTGAACCTAAATATTTACCTCACTAACTAGCGTCACCAGCGATCAGAAAAATGATCGCTTAGCGACACTGGTGACGGGGGGTGATCAAGGGGTTAAAACTTTATTAGGGGGGGTTAGGGGGGTACCCTAGACCTAAAGGGGGGTAATACTCACTGTCCCAACACAGTAACTGTCACAAACTGACACTATGCAGTAATCAGAAAAAAAAAAAAAAAAAAAAAAAAAAACTGCTGGTGTCAGTTTGTGACGGGGGGGGGGGGGGTGATTGGGGGGGGGATCGGGGGGCGATCGGGGGGGGGATCGGGGTGATTTGTGTGCCTGGCATGTTCTACTGTGTGTGTAGTGTTTGTGCACTCACATACTTGTCGTCTCTCCTCGGGCCGGAACGGAAAATACCGACCCGAGGGGAGATGACATCACTTCCTTTGCTGCTGTTTAGCATACAGCAGCAAAGGAGTGTTCTCATTGGCCGGCGGCGATCGCGAGGGGGGGGCCACGAACGGATGGTCTCCCCCTCATCACCGATCGCCGCTGGACATAGGACGACCGCCTCGGGCACCGGGGGGGGGTCCGATCGGACCCCCCACCCGCGGAAGGCAAATCACGTACCCTGTACGTGATTTTGCCTGTCCGTGCCACTTTGCCGACGTACATCGGCGTGAGGCGGTCGTCAAGTGGTTAAAGAGACCAACTAAAACAAGTTGCAGGTAAAAGTACTGAAAAATTAAGTATTGTAAATGCTTACTTGAAGTGTTTTTTTATTAAAAATAATTACAATCATTTTTTATTTACTTTAATGTGCTTTTGAACTTGCTAGAGCTACAGCCCTGTCAATTTTTTTGCCATCTTTATGCCATTTGGCAGATATACCTACACTTCCTGTCCCATAGCCAAAGCAAGAAGTAAGAAGAAAACCCTGCAGATTAAGGAAATCTCATAGGTCACCAGAACTAGTGTCCCTATTGGAATATATTTTCCTCCTTTTACTTTTTACTTTTTTGGGGACAGCCCAAAATTTGTGATTTTCTGTTACTTTCATTTTCAAGGATGATGTTAAATAGGGCAAAAAGGCAGGGTGAATCTCCCTAATGAGGATACAGAGAGCAATAAAAACCTAGATGTTCTAATCCCTCTCCACTCTATCCACAACTAAAAACTAAAGTTTTATCTTTAGTTATACTTTAACTACTTCAATAAAATGTAATTTAATAATTCTCTGTGCCTGCCTTTACCTCCATATATGACCTTGTATGTAGCTGCCAGGAAAGGAGCGAAGGGGAATACTATAGAGCAGTGGTGGCAAACCTTGGCACCCCAGATGTTTTGGAACTACATTTCCCATGATGCTCATGCACTCTGCAGTGTAGAGCATCATGGGAAATGTAGTTGCAAAACATCTGGGGTGCCAAAGTTCGCCATCACTGCTATAAAGTATCACTTGAGTGACAGCTCTGGGTTTTTTGGGCAGCACCCAGCAGCAGACTTGGGGCTTTTTGATGTCTAGACAAAGAAGAATTTTACAGGTAATTAACATGTCTACAATGGGGGTTATTTACGAAAGACAAATCCACTTTGCACTGCACGTGCACTTGGAAGTACAGTCGCCCTAAATCTAAGGGGTAAATCTGAAATGAGTGGAAGCTCTGCTGATTTTATCATCCAATCATGTGCAAGCCAAAATGCTGTTTTTTATTGTCCTTGCATGTCCCCTTCGGATCTGCAGCGACTTTACTTTACAAGTGCACTTTCAGTGCAAAGTGGATTTTCCTTTAGTAAATAACCCCCAAATATGTTAAATGCACATACAATATTGTAGGAAGATGTTTGTTAAAATAAATAGTCTGCTGATGGGGCCTCTTTAATGTCACTGCAGAAAATTGACTTTATTTTTTGTGACCCATAGATTGACTGGTACATATTATGCTTCATGCAATTTGTGCAGGTAATTATTTTACCATAAAATAGCAAAATGTATTTGGCTTAAAGACAATGCAAGAAATATATTGTTAAACTGTGAACTGCTTTGTGTTTTTGAAATGGCAACGTAAGATACAACACTGTAGATGTTATAAGATCAACAGTAGCAAATTAACACTAAAAATATGTGGGTTGCAGCTAGTGAGTCGTCACTTTATCAAAAACAAAAAATGGAAGTTATTTTCAAAGCTCATCCAGACAGTGCCAAACCTAGCACATCTGGCACCTGGGGCTGATAAGTTCTTTTACCTTCCCACCCTTAAAAAGGGTCTAAAGAAAAAAAGCAGTCTGCACAACACACCACACTTTGTTCTGGGTGTGGCCACATCAGTGGGATGGGCAAGCAGTGGGAAGAGCTTAAAGAGCATAGTTAAATAAAATCTGAGCTTACTCCCCCTAAATACAGCCCACAATCCTTTTACCCACAGAACATGCTTTAATGACTGTGCCACAAATGAGAGACTATTACACATACACGTTTCAACACACGGCCTACTTTAAGAAGAAGTTCAGAAGTAATGTACTAAGAGTGCAGTAGTTAGTAGTATGAAATATAAAGTACAGTGAGAGGAATTTATCAAAACATGAGCAGACAGAATCTAGAGCAGCTTCTATCTTCAGCTTGTTCAGTTAAGCTTTGAAAAATTAAATGTAGAATCACAGCTGCTCTAGATTCTGCCTGCTCCATTTTTAATACATTTCCCCAAGTGTCTATAATGTAGGGGTCAGGAGTGTGTAACACACAGGCCGTTTTCCAGAGTACAACCAAAATTACCCCTTCTATCCAGTACAAATCACCCCCCCCCCCCCCCAGAACCCTTATCTCCACAATACAGATCTCTACTAACATCTCTAAATCCCCCCTCCCAGCCATTCCCCTCAGAAGAAACTCCCCCAATACAAACCCCTCAGTACAGGCTCCACTCCCCACACAAATTGCTACCCTTAACACAGACCCATCAGTACAGATGGACCCCACAGCACAAACCCCTCAGTATAAACTTCTCCCAGCACAAACTGACACACCTAATACAGACCCCTCAGCACAGACTGCATGCAACACCCATGTAACCCTCAAAGTCACATTAAAGGGATGACCCTCTACATGCTATATGGTATTTTGTATCAGTATATGTCCCTCTTGGCAGTGTCCAGTTCCCCGTGCTCTTTTTCTTCGACAATCCCTTGCATATTGGATTGAAAGCTTTAACAAGCAGTGCCTTCAGATCCCTCTTGTAATGAATTGTATTGTAACTGCACTGTCTCCCTCCATTTTGTAGAAAGCTGCACAAACTGTTGGCACTAAATAAATCCTGTACAATAAGAATAATAATAATAATAATGATAATAATAGCTTTGAAAATGGCCAGAACTGATTTTCGAATTTCACATCTATAGACTTCAAAGAGGTTTGCAATTTTCTTCCTTCGTGATAGGTTTGATAATTGGGCAGCCCTCAATCCAAGCCCAGACGCATTCACATATTTCTAATAAAAAGTTGTGGGGAAGCATCAAGATGTGGGAGAGAGCAGGTGAAGCTTTTTAGTGCTGCAAAACATCATGTCAGGGCCACAAGTATTACACAGTGGCCCCATGAGATTGCGAGCCCCTAGTACTCCATGTTAAAATCACGCTCCCCGTTAAATACAGTATCTTCTCCCTGTGGTGTTTGTCAGCAATTAGACCTTCAGTTAAGACAAGCTGTCCCGCCTTCCCTTTCCTTTGTCATGGATATTAAAATTATTGGACTGTTATGTTTAACTCAAGTCTTGGTGACTGAGTGTTGTAATTCAAATAAATTATTGGCTTGTTTATAGTTATAAAGTTTAAAGAAAGTTTCATGATTTTACTTATATGCTTTTAACCCCAATAAATGGCCATGTTCTAATTTTCCAAAATGATTGTTTTTTGTTGTTTCATTTAATTAACTTTTCTATTTTAGGTTGTTTTGTTATCATTTGGTTCAAAGAGTCTTGTGGGGTCTACAACCCCATGTGAAAACTCATTAAATGCCAATTGAGTCATTTTGCCACTCCTTTGCTTTTTATCATTTATGCCATTCCTCTAACAGCCCATAGAAATTCAATCAACTAAGAAAGCCATAGCCCTTAAAAATAAAGACACATTTCCTCAAAGATAATCTAAAACAGGAACATAGCTATAATATTCAATGAAGAGCATTTTTCCCAAATCTAGTTATACCATTTGGTCTAGCACTGAACCACAGTTTGCTGTAATATTGAGTTTCCCATAAATACATAAACAAAACTCAAAATTAATAATATACTATATACTAATACACCATACTATACTATATATAAAATATACCACTTCTGTCACAAGGCTGGGAGCATATCTTTTAATTAGGCGCGGAATGCATTAACAGAACATGATCTTTTTCATTCCTCTGCAGTGACTATTATCAGAAAAATAGCTTAAGGAATTTGGTCTTTCGAATACATTGTGTTAAACATTTTTTTTGTTCTGCAAGCAATGTGTATTTCCGATCTATCTGACAAAGTATTCTGAAAGGGTATGGCATTTGCAAGGAATTACACAAGGAAGATGATTTGGCAGAAATGCTGCATAAAGTAATTCTCGTTTACAATCAGATTTTAGTGATTATGTCCAGGACCTTCTTTATTCTGCTCAAGTGATCAGGTTTTATTTTAAATTCACTGATTCATGTGAAACTGAAAATTAACCATCTGCCAGTGAAATTGTTATAAACCCTCTTTTAAAGCAAAGTGATTCAAATGGGCACTAAAAGCAGGTGCAGTTCAGAACTTTTAAAGAATACATCCATTGATTATTACAATATAGTTTGACTTCTTTACAGATTTCAAGTGAAAATCTTTTGCAGATATTTTTCTCATCATCTGTTCAGGAAGTTCATTCAAAGAGATTTACAGTCCTTAGTATGCTTCATCTTTACTGTTAAATATCGCTCCTTGTGTGAATCTAATATCACCCACAGACTTAAAGTGATACCAAACAGAGAAGTGTTAATTGCCATAATTAATTTACATAAATCATATATATCATGCCACTGTATTTGTTTTTAATCCTCTAAATGCCTTGATCCCGTAGCGCTGTTGTGTGGTCACATGATCTTTCCCTGTTCTTCGGCATCTACAGGGAAAGATCTTTGGAAAGGCCATTTATTACTCTGCTGATGTATGCTTTGCGCAGTATGAGTCCGTGTCTGGCCAGCCATGATTGGTGCTGTGCCAGTCACATGACTAAAAAAAAAAGTTTCAAAAGAGCGATTCAATCTAGATTATAAATAACTGTTTTACAGCTAATTTGTAGTCCTGTGAGCCTCCAGGTAATTGACCAAATCTGGTCTCCAAAATAGTGTATCTTTGCAAATGATCAGCTGCTAACGTTACGCATGTCTCATAACCATGCAAAATAGTTAAACCAAATTGTACAGACGCTGCGGTAAAATAAAAAAAGAGCCTTGGATGAGATGCTGTCTGAACAAAATGAAAGCTAGCGCCAGTCATCTCTGCTAAAGATTTAGTGGGAGCTGTAAAACAGTTAAACCAAATTGTACACACGCTGCGCTTATCAAAATAAAAAAATAAGAAATTTCCACTAAAATATTAATAAAGCGATATTTTGCTTAACATATACAAAATCTATTAATACTATACTATACGTTAATGTGCAATAAATTTCAATAAATGAACAAATAGGTAAAAGTGCTCCAATAAGCCTGTGTATTGCAAATATTCCACAAACTTGAGCAATTTTCAAACATTAATAGATAATTCAACACAAACATCAATGCGATTTAGTGTTGCATCCAAGCATATCAGTACTGTATCTATGCAATATGGTGTTAGTGCAATGTTCGAACAATAAAAAGTTAAAAAATACAAAAAACGCATCCATGCAATTTGGTGCTACATCCATGTGATTCTATGCAATTCAGTGCTGTGTTGCTGTGCAATGATCAAATTAACAGTCCGATTTAATGCTGCATCCATGCATTTCAGTGCTGCATCTATGCAAAATGGTGTTAGTGCAATGTTCAAACAATAAAAAGTTAAAAAATACAAAAAACGCATCCATGCGATTTGGTGTTGCCTCCATGTGATTCTATGCAATTCAGTGCTGTGTTGCTGTGCAATGATCAAATTAACAGTCCACAGATCTTCCACAACACCAAATCGCATGGATGCATTTTTTTGTATTTTTTAACTTTTTATTGTTTGAACATTGCACTAACACCATATTGCATAGATGCAGCACCGAAATGCATGGATGCAACACTAAATCGGACTGGTAATTTGATCATTGCACAGCAACACAGCACTGAATTGCATAGAATCACAGGGATGTAGCACCAAATCGCATGGATGCGTTTTTTTGTATTCTTTAACTTTTTAGTGTTCGAACATTGCACTAACACCATATTGCATAGATGCAGTACTGACATGCTTGGATGCAACACTAAATCGCATGGATGTTTGTGTTGAATTATCTATTAATGTTTGAAAATTGCACAAGCTTTGTGGAATATTTGCAATACACAGGCTTATTGGAGCACTTTTACCTATTTATTCATTTATAGAACTTTATGGCACATTAACGTATAGTATAGTATTAATAGATTTTGTATATGTTAAGCACAATATCACTTTATTAATATTTTAGTGGAAATTTCTTATTTTTTTATTTTGATAAGCGCAGCGTCTGTACAATTTGGTTTAACTGTTTTACAGCTCCCACTAAATCTTTATCAGAGATGACTGTCGCTAGCTTTCATTTTGTTCAGACAGCATCTCACCCAAGGCTCTTTTTTTACTTTACCGGTATTAGCAGTTACATTTGATATATTTAATACTGATTTATATTAAAACTAAGCATTTTTGTGAGTTTCTTAGTGAATGTAATTAATCAGCATATGATATCCTGCCCCTATAGTGTTTAGCAATAGGAGGACATGGAGGAGAAGGGGGAAGTGTACTTTATCACTGTATACACCCACATGTGTGACTCTATAGCCATGTCGGCTGCACAGATAAGAAAAAGGAGGAAATGAATAACTTAGAAGTGAACTGAAATCGAGCTTGTTCCATAGAGGACATCAGCTGGTCTACACAATTTCAGCCTTCCATGGAGGCACAGAGAAGATAGGGGGACAGCTAGCCATATTTCACTCTACACAAAACAAATGCTTTAGTGGCTTTGTAATGAGAGATTTTCTTAGTCTAGGTTTAATGACTCTTTAAAAGACAGCTTCACCTTTAGTTAGTTTTGCTTTAATAAATACCCTACCCCAGATCACCCAAACTATATTTAGTTTACATTTATTTATATTAAGATTCCAACAGAAACAATGATGACATGCCCCAACCAAAGCTGTAAAGGTGGTGCAGGTCAAACTGCTGGAATTTCAAGGAACATGTTTTTATTACACACCACCAAGAATTGCCCTTACTCTACTAAAGTGAATGTGTCATGTACCTGGTGATGGAGTCTGATGTAGAGAGATAGGCATTCTCTTACACCTCCTGCTCAGTACCCCTGGTAAAGTAACTGGAGGCATGGGAGCCTGGAGTGGCACGAGTGCCAGACAGTTCTGCGTTGTCAGATGCGGATAAGTCGCCCATGTGTACCCAAATGCAGGCTAGACTGTGGACGCTGGACAGCACGAATAGCATGTTAGCTGGTCAATGGCATTCAGAAAACAGGCACTTGGGAGGCTGCAGATGGCTGAGTAAAGAAGATAGCCACGGGTTCAGGGAGTATAGCAGGGTCAGGCAAGCCGAGTCAGGAACTAGCGGGCAGATCAGGAGCAAAGCAGAAGGCAGAAGAATAGTCAAAGTTCAGGCTCAAGTAAGCAATGGTGAGGCAGGTAGGCAGAGGGAGGAGGCAAAGATGTAGTGCATATGCAAGCCAAGGGTTGATACAGACGAAGCTCAAGCGTGGTCAAGGCAGATTGGCAACAGAAGAACAGATACAGAATGAGTAACAGATATGCATGAATGTTGTAGACCATAAGGCAAGGTCCCAGTGCCTCATTACTGTTTAAATAGCCCGCTTGGTGCCAGTTAAAGTACACTGATGTGCACGCCAGCATGTGCATGTGTGTGTGCACATGCGCAGGAGCACATGCATGAGCGCGGCCCATGGGAATTCTGTGTTTGTGCATAACTGTGCACCTGGGCACATTTTGGGGTAGAATTACTAATAGACTGTGCACTTTGCAAGTGCAGTTGCTCCAGAGCTTTGTAAATTAGGTAAGGCTTCACTTTGCAAAGAGTACCTAATCACATGCAAGGAAAATTAAAAAAACAGCATTTTTGCTTGTACATGATTGGATGATATAAGTCAGCAGAGCTGTGTGCATCCCATATTTTACACCATATTTTACATATTTTATTTAGCTCTGACATTAAAGGTATCTGCTTTGACCTTGTAATGACATGCCTCAACCAAGGCTGTAAAGGTGGTGCAGGTTGGAGAACACGGCAAGCTGGGTATTTTAACAGGATGATCATACTGCTAGAATTTACTTTTGATTACTGCACCGCCTAGAATTGCCCTAAAGCCTCGTACACATGATCAGGTGTTCCGCAGACAAAACCTCGGACTTTTGTCCGAAGGCATGTGCCTGGATTTTGTCTTGCATACAAACGGCAAGGAATTGTCGGCCAACAAACATGAACGTAGTGACGTACTACATGATTTTTCAGCTCTTTAGCACCACCCTTTGGGCTCCTTCTGCTAATTTTGTGTTAGTAGAAGTTTGGTGAGTGTTGATTCGCGCTTTTCATTTAGCGCTTTTCAGTTTGCGCTTTTCATTTTGTGCTTTTCAGTTTGTTTCTGAATGGCCGTTCATCAACCAGACATGTTGCGGAATCGGAGGAGATAACGTGTTATTTATTATTGGCCTTGGAATTATTGCTTTGACCCAAGTCCAGTCCAGGAACAGGAGGAGGAGGAGTTCTTGGATCAAAAATTGGTTGCTTTATTATTCGTGACCAATTATGTCATATGCCTCTGCTGCAGGAGCTCCAGGAGAATAATCCAGATGGTTTTCGGAATTATCTCCGGATGACAGACCCCTGCTTTCACTAACTCTTGGCATTGTTGACCCCCTATATTAAGAAACAGGACACATAAATGAGGCTTTTATTTTATTCTTTGGTTGAATAATAATGATTTGATTTGTTATATTTTTTATATTTTTGGATGCATAGAATGCACTTTTTGGTTAAGTTCTATTGGCAGATAGCATGTCTAATTTTATTTGTTTTCTTTTTTTAATGCACAAATAAAACAATTGTGGAGCATAATACTTGGCTATGTGTTTTACTTCAAACGACAGTTTGGGAGTAGGCAGGCACATAAAAAAAACAAAAAATGTAAAATTGACAAGGGACACCAACATAGTTTTATCTTTGATCTTAAAAACTATGGGATAATGGTGTTGTGGTAACTTATCCAAAAAAAAAAAGCATAATAATATTATTCTTGATATCACTAGAAAAAAAGCCTTTGAAAATTTGTTTGCAATTACTCCATCAGTATCACCAGCAAAGCAGCTTCATTATTATCGCATTAAAGAAGAAAAGAATGAGTGCGCTGCATTTCGAGATTTCATAATTTGACACGTCACGAATGTTAATTCTCCATTATGAACGCCAGTTTACAAGACTGACCGCTTCTGGCTCGTCCTTGCTTCTGAGCATGCTTGTTTGTACTTTGGACTTTTGTCCGACGGACTTGTGTACACACGCTCGGAAAATCCGACAACAGACATTTGTCCACAGAAAATTTTAAAACCTGCCATCCAACATTTGTCCGCGGAAAATCCAACAACGATTGTCCGATGGAGCGTACAAACGGTCGGATTTTCCACCAACAGCCTGTCATCACACATTTCCAGTCGGAAAATCCGATCATGTGTATGAGGCTTTACTCTAGCACAGTGAACTACACAGGTCAATGTGAGCATTAAATTATTACACTGTTCTATTTTTTATTTGTCTATGACATTAAATGTATCTGTTTTGACTTTGTTTTTTGTTTGTATCATTAAATCAAACCATTCCATTTTAATACAAATCGTATTCTCAAGTGAGTTTCGCCAATTCCTTCAGTAACATCATGAAGAAGACACTTATGAAGCAGAAACATCAGAAAGTGTCAAAAGTGGCTACATCATCCTATCAGTGTCTAATCAAACAGTATTTTCATCTTGTTTGGAGTTTCATGTTCATGTTTTATATTTTATTATTTTTCATAAATTTCCTTTGAAATCTATTAATTTCTCAGTCATGTTGCAATATATCAGTGTGGATGCAGGCATATATGTGTGTGTGTATATATATATATATATATATATATATATATATATATATATACACACACACATATACATATATACACACACACACAGTTTTGTGAAAAAATATTTGCCCCCTTCCTGATCTTTTATATTTTTGCATATTTCTCACACTTGATGATTCACAATGATTCAGATCATCAAACAAATTTTAATATTACTCAAAGATAACCCGAGTAAATCCAAGATGCAGTTTTTAAATTTTTATTTCTTTTATTAAGGGAAGAAAGCTGTTCAAACCTGCCTGGCCCTATGTGAAAAAGTAATTGCCCCTTCCCATGCTGAATCATGAATGAACTGTGATTAACTACAACTTTTTGGAAAGCTGAGTTAAATTTCACTTGCCACACCCAGGCCTGATTACTGCCAGACCTGTTGAATCAAGAAATCACATAAATAGAAGCTATCTGACAAAATGAAGCATGCTAACAGATCACAAAAAGCCACACAACATGCCACAATCTAAAAAAAAATCAAGAACAGATTAGGAACGAAGTAATGTACATGTATCGGTCTAGGAAGTGTTTCAAAGCCATTTCTAAGGCTTTGGAACTCCAGTGAACCACAGGGAGAGCCATTATCCACAAATGGAGATAATTCGGAACAGTGATGAATCTTCCCAGGAGTGGCCGGGAAGGACACTTCCCCCTCCAAGAGCATGACGACGACTCATCCAGGAGGTCATAAAAGAAACCAGAACAAAATCTAAAGAACCACAGGCCTCACCAAAGCCACTGCTGACCAAAAAGAACACAAAGGCTCATGTCACATTTACCAAAAAACATCTTGATTATCCCCAAGACTTTTAGGCAAATATTCTGTGGACTGATGAGACAAAAATTAAACTTTTTGGAAGGTGTGCATCCCGTTACATCTGGCATAAAACTAATAAGCATTTCATAACAAAAACATCATACCAACAGTTAGACATGGCGGTGGTAGCGTGATAGTCTGGGGCTGCTTTGCAGCTTCAGGACCTGGACGACTTACCATAATTGATGGAACCATGAATTCTGAGCTTTACCAGAAAATCCTAAAGGAGAACATCCGGCCATCAGTTTGTGACCTCAAGCTCAAGTGTACTTGAGTTATGCAGCAGGACAATGATCCAAAAAACAAAAGCAAGTCCACCTCCAAACAGTTCAAACATAGCAAAATGTAGGTTTTGGAGTGGCCTAGTCAAGCCCGGACTTAAATCCAATTGAGATGCTGTATGATGACCTTACACATGCCGTTCATGCTGGAAAACCCTTCAATGTGGCTGAATTAAAAAAATTCTGCAAAGAAGAGTGGGCCAAAATTGCTCCACGGCAATGTGAAAGACTCATTGCCAGTTATCGCAAACGCTTGATTGCAGTTGTTGCTACCAAGGGTGGCACAACCAGTTATTAGGTTTAGGGGGCAATTACTTTTCCACACAAAGCCAGGCAGGTTTGGACAGTTTTTTGCCTTAATAAATGAAACCATCATTTAAAAACTGCATTCTGTATTTACTCGGGTTATCTTTGTGTAATAATAAAATTTGTCATTTAAGTGTGACAAATATGCAAAAACAAACCTGAAAGGGGGCAAATACTTTTTCACACAACTGTATATATATATATATATATATATATATATATATATCTATATCTATATCTATCTATACAGATATAGATAGATATATATATATATCCCCTGCTGATTTTGTACGGTTGCCCACTGACAAAGAAATAAGTCTATAGTTTTAATGGTAGGTTTAGTATAACAGTGAGAGACAGAATAACAACAAAAATACCCAGAAATACTAATTTCAAAAAAAGTTATATATTGATTTGCATTTTAATGAGTGAAATAAATATATAACCCCTTCGCAAAACATGACTCAGTACTTGGTGGCAAAACCCTTGTTGGCAATCACAGAAGGCAGACTAAAGCCGCGTACACACGGTCGGACTTTTCGTCTACAAAAGTCCAACGGACGCTGACGGACTAAAGCTGGCTGGTAATCCGATCGTGTGTGGGCTTCTCCGGACTTTCAACTGACTTTTTTAGCCTCAAATCCGACGTACTTTAGATTTGAAACATGCTTCAAATCTTTCCGACGGACTCGAGTCCGGTCGAAAAATCCGCTCGTCTGTATGCTAGTCCGACGGACAAAAACCCACGCTAGGGCAGCTATTGGCTACTGGCTATGAACTTCCTTATTTTAGTCCGGTGTACGTCATCACGTAAGAATTCGACGGACTTTTGTGTGATCGTGTGTAGGCAAGTCTGTTCGTTAGAAAGTCTGCCGCAAGTCCGTCGAAAGTCCGCCAAAAGTCCGTCGAAAGTCTGTCGGACAGGCTGTCGGACTTTTGTAGCTGAAAAGTCCGACCGTGTGTAC
Organism: Lithobates clamitans; assembly: GCA_037952925.1. Lineage (NCBI taxonomy): Eukaryota > Metazoa > Chordata > Amphibia > Anura > Ranidae > Lithobates > Lithobates clamitans. The sequence continues at coordinate 3,851,504 of JBBGZY010000100.1, read as the reverse complement.
GCGGCATAACTTGTAGTTGGTCAGATTTGCACACATCTCAGGAGGGATTTTCTCCCACTCCTCTTTGCAGATTCTTTCCAAGTCATTAAGATTTCAAGGCTGACATTTGGTAGCGCGAACCTTCAGCTCCCTCCACATATTTTCTCTGGGATTAAGGTCTGGAGACTGGCTAGGCCACTCCAGGACCTTAATGTGCTTCTTCTTGAGCCACTTCTTTGTTGCCTTTGCCTGGTGTTTTGGGTCATTGTCATGCTGGAATACCCATCCACAACCCATTTTCAATGCCCTGGCTGAGGGAAGGAGGTTTGATGGTACATGGCCGTGTCCATCGCCCCTTTGATGCAGTGAAGTTGCCCTGTCACCTTAGGAGAAAAAGACCCCCAAAGCATAATGTTTCCACCTCCATGTTTGAGGGTGAGGATGGTGTTCTGGAGGTCATAGGCAGCATAGGAACCTCCTCCAAACCTGGCAAGTTGAGTTGATGCCAAAGTGCTTGATTTTGGTCTCATCTGACCACAATACTTTCACCAAGTTCAGCTCTGAATCATTCAGATGTTTATTAGCAAACTTATATATATATATATATATATGTATATATATATATATATATATATATATATATATATATATATATATTAAAATAAAGAAAAATGTGCCGCACACCAAACCTAAAGTGTACTGCTATATTGTTTGTGTGGTGTTCAATGTCAACCTCCAGTGGGGGAGTATGGTTGCCTTTGGTTCTACGTGTAAATAAAACACCAGTTAAATGTACTTCTATGTTTGGCATATTCTTTTTTACTTTTAAGATGGGATTTTAAGCATTCCGTAGCCTCCCTGGTGGTTTTCCCAAGTGTGGCTCGGGGTTAAAAATCAGGACCATTAGCGGTAACCCCGAGCCACACTCGGGATTACATCGCAGGATCCTGGTGTGGCATTACTTACCTTGTCCCCAGGATCCTGCGATGTCTCCCGCAGTGTCCGCGGGTTCCGTCCTCTGCCCGAAGCCTCTCTGTGCCAGGGTCCGTGTCACGACGCACGGGGGCGGAGCCTGGCGGCAAATTCAAAAAAATGTCAAAATCATAACACATACAGTACTGTAATCTTACAGATTACAGTACTGTATGAAATGATTTCACATCCCTTTTGTCCCCAGTGCTTTGGCCAATGCCCTGCATGCAGTTTTATGTGATATATACTGTTCTTTCTGCCTGGAAACTGGAGATTGTCCATAGCAACCAAAAAGTGTCCCTTTACGTCAAAAATGGCTTTAGACCAGCTAGAAAACAGCGATAGTAAATTAGAACACTTGCAGAATTGAGCGATAGTGAATCGTGGGGAAATCTATTTTATTACTATTTATTTTTATTTTTTTTAATTATTTATTTTTATTTATTATATTATAATTTATGTTTTTGTGTTTCAAACTTTGTCATACCCGGGATATCTACTAGACTCTTGTTTGGACAGATTTAAGTGTGTTATTGTTAAGAATTACAGACCTACAATATAAAACGCCAAATTTCCATGCAAAATAATGGTACCGCTTTCAGCACCTAAAATCCGAAATAATCATACCGCCAGGGAGGTTAAAATAAAACATGAAGGTTGGCAGCAGATTGACTGCAATATACTGGGTGATCTTAGCTATCCTGACCTTACCTGCAACTTCTCAATCTCAGATCAGAGTGCCAAAGGGCATTGCATAGGTGTCAAAGGAGACTGCAGAGTGAAAGACCTAGGAGGACTTCCCTCATTTTGCCAGGCACCACTGCATCTTAGGCCTATTGACTGAATTTTACAGGGTGGGGAGATGTGCTGTGGTTGATTATTTAACTTAAGTTGCTAGGTGTTTGTACTGGAAGTTTGTAAAGAATTTTTGCATGTGGGAGAAGATGTATGTTAGTTACTCCTGACTTCTGAACTGTGTGCTTGTACTACTGCACTGTGCAATATCTACTACTGACCTCTGAAGTCTATATTATGCACCCCTGTCCCCTGCACTCTGTGTTACATACTGCTGACCTCTGAACTCTGCATTATCTACTTCTTACACCTGCACTCTGTAATATTAACTACTAACCTCTGAACTGTGTTTTACTTACTCATAACCCCTGAACTTGGCATTTATCACTACTGAACCCTGAACTCTTCAAACGTTCCTTATTTTTGAATAGGGCCTTGCTAGGTTATCTCATAAAAAAGCCCCAATCTGGTGATCTTTGATCAATTCAAAGTTGTTCAAGTATCTCTTCACCTCTCCATGGTTCCCATCACCTGAGCTAAATAAATTATACAGGTAAAAAATAATACAGCGGGTTTATGATGAAATTATGTTCTTTCCACTTATGGAGTATGGCCCCAACAGTGCTCACTGTAACATTTAAAAGTTTAGAAATCATTCTGTAACCAATGCCATTAGTAGGTTTTTCAACAATAAGGTTGTGAAGGTCTTGAGTGAGCTCTCTGCTTTTACCCATCATGAGATGTTTCTATAGGCCATCAGTTGAGACTGAACCAGCTGATATTAATTTGCACTGACAATGGATTGCTTTCTAATTATTGATAGATTGCAGCTGATGTCTTGGCTTTCCATGCCTTTTTGCACCCCCCTTTCTTCATGTGTTCAATACTTTTTTCCCTGTGTCATTTCATTTTATTACACATAACTTAATTTCTGAACCAATTTGTTTTGGTTTCTTTGTATGTATGGATTGCGTGGGTTGTTATCGACATGTGGTGAACATTTCATGTCATTAGCACCTTTAGAAATATATTTACCTAGAAAAATGGTGACCTGTTCAATACTTATTTTATCCGCTGTATATTTTTTAACTCAGATCTGCCTGATCTGTTGAGAATCACACTAGGCAGTCATAATTAATAAATTATATAATTCTCTGAAGATTTGACAAATATGTTATGTAGTCAGGTGAAACAAAAAATATCAGTTTGCCAGGTCTTTTTTTTTTTATCGATTCACTCATCTCTAATTGCACATCCTGAAAGAACAATTCCAGTTTAATAAACCTTTAACTGAAAGTGAATGGCTAATTTAAATGAAGCTGCTTTGCATCAATGTAGATATAACTGAGCTATTCTTGGATTTTGCCTGCATAAATATGATGCATTGCAGAAATTGCTTTATTTTCAGAAATGACCAGCCTACAGTGATAATTGGATGCTATACAGATTGACTACACTCCACTAAAACTTTACTGCTCACTTTCTGCTGAGGTGATTTAACAAACCATTGCAAAATGGTTCCCGTATCTGATTTCTATTATCAAGTGAAAGTCCTAAACATTGGCTTCTCAGTAAGTACAAACAAAGGTAATCAGTGGCAGACTTGTCTCAAGGTCATTTGCCTCATGGAAAAAATTACTTAGGGAAATCAGATGAAGATTACAAGCAAAGTACAAGTGAAAAGAGCAATTAACATTTTTAAATAAATCCATTACAAGCTCATTTGTGTAACTGTTTAATAGTGCAAATCCTAATTATTCAGTATTTTTTCAGTACTAATTTTCTAGTAGTGGTGCTAAAATCGAATAAATATATTATATTATGTTATCGAGGCTAATTAATTCAGCATTTAGACTGACATGCTATACACTTTTAAAGGCATACGCATTATTCAAATATTTTTATTATCAGGTAAATTCTTTATCTCTAGCAGTTGTCCCTTGTGGGACAGTTAATTTGTATGTTAAAAGTATCGTATTTGCTATTTTTTGCTAATAGATCTCCAAATTTACCATACTACCTGGGAGATGTGTTATAAGATAGCAGTTCGATCTTCCCTCCACCTTTGCTTTGTTGAGTAAGATGGGTATGTGGTTGAGAACTTTAAATAAATATGTCCTGCTTCATGGGTGGTATTGGTTACGCTCCCATGTCAACCTGCAATATATGTTTACTACTTTTTTTACAGATTTATACATCTTTCCACTTGTATGTTGTTTTGTTTCCCACAATTTTCTTTCTGGGGGGGCCTTCCACCTTTATGTATGCGACGTGTGGTTTAGCCATGGTGAATGATGCATCATACATTCTCTAGATGCCCATGCTTAAGGGGGCAATGTATATGTAATACATATTGGCGATTATATCTTGTGCACTAGTTCATAGTGCACTGTGTTTGTGAGTATTTTGTCATCTCTTACGGAATTTTTTATTTTTTTTGTACTTATTACACTATGTTTGTTTCATTTTATCTGCTGAATGGTACATTTCCTGAGGCATTGTTTAGAGAGTTGGTCTCACCTGCCCTTTGGAGGATTGCTGCAGCATTATACAGACTGGTGTCATCTTTGGTTGACCTTACCATTGTATAGGTCGGCCATAGAAATAAGTGTCAGCTGAGACTGGTGGTGGATACACAGAGGTGGAGCACTCTTGCATAATGTACTGTTTTTCTGCACATGGGATTTGGAGTTTGGGGTTCTTCGTTTGGGCACTTTCGTTTTTTTTGGCACGCACGCAATCTTAACACAGGTCATTAATTAAAATTGGTGTGGACTTTGTTTTATTAAATTTATTCTTACACCATTTTCATTTTATTTTTTGGTACATTCATTTATTACAATATATTTTTGGGCTGCAATTTATATCTGATGGTTTCTGCCTATATATTATGGGGGTTATCATTGGGATTCTATGAAGTATTTTTGTGGGGTTTGATATTACAGGATTGATAGTTACATATCTTTACAAACATTTTTTGAGTGGTGTTGCGCTGCATCTTACATTGTGGATTTATGTGGATTAGGAGAGCTTTTTAATATTGTCCATGGATGTCTCTGGCCTCAGCCTAAGCATATTGGTAGCCCCCCTGTGGATCGTCAGACCCTGTTTTTTCCTTTGTAATATCCCTGATTTTTTTTCTCTCAGGTCACTCCCACTATTTTCAATGCAGATTGGGCTTGTATATACAGTATGTATATTTCTTCTATGATGTTGTATATTATTTTGTGTGTTTTGTTTATTTCAGTCATCCATTTCCAAGAATGGATCTTGAGGAAGCAAATATTGCGAAACATGTTGATTCTACATGCTTGTAATCTATGACAACTGTATGATGCAACCAAATTTTCTTGTGACATGTTTTTATGAAGAGATGGCTCTTTTATAATCAGATGAAATAATAAATATATAGCCCTTTAATAAATACTTAAACACCAGGCCTTTTTCTGACACTTGTTGGTTACAAGTTAAAATCAGTATTTTTATTTTTTTTTAGAAAATTACTTAGAACCCTCAAACAGTATATAAAATTTTTGTAGCAGAGACCCTAGAGAATAACATGGCAGTTGTTGTAATATTTTATGTCACACTGTATTTGCGCAGCGGCATTTCAAACGCAATGGAAAAAATACACTTTCATGAATTTAAAAAAAAAATGTGTCGAAGCTCTGCTGATTTCCAACATCCATTCATGAGCAAGCAAAAATGCATTTTTTAAAAATGTTCTTTGCAACTGATTGGGTATTCTTTACAAAGTGAAGCTTTACTACACTCACTAAGCTCTGTGGAAAATGAGCGCAACTGCACTTGTAAAGTTCACAGTCTATTTGCCTTTATTAAATCAACCCCAATGCAGTGCAATCCCCATGTATATTGCTTCATGTGTTTAAATGTCCCAATTTATAATCCAGGTTCAATATCTGGAGCTCCTGCACTTTTGGACACATAGGGGTTGATCTACTATAGGCAAATTTACTGTGCACTGTGAGTGCACTGCAAGTGCACTTAGAAGTGCAGTCGCTGTAGATCTGAGGGCAAGATCTGAAATTAGGGGAAGCTCTGCTGATTTCTATCATCCAGTCATTTATATTGTCCTTGCATGTCCCCCTCAGATCTATAGCGACGGCACTTCGAAGTGCACTTGCACTGCACTTCCAGGTGCAATTGAAGTGCACTTGTAGTGCACAGTGGATTTGCCTTTAGTAAATAACCCCCCCCCCCCCCGTAGGTGTAGTACACTTCATTTAGGTCAACAACTATGCACAACTCCTCTAAAGCAGCCTGGGTTGCTCATGTGAAGTTAAGCTTCTGGACACAAATGGAGGATTTTTTAACCACTTCCTGCCCTGTCAAATGATAGCTGGGCGTGACCAATCACAGCCCATCTGTATCATGTGATTAAATGTGAGCAATCACAGCTAACTACAATAGTAAACACTGAATGAATCCATTTCATTTCAGTAAAAACAGTTGCTTATTCCAGTGAAATTCACTGGTATAAGCAATCATAATGTATAAAATAAAAATCCTGATCACTTCCTCAGAGTAGCACAGTGTTACTATGATAAAACTATTGCTTTGCTCAACAAAAAAAAAAAAAAAACATAAAAAAAGAAAATAAATGTAAACGAAAAGTAAAAGAAAAGTAAAAAATTTTTTAAAAATGACATTTTTACATACTGCCACCAGTCAGTGTCTCTGATCAACATCACAGCAGTAATATGATGATGGTGTACTGCACTTATGATAGTAAGTAAAAAAAAAAAAAACATTGTGAAACAAAACTTTTTTTAATTTCTTCATTTTCAAAAAATTTGTGACAAAAAAATTACAACTTCAAAAAACTCGCCGTGCCTCTTACTAAATACCTTGGACTGTCTACTTTCCAAAAAGGGGTCATATGGGGGATATTCATGCGGTCCTGGTATTTTTTGGCCTCAAGAAATGAGATCCATGAGGCATCAGTACTTCAGGACTGATCAATTTAATTTTCATATATATATATATATATATATATATATATATATATACATACACACACACACACCATGGTTTTTGGATTCTATAATGTGCCTATAAAGTAAATATATGCTGATTTGGGTTATTTTCACCAAAGAAATGTAGCAGAATACAGTCTGGGCTAAATTTATGAAGAAAGGGTATTTATTCAAATTTTTTAACAGAAACAAAAAAAAATGTGTTTTTTTTTCCCAAATGTTCAATTTTATTTATTTTTTTTGTTTATTTAACAAAAATAAAAAACCTAGTGGTGATTAAATACCACCAAAAGAAAACTATCTGTGTGAAAAAAATGATAACAATTTAGTTTGAGTACAGTGTTGCATGACTGCGCAATTGCGATTCAAAGTGCAACAGTGCTGAAAGCTGAAAATTGGCCTGGACAGGAAAAGGGTGAAAGTATCCCGTATTGAAGTGATACATGTGCTAGAACTTGTGTGGCTCTTGTGTGTTCCTCTCTTTCCCAATACAGCCCACTCCTTTCCCCTCTTGTCATTACTCTTGTTAAAATATATACTATGTTCATCCATCTTTAAGGGAATCCATCACTTTGTAAGGGGATTTTCCCTAAGCATAGTGAATGTGGTAAAAAAAAATCACTTACCAAAAAATTCCCAATCATATGCAAGAAAAATAAACAAAATAAGTTTGCTTACACACGATTGGATGATGGAAGTCAGCAAAGTTTCACCTCATTTACTAAGCTAAGGGAAAAATCATTTGCAAAATAAATTTCCCTGCAAACTTAATGCTCTATTCATCTTAGTTAATCTATCTTATTGTCTTCAAAACAATATCATATAGTGTGTTCACCTCTTATTATTGAAGTAAATAAAGTATAGGTGAAGCTGTACATATAAACTGAAACAGCACATAATCATATCCACAGGTCATATAGCAGCCAGGGCCTATGTTTAAAGTGCAACACTTAAGCACAGCATAGAGATAATGCAGGGATGCCCATATACACTAAACAGAAGCAATGATCTGCTTCTTACATGCTTCCACACTTAATGAATGAGATCCTCAGGGACATTTTTCCAATCAGTTAAGCTGTGAGAGAGAGGAAAGCTCTCCTTTAGAGGGGAGCCATAGAACATAGTATCTCCCCGTAATGTAGATACGTTATATGTACTTTAATACACAGGTTATTAATATATCAATATTATTAAACGGGCCTGAGGGAGAGAGGGCATTATACATATACTATATAAATATACTCCCAATATAATAGATGCAGTACTTGTGGATTATAAACCTATGATAAACATTGATGTTTTAAACACCCTCAACAGCTCACACACTGGAATATTTTTTTATTTTTTGGTTATACTTAGACTTTGTAATCTATTAGAAGATATTATTCATGGTGTCTTAGCAGAGGCTGTGCATAGTATTTTTTAATATGTGAAGATTTTAGCTGCAATTTTAGATTGTACTATGGTGTATGAATAGATCTGTTTTTTGAATCATTTACTAAAGCAGTTTTAGAGGCATAATTGTTTTCTTAAAATAAAAAAACAAAATACTTACCTGCTCTATGCAATGGTATTGCACAGAGCAGACCCTTACTTTCTTTTCTTTGGTCCCTGCTGGTGCTTTCCACTCCTTCTCTTCTCTGGGTGCCCTAACAACACATTTTGTGCTATGGGGGCACTCAAACGGTGATGCTCCTTAGTTGGGCTGTTTGCATTCACAGACCCACACAGTGTGACTCAGCCACGCCTCCCACTTCCTCCTTGCAGGATTTGATTAACAGCAGCAGGAGCCATTGGCTCTCACTGCTGCCTCTGTGTCCTGTGAGGAGAGGGAGCGAGAACAGCATTGCTGCAGATGAGCACAAGAGGAAAATAGAAAGAAGAGCCAGGTAAGTGTTTAACTCCTTGGCGCTGAGCACACCCAAGTATGCAGCCTCTCAGTGGCTGTGCCTTGGCGCCCAGTGGCCGCATATTTGTGTGCAATAGCGCCAGTAGAGCTGTGCAGAGTGCGTGCTCCCGGGACACAGTTAACGGCAGCTAACTGAAAGCTCCCATTTGCAGCTTGCACTCTGGAGTTTTTCGATCATGTGACCACCATGTTAGCCAATCATGGCGGTCACATGACTGTAAACCTCACCTCAAAGGATGCCTCTTAAAGGGTTGGCAGGCGCTAGCTCTAAGGGGTTAAGGGGGCTGGGGAGGGCTGATATACTGGAAGGTTTTTTACCTTAATGCAGAGAATGGGTTCAATATATACTATATTTATAAACAGAAGGTCAGTTGTCGTTTGTGTAACTAATATTTTTTGTAATATGAATGTTGACCAGTTCTATACAGAGACCACACACACATAGCACTTTTAATAGTCTGACTACAAGCAATCCATGCCTCTGCTCCTGCATGCTTCCTCAGCTAAACCAATAGATGGACAACTAATGTCTATTATGGTTTGCTACACAGAGCACGCTCTGCCAACAGTAAGTTTAGGGCAAGCTGTACTTAGGTATTGGGAGCCAGCAGCAGTGATCTTATGAATATGTAAGTGTTTGGGCACACTTTTCAAAAAAATATACAGTGCTTCAATCCATGCATAAAAAGCATTATAGCTGATTGGTTGGCTTGAATAGCTGCTCCAGATTCAGGCTGCTCCAATCCTAGTAAATTCCCCTCACTGACTTTTTATGACAATATATATAATAATATAATTTTACACAATATTATGAAGAAAAATAAATCCGAGCTTTGTGCATTCTGCTTTTACTTTGAACACTAGTCCATTATCTTAAAAGGGTATTGTGAAAATTAAATTTGATTTACACTCACAAATTAGAGCAAGTTGTGGTTCCACATTAGCAAGCAATATGACACATTTTTGACATTGAGATTACTGTATATCTGCATTGTTGACTAACATTAATGTGTACTCACCCCAAAACATGTAAATTGACGTCAAGAATTTTCTTAAAAACATTTTCTACTAAACATATATGGTATGTACCCTATAAACTGTTTAGTTATGGTTCAAAACTGGTAAAATTGCATGTAAAGAATACCAGGGTTATTATACAGTATATATTTGGATTTTTTTAGCTGCAGCTGTAAGTTTTTAAACAATCACACCCTTTAGGTTTATACCTTTTTATCCAACGAACCTTGAAGTAATGAGACTCAGACCTGTGGGTATTTACATACGTTTAAACAGGAGTTCTAGTTGGTGTTTGCAGAAAAGCATGACCTGATACTATGTTATAGGGATCACAAACTAAGCATGCATGTATTACCCAGTAACTTGTTTTTACTGATATAGATGTTTGCAATATTTAAATATAATTTGTTGTTGTTCTAAAAAAAAGTCACTTATTATTTGGATACTGCTGTCTATACTATTTACATTCCCTAAATTACTATACAGCTTAAACAATTGTAAAGAATGATTTACATGCCACAAATATTAGTGTAGTACCAATAAATGCCATGTTCCAAGAAAAGTGTTTTATAAAAGAACATAATGTTGACCCATTTAAAATGCATTCACAATATGTTTTTAGCAATATTCCTCTGAGCTATATAAATGTAAAAATGCATACCAACATATGAAAAATAGAACATGGTACATTCTAAAATTTTAAAGCAGCAATAACAGTTCAGAAAGCTATACTGTAAATTACAGTATTGAAAGACATTTGTTCTATTTTTAATGCAAATAACACTAAAAGCTATCATGTGTGAATATGCCTTAGCGAGAAAATGACTAGAGTGTCAACCAAATTGAGGATACAGTTGAATAGAGATTTCAAAATCTGGATCATATCTTCAGAAAATAACTAAAATACAAAATAAGAGCTATAACAATTAAATATATTTATAAATAAGTGCATGACAAGTTTAATTGCTGACACAGTAAACACACATTTAGTCTGCCTGCTCCATTGGTTTCAACTAAGAAAAATAATGAAGAACCATACATGAAAATGTTACTAATTATCTTATAAACATATTTAAGTATGTCTTGTAAAACATTTGTCTTGGTAAATAAATATTGAGAGCAATCCTCCAGACAAAATTACACAAGACACAGAGATCACCTGAAAAATCATACAGTTTTTTATCTGCATGGCATACCATCAATACCCACCCAAAATAAATATAATCATTTTGTATGATATCTTTTAGTTGTATAAATAAATGTGAATATAACATTATATCGTAGGTTAAACAAAGTATTACTAGACAAACACATACCGTCCCTTGGTAAAATGAAAGAGGTGGAAAAATTACCAAAATAACAATAGCACTATAAAAAAGTTATTTACTAGTAAACCCAACTGCTGCTCTCTAAAGTGCTCCCCTTTCTATGTGTAATACAATATACAGTGAATCAATAGAGCTGCACTTTAAAACCGCAAAAAAACTGCTCAAATATAAATGTTATAAACCTACACAAATTATAAACATCATCCAAATGACTCATTTCATATTGGTAAACCATGCAATTAAATTATTTATACAGTGCACACATAAGTGTTACACTTTAACACAGTCTGTGCTCCGGTGCTTCAATCCAGTTGCTAATGCAATCCATAATTCTCAGAGCAGTGGTCCAGATAAAACGTACCCCATATAAAATGAAAACTCACCAGAGCCCAAGACCCTTAAATCATATACGGGTCAAAATACGCTTTATATTTATAGGTAATGCTGTTTCTCCAGGCAGATGTTCACCATACTCCTCTCAGCAGGAAGATATCAGAATTACAGACCAGGGAATAATATGAAACACAACCATAAATGTGCAAAATGTATGTTTAATTAAAACTGATATATATTAAACAAAAAAAGCTGATGTAACTCACATTAAATGGTGTTGCTCGGCACTTGATATGTCCGGCACATATAACTACCCCACCACCACTTTTATAAACCACCACAGCGTGCATTCCGCAGGGAGGACATGCCAAAACCAGTAGACATATTAACGTCCAACCGTCCGCTTCAATGCCTTTAGCCCATTCGCGGGCATCTTCAGGGAGCTTCCTGAAAACGCCTGTGTGAGGGTAAAACACGTTGAGCGATGGGTGATACGAGCTGGACATATCATACCTTTTAAAGTGAGTTGCATCATTTTTTGGTGGTTCAATATGTACCAGTTTTAATTAAACATACATGTTGCGCAATGATGGTTGTGTTTCATATTATTCCCTGGTCTGTGGCTCTGACATCTTCCTGCTGAGAGAAGTACAGTGAACATCTGCCTTAAGGAATGGAGGAGCATATTTTGACCCATATAAGATTAAAGGGTCAGAGGCTCTGGTGAGTTTTCATTTTATATGGGGCATGTTTTATCTGGAACACTGCACTGAGCATAGTGAGAATTGTGGATTGCATTGCCACCTGGATTGAAACACTGGAGCATGGGCTTTGTTGAACTTTAACACTTATGTGTGGACTGTATGCACTTTATAAATAATTGTATTGCATGGTTTATCAATGTGACTAAAGTCACTTGGATGATGTTGATTACTTGTGTAGATTTATAACATTTATATTTAGGCACTTTTTGGGGGTTTTAAAGCCCAGCTCTATTTATTCACAGTAAAATGAAAGAGGTGGTCAGGAGTGTTGCTGAACTGTTCTGGGCCTTGCTTCAAAAGTTGAACTTAAGAACATTATAATGATTAAAAAAAATCAATTCACCCAAAAAAATGTGTGCTAATGAGCTTATACACTTAAAATATTTTCAACACATGACACCAATACGATAGCAGTAAGCTAGCCCTTGGCACAGTTATTTTAAACACTAAGCCCATGCACAACCTCAACAGTGACCAAAAAAGGATACATCTAATTTAATGACTTAACCCAACCTCTAAAGTTAACTGTTAGCATATAAACTGTTTTTCAAACACTAAATGTCCAATCCTAACTGTAACTCTAATGTCCTGTACACATGGTCGGATTTTCTGACGGAAAATGTGTGATAGGACCTTGTTGTTGGAAATTCCGACCGTGTGTAGGCTCCATCACACATTTTCCATCGGAATTTCCGACACACAAAGTTTGAGAGCTTGCTATAAAATTTTCCGACAACAAAATCCGTTGTCGGAAATTCCGATTGTGTGTACACAAATACGAGGCACAAAGTGCCACGCATGCTCAGAATAAAAGAAGAGACGAAAGCTATTGGCTACTGCCCCGTTCCCCCGTGTTTTACGTCACCGCATTCAGAACGATCGGATTTTCCGACAACTTTGTGTGACCATGTGTATGCAAGACAAGTTTGAGCCAACATCTGTCGGAAAAAATCCATAGATTTTGTTGTCGGAATGTCCGATCAATGTCCGACCGTGTGTACAGGGCATAAGCCTTAATATTAACCTGCAAACCCTTATCCCTAACCAAGCTCTTAAACTAATCCCAAATACTCACCTATAAGAAGCATATCTACTGCATCTGACCCCATAGAAATGGCACAAAATCTGTCAGTCCTGTGCCAAGATCTTGCAGGGAGCTATGATCTTGTCCCAAAAAAATAAATGAGCTGATGTTCTCATAATAACTGAGGAGCAGTTAGACAAAAGAGTCAGTCCTCCCAAAAATCATCAATGGGCTGGAGGGCCACATCACCCAAAGTTTTCTTATAACTTTAGGAGAATCAGCAGTGTGACCTACCTGCAAAAGTTCTTGGCTTAGTTCCTTCTTCCCTTACTGTTCTGGTATCCACTCCTTCTTTTGAGTTTTCTGCAAAATAATTGATAAATGCAACAAGGAGGTTGGAACTACCCCCTAATAACTGATTTGGCAGGTGTTCAGACCTAGAAAATGAAACGCTGAAATCTCTGCACGGGAGTCCTTGACATATATGATATAAGACATTATTAGGTAATTTAGACCTCCAGCGTCTGCCAAAAAATATTATCTATCTGAATGCAAAGGTTCTATATCACACCAGTTCTATCAGACAATTAAAACTGTTAATGGTAAATTACTAATATTGTAACCAGAAAATGTTGTTAGCATTCATTATAAAAATCTCTTGTTATGTATTTGAAGACATCTATTTTATATCTCTTTAGCTAAGAATGTTATGGCTATTCCTTTTAAAAAAAAAAATAACTAGCAAAAAAATGAAATATTTTTTACTTCCTTTTTTCTGTCTTGGCAAATATTAGCCCCTATTTTGCAAAAGTAAGCTTTATCTTTGATGTTTTTCTCTGACAACAACAACAAGGGAGAGTTAATACTATTACCCCTTACCAAAATTTGTGATAGGACCTTGTTGTTGGAAATTCCAACCGTGTGTAGGCTCCATCACACATTTTCCATCGGAATTTCCGACACACAAAGTTTGAGAGCTTGCTATAAAATTTTCCGACAACAAAATCCGTTGTCGGAAATTCCGATTGTGTGTACACAAATACGAGGCACAAAGTGCCACGCATGCTCAGAATAAATTAAGAGACGAAAGCTATTGGCTACTGCCCTGTTCCCCCGTGTTTTACGTCACCGCATTCAGAACGACTGGATTTTCCGACAACTTTGTGTGACCATGTGTATGCAAGACAAGTTTGAGCCAACATCTGTCTGAAAAAATCCATGGATTTTGTTGTCGGAATGTCCAATCAATGTCTGACCGTGTGTACAGGGCATAAGCCTTAATATTAACCTGCAAACCCTTATCCCTAACCAAGCTCTTAAACTAATCCCAAATACTCACCTATAAGAAGCATATCTACTGCATCTGACCCCATAGAAATGGCACAAAATCTGTCAGTCCTGTGCCAAGATCTTGCAGGGAGCTATGATCTTGTCCCAAAAAAATAAATGAGCTGATGTTCTCATAATAACTGAGGAGCAGTTAGACAAAAGAGTCAGTCCTCCCAAAAATCATCAATGGGCTGGAGGGCCACATCACCCAAAGTTTTCTTATAACTTTAGGAGAATCAGCAGTGTGACCTACCTGCAAAAGTTCTTGGCTTAGTTCCTTCTTCCCTTACTGTTCTGGTATCCACTCCTTCTTTTGAGTTTTCTGCAAAATAATTGATAAATGCAACAAGGAGGTTGGAACTACCCCCTAATAACTGATTTGGCAGGTGTTCAGACCTAGAAAATGAAACGTTGAAATCTCTGCACGGGAGTCCTTGACATATATGATATAAGACATTATTAGGTAATTTAGACCTCCAGCGTCTGCCAAAAAATATTATCTATCTGAATGCAAAGGTTCTATATCACACCAGTTCTATCAGACAATTAAAACTGTTAATGGTAAATTACTAATATTGTAACCAGAAAATGTTGTTAGCATTCATTATAAAAATCTCTTGTTATGTATTTGAAGACATCTATTTTATATCTGTTTAGCTAAGAATGTTATGGCTATTCCTTTAAAAAAAAAAAATAACTAGCAAAAAAATGAAATATTTTTTACTTCCTTTTTTCTATCTTGGCAAATATTAGCCCCTATTTTTCAAAAGTAAGCTTTATCTTTGATATTTTTCTCTGACAACAACAACAAGGGAGAGTTAATACTATTACCCCTTCCCAAACACAAGTTCACCTTTAGTAAGTCATATGTAGAGTGTATACGTTTTAAATCATTCCACAAACACATTTAAAATATGTCAAAAATAGAAATATAGACTCAGAACACGTTGCTAACCGTTATGCTGATGCATGTACACTTTTAGAACAAAACGGTTCGCATTTACTAATATATTTTAATGTATCAGTAACTCTATCAAATCAACCTATGTTACATTTTTTTTTAAGATAGGCGAAAAGTTACTAAAAAAAAAATACATTATTATACATTTTCAAGTGATTTAGGTTTTAGATTACAATTTACATATCAGTGCATGCCACTTTTATTGTATATTTTGTAAAGTCTCTTTAGTGCAACATTTCAGCTGCAGTTCTGGCAATGATGTCTGCAATTTTTAGCTATCTTATACTGCCACCTATTTGTTCAGAAAAGCATTTCATCTTACAATGATTTTAACAAGCTGTACGAAATCCAACAAAACAAACAGAATTGAAAATAGTTAATGTCCAGATTAGTTGCTTTTCATTTATGCAATGAACATTGCCTCTAATGGGACTGAGTCGTTTTCCCAACATCATAATCATCAATGTGTGTGTTTAAATTTTTGGCTTTATAAACGACATAGATATTTCCTTAACTGTAAAATTCGAACTATTTAAATGGAGATGGTAAAGCAGAAAAAGAAGTGCTGGAAATTTCAGTTGAAGTTAATAGAAATACAAAAAGAAGAATTTCAAATGAACCTGTCACCTGAGCAGTTTACCATTTAATCAAGGTGCGTGTGCATACCATTCCTTTTAATCAAAGCTGTTCTTGTGCGTTTCTAGACATATACTGCAAACTTTGATCCAGAGCTTAGCTTAAGAACTGTGACACCCTTAAGAGTGTAAAGCAAAGTGGGAAACTAACCCATTAAGAAACAAATATATATAATGCAGTAATACAGTAAGCATCAGATTTATTGTGTATGTTAAGTGTAAGTATAATACGTAATGTGTAAGTATAACATTTAAAAAGTATTTATTAGTTCTTGCAGAGATCACAGAATTCCTCCTAACAATGCTTTCATCTTTTTTTTTTTTTTTTAGAAGGATTGTTTGAGAACAATCTATGTGGAGACATCATCAAGGGCTAGCATCTACTTCCTGGAATTAGATGCTTGCTCAGAGATGACACAATCATGTAAGTGCAGTTATTGATTGTATTCACAGATGTCTAACACAGACTAACCATCATCTGCAGCTTTCCACCTTGTGACTCTGGTATGTGGGGAAGTGAAGACCAGGGGCGGTCCATCTATTAAGGGCGCACGGGCGCCGCCCCCCTATTTGTTCATCCAGCCCCTTGCAGGACACTGGAGGCATGAATTCCAATGGGGGTTGTTTTTTTTTTAAGCACTTGATTAGAGCCAGAGGCTCTAATAGGCTTAAAAATAGAGTGGGCTCGGGGCACAGAGAATGCGAATCAAGCCCACCCAGGTGTATTACAATAGCGAATGAGTATTCGCTACTGTAACACTGTTCCTCTTCCTGGCCAATCAGGAAGCAGGTCTTGAGGCCCGTCACCCAATTGGCTGAAATGACAGGCAATCCTATTGGACGTCAAGGAGGATAGAAGGAGACACACGGCGGAAGCAAGGAGGAGGATAGGATGCAGGAGCCGCTACCCAATGCCTGCTGCCCACTGCCCACTGTCCACCCCCTGCCACCTAGATGGGGTAAGTCCCGGACCGACCGGCAGACAGCGAGCGGGTGGGGGAGCTCAGGGACTGCTTTTTAACCACCTGCTGTCTGCCCCATATGGGGCAGCAGCTGTGTGCTGGATCACACACATTATATATATATATTTATATATATATATATATATATATATATATATATATATATATATATATATATATATAATCTGACTCTTCCGGGTAGGGGGCATGCATGCGCGCCAACGATGCCTCACTCCCGCTGTGATTATACACAGCAGGAGCCGATCAGCGGGTACCACACACTCAATGTCCGCCGGCACCCACCGATTATTCATTACGCCCTGTCAAAGAATTAAATTCAAAATACTAACAACTACGTACAAAGCCATCTACAATTTCACCCCCAGCTACATCACTAGCTTAGTCTCTAAATACCAATCTACTCGTTCTCTTTGTTCCTCTCAAGACCTCCTGCTCTCTAGCTCCCTTGTCACCTCCTCCCCTGCTCGCCTCCAGGACTTTTCCAAAGCCTCTCTAATCCTATGGAATGCCCTACCCCAATCTGTCCGCTTATCTCCTACTTTATTAACTTTTAGACAATCCCTGAAAAACCTTCTCTTCAGAGAAGCCTACTCCACCCACACCTCACAACTGTATTTTCATTTTTACCATCAGCTCACCCCCCACAGTTATTACCTTTTGTTTATACTTGACCCTCCCTTCTAGATTGTAAGCTCTAACGAGCAGGGCCCTCTGATCACTCCTGTATTGATTTGTATTGTAAGTGTACTGTCTGCCCTCATGTTGTAAAGCGCTGCGCAAACTGTTTGCGCTATATAAATCCTGTATTATAATAATAATAATAATAATAATAATAATAATAAAATAATAATAGTACAGAGGCAGAACAGCAGTCTCCCTATGTAAACAAGGCAGATTGCTGTTTTGTCAGTAGGGAAGGCATGGATCCTGTGCTTCTATAAAGCAGGGACATGGATCCATGTCTTCCCCTAGTAAAAGCACCTCCCATAGTACACAGAAGCACTAGCTAGGCACACAGTTAACCCTTTGATTGCCCCTGATGTTAACCCCTTCCCAGCCAGTGTCATTAGTACAGTGACAGTGCATACTGTATTAGTGAATGAATGAATGAATGATTTATAAAGCGCTGCAAATGCGAACTGAATCGCCTCAAGGTGCTGGATGCAGTCCAGTGTCACTGGTCCCCAAAAAGTGTCAAAGTGTCAATTTTTTAAAATGTAATCGTTATTTCATTTTCCATATACAAAAAGAAAGAAAAAAAAAACAAGAGAAATACAATCTACATCTATCAAATACACACAATTTCCCCTCCTGTTATTTCTTTTTTTTTTTTTCTTCCATCTCTTCCCCCACCCACCCTATCAGCTCCCCATCTGGTTTGCCTTCTATGGTCTCTCTTATTTCAGATACCGCTGACCTCCTCCTTCATCCCCTCTGCGAATTTCCCAGATAACTTAAATGCCAGCCATCTTCCCCAAATCCCATTATATCTTTCCACCTGTCCCTCGTCTCTGCTGCTTATGTATTCCATCTTACAGATATAATCCATTCTTTCCAATCACTCTTTTATGCTCGGTTTTCCTACATATAACCATTTTTTTGGTATTAATCCCTTTGCAACATTTAATAGAAATGGGATTAGCATTTTTCTATAGTGCTTTTTTGCGTCTTTTGTACCGTGAAACAAACAGGTCCATGGGTTATTTAAAATCTTCTCCCCCGTTATTTTTTCTATATATTCTTTTATTTCCTGCCAGTATTCTTTTATTTTTGGGCAATCCCACCAGATGTGTCATTGTACCGATTTGCTTACATTCCCTCCAACATTGTGGGGATTTGTATTGTTGGTATTTAAGGATTTT
This sequence comes from Lithobates clamitans, assembly GCA_037952925.1. Taxonomy (NCBI): domain Eukaryota; kingdom Metazoa; phylum Chordata; class Amphibia; order Anura; family Ranidae; genus Lithobates; species Lithobates clamitans. Next base: position 3,832,616 of record JBBGZY010000100.1, on the reverse strand, counting down.
CTCTGGCATTATATACCATCACACCAAACACTTTTAGTTTGCTTCTATTGTATTTATGTCTGTTGCATAATTATACACTGCTCCTATCATTCTCTCTACTTGTGTTTCCTCCAATTTTATACCCATTTCCTGTTCCCATTTTCCTATAAAAGGTAGTGGCCTTCGTCCCTCTAGATCTGTCAGAATTCCATATACTTGGGATATCCCATGTTTTAATGGTGTTTGTATGTTGCAAAGTTTTTCTAATGGATTCAACTCCTTTCCATCCCTAATTGGTTGGGGAAGTGTATTTACAAAATATTTTAACTGTAAGTATTCCCACTCGCTAATCTTCATCCACCCATTTATATACTTTAGTTCCTGGAGTGTCCTTATTCTCCCCTGTTTGATAACATCTTTTAATTGTACATTTCCCATTCTACTACCAAAAAGTGTCTCCTTCCCTGGGAAAAAAAAAATTAGTACCTGTAAGTGAAAGTAAAGGTGAATTATATTTCCATTTTCCCTGCCGATATATTAAGTCCCATATTTTAAATACGTTCCTAGTCAATTCATGTGATTCTGGGTCTAATATTCAAAATTTCCGTGATATCCAAATATTCTAAATGTTGTCTGCATATGACGCCACCTTGTGTTCCTCTTCGCCCACTCTCACCCCCCCATTTCGCAATGTTGCCAAAAGTGGTTCCAATGATAACACATATAGGAGTGGTGAGAGCGGGCATCCCTGTCTTGTTCCGTTAAACATTTCAAAAGGTGGCGACAAACTTCCATTCACCTTTACAGTACATACACCTTCACCACAGTTATCCAAGTAACAGATGGAGCGATCAAAGGAACCATAACTGATTTAATGAGCCATTCACAGTTTCACTGTACCGGCCGTGTGTACTTACACGTGCATGGCTTAAACTTTGAGACAAGCATTGCCATAGGTTGATTATACAAGTTTTTGATCCAGTGCATAATTTTTGACCCCATGCCCAGATGTTGAAGTTTATCCATCATGAATCCCCAGTCTACCCTGTCAAATGCTTTTTCCACATCGATTGACAGGTGTAGCGCTGGGGACCCCTCTATTTTCCCTTTTCGCAGCATTAACATTGTTCTTATGCTATTATCTCTGCCCTCTCTTCCTGATATGAACCCTGTTTGATATACATTTACCAGTTCTGGCATCAGATTCTTTAATCTTGTTGCCAGAATATTTGCGTATAGTTTTGTATCTGCGTCACTCTAGCTATATTTTTCTTAGGGATCAACTTTTCTTGTCTTAAAGTTGTCTCCCTTGGACTGTCCAGCATAGGAATTTCCAATTCTTTACAAAAATCATTAGTTTCTTCTATAAAATTGAGTTTGGCAGTGCGTCCATTTCCCCTACCTATCAAACATGCGGGGAAGCCCCAATTATATTGGATTTCATGTTCCTGTAGTACCTTAACGTCCTTCTTCTTCTTAAAGTTTCTTGTGAAAGGTCCTGAAAGATTTGTATAGTCTTTTCCTCAATTCTAATTGGTGACTTACCCCTCATGTTTCCCCATATTAGTTTTTTCCTCCCAATTATCGAATCTAACTATAATGTCTCTTGAACTCTCCATCAGAATTCCTTTCGGTCCTCCTAATCTGTGGGCTTTTTCAATTTTTATTGGGTTTTTTCTTCTTTACCAAATATTGGGTTAACAATTTTCCTTATTATTTATTTTAAATCTTCTGTCTGGGTGGATTTGGGAAGGCCTCGTATTCCTGAATTTTTCCTTCTGTCTCCGTTCTCTTGATCTTCTAACCTATAAGCCTGTTCCTGTTGTTCTATTTTTAAAGATTTTATTTCTCCTTTTAATTCTTTTAATATATTTGTGTGGCAGTCCATTTTTTTTTTCACTTCCTCTACTCTTGTAAGCATATGTCCCAGATCTTTGTGCATTATTGCCATTTCTATTTTTTAGGGAATTTTCCAAGGCCACAAACATAGTTTCCATATTTGTTTTTGTTGGCAATTGGGCTTTCCTCTGTTGTTCCTCATCTTTCCCTACCTCCAGATCTAGGTCAAAATCTTGTTATATTCTGGATTATGAAAGTGTACTTATTTCTAAAGATATTTTGTTCTGGCCTTTTTTCTCTTTTTTTTCCTTTGTCTCATTTGTCATTTGGTGCCCTTTAGTACTTTGTTGTTTTGCTGTTTTTTGCTTATCTCCATTCCCACCATGGATTACAAATTTATTCATAGGACCGTTCCTCCCGGTAATCAGATCTTCACAGTGGCTGCTGAGCCCACAGAACACGCAGCACTCTCAAGACTCGTCATATACATAGAAGAATACAAATTATATCAAGGAAGGTATACTTAGAAAAATGCAGATTCTTCAAGCCACATCGTATGCACCTTGGTATGCTGTGTAACAGTCTATTCTAACAGCCTTCATATGCATTTATATACCACACATGCTGTATATGCAAGAGACAGGTATACAAGGTGTACTCCCCACTCCCACTTTCTTCTGTATATTCTCATTTCCTTTTATATTAATTTCTTTCTTTTTTTTATTTTAAGCTCTCCGGATACCAATCTGCTTCCTCCCGAATTCCTTCTAGCTTTTGACAGTGAATGGGGGGAGGGACCACGTCTCTGCCCCACGGGGTTTCGGTGGAATACTCTCTCTGCTTAGAGGCTTCCACTCGGCTCTATTTGGCCATTTCTATTCTCCTCCTGATTACCACCGACTATCTCCGAGCAACTGAGTGCCCGAGAGCCTCCACCTCCTCTCTCTCTCTCTCTGGTCACCTCCGAGTCCTGTTGTCAATCTGCTATCCAGCTATCCACGATCCCCGCTCGCAGTGCTTAAAGCCAAAGAAGGGGGGGCACCTCAGTCCACTAGAGCCCCATCTCCACTCCTCCTCCCTCACTATGAAGCAGCTCGAGTCCCAGCAGGAAGGGGGACAGGCCATCCAAGTGGGAAAGGAGTCACCTCTTCCGTCCATGATCTACGCTCCACGCTAGGACATCCATTCACCCCGGATCACACCAGGTCATAAAAAAGTGCAACACAGGCAGAGTGTTTGAATCAGGTCTGGGGCGGGCCAAGGCATAGGAGGCTTAGGGCTACTCCATTGGAAGGAATCGGAGACCTAGAGCTCCTATGGCATGCTCCTAGCCAGCGCCATTACTAGACTCCTCCCCTAAAGTGTCAATTTGTGTCAGAATGTCCATCCCAGTAAGCTGCTGTTCGCCACCATTACTAGTAAAAAAATAAAAAATAAAAAATATCCCATAGTTTATAGTGTAAAACCTTTGCGCATACCAATCAATATATACACTTATTGGGATTTTTTTTAACCAAAAATATGTAGCAGAATACATAGTGACCTAAAATTAAAGAAATTGTATTTTTTTAAATATTTTGATTGGATATGTTTTATAGCAGAAAGTAAAATATATTGTTTTGTTTTTTCCCAAATTGTCTCAAAGGTTATCAAATACTACCAAAAGAAAGCTCTATTTGTGTGAAAAAAGAACATACTTTTTTGGGGTACAGCGTCACATGACTGCACATTTGTCAGTTAAAATAACGCAGTGGCGTATCGCAAAAAATTGCCTGGTCAGGAAGGATGGATAAATCTTCCAGAGGTCAAGTGGTTAATGATAGAAAGGTACAGCTTCAAAAAAATAAATTTTAATGTTGCTGCATATTGTGACATGTCGGTAATTTATTCCTGCATATCTGTAAAGTTATTCATGCATACTTGTAAAGTAAACCTCAAAACTTTAAGTGTGTTAAATTTTATTTCTGAACAGGTTTGTACTTTTACATGACATAAAATAGACACCAATTTTTCTACAACATTACAATGTTAGCATGTTTTAGACACTGAGAAAGTTAGTAATATATTGAGCTACTGTTGAGCTACTGTCAACTTATAATGGTATAAAAAAATAATAACAAAAAAATATTTGAGGTAACTGTTTATTACCAGACGGCTAAGTACCTGCTTACTAATCCCAATGAGGGACACATCTGTTTAAAAAGGCAATGATATTATCAATAGTATGAAAGCCTTGGTAACTAAATTGTTTCCTTCATCAGTTTAAATTGATCCAGTTTATTTATTTAACAGTAATTGCGCATAGGGGCAGTTGAAAGCTCTTAATTGCTCCCTGCTTCCCTCTCTGGCATAGTTCTTTGATTATTCCTAGATAGCAGATGTAAAATGATGTTTAAAAATCAACTTTACCACCATAAGCCTTTGCTTCCTTGGTACCTTTATTCTTTCTAATTTTGAAAAAAAACTTCCACATTATCTCCCCATTTGTTTTAGAGAGATGTTTCTCATGACTCATTGCCATATCTGGTGAGACTGCCACATAGTCCAGATATTCTTGCTGAAAACTTTTGATGTGATCAAAGCAGTCTTTGGTAGATGCTTACCTAGCAATCCTGAGGATTATTGTCAAAGCTTGGAAGACAACCTCAATATCCTTTAGTTAGCTAAAAATAGGGACACTCAAACAATGTTTTTCAAGATATTAACTGCTTTTCAGGGGAAAAAACTAGACAAATTCAACAAAACTTGGAAAAAATGGGTAGAAAAAAAATTTCCACTGGCCTTCAATTTCCTTTGATTATCTGAGGTGTCCTGCCTGCCTCACTTACAGTTCCTTGAAAAAGTATTCATACCCTTAAATAACAAAATAGCTCAGATTAGATGGAGAGTATCTGGGAAGAGCAATTTTCAAGTCTTGCCACAGATTCTTATTTGGATTTAGGTCTGGACTTTGACTGGGCCATTCTAACACATGAATATGCTTTGATCTAAACCATTCCATTGTAACTCAGGCTGTATGTTTAGGGTAGCTGTCCTGTTGGAAGGTGAACCTCAAGTCTTTTGTAGATTCTAGCAGGTTTTCTTCTAAGATTGCCCTGTATTTGGCTCCATCTATCTTTGTAAATGTTGTCCAGTTGCAACATTTACATTTTTGGTTGTAACGTGACAAAATGTGGAAAATTTCAAGGGGTGTGAATACTTTTTCAAGGTACTGTAGCCCCTCACCCCCCCCCCCCACCACAGCCCTCCCCCTGGAGATCTTTCACTGTGCCTCTCCTGTTACTCTTTTATGCCAATCATTCCATCCCCTACACCCCCTCCCCCATCTATCGACAGCCTCCCTTTCCCCTTTTTTCTTACCCGATGCCTGAACTACCTCTAACCTATGATGTGGTGCAGCATATCTGTGAAACACTGAAACTCGCATTTGTTGTATTCCATTATTGGTTTACAGTCTTTCTGTATCTATTGTAAATTGCAAAATTTAATAAAAATTTAGTGAGAGAAAAATCAACTTTACGTTTCAATTTGAAGGATGCAGTTTGTGTCTGCGTAACGACAAAATTACACCATCTCAACTTTCTCAATTGCTTTGGATTATTTTGTATTATTGGCTTCAAGTTCACTATAATAACATATGCTATATGGCTGAAAGTATGTCAATGCCTCTTTAGATGTTTCCAGGGAAGTGTACTGCTAATGATACAAAGACATCTTAGACAACTGTGTACTTCTAATCTTGTGGCAACAAAACTATGCTATGTTGGCTTTAAAACTGTCGTGCTCCCCTTATATATTAATAATCACTGAATACCAAAAAGCTTTCAGGCGGGGTTTTTGAGGCACAACTTACACAATACTCCAATATATAAATATATATGATATAAATATATCAAAAAGTTACATGATTGTAACAATTAAAATGTATCAACTGAATTATAAAGAGAGAATGTTTATTTGCCCTTCAGGTCTGGTATGCATTTTGGAGGGAACCTCATGACAAAAATTTAAAAAAAAATGAGGGCATGAGGTCCCCCCCAAAATCCATACCAGACCCTTATCTGAGCATGCATCCCGACATGCCATAAAAGGGGGGATGAGCAAGCCCCCCCGAACCATACCGGGCCAAATCCCCTCAACATAAGTGGGGTGTTTATGGGGAACTCCTTCCCCAAATCACCCTGTCCCCATGTTGACAAAAATAAGGGCCTCTTCCCCACAACCCTGGCCCGGTGGTTGTGGGAATGCTGGGGTTTAAAAGAGTGGCCCCCAGATCCTGGCCCCCCATGTGAATGAGTAAATGAAAGGAAAAATCAAAATAAATGTCCGTTACAACTACATTGTCAATTACAATGAACGCTGCCTGCTGAGGCGGGATCATCTGGTGAGCTCATTGGGTGACCCCGCCCCCTTGTGACATCATCGACCCAGCACACTCTGGCCCTTAAGATGAGTCCAAAGCACCTGGCATGGATTGGGGGGAACGCAACACTTTTTTAATACATTTTATAATGCCAGATTTTCTTTTGTTTACATTCTGCTGTCAGTGGGATATCCCTGTCATAATTGTTAAGGATGTGGCAGGTACCAGCTCTTTAACAACCAGCTATTTACTGGCTGTTAAGGATGCTGGCGGGTGTCATCTCCCTAACAACCAAGCTATTTACTAGTTGTTAAGGATGCCAGCAGGTGCTGATGTTAAAATACCATGCGTTTTCACTAAAATACCACATCACTTCAAGAAATAGGGCATGCAGTATTTTAGTAGTGTTTTTTAGTGAATTTCACACAAAAAAAATTGAAAAATGCTATGAGCTATTTTACCACTGATCTTAAATAAATTTATGAATTGAGCCCACTGTAGCAATGTTAAATTTTTGTGTTAGAACACACATTTTAACATAAGTGGCTTTAATAATCTGACTTGTAGAATTAGGGACTGTTTACCATTTTAGCATTTTGGAATCTTTGTTGTATTATCAATGCTTCCAAAATGTAGTCTGTTCAACAATTTACTAATGAGCTCTCAAGAAGAAAATGTTATTAATCGTTTTTACTAACTATGCATAGGGTTGTATTTTACTATGCAATTTTTACTGAGATAAATATATTGACACACCAAAATAACTATGTCTTTAAAATCAACATTATTTATGTTTTTTAATTTCAAAGGGGAACAGTAGCAAGTTAATTTACAGTCCATGTGCAGCATTAATCTTTTTGCTTCATTTAAATAAGCATTGCATAAAAATCCACTTCCCTAATGAATGAAATTTATTTTGGCAGAGTATTTAGCATACTCTTTGGTATTTATCTGAGCAGGCAGTTTTTGAAGAATATCTAAAAAACATTAGATTTCTTTATTAATAAAATCTCTGATAGGATTGTAAATGTGAAAACATATTTTATTTTATAATGAAATGATAGAAAAGTATACAGCAGTTTGAAACATTTCCTGTATTTTAGAGTGGTGTAGACATAGAACACTAGTTTTTTTTTAGTAAATTATAGGGTTTTTATGAGGAGTGCAGAAAGGTCTTTGTTGTTGTCCAAGTTACAGTAAGGTGGTCACTAAGACAGGAATTTTTTTCAGGTACTTGACAGAGGTTCTAAATATTTTTAACTCTATTTTCCCCTGTTCCAAGGTTTCTATTTTGAAGAAAAACTGGTGATTTCTTAAAAATTAGCATTAAAATATTTATATTGTAATTGTCAGCATTTAACAAGGCAGGCATGCTGTTTATGCTAGCTGCAGCTTCAGCAACAAAATATCCTACATGCAGAAAAGTCAAATGGTTTAATTTCTGACATCATCAGGGGTCCTCTGATGACATCAGATGTTGCTGATGAAACGGATTGGGTGGACTTCTGGGACACATCAATTCCGCTGTTTGGAGCACAATTTTCACTTTCAGTTTAATGTCTGAGCTATTTTACTTAATATACGTGCAATTTTAATCTCTTTACTCATTAAATTTAACATAATACACTATAAGAGGCTCCTCTTGCCTTCTCTACATGTGGTTGAGCTATAGATAGAGATATCTATATAGATGAGAGAGAGAGAGAGAGAGAGAGAGAGAGAGAGAGAGAGAGAGAGAGAGAGAGAGAGAGAGGAGAGAGAGAGAGAGAGAGAGAGAGAGAGAGAGAGAGAGAGGAGAAGAGAGAGAGAGAGAGAGAGAGAGAGAGAGAGAGAGAGAGAGAGAGAGAGAGAGAGAGAGAGAGAGAGAGAGAGAGTATTTTAAAGGTGCAGGAGCACCTTGGGGACAAATAAGGTGCTGTATGACTTCCTGTAATAGGGGTTATGAATTTCTGGTGAGTGAGCTAGCTGCACACCTAAATTTTGGTGGAGAGGAAGAGCAAGAGAAAAAAAATGTGTGTGTGTGTAGTGCCCTGGGGGAGGAGTATAAGTATCATAAAAATGCGAGGTACACCATTCAGCTGCAGTGCGGATTTATTTATCTTGACAGCAACGGCGTTTGCTTCCACGATACACGATACATAAAGCCGTGACTCCAGCGCTGTCGGAGATGATATATGCCGAAGCATGGGGGCAGCAGGGGCGGAGGAGCGATTTGCTCCTAACTTTTGGGGTGGATGCCGCCATGCTTCCTCATATATAAATGGTGCATGTATGCCCATCATTAGAAGTGGGTGGATAAAGGGAGGTATTCTAATGGTGGGCATACCCACTGATCAATCTTTTTTTCATTCAGCCCAGAGGCTGCATAAAAAAAAAGATTACAATATATGCCCAACAAGGACCAGCAACGTACTGGTGTGTTGCTGGACTTTGAGTGGTTATACCAGAATGATGCCTGCAGGTTTAGGTATCATCTTGGTATCATTCTTTTCAGCCAGCAGTCGGCTTTCATATAAAAGCAATCCTAGTGGCTAATTAGCCTCTAGACTGCTTTTACAAGCAGTGGGAGGGAATGCCCCCCCCCACCGTCTTCCATGTTTTTCTCTGGCTCTCCTGTCCCAACAGGGAACCTAAGAATGCAGCCAGTGATTTGGCCAGCTGACCATAGAGCTGATCAGAGACCAGAATGGCTCCAATCATCTCTATGGCCTAAGAAACCAGAAGCTACGAGCATTTCATGACTTAGATTTCGCCGGATGTAAGCAACGCCATTGGGAAATTGGGAAAGCATTTTATCACACTGATCTTGGTGTGGTCAGATGCTTTGAGGGCAGAGGAGAGATCTAGGGTTTAAAAGAGTACCTGTCACTACCTATTGCTATCATAGGGGATATTTACATTCCTGACATAACAATAAAAATGATTTAAAAAAATGAAAGGAAGAGTTTAAAAATAAGATAAAATGCAAAAAAAAATTAAAGGAAAAAAAAAAAAAGCACCCCTGTCCCCCCCTGCTCTTGCGCAAAGGCAAACGCAAGCGTTGGTCTGGCGTCAAATGTAAACAGCAAATGCACCATGCATGTGAGGTATCACCGCAAAAGGTCATATCGGGGGGCAGTAATTTTAGCAGTAGACCTCCTCTGTAAATCTAAAGTGGTAACCTGTAAAGGCTTTTAAAGACTTTTAAAAATGTATGCAGCTTGTCGCCACTGCACATTTGTGCGCAATTTTAAAGCATGTCGTGTTGGTATCAATGTACTCGGCCTAAGATCATCTTTTTTATTTCATCAAACATTTGAGCAATATAGTGTGTTTTAGTGCATTAAAATTAAAAAAAGTGTGTTTTTCCCCCAAAAAAATGCGTTTGAAAAATTGCTGCGCAAATATTGTGTGAAAAAAAAGAAACACCCACCATTTTAATCTGTAGGGCCTTTGCTTTAAAAAAATATATAATGTTTGGGGGTTCAAAGTAATTTTCTTGCAAAAAAAATATTTTTTCATGTAAACAAATAGTGTCAGAAAGGGCTTTGTCTTCAAGTGGTTAGAAGAGTGGGTGATGTGTGACATAAGCTTCTAAATGTTGTGCATAAAATGCCAGGACAGTTCAAAACCCCCCCAAATGACTCCATTTTGGAAAGTAGACACCCCAAGCTATTTGCTGAGAGGAATGTTGAGTTCATGGAATATTTTCTATTGTGACACAAGTTGCGGGAAAAAGCCAATTTTTTTTTTTTTTGCACAAAGTTGTCACTAAATGATATAGTGCTCAAACATGCCATGGGCATATGTGGAATTACACCCCAAAATACATTCTGTTGCTTTTCCTGAGTACGGGGATACCACATGTGTGAGACTTTTTTGGAGCCTAGCCACGTACGGGACCCCAAAATTCAAGCACCGCCTTCAGGCTTTCTAAGGGTGTACATTTTTGATTTCATTCCTCACTGCCTATCACAGTTTCGGTGGCCATGGAATGCCCAGATGGCACAATCCCCCCACAAATGACCCCATTTTGGAAAGTAGACACCCCAAGCTATTTGCTGAGAGGTATGGTGAGTATTGACCCAGACCTCCTGCTTGGTTGACACACCAAGATTGTACACAACGGCAGATTTCCAAAAATCAGATTTCTTATTTTGGACTGTATCCACCCCAACCCTAGGGGAGGGGACTGGAATAAGAGCCTTCTCCAGCTTGAAGCACGCTGGAAACACAAGTTAAAGGCAACACAGCCACCAGGGCTGAACGACGCCGCTTGTTTTAAGCCTTTTCCCGAGGGTTTCTCCTCTGGAGGAATGGAAAAGTGACAACATCCAAATAATGTTTTGGATACCAATCCATTCTGATGAATTTGCTATCAGACACATCCCCTCCCCTAAAAATCAATGTATGACTCAACATATATTTTTTCATTATTATTTCTTTAATATGAATATATAATACATTTGCTTGGATCTCTTCGTAGTCTCCAGCTACATATATCCACTCCCATCCTATTCTAATTGCTACATCCATTAGTCATGTACTCCTTGTAATATTGTATCTGTTGCTCTGACTCTTCTGTATATCCATTCCATAATGCATTGATTGCCTTCCATTATGTATGATGTTTTTTCACTATATCTGACTGTTTGCCTAAACTAGTTATAACTTCTTGTCAATACATAGATACTGTGTTTTGCATATGCTCTGTCATCTGTCATATTTAGCCCTTTCTCTTTTTCCTTTGGGGACTCCCTATGGTGCCTATATTAGCATACCACCCCAGATGCAGATCCTTTATTGGAAGGACTCTGCCATTTTTCCTCCCCCTACCATCCTTTTCCTTGCTTTGGTGTGGGCGTGTCCTGGCGACCGCCCGGCACGCAAAGCCGCCCTGTTTCCTTGGAAACTTGTTGCGGCATTTTGGAGGCTTGCGGCGCATAGCAAAGCGCCGGGCCTCCATCTTACTTCACCTAATGGACATGCACTGTCCGTCAGTGAAGCTTTGCATGCCGGTGGGCGTGGCCGGGTCACGGCGTGTGGCTTTTGCGCAGGCACGCCGGGACGTGGCCACGCACACCGCTCGGGGGGCCGGGTTTGCTAACCCTGTATCCCTCCCACCCCCTTACGATCAGCTGTGCTGTTAAAAGTTGATTGGGGAGGGAGGGCGATATATACCTCGTTGTGACCGCTCGTCCTCGCATCCCCTCCACTTGATGGCTGGATGTTGAGGCGAGCGGTCAGAACAAACTTCTGCCTAAGGTAAATGACAGTTTACTTCTACTTACTCTTCACCAGCTCATGTCTTTACTGCCTATTGGGATCACTATATTTATTCTTAACAGCACTGTCTAGTGTCTAGGATCACTGCATAGGTATCCTGGATATAGTAATGATTTGAACTATATCAGTTTATACTCATTAAACACTTCCCCATTAATTATATTATATATAGGCAAAACTTTTTACTGGCTCTTTTTTATGGTAATAGGCTTTCCAAATGTTGGAGGCAGTTTAACATTTTATGTTGGTGTTTTCATAGGTATTATTTCTACAACACCCATACTTACTATTGATATATATGTATTTTAGAGCCGCGACTACACGCTTTTTTCATCTGCTCCTTGTAGAAACCAATCTACCATCAACTGGTACCAAATATCTTTAAACAATTATTTTACATCTATAATATACATATTAGATCCATTTACCTCTATGGACTTTCTGTCTGTACTTTACAGGGTTCCCCTTTTTCCTGACCCCAGTGTGTCTTCGGGCCCCCCTGCACCCCTGCTTTGTCATCCCTCCCTTATTGGAGGAGGGGGCTTTTGGGTCAATGGTGGGCTTCTTCCTAGGTCTGCATACAGTTATGCCATTGGGGGTCTCTCTATGGAAAATTAAGAGGAACATACACTCTTGCATGCTTTTAAAGATGCAATCTTCAGAATGTTAACCATACTGTTACAACACCTGTAAGTTTTTTATCCAAATATTGTATTTTAACTACACCGTATATTACCAAATATTATTATGTATTGATTTCTGTATTGTTCTATTCTAGAAATATGGTTTCTTCTTGCTTATACCCCTGAGGAAGGAGACCACTTAGTGCTCTGAAACGCGTCGGGTGCAAGAAATCATAAACTGTATTGTATAATTCTGTATTGATGGTGAAAAATTGCAGATGTGTCAAAACATTCCATGTTTTTATTTTTATATACGGTACATACTTTTCTGCATATTTTCTAAATAAATGTTTTTTGAAATTATCACAATACTCAACTAAAAATCTTTTGTAAAATTAGTGTGCCTTAAAGTCCACCACATATGGGATCTCTCTTTCCTTCTTCTCTAAATACTGGATGTGGCAACACCCACTGCTCAACATCACTGGCCTAACAATTTTTTATATTTTTTACAAAAAGATGTATAATGTATTTCCTACGCCACAATAAGACACAATACAGTTTTACATTTTATGACAGAGACAAAGAAAGGAAAGGGTGCAAGGTAACATGGCAGATAAAACAAAACAAAGATATTAAACAAGGTAGCAACAACATGTAATGCAAAAAAGCAGCAAGATACCAAATGAAAAGTAACAACCTAGCGAAATACAACGTACAAGGTAACAGAGCAGTAAAGTGTACAGTATCATAACATGGTAGAAATTTGGGATGGAATGGAATTTGGGATATCTGATTCAAGAAAGAACACACAGTATGCAGTAAAAGTAAGTGAATATTTAAAAAAAAACAATAAGATCCAATAAATAATTTAAACACTGTGAAGTTCCTTCAAAAATTTTGCACACACGCAAGTCAGCATCGAAACACGTAGCCCATGTACACTCATCTTAAAACTAAGAGCAAGATATTACCATCATTGTGCATAAGTAAAAAATATATATATATTTTTAATGATTTGACCATTTAAAGAGCAGTGTCTCAATTAGCAATATATATTGCTGTACAAAAGCTCCCAGAAACATTTACAAAAGGCAAAGTATGTGCCATAATTACCCTAAGAGGACAAAGACTCAAATAAGGTGAAGTAATATATTTCTTTCACTTCAGTAATGTTCCAAAATGTTTCTATTTCAAGTAAGATAAATATGTCATTTGAAGCTGTAAATTACCTTAACTAATACTCTAATTAGCCTATTTAAAAATTTTCACAACACTTAGTGCGTCACTTATCTCAATTAGTATTACTTAACGCAACTTAAATGATTATACAAAGATGTCTCCTTCAATAACCGAGGGTAAAAAAATACAAAACCCGCAACAACTAGCTATAATATGCACAGAATTTCCCAAATAAATTTAATCACAAACGCTCACATGGATATATGAGCACATGACCAACTTCATAGACCAACTTGGGTACACATTAGCCATTAATACTGGGAAAACTTGATTACCCTAATCTTAAATAGAGTGTGCATAATTTTTTCTCCAAAATATGCATATAACCTGTATAAACTAGCCTTTACAATAGGTGCTTCTAGTAAGGAACATTCTGTTAAATGTAGAAATTACTTTAACAACTTTTCATCCTGTTCTATCTACAGCTGCCCGACACAGCGTGATAGTTCATTAGTGCTGAGAATTTTACAACATTTGGTATTTCGTCATTGGTGCTTGCATCAGCAGCATGAGCAGAAAGCCAGAAACACAGAGACCAATCTTCACAACCAGATTTAATATTAGGCACAGTAAACCTATGCCTAGAGTATAGGCAGAAGGGAAAAATAACCTCCTTTTCCTATAATTATTGGCCACATATTTTTTGCAACATTGGTAAAAAAATACAGCAATCCCATATAGACTTATTTATACATTGTCACAATATCCTAAAATAGGTTAGGATAGGTGAAACAAAGAAAGGGTTCTTTGTGAAAGAGGGGAACCTATCACCGAGACATATTGCTTTAGGTGCCAAAAGGTTGTGTACACATGGGCTCCAGTGATGGAAATGTGGCCCTGACCAGCCCTTAAAGACCAAAGGGTTAGTTCCCATCTCTATAACTTGACTTACATTGATTTCTCTAGCAGTTAACACACGGGGGGGGGGGGGGGGTTTACCTGACCAAGCTCACACTTTTGCATAGAGCAGCAGTCTCAATAAAGTGTTACTAAATATTCTCCTCTAGAGACTTGCATGAGGTTCAGAGAGTGCTTAATAATCTCACAAAAAGGAGGCTGCTGAGCAACTTGGATTATTTTAGGTATATCTCTGCAAGATTAAATCTCTGCAAGGCTCTCAACAACTGCTGCAAAAGTACCAGCTCCTACATTATAAAATGAGTGTGAAAAGATAGCATAATTTTACAAATGTATTGAACTGCTGTCTCTTTCTTGGGAACAGATTCATTTTAAGGACATGAATATGATTATATTTTCCCTTTATTATATTTATGGCTAAAATACACTGAAACCATTTGGAAAGCATATCTGCAATATCCCGAGAAGAAGAGAATGTTTTTGCTATATGCAAATAATAATGATAATTTTACATAAACTGAAGCTTTATGTAACCCAAATCATTATAGAGCTCTTTTTGTAGTTACACTGTAAAAGCAAAGTATTCTAATGGCAATAAAACATATCGTGTTAATTTAGAAATGTAAAAAAAAAAAACTGAGAATTGACATAGAATACATACGGCACAATAACCACACATTTTGCATACTTTTTGTGGAAGAAGTGCACATTTTCTCATGAAATCTGCAGGATTTCTCATTTGAACACCATTTAGATTTTTATAAAATATAGCTGCTAAGCAAACAAGGTAATATATTTAGTTGCTTTGGCCATTTAAATACCATTAAAGGAACCATTTTTGAAATTGCTTAAGTTGATTTTAATGCAAAAAATACATTCGTTTTGGCTAACTTGCATTATCACGAACCTAAGAAATGTTGCTGTTATTATTCATGAAGCATGCTTTTTTTATGACCTGAATTATTAAATATAGATCCATTTTAAGAGGATAAAAATCTAACATTAAGATAAAGTTGGTATCTTTATTTTTGTTTCCATTGTAGTTACTGTATAACTTAAAAACAACTATTGGAATGCACAATAAACTTAATTTGGTGGTTGAATTTATTATATAAAAGTCTGACAGCTTAAAAATATGTACAAAACCTTCAAACCAAAGCTTGTTATTATTAGTAACCACGTTGCCTGCTTTGGTAAATTTATAACAGTCCACAAACCACAAAGTTGCTTCCTAATTATTACATAATTCATCTATTCAAATTATCTTTGTGTGAAAATATATTAAACAAGTAATATGCATGCATTTGCCATTCATTTTAAAGTGTATATAAATCCACGCATTCAATTTAATAGGCAGTTGTACATGTTCCTGTTAAAATTAATCCTTTTTCCTCAATATCATTTCCCGATGGTACCTGGTCCCAACTCGCTTAGCTAAATTTTACCCACAGTCCTCTCCCCTATGTTTTAGGGGATGCGGGCACCTGGGATCCCTCCTCCACATATTTTGGGAGTGCCCCAGAATCAGAGGCTATTGGAACAAAATTTTCATTCTAATCCGCAAAGTCACTGGCAATGCAGTTCCCCAAACCCCGACAATAGCACTATTAAACTAAAAAGTCTCCAAACACTCTAAATCTGACCAAATTCTAATCCACTATATCCTCATTGGAGCTAAACTCACGATAGCTCGGGCCTGGAAATCCCCTAAGGTCTCCTTCCATTTAACCAAACAGAAAGTTTCCTGGATCATGTTCCAAGAAAAAATCTCCAACATCATCCTGGATAAAACTGAAAAATTTAAATGAATATGGGAACCATGGGCCGGTTACATTGGCGTGTCCCTTTAATCCCTGCCTCAATCATAATTGTGTTAGGACTCTTCACATGGATGCTTCACGTCTCACCCCAGCTCTCCTTGAAGTAGACACCTTCCCCCTCCACCTCTCTCAAACCCCCCTCACCTCTCTTCCTTATTCTATCTCTCTCTATCTCTCTATCTCCATCTCTGTATTCTCTCCTCCCATCAGCACATGATGGTGGGTTGAGGGGAGGAGTTTGTAGCAAAGATCTCTCTTTCCCTTACAAAGTGATTGGTTATCCTCCAGAGCAATATACTTAGGTCAACCATTGTTGCGAATGCACAGAGATCTTTGGAACAGACCCATGTTTAATTCTGAAGGTAACTCTGCCCCAAGCTTTCAAACGGAATCTCTAGGTCTTGCCACATTCCCCATGAATGCACCTCGACCTGCCTATCATCCATAGACCAGAAGCCATTGAAACCCTGACACAGTCTGATCCCATAAGGGGTGTCGGGATGTCAAGGCTGATGGTAGTATATGATTTTCTTTTTTTTCCTCTCATCCTAGCAGTCCACGCCCTTATAACATTCATGACTCCCTCAGACCTACCCTATGTCCTAGCTGCAGAGATGCCTTAGTGATGTATAATACTTTTAAGTTGTATTTATTTTTTGGTTTTATGGTTTTAAGATTAATCCTTTTTTTGTTATATTTTCTGATTTCTATTAAATAAGAGCTTGTGGTCCATCCTACAGAGTGTATTATCAGACACTTCCATTCTAAGTATGAGAACAATTTACCATGACCCGTCACATTGAGCATGGTCCCTGGGAGAGCCACAGAGGAGTGCTGTCTACTTCCCTACTGATGGCCAGGGTGGGCTGTTTCCACTTCATTTGTGAGTGCATTTTATGGATTATTCTTTTTAATAAACATATAATCTTTCATTGCACCATGGAAAAGTGCTTTTTATTTATTTTTTATTGTCATTGTTTTGATCTTATCATATGTGGAAAATGGAGGTGTTTGAAAATGGTTTTGATCACTTTAAGCCAATTTCCTTAACACGCAATCTGAAAATGTAACAATCAACAATTTTCAATTCTTAGATTGTATGATCCAAGGAGCAGGGCCCTCTGATTCCTCTTGTATCAAATTGTATTGTAACTGTAATGTCTGCCTTCATTTTGTAAAGCACTGAGCAAACTGTTGGTGCTATATAAATCCTGTAAAATAATAATAATATATTTTAACACGATTGACACACAAGAGGCAAAATTAACTTTTTTTTTACCCAGTCAATCTTTTACAGCATATAAATAAAAAACATATTTTTGAATATCACCTAAATACACTTCAACAAGACCAACATACACACCAACGCTGTATCTTGGCTTAGGCCGACAAGGCCTAGGCCCAGGGCGACACTTTTTAAAAGAATGCCACCCCCCACCACACAAAAAAAAACAGCCTCCTCCCGCACTAAAAGAATCTCCGCCGGCTTGCTCTACACTTTTAGTGTAGCATCAGTCTTATGGGGCAGGCTGGGTCGGGGAGCAGGGTCCAGGAGGCAAAATGGTCTGGCGCCCTCATAAAGCGGCTGCACTGCTGCCAGTATGATAATACCAGCTGGCGGCCGGTGACTGGCCTGATATTCGGATAGACCGGTGGCCGCACTTAGGACAACTGGGGGGCGCCAATACTAGTAAGTGTGGTACTGCCAGCAGAACTTAGCAGCCTAATGCCCTGCCTACCCTCCTCCGTCGCATCCTTGGGAGGAAGTTACGATATGTAATGTAGCTTCCTCCCAGGGCTCTCTGTGTCAATAGCGCAGGGAAGAGAGGAGGTAAGCCCCAGGTATGACAGCAGAGGGTTTTTTCTCTTTGCATTTTCAGTGACAATTCTGAAGAGGGCATTTAGGTGGTTTCCTTCCTGCTTGATAACTTTGAAGAGATATATAAAGTGATTATATAAAGGGGTTATTTCCTTATGAGTCATACTTTGAATCTTACCTGTTGCCCTGGAATTTTTAGGATTAAATCTTGAAAGCTCCGGTGTTGGTGTAATGAAAATACCGGGCTTTTGTAGTCTTCTGGATGAGAAGTAAAGCTGGATTGTATACTTTTTTGCAACCCACTGATTTGTCTTAGGTTTTTCTCTAAAAGAATATCTGTATGCCAGTTAATCCTGTTTTATTTAGCAAAATGTATTGTAATTAAACATACACAGGTAAAGATCTTTCAGTCTGTGTGTTGACATATTTTGGGGACATTTTGGCCTGATTGAGTCCTAATTCTTTGACTATGAAACTGGTTTGTGAATGTCACATGACCACCATCAACTTGAACATTAGTTGGGCAGGTCCCCATCCCCGGTTTTACTAGGTGGCACTGACAGCCGGGCTGCTGATAAGGCAGTACAATCAGTTCTGTTGTACTAGGCCCAGGCCCCATGAGCCAAATAGGGGGGGGGGGGGGGCAAGGGCAGCTTTATTGTTCTTTTGCCCTAATGAATAAATGGATTTACTAGACCACATTCTCACTACTACTTGCTTACCAGGGCTTAAATTATATTTTATTTATTATTTTACTAGGCCCCATCAGGTAACAGAGGGGCCCAGGAGGTGGGAGCAAAGGAATGACTTTTTTTAGGGTGTAGGCATATAAAGTCAGTGCTGCTTTTCCGCTGCAAATCGAATGGGCAGGTTTGGTGTAGGCGTGGTTGGGGGGGCCCCATCCGGAGGGCGGTATGGGGCCCCATGATTTCTAACAGTGGCCCTACCGAAAGCCAAGAGCGGTAACTGTGTGGTCAGATCAGCAATGTATGTCCAATAATCCACAAATATGGATTTAGCTCAACCCTATCCTCTGGCCCAATGTGATGTCATTTAGGGGTACTTTAGCATGTGAATATGAGCACTTCCACCACTGGAACTGCTTTTGTTATCACTTAGCACTGGCATTTGTTCTGACATCAGTTTGAGATGTTCAAGTGATCATTCAGAATTCATTGACAGGTGCACTTGACTTCCTTCTGACCTGAATTTACTTGTGCTTCATGCAGATTTTGCATTCCAATAGACTTGCATAGGTATGGAAAACCTACTTAAAGCAAGCAAAAGCCTCTCAACACAGGAGCTTAGAGTCCATTCACACCAGCCACTGAGTGTGGTGTGGTGAGGTCCAGCAGGACCAGTGCAGTGTTGATGCACTGATACCAGTGCAGTGCGCTGTTCTTTTCTTTCTTTTTTTATTTGCAAACTTAATTGAATTGTCACATTTATAGAGTTCTATAAATGGGTTGTAGAAAAGAAAATTGCTTGATTCCCCCAGCAACACTAACTGCGGAGCAATCATTTTCGCTGGGTTGGGGGGGGTGCAGGGAGAAGTCCCAGTGAGAACACAGTAATTTACAGTTGACGGGGTGGGTCTTAATCATTTGCCAACCAGCCGCCATCATTATACGGTGACAGGTCGGCTCTCCTGCGCAAATCGTCTTAGCTGTGCAAGTGCGACAGCGGGCACGTGCTACCATCCGCTGCACACTGTGGGAGGATGCCCACGGGTTGGGTGGACTCGATGTCCCCCTGCGACCCGTGACCCGCGACTGCCTAGTATAGAGGCAGAATGGGGATCTGCCTTTGTAAACAAGGCGGATCCCCATTCTGACAGGAGACATGACAGAGATCCACTGTTCCCAGTGATCGTCTCCCTGGCAGCCCATCCCCCCTACAAATAGAACACAACTAGGGAACACAGTTAAGCCCTTGATTGCCCCTAGTGTTAACCCCTTCCCTCCCTAAACTGATGAATAAATTAGCTTTTTTTTTTTTGGGATATGTATTATAGCAAAGTTTTAAAAAACAAACTTTTTTTTCAAAATTGTCGCTCTTTGTTTGTTTATAGCGCAAAAAACAAAAACTGCAGAGGTGATCAAACACCACCAAAAGAAAGTTCTATTTGTGGGAAAAAAAGGACGTCAATTTTGTTTGGGTACAACGTCGCTTGATCGCGCAATTGTCAGTTAAAGCGACGCAGTGCCGTATTGCAAAAAATGGCCTGGTCATTAACGGGGCAAATCCTTCCAGGGCTGAAGTGGTTAACCACTTGCCGACCGCCTAACGCCTATATATGTGAACAGAATGGCACGGGCAGGCAAAATCACGTACCTGGTACGTGATTGCCTTCCCGCGGGCGGGGGGTTCGATCGGACCCCCCCCGATGCCAGCGGTGGTCGGCTTGTGACTGAAAGCATTCAGAGATGAGGGGGAGGCCATCCGATCGTGGCCCCCCTCGCGATCGCTTCCAGCCAATGACAATCACCCCCTGCCTCTGTGTAGTAGGATGTGATGTCATCTCTCCTCGGCTCGGCAGTTTCCGTTCCGGCGCCGAGGAGAGAAGACATGTGAGTGCACCAACACACACACACACAGTAGAACATGCCAGGCACACTTTACACCCCCGATCCCCCCCCCGATCCCCCCCGATCGCCCCCCAATCACCCCTCCCCCCCTGTCACACTTACACCAAGCAGTGTTTTTTTTTTTTTTTCTGATTACTGCATGGTGTCAGTTTGTGACAGTTACTGTGGTAGGACAGTTACTGTTAGCCCCCTGTAGGTCTAGGGTACCCCCCTAACCCCCCCTAATAAAGTTTTAACCCCTTGATCACCCCCTGTCGCCAGTGTCACTAAGCGATCATTTTGCTGATTGCTGTATTAGCGTCACTGGTGACGCTAGTTAGGGACGTAAATATTTAGGTTCGCCGTCAGCGTTTTATAGCGACAGGGACCCCCATATACTACCTAATAAATGTTTGAACCCCTTGATTGCCCCCTAGTTAACCCTTTCACCACTGATCACCGTATAATTGTTACGGTTGACGCTGGTTAGTTTGTTTATTTTTTATAGTGTCAGAGCACCCGCCGTTTATTACTTAATAAAGGTTTAGCCCCCTGATTGCCCGGCGGTGATATGCGTCGCCCCCGGCAGCGTCAGATTAGCACCAGTACCGCTAACACCCACGCACGCAGCATACGCCTCCCTTAGTGGTATAGTATCTGAACGCATCAATATCTGATCCGATCAGATCTATACTAGCGTCCCCAGCATTTTATTGTTCCCAAAAACGCAGTGTTAGCAGGATCAGCCAAGATACCTGCTAGCACCTGCGTTTTGCCCCTCCGCCCATCCGGCCCAGCCCACCCAAGTGCAGTATCGATCGATCACTGTCACTTACAAAACACTAAACGCATAACTGCAGCGTTCGCAGAGTCAGGCCTGATCCCTGCGATCGCTAACAGTTTTTTTGGTAGCGTTTTGGTGAACTGGCATGCACCAGCCGCCTAGTACACCCCGGTCATAGTCAAATCAGCACTGCAGTAACACTTGGTGAAGTGGCGAGTCCCATAAGTGCAGTTCAAGCTGGTGAGGTGGCAAGCACAAGTAGTGTCCCGCTGCCACCAAAAAGACAAACACAGGCCCGTCATGCCCATAATGCCCTTCCTGCTGCATTCGCCAATCCTAATTGGGAACCCACCGCTTCTGCAGCGCCCGTACTTCCCCCATTCACATGCCCAACCAAATGCAGTCGGCTGCATGAGAGGCATTTTCTTTATGTCCTCCTGAGTACCTCTACCCAACGAACCCCCCCAAAAAAGATGTCGTGTCTGCAGCAAGTGCGGATATAGGCGTGACACCCGCTATTATTGTCCCTCCTGTCCTGACAATCCTGGTCTTTGCATTGGTGAATGTTTTGAATGCTACCATTCACTAGTTGAGTATTAGCGTAGGGTACAGCATTGCACAGACTAGGCACACTTTCACAGGGTCTCCCAAGATCCCATCGCATTTTGAGAGACCCGAACCTGGAACCAGTTACAGTTATAAAAGTTACAGTTACAAAAAAAAGTGTAAAAAAAAAAAACACAAACAAAAATATAAAACAAAAAAAAATAGTTGTTGTTTTATTGTTCTCTCTCTCTCTATTCTCTCTATTGTTCTGCTCTTTTTTACTGTATTCTATTCTGCAATGTTTTATTGTTATTATGTTTTATCATGTTTGCTTTTCAGGTATGCAATTTTTTATACTTTACCGTTTAATGTGCTTTATTGTTAACCATTTTTTTGTCTTCAGGTACACCATTCACAACTTTGAGTGGTTATACCAGAATGGTGCCTGCAGGCTTAGGTATCATCTTGGTATCATTCTTTTCAGCCAGCGCTCAGCTTTCATGTAAAAGCAATCCTAGCGGCTAATTAGCCTCTAGACTGCTTTTACAAGGAGGAAGGAATGCCCCCCCCCACTGTCTTCCATGTTTTTCTCTGGCTCTCCTGTCTCAACAGGGAACCTGAGAATGCAGCCGGTGATTCAGCCAGCTGACCATAGAGCTGATCAGAGACCAGAGTGGCTCCAAACATCTCTATGGCCTAAAAAACCGGAAGCTACGAGCATTTTATGACTTAGATTTTGCCGGATGTAAACAGCGCCATTGGGAAATTGGGAAAGCATTTTATTACACCGATTTTGGTGTGGTCAGATGCTTTGAGGGCAGAGGAGAAATCTAGGGTCTAATAGACCCAATTTAAAAAAAAAAAGAGTACCTGTCACTACCTATTGCTATCATAGGGGATATTTACATTCCCTAAGATAACAATAGAAATTATTTTTAAAAAAATGAAAGGAACAGTTTAAAAATAAGATAAAAAAGCAAAAAAATAATAAAGAAAAAAAAAAAAAAAAAAAAAAAAGCACCCCTGTCCCCCCTGCTCTCGCGCTAAGGCGAACGCAAGCGTCGGTCTGGCGTCAAATGTAAACAGCAATTGCACCATGAATGTGAGGTATCACCGCAAAGGTCAGATCGAGGGCAGTAAGTTTAGCATAGACCTCCTCTGTAAATCTAAAGTGGTAACCTGTAAAGGCTTTTAAAGGCTTTTAAAAATGTATTCAGTTTGTCGCCACTGCACGTTTGTGAGCAATTTTAAAGCATGTCATGTTTGGTATCCATGTACTCGGCCTAAGATCATCTTTTTTATTTCATCAAACATTTGGGCAATATAGTGTGTTTTAGTGCATTAAAATTTTAAAAAGTGTGTTTTTTCCCCCAAAAATGCGTTTGCAAAATCGCTGCGCAAATACTGTGTGAAAAAAAAATGAAATACCCACCATTTTAATCTGTAGGGCATTTGCTTTAAAAAATATATAATGTGTGGGGGTTCAAAGTAATTTTCTTGTAAGAAAAAATAGTTTTTTCATGTAATCAAAAAGTGTCAGAAAGGGCTTTGTCTTCAAGTGGTTAGAAGAGTGGGTGATGTGTGGCATAAGCTTCTAAATGTTGTGCATAAAATGCCAGGACAGTTCAAACCCCCCCCCCAAATGACCCCATTTTGGAAAGTAGACACCCCAAGCTATTTGCTGAGAGGCATGTCGAGTCCATGGAATATTTTATATTGTGACACAAGTTGCGGGAAAGAGACATTTTTTTTTTGTTTTTTTCACAAAGTTGTCACTAAATGATATATTGCTCAAACATGCCATGGGAATATGTGAAATTACACTCCAAAATACATTCTGTTGCTTCTCCTGAGTATGGGGATACCACATGTGTGGGACTTTTTGGGAGCCTAGCCGCGCACGGGACCCCGAAAACCAAGCACCGCTTTCAGGCTTTCTAAGGGCGTAAATTTTTGATTTCACTCTTCACTGCCTATCACACTTTCGGAGGCCATGGAATGCCCAGGTAGCAAAAAAAAACCCCAAATGACCCCATTTTGGAGAGTAGACACCCCAAGCTATTTGCTGAGCGGTATAGTGAGTATTTTGCAGACCTCACTTTTTGTCACAAAGTTTTGAAAATTGAAAAAAGAAAAAAAAATGTTTTTTCTTGTCTTTCTTCATTTTCAAAAACAAATGAGAGCTACAAAATACTCACCATGCCTCTCAGCAAATAGCTTGGGGTGTCTACTTTCCCAAATGGGGTCATTTGGGGGGGTTTGTGCCACCTGGGCATTCCATGGCCTCCGAAACTGTGATAGGCAGTGAAGAGTGAAATCAAAAATTTACACCCTTATAAAACCTGAAGGCGGTGATTGGTTTTCGGGGCCCCGTACGTGGATAGGCTCCTAAAAAGTCCCACACATGTGGTATCCCCATACTCAGGAAAAGCAGCTAAATGTATTTTGGGGTGCAATTCCGCATATGCCCATGGCCTGTGTGAGCAATATATCATTTAGTGACAACTTTGTGCAAAAAAAAAATAAAAAATTTGTCACATTCCCGCAACTTGTGTCAAAATATAAAATATTCCATGGACTCAACATGCCTCAAAGCAAATAGCTTGGGGTGTCTACTTTCCAAAATGGGGTCATTTGGGGGGAGGGGGGGTTATGCCATCTGGGCATTTTATGGCCTTCAAAACTGTGATAGGTAATGAGGAGTAAAATTAAAAATTTACGCCCTTAGAAATCCTGAAGCCAGTGAGGGGATTTCGGGGCCCCGTATGCGGCTAGGCTCCCAAAAAGTCCCACACATGTGGTATCCCCATACTCAGGAGAAGCAGCTAAATGTATTTTGGGGTGCAATTCCACATATGTCCATGGCCTGTGTGAGCAATATATCATTTAGTGTCAACTTTTTGTAATTTTTTTTTGTCATTATTCAATCACTTGGGACAAAAAAAATTAATATTCAATGGGCTCAACATGCCTCTCAGCAATTTCCTTGGGGTGTCTACTTTCCAAAATGGGGTCATTTGTGGGGGTTTTGTACTGCCCTGCCATTTTAGCACCTCAAGAAACGACATAGGCAGTCATAAATTAAAGGCTGTGTAAATTCCAGAAAATGTACCCTAGTTTGTAGGCGCTATAACTTTTGCGCAAACCAATAAATATACACTTATTGACATTTTTTTTACCAAAGACATGTGGCCAAATACATTTTGGCCTAAATGTATGACTAAAATTGAGTTTATTGAATTTTTTTTAGAACAAAAAGAAGAAAATATTATTTTTTTTTTAAATTTTCGGTCTTTTTCCGTGTATAGCGCAGAGGTGATCAAAAGGACGCAAATTTCGTTTGGGTACAGCATTGCATGACCGCGCAATTAGCAGTTAAAGCGACGCAGTGCCAAATTGTAAAAAGTGCTCTGGTCAGGAAGGGGGTAAATCCTTCCGGGGCTGAAGTGGTTAAACAGGAAGGGATGTGGCCTTGACAGAAAGGGGTGGGTCATATTTAAATTAGGGGGTGCACAAGTTTAGTCAGGCCTAGGGCAGCACAAAACCTAATAACACCACTGATACACACATGTAGTAAATCAAAACAATGAACTACCAAATAACAGAAATATTAACCAGGAAGAAAAGGAAATCCAAATTCGATGTATGTGACAAGCTTCAACATTAGGCATTTGTTGCATGAACAGTATAGTCTGAAGCTGCCCTACGCAGTTATAATTATGTTATAGAGAAACCTAAACCCACTCCCTAAATTAATCTGTTCGTGAACAGGCATATATTTACTAATTAAATATACTTTAAACACCCATATGAACTAATAGTAAATAAACAATATTGACAGTACTAGCATCCCAAATATTTGTGTCTGCGGGACCTACAGAGCAAGGTTATTGAAAATAGTTTTTCACAATCTTTTCTTCAAGGTCTTTGTGATTATGATTGAAAAGAAAGAGAATAATACAGATGTGATTATAAAGCAGTGATATAGTTGTCTGACATCATCTGCTTCTATTTGATATTTCTTAATTATTTATGCAAGCACCCCTGATGTTTTGCCAGCTGCTAGACTTACATTGATAGTTTTGATTTGTTGTTATAGCACTTTGTTAGTATTCATAATTACTATCATCTCACTGCTGAGTATTCCATTCCATACTGCTTTTTCAACCACCCTGAACCTATAATGTTTACATGAAATACTGGTACATTGTTTTCTACTGTTTACAATTATGTGTGAGCGTTTTTATTATAGAGCATAATTAATTTCCTGACAGGTTTTGACAAAAGTCTAGATGAAAAGTAGCTGTCTTCCATTTTAAACACCACATTAGAAAATGCGCAAATGCTAGACAACAAACAGTGTACACTAACTAGTATATTAAAGCAGAGTTCCACTCAAAAGAAGTTCCGCTTTAAGGCCTCCTCCCCGGCTCCTTTTTGTGAAATGGAGCTTTTGGAGGGGGGGGATTGTACCTGATTTTGACAGGTACCGAATCCCACTTCTGTTACGGTTGCCTTAGCAGAAGTTTTCCTTCTCCCCTCCCTCCCAAAGTCTTCTGGGACACATGATTGGTCCCAGAAGTCTGCCAGACCAGTCACAGCACGCAACACTGCTAGCGCATGTGCAGTGAGCACCCACCTGTGAAGCCGGGGCCAGAACACCACTGGATCATGGGACAGGTGAGTATCTGTTTATTAAAAGTTAGTAGCTACAGTTTTTAATTTTCACTTAAGACACTAGAGCTCCACTTTAACATCATATTACAGACTTCAGGGTTGCTTAACCCTTTCACACCAGCGCTTCCCAGCCCTTTAAGAAGTATATGATGCCGGGAGGCAGGGCTTAAGAGCATGTAACTGCCGTGATTGGCTATCACAGCGGTCACGTGATCTGAAAAGGCACCAGTAACTGTGTCGGGAGCGTGTAGAGTACGCACTCTCCACACAGCTGTTTGGGCAGCAATTCACGCAAATATGCGGCCCCTCTGTGCCAAGCACCAGGCATCGAGGGGCCACATATTTGCGTGCAGCCAGTGCCCAGGGGTTAAAACTGGAATTTCACTCTCTCAATCAACAGTGACTATTTTTAATCCTTATGCTGCTAGCCTTAGTAAATGGATAGAAATATATATCATATTTGCTTGTTTTAAACTATTGTTTACATTTCTTCAGCTACTCCTAGTTTCCAGGCCTAAGCAAATTATGTCATACATCCCAGGAGTCTTCAGTAGGGGAGGAGGGGTTTTCTCAGCTAAGCACACCCTCTCCTGCTTGCAAACCTGAGCTAAGGGGAGGTGGATTCCAGGAAGTAAATGCTATATGAATCATTTGTCCTTACTCAAGATGGCCAAGGTCCAGAAATGCTATGGGGTGTTTTTCAAAGAGATTTCTCAGCAAAATAAAGCATGGAGACATGGATTGATGGGGGAGTTTGCTTTGAATATTAAAAATTAATTAAATAGCATTTCTGGTTTGTGGTGCTCAGATGAAGTGTAATTTCACTTAAAGAACTTATCTTTTCTCTCCTTGCTATAAACAACTTCATCTGCAGCAGATTTGTCCATCTATGGTGATGTCAAAATGCAATATATTGTATAGACAGAAAAAATGATTTTTGACTCTCCTATCATTTGGTGGATAATGAAAGCAATGACACAAGTCCACATACAGCATATGTTCTGATGTAGCATTTCAAGCAGAACTGTGGGCAAAATCAAAAATTACATATATACAATGCAGTCTGTCAGTAGCATTATGACAGCAGTTTTTGTTTTCCTGACAGCCCCTGGAACAGTTTTATCACCTGTTAATCCTGCCAGTAAACCTACTGGTTTTTCACTTTCTGTCTGTGGCCAAGTTGTCCAACAAAACTAGCACTAAGAGGGAGGTGCTTAAAATGGACCAATGTTATCCATATGGCTTAAACCTTTTTCCCAAAAGAAAAAGTTGCTAGAATAATGTGTTAGATGGGGTTGGGCTTTTGTTTTGTTTGTTTCCTACTTAAAGCAGGACGTTAATCATAACAGTTTGATACCAATTAATATTCTTTAACAAAAGAACATACATTACACATTAATAATTATTCTATCAAAATTGCCTCCAGCTTTGCTCCTGTTTCTTCTTGCCAGAGGCCACCACTTTGCTGAAGCCCAGAGCAGTTACTTCCTTACTGAGAACTCTCCCCCCCTCCTTAGTCTCAAAAACTGTATGTCACATTCTGTAACTTAAAGGTGTGCATTTCCATGTTTTGGCACAGCTAGAGGAAAAGGCTGTAGAAGCTTTACAGTACTGAAGTGCACAGGCTACCCCTGCTGAAGGAGAAAGGATAGAATATCAGGGATAAGATACTACCCTTGTAAGTTTAACTCTTTTGTGTCACCCTGGTGGCAGAGTTTGTCCTCTCACCTCTCCTGCTTTTCTTTTCTCTTTCTCTAATTTGTCCCTTCCTTGGCACAGTCTTTGCCATTCTTTCTCCCCCTCAGCAGCAGTAAATCTTGAGGCTGTCAGCAGATTGGCCTCTAAACATTCACTAATTATTGGCACAGTGCTGAGAATTCAGGACAACTGAGGCTTTGCAGAGCAGGGCAAGACAGTGTCTTACTGGATTTGAGTTAACCTGAAGAAGGGGCGTGACCCTGAAACATGTAGTATCTCCAGCCGGCAGTGTATACACCCTCTTGTTCCCCTGATATCAGCAGCGTTTGATCGGCCTCAGCAGCAAGGTTTTGCCCATAGCCGAGGATCTCCGTGGCTGACTTCTGCCAGGCTGTGACATCACTTCCGGGCACCGGACGCAGTCCGAGCGGCTGTTGGACACTGGCCCCTACAGTTCTTGTGGTTACAGTTGCGGCTCCCCCTCCACGAGACCCCTGGCCTTACGGCTCTGGTCTGGTCCCTTGCCAGAGGCACTCCTGCATTCTCTGCTCCATGGCTCTGTGTAGTCTCCCCTGAGCCCCTGAGAGTTCCAAACTTAAAGGTCAGTGTAAAGCTGACCATAGATGGATCTAGGTTCAATCAGTTCAGCAGGGCCTTTGGCCATTCCTGCTTGACATAAGCCAATCTAACAATCGACTTCTATTGATTAGGAGTGTTGAAAATTTTTGAACCTCCAGATGTAGCCACTGATCAGTGTATCCTGACAGCAGAGGAGTCCTGCTACCAGAATATAATGGCACAGTAGGGAGGATTTTTCCATCCACCTTGCTTGTGTAGATGAGGAAATCTGTTCATTTTTTAATTTAATCAGCCTATTAGCTGATCGTAAGAAAAAAAAGAATTATCTATGGCAAGCATTAGGCCAGTAATTATCAGAGATGGTCTAAATAATCTCTCTTTACAGATAACTTGCATATTTATTGGCATCTTTAGACCCCTACAACAACAACAGTCTGGTTGTTGGTAATCATTTATATCACTAATGCTCACCGCAAAATAAAGTAAGGATGCACACCCTGGGGCCGGCTAAACGAAAGCACTCCTGAGTTTGATTCCCCCCCCCCCACACACACACACACACACACACACACACTCCCCTGCTGTTCTACACTCACACTGAACTATTAAAGAAGTGTTCCTGGGAACATTTACAAGTGTCCTGGGCACACTCTCCTGCTAACAAGACCAGTGATCCCTGTGTTCGTTGCCCTGACTGGGCAAAGTGACAGCGAGGCTAATTTACTAGAGGCAAATAGACTGTTCACTTTCAAAGAAACTTGTATGCTGCATAGCTTAGTGAATTAAGTGAAGCTCTGCTGACTTCATCATTCTATCATGTGCAACAATGCATTTTTTTTTCCTTGTACACAACTGGGTATTCTTTGCACAGTGAAATGTCGCCACATCCACTAAGCTCTGGGGAAAAACCCCCTGCATAGTGCTACTTCCCTTGCAAAGTGAAATGCCTATTTGCTTTCAGCAAACAGGCATTGGTGTCTCCTTAAAATTAGAATTTCACATACTTTAGCAGCATTTAAGCCTTGT
This sequence comes from Lithobates clamitans, assembly GCA_037952925.1. NCBI lineage: Eukaryota > Metazoa > Chordata > Amphibia > Anura > Ranidae > Lithobates > Lithobates clamitans. Next base: position 3,802,931 of record JBBGZY010000100.1, on the reverse strand, counting down.
TGCCATTTTTTTTTATAATTATTATATAATATAATATTAAAAATCAAAAATGTGTTGCGCTTAAATGATAATTAACTGTACAAATAGCTGCTAACACTAGATTGCTGGACACAATAAGCGTAATATGGGTAAACGGTGTAGCGCTCAAAACACAAAATGATAAAAAGACATAAAGTTCATGATAAGTAGTTCATCTGTATGGGCAGAAGGACTAGAGCCAATCAGAGCAATGTCCACATTGCAGAAAATATCTAATGATCAAGATCCAAGGTTGGAGAAAGAAAGATGATATAGAGCCCGTCACCTTCACCCAATATAACTGACTCTTACCATCAGTGTATGGACTATACACATTCAATGCACTCAAGTGATGACAAAAGCGATCCAATTATCCACTGCACGTGTATTCCAAAAAAATCCTTCTGCCAATAGACCCAATACCAGACTGAGAAAATCCTTCCTCTCTGCCAAGTGTACTCCAGGGCTCAGGTAGTAATTCCATCGTCATATGAATGCGTGGAGTAAAAAAAGAATGCTCATTGCGCAGGCATCCAATCAAAGAACATTTATTATACAAAGGAAGTAATAAAATAAACTCACATTTTACAAGGAGTTCAACAAGCTAAAAGGAGGAAGTGACCAGCGCTTCTAACCACCAAGATGGCCGCTGCACCTCCGTCCGTCCGCGTACTACGTCACACGTCCCGTAGCTCAACCCAACGTTTTGTCATCAACATGCGTCTTCAGGGGCATAGTTATGACGTGCGACAGCACTTGTTTATATAGGGCGGACAGGCCTGATGGGCGGAAATGTGTTGCGTTCCATAGACCAGAAGTAAAACACATACAAAAACCGGAAGCGACCGATCACAGGAAGCTCCAGGGTAAAAATAAGCATTCAATACGTTCCATGGATAAATAGCACATTAAAAAACCAGGAACAAATATCATATCGATATAGTCAGCTTCCCATTATTATTGGGAAAGCAAAGTACGTTAAGGGGAAAGGACAGGTGTGATGTTTTGCTTATAATACAATTTGATAGCTATGTATATAAGCAGACATAGCGGACTTAAGGAACGGTGACCCCTTGTGGTCAAATGACATAATACATCTAAAAACATCTAAGATGAACTTTATGTATTTTTATCATTTTGTGTTTTGAGCGCTACACCGTTTACCCATATTACTATAATATTGTGTTTATTCTATGACAAAGTGAAAAACAATGTATTACTATATAGCTGATTAGTAGCAAATAAGTCAGTATAGAACTTTAAGCAGTCAACAAAGGAATGATGGTTTTGTATTGGTGGTTCCAGGCATCTCCAAGAGGAATCTCTTATCAAATACTTAATCACATTAGAGCTTCCATTGAGTGTTTCAAACACCAGTATATTTTGCCATCTTTTCACATGGAGTTCTTTTAAAATATCTGCAGTACAGGAATACTTTTTTATATGGTCAAATGCATAGACTTCATATAGACTTGTATGCATGTGCATGGTTATGTGTATTAATATCCCTAGAAAGAAATGTGAAAAGGGTTGAAAAGCATTTCCCAGCATTAGCTATACAGTCCACTGCACAGAGAATCCAACATTAGAATGGTATTACAAGTGCCCTTACAGTTCACATTGGCTTGATGTGCATCATTACTTTATAATGTTCATTGATACAGTGAGGTTATTCTCTCTTACCAAAGAACTGAAAAAACACAGTCACTCTTTTAGTACACAGCACACCTGCCAACCTACGGACTTGAATGCTAGAATTCAGAAAGGATTTGCAGAGTTATACATTCTGAGTTGGTGGATTCACTAGGTGCCTAGAAATCTGTACCAGTGCCCTACTGGCTAGCAACCCCCACTATTGCATAACAAAACTTTCTATCTCCAGGGACAGCCTGCAAACTGAAAATTCAAAAAACAATAGCTGCCTGCATCTATAGACTACGGTCAGACAATATTGCAATAAATGTTGCAATGCTGTGATTGTGTGAAGCCATATTTATTCCATAATACTTAAGGTGTTGCAAGAGGTACAAATACCGCAACTCCTCTCCGATTGCAACATAAATCCGAGGAGTATCCTACTGACAAAAGCTGGGATTGCTAGTTTACATATGTGCCCACAGCTACTACAGTGTGATAAATATTAGCTTTAATATGCTGCTATTATTGTTGGTATAATTTTCCATGCAATGCACTATTATGATAACAGTAAGTCCATAAAAGGTGTATTTATAAATGTTTTCACACAAGATTTGCACACCTTTGACCCAGTTTGGAAAAATGTGCAAACTCTGGATGAAAGTGGTGTGAAAACATTTAACATTTGACCCCCTAAGTGTTTAGTGTAAATTCACAGTTTAAATTACAATTGGATTGTGCAATGGATGTTCCTATATATGTATAATGGATCAGGGCATGGACATAGGTGTAGGCAGTAGGGAAGGGGGGCACCCACTTACCACATGCAGACTCTAGATCAGCGGCTGGCAACCAGTAGGCTGTGACTTCATATCTGCTCTGACAGCTACTGCTGTCACACTGTGCTCCAACATACCCACTCTCCGTCTATCTGTCCACAGCTGTCACAAAAAACACACCGTGCGCGCACATCTTTCGTTTGCCTGCTAGAAAGCAAGGACTGACATGTATGTGCGGTGCATACTCTAATGCAACCAAGGGCATTCAAAACAAAAAGACAGAGAATAAATGGCAGTACACCAATTCTATGGCATGCATTAGCAGAGGGGAAGGGGGACTCAATTCCATACTCTTGCCCTGAGCACTGGGCCAACCTTTATTGGATGCATGTTATAGAAAGCCTTAAGGGGTAAGATCACTTTTTACAAAAATAATAAATGCACACATTTTTGCAGGTTAAAAATGTGCATTCATTATTTTTTTAAACAGGAGCCTGCAAAGTATTACACTTGCAATTACCTCCGTACAGGCTTGTAAGCCGAAAGGACTAGAATGGACTACAAGCATACTGATCAGCATGCTAGTGGCCTATTCAAACTAGTCCATCTGTCGCAGTGGAAAATGGGACTTGTAGTTTTTTCATTCACAGACTCCTGTGAATGAATGACACTTGCTCAAAAAGCACATTCATTCACATGCACTGTTTTCAAAATGTGACAGCTGGTGCGGTGAGAGGATCCCCTGTCTGCTGTCATGGGGTAGGAGGAGAATCAGGGGTGCAGGGGGAGGTTGCTGAACATGTAACATGTTACACCCAAAATATAGGTGCAATATGTAACTTATTCACAAAAGGTGAACCTATTCTTTATTGTGATCATGTGGTTAAAGCTGAGAGTTGAAGAAGACATCTGCACATAAAAGCAGGCACTGCAGTAGCAAAGTCTACTGCTCTTTTTACTCCTTGCATTGTGTATATGGAACCTGACAAGTTGTTTATGTGAACAACAACTTTCCTAAAGTGAGTAACCACTGGCATGTAATTAGACTTCCACTCCATGCTCAGACCAGGTGACAGGACACTCAGCACCAAGCATTTTCTTGTGGTCTGGCAGTTTATGGTGGCTGTTTCTATTTGCAAATGTTTTGTTTTTGCTTTGTAGTATACTGTATATATATATATATATATAATATATATATATATATATATATATATATATATATATATATAGGTAAACCTCTGGAATGTTTACCCCTCTTCATGAGCAGGCCATTCTTTGTTTTTTAGAAATGTGTTAATTTAACCACTTCAGCCCCGGATCATTTGGCTGCCCAAAGAACAGAGCGTTTTTTGCGATTCGGCACTGTGTTGCTTAAACTGACAATTGCGCGATCCTGCGACGTGGCTCCCAAACAAAATTAACGTCCTTTTTTCCCCACAAATAGAGCTTTCTTTTGGTGGTATGTGATCACTCCTGCGGTTTTTATTTTTTGCGCTATAAACAAAAAGAGAGCGTCAATTTTGAAAAAAACGCAATATTTTTTACTTTTTGCTATAATAAATATCCCCCAAAAATATATAAAAAAATTTTTTTTCCTCAGTTTAGGCTGATACGTATTCTTCTACATATTTTTTGTAAAAAAAAAAATCACAATAAGTGTTTAATGATTGGTTTGCGCAAAAGTTATAGCGTCTACAAAATAGGGGATAGTTTTATGGCATTTTTATTATTAATTTTTTTTAATTAGTAATGGCGGCGATCTGCGATTTTTATCTTGACAATTGCATGGTCATGCAACACTGTACACAAATTAAATTGATATATTTTTATCACACAAATAGAGTGTTCTTTTTGGTGGTGTTTGATCACCACAGTTTTTTATATTTTTAGCGCTATAAACGGAAAATAAAAAAGTTTTGAAAAAAAAATGAAATTTTTTACTTTTCTGCTATAAAACATATCCAATAAAAAAATGTAAAAAATCGAATTACTTCATAAATTTAGGCCAATATGTATTCTGCTACATATTTTTGGTAAAAAAAACCCCAAAACAATAAGCATATATGGATCGGTTTGCATGAAAGCATCTACAAACTATGGCATACAGTATCTCACAAAAGTGAGTACACCCCTCACATTTTTCTAAATATTTTATCATATCTTTTCATGTGACAACACTGAAGAAATGACACTTTGCTACAATGTGAGGTAGTGCGTGTACAGCTTGTATAACAGGGTAAATTTGCTGTCCCCTCAAAATAACTCATTACACAGCCATTAATGTCTAAACCGCTGGCAACAAAAGTGAGTACACCCCTAAGTGAAAATGTTCAAATTGGGCCCAATTAGCCATTTTCCCTCCACGTTGTCATGTGACTCGTGTTTGAAGGTCTCAAGTGCAAATGGGGAGCAGTTGTGTTAAAGTTGGTGTTATCGCTCTCACTCTCTCATACTGGTGACTGGAAGTTCAACATGGCAACTCATGGCAAAGAACTCTCTGAGGATCTGAAAAAAAGAATTGTTGCTCTACATAAAGATGGCCTAGGCTATAAGAAGATTGTTAAGACCCTGAAACTGAGCTGCAGCACAGTGGCCAAGACCATATAGCTGTTTAACAGGACAGGTTCCACTCAGAACAGGCCTCACCATGAGCAACCAAAGAAGTTGAGTGCATGTGCTCAGCATCATATCCAGAGGTTGTCCTTGGGAAATAGACATATGAGTGCTGCCAGCATTGCTGCAGAGGTTGAAGGGGTGGGGGGTCAGCCTATCAGTGCTCAGGCCATACGCTGCACACTGCATCAAATTGGTCTGCATGGCTGTCGTCCCAGAAGGAAGCCTCTTCTAAAGATGATGCAAAAGAAAGCCCGCAAACAGTTTAATGAAGACAAGCAGACTAAGGACATGGATTACTGGAACCACGTCCTGTGGTCTGATGAGACCAAGATAAACGTATTTGGTTCAGATGGTGTCAAGCGTGCGTGGCGGCAACCAGGTGAGGAGTACAAAGACAAGTGTGTCTTGCTTACAGTCAAGCATGGTGGTGGGAGTGTCATGGTCTGGGGCTGCATGAGTGCTGCCAGCACTGGGGAGCTACATTTCATTGAGGGAACCATGAATGCCAGCATGTACTGTGACATGCTAAAGCAGAGCATGATTCCCTCCCTTGGGAGACTGGGCCACAGGACAGTATTCCAACATGATAACGACCCCAAACACACCTCCAAGACAACCACTGCCTTGCTAAAGAAGCTGAGGGTAAAGGTGATGGACTGGCCAAGCATGTCTCCAGACCTAAACCCTATTGAGCATCTGTGGGGCATCCTCAAATGGAAGGTGGAGGAGCACAAGGTCTCTAACATCCACCAGCTCAGTGATGTCGTCATGGAGGAGTGGAAGAGGACTCCTGTGACAACCTGTGAAGCTCTGGTGAACTCCATGCCCAAAATGGGTAAGGTAGTGCTCGAAAATAATGGTGGCTACACAAAATATTGACACTTTGGGCCCAATTTGGACATTTTTACTTAGGGGTGTACTCACTTTTGTTGCCAGCAGTTTAGACATTAATGGCTGTGTGTTGAGATATTTGGAAAGCAAATTTACACTGTTATACACGCTCTACACTCACTACTTTACATTACAGCAAAGTGTCATTTCCTCAGTGTTGTCACATGAAAAGATATAATAAAATATTTACAAAAATGTGAGGGGTGTACTCACTTTTGTGAGATACTTTATATACTGGAATTTTTATTTATTGATTCATAGTAATGGTGGCCATCAGCAGCACTGCGATAGTTTGGTGGGCAATCTGACACTAACTGACACTTTTGACACTTTGTGGGGACCAGTGACACTAATGCAGTGATCAATGCTAAAAAATATGCACTGTCACTGTACTAATAACACTGGCTGGGAAGGGGTTAAACATCTAGGGTGATCAAAGGGTTAAATGTGTGTACTGTGAGGTACTTCCACTAAGGGATGTGCCACTTTTGATTCCCTGCTTTGCAGGGAAACAAAAACCGGCACATCCCCACTGATAGGACAGAGCACTGTATTGTTTACATTGACAGAGCTCTGTCCTGTCTTCCTCCTCGCCAATCAGTGGTCAGTGATTGGCTGGCACCCGCTTACTAAACACAGCACGCGTGCCCCCTACCTAGAAGTGCCGGATCACGTACTAGATACATGATCCAGCACAGGAAAGCTGCACTGCCGCTGTACTCCTATGTGAGGCGGTCAGCAAGCAGTTAAATAACACTATTTCTAACCAATTACTGCCTTCAATTTTTTTGGAATCCGATTTAACATATTTGCTAATAGAAATGGTGAGACCAATATAATTTGCCTGTGTGGATGACTGCAAAAGACATGAACTATTAAAAGTTCTGATAGAACAATATGCTTACATAAAACAGTAAAAAAAAAAACATCCGGCAAAACAATGGCATGTTACCTCTGGCCACTAAACAAATTGATATTCTATAAACAATCCAGCATGAAATTTCCTTTCCCTGTAGGGAGATATTAAACACATTTTAATATGCCTTTAGAATATTTTTAAATGAGTTAGAATTAAGATAAACTGCAGCTGACCCCAGGCATAATAAATGGCATTAAAATTCTCACTCAGGTAGGGCCATCTGTTGCTTTGGAGGCCAGCTATTCATTAACCTTATTAGCGCCTGCCCCTACAGCCTTCAATTGACATTTCCCTGGCTAATAAGTCCTGTTCTCTAACACATAACAAAAAACTGATTAAAGCATTTATATTATTGTCAATAACTGCAATAGTAACAAACAGCAGCTGCCAGTAAATGCATATTAGATTTTATTTACTGAATGTCTGCTTTCTTATTAGTCTACATCTCAACAACCAGCATCCCAATTTGCATGTCCTTGGAGTGTTTATAATGTTATTCTGCTGTTACTAATCACACTACTTAATGAGAATAATGTAAAAATTTCAGGCATTAGATTGTGTCTTAAAGTCATTTTACTCAATAAAACAATACTTTATACAGAAACAAAATGTATCTATAATTAAGGAAGCAGAGATTTTTGCTGAGGTTGCTGTAATTGACAAGTAAATATAAATATGCTGTTGCTGTAAAGTTTGGTTTAGAAAATCAGGCTTACTTTATACATTTAAAGTGGTAGTAAAGTGCCAAGCTAAATAAATATTTTGGGGCCCCCAGGAAATTTTTGCCACAATGTGCAACACTTAACCTGCATTCACACCTGAGAGGAGCATAAGCAGAGTATATTCCCGTGATTTTGAAGCATTTTTTCAGGCATTTTACAGACATTTTTCAGTTGTATAACAGGCAGCTGTTATACAACTGAACAGCTTATGAGTTAGGTCCTGACAGCTCAATGTCAGAACCTAACTCAAAAATTTGACCCCCACGCCATGAACTGCTTTTCTTTCCTCTATGTCAGTGGTTCTCAACTCCAGTCCTCAGGACCCACCAACAGGCCAGGTTTGCAAGATAGCTGAAATACATCACAGGTGATATCACTTGCTGCTCAGTGATTGCAGTATTCTAGTCTGCAACTCCCCAAGGTAATACTTAAAATCTGGCCTGTTGGTGGGTCCCGAGGACTGGAGTTGAGAACCACTGCTCTATGTGGTCAAGACCTGGTGCAGTCTCCTACCTTGCTGGACCAAGGATCCGTCAGTCCATTGTGGGCCTCCTGGTTGTAGCCCCCGTTATGCTCGCTAAATGCATCGGCTGTATGGGGTCCCTGCTGCTGGTTTTCGGGGCATCGAGAAGCGAACCAAGGGTCTGCAGCAGGGGTGGCATTATTTCTCCTCTCCCGGACAATTAGGGGCACATGGCGCCCCAGGGATCTCGCTGTACAGCTACAATCAAGCCCTGTGAGCATGTGAGATGTTAGTGACCAATCGGATGTCGCAGGGGCAGACATCTTGTTACAGGACTTAAGCTGGTGGAGGTTCAGTATGATGCTGCCTTGCCAGAAACAGTGTGCTAGCGCTGCCATGATTGCAAGCGGGAGAGTAAGTCTGCAGAGCATGTAGGCTATGTGAACCATAGATGACTTGTCTTCCTGTGCTTCCTCAACAGTCTGCATCTCCTATCGCTGCAGATGAGACATGGTCATGTTCCAGTTTTGGCACTTATTAAAAAATACATTTAAAAAAAAACCTTTTTAATTATTATTTCCACCAGCTCATCAAGACACCATTCATCTCCCAGCTCAGAGAGAGGCTGGTCAGAACAAGAGTACCGCTCTAGATCCAGGGGTAGCCAGCGCAGAGAAAGGTCAAAAGACCGACACAATTGATCGAGGTCCAGGAGCCGTAGCTCCCCTGTGAGGAACCTAAGCCCATCTCACTATCCTCAACCCGGAACCCAGATGTGCTGGGCTTGTCCAAAGGAGTTGCTTCCTGGCAAACAGTTTGCAAAACCTGCCTTAAGGATGTAACCAAGGATAAGGAAGCAGGGATGGTGTCCCTTATGAAAGAAATGTTCAAAGATACGCTAAACGTATTTGCTGAGCAGCTGCAGCCCTCACATCAGCAAGCCCCTTCTGTGTCCCAAGGGACTACACGTCAGCTAAGATCCGGGCCCAAAGAGGCCCAGACGCTACCTAGATTAGCGCCCGAAGACTCATCTAGAGAGGAAGGGGATACCAGTTATGAAGGGTTCGATTTCAACCTGGTACAGCTCTTCCTTAAAGATGTCAGGGAGGCCTTACAATGGGAAGATGTAATCAAGGAGCCGCTGAAGAAACAGTGCTGCTATTTCAAGAACAGGAAGATAGAGGGTCTCACCTTCCCCTTTATGGATGAAATCAAAAGCATAAAAGAATATGAGTGGAGGCAGCCAGAGAAAAACACCTTTTTTCGGGGGCTGCCTGGCCAAGTTGTATAATTTCAAAAAGGAGGATGTCAAACATCTGGAAGACCCACCTGTAGTTGACGCAGCCCTGATGCGCCTAGCCAGGCATGTTACATTGCCGCTAGACGATGCGGTCTCTTTCAAGGACATCCTCGATAGGAAGGTAGACTTGGACCTGAAAAAGGTCTACACAGTCACAGGAGGGGCATGCAAGCCATCGATAGCCCTGAAAGCAATCTCCAGAGCCATTGAGGTCTGGATAGACAATTCAGAATCAGCCATTGCCAACAATCAGGAGAAAACCAAGATAATGTCCTCGCTCAACAACCTGAGGCTGACCTGAGGCTTCCAGTTCATGGTGGAAGCTGCCATTGTCATGATCAAATTCCTGGCACTCGTGATGCTTGGCACAGTCATAGTAAGACGCGCCTTGTGGCTCATCCTCCAAACAAGGCTGGCGCTGGATCCCCTTCGAGGGAGGGTCCCTATTTGGGGACAAGCTCATTAAAGCAATCGCCAGGGCAACAGGGGGAAAGACCGGCTTCATTCCCCAGGACAGGAGGTTACTCCGCCAAAAGAATCTGGCCTTTGGCCGGCCTGCCAGAACAAGAGGAAGAGAAGCAAGATCCTATAGGCCAGGGAGGTAGTTTCACAGGCCTTGCAATACACCCTCATGGTCCAAAAAAAAGAAGGCAGTTGCCCCTGTTGGTCCTAGAGCCCCCAAAATCATTTTGAAGGTGTCCGCGTCCATGCTTACCAGGTGGGAGCCAGGCTCTGCAGTTACTGGCAAGTATGAACGGAGAACGTCCGGGACCGCTGGGTACTCACCACCATAAAAACGGGACATTTCTGGGAGTTACTCGAAAAACCAAAGGCGAACTCTGTACTGACCATTCTCCCCTCATGCTCCCTGAAAAAGGAGATTCTGCTTCAGTACGTGGACACACTCCTACAACAGCGGGCGATAGAACCAGTACCCTGGAGGGAGCGATTCTCAGGAGTCTATTCACCGCTATTTTTGATATCGAAAAAGTCGGGAGACTGGAGGCCAGTAATCGACTTCGGATGGCTGAACAACCACGTGAAGAAAGAAGGCTTCAAAATGGAATCATTACAGACTATCCTGAAGGTGATACAACTCGGGGACTGGCTCCTCTCGGTGGACTTGAAGGATGCATATTTCCACGTGCCAGTCGCCCCACGTTTCCAGGGGTTTCTGAGGATTTCAATTGGTCCTCTTCATTACCAATTTTTCTGCCTGCCCTTCGGGTTGACAACCTCACCTAGGGTCTTTTCCAGGGTCGTGCTGGCAGTGGTGGTGCAGCTGAGGAGATGCGAGATTTGCATTCATCACTACCTAGACGACATCCTGCTGCTGGACCAAGACAGGGACAAGTTTCTGTCTCACCGCAACAGAGTCATCACAACGCTTCAACAGCTCGGGTGGCTCATAAACTGGGAGAAGAGCCAGTTAGATCCATCCCAACTGCTGGTCTACCTGGGCGCAGAGCTGGACACACGGAAAAATACGGTGTCTCTACCAGAAGGGAAAATTCCCCCTATCTTAGAATGGGCAAAGTCTGCAAGGTGGCCAACTGTCTCCCCACCAAGACCTGCCTCCAGCTGTTGGGCACGATGACATCAGTAAGGCCCATGGTGAAACAGGCCCAGTGGCATGCTTGTCCATTCCAGTATGGGTTCCTCCGGCAGTGGGACTCCCAGAATCTGTATCAGAACATATCTCTAATGCAGTCCATGAGATAGAGTCTGGCCTGGTTGGAAGAAAAGAGGAATCTGCTGCAGTGTCACCCCCTCCTCCCAACATCCTGGATAGTGATCACCTCAGATGCCAGCAAGTCAGGATGGGGAGCCCATTGTGAAGACCAGTGGGCACAAGGCAGATGGTCTCACCCACCGAAGGAAATTGTAGCCAACAGGTTGGAGCTGAGGGCGGCATATCAAGCTCTCCTGGCCTTTGCCCAGGTAATCTGTGGGGGCTCGGTCTTCCTAAAGATGGACAACGTAACGGCCGTAGCCTATATCAAGTAGCAGGAAGGCACGCAGAGTTTGTCCCTCCTGGAAAAGGTGGAACCCATAATGAGTTGGGCCCAGGAGAATCTGCTTCGCCTTTCAGCAGTATATATACCTGGACATGTCAATCTCCAGGTGGACTACCTGTCCAAGACCACATTGTACAACAACGAATGGTCCCTTCTGACACAAGTATTCAGTGAACTGGTAGCCTGGTCTTTTCTCCCAGAGGTGGACCTCTTTGCATGTCTGGTCAATGCGAAGCTCCCCAGATTCTGGACAAATTTGAATCATCCACGGGCAAACCTTGTGGATGCTCTGACTGTGAAGTGGGACTTTTAGACAGCTTACTCTTTTCCACTGTGCCGTCAATACTGCTCTTTCTGAACAGACTGAGACGGGAAGACATCACAGTACTGGCAGTGATCCCAGATTGGGAAAAATGCCCAAGGTATCCTCTACTCTTACGCATGAATGTCAGGGAGCCTCAGAAGTTACCGATGAGGCCAGATCTCCTGAACCAGGGATCAGTTCTACATCCAGAACTGGAAAAACGAAGGTTAACGGCCTTCATGAAGGCCTGCAAAAATAGCATGAAAAATAGAAGCTGGCAAAAGTTCCAAGAGTATGAAGCATCATTGGGACTCGGAATGGAAGAACTCAGAGCCTGTCACCTCCTTGAGTTCCTGCAGAAGGGCCTAGAAATCAGACTAAGTGCAAGTACACTCAAAGGCCAAGTATCAGCCATTTCCACATTCACTGGAATTCAGTGGGCCTCTAATGACCTAATAATCCTGTTCTTTAAAGTGATTGTAAAGCTACTTTTTTTTAAAAAATAACAAACATGGTATACTTACCTCCACTGTGCAGTTTGTTTTGCACAAAGTGGCCCAGATCCTCGACTTCTGAGGTCCCCCAGCGGCGCTGGTAGCTCCTCCCCGCATTGTATAACCCCCTAGGAGAAGTGCTCTCCCGGTGGTTACCTTGCAGGCGCACACACGAGTCCAGAATTTGCGTCTATAGACGCAGAATGTCGGACTCGGCCCCGTCCCCCGGCATCCACATCATTGGATTTGATTGACAGCAGCAGGAGCCAATGGCTGCGCTGCTATCAATCTATCCAATCAAGAGCCGAGACAATGGGCAGAGGGGAAGCGCGCCTCTGGCGTGGGAATTAAGGGACTCAGTTGAGTAAAACGGGGGGGCTGGGGGGGCCGGTCAGTGAAAGAAGTTTTTTCACCTTAATGCATAGGATGCATTAAGTTGAAAAAACACAAGGGTTTACAACCCCTTTAAGGCTTTAGAAAAACGAAGGCCCCCCAGAGCACCCGCACTTTCCAAGTGGGACCTGCCACTAGTTCTGAATTTTCTAGCCTCACCCAGATTTGGCCAAGGAGTGTTGCTGCGGGACTTGGCGATGAAATCATCTTTCCTGGTCGCAATAACCTCAGCCAGGAGGGTCTCGGAAATAGCTGCTCTGGGAGCTAAAGAGCTCCACATGTCCTTTGGGGCGGGTAGAGTCAGTCTAAGGCCAATGTCGGACTTCATTCCTAAGGTTGCCACCAAATTTCACCTAAGTCAGGAGATAGTGCTGCCCACCTTTTTCCGGGAAGACGGACAAGAAGTCAGCCCACTAGATGTGGGCAGAACACTGAAAATATACACTGAAGCAACCTCTGGCATCAGAATCTCGGACTCCCTGTTCATAATTCCCGACGGAATACGCAAGGGATATAAGGCCTCCAGCAGGATCATCGCCTTTTGACTCGTAAAGACAATCACCATGGCATATAAGGATATGGGGTTGGCACCTCCAGAGATAATAATGGCTCACTCTACAAGGAGCATTTCAACGTCATGGGCAGCTGCATGTGGGATGTCTCCAGAAGTCATATGCAAGGCAGCAACCTGGTCGTCCATGCACACGTTTGTCTCTCACTACTGCATTGACCTGTTAACCACAGTCAAATTTGGCAAAACTATTACTTCTGTGGCCGGTGGCCATAATTAAACTAATTTATCAGCATCCCACCCTTGTATCTAGTTATTTCCCGGAGGTGGCTGACATGGAGCTGTCAGGAAAACGGAAAATTGTATATCAAACACTTACCAGAATTTTCCTTTCCTGACGAGCTCCATGTCAGCGCAGACTCCCACCCTATAGACAAAGTTATAGTTACATAACGCCATAAAGGGCTTGGGGGTGAAATTTATGAGTTAGATCCTGATTGTATGGGGGTGGGCGGGGCCTTACCTGGGGGTGGCTAACATGGAGCTGTCAGGAAAGGAAAATTCTGGTATTTGATATACAATTTTCCATTTTTGCATGTGTATGAAACTTCAAGAGTCTATTTCCTGAGCTGGCAATGTACTTTTTGGGCATAGAGCGTAGGGTGTAGAGCATAGGGCAACTTTTTTCTTTTTTTTTTGGATTCTGATACTAGTAGTATTGCTAAAACCTTAAAGCCCAATTTAAATTTTGAGCAGAACCTATATACCCCATGACCTATGTAAATGAATTTTGTGGAAAAATATTAGGTGTTCAATTTCTTACTATAGTTTTTCTCTGCAAAGCACCCCCAGCAAGAATAAAAAATCCAATGTCCTTCACTAGGCCGCAGAGAAGGACTTCTCTCTGTGTGAAAGCAGTGGAACAGTATGCACCCTGCTGAATAAGATCTACAGCTATGCAATTAATAGTGAATGTGAGCTCTGCTACCTAGTGCAGGACATTAGATTTTCTACTCTTACTGGGGGGTTCTTTGCAGAGACAACTAACAGTCAGACATTGAGCACTTACCATATTCCAGCACACTGTATTTATAGAATGTTTCCTCTGAAAGTGCATATGACCTTTAAAGGATCTGAAGCCATCCATGATCACCATTGCAGGGACAAGTGGTGGTGCACAAAGTGTTTAACAGTGAATGTTGTGGCAGATTTATTGATTGTCTGGTTTAGAATTATGGCTACATAGTGGTACACTTTTCAGTTAAAGGCATGTTATCATATAATATGCCTACCAGCATCAGAGTACATTACTCACGAATAGCAAATTATATCACTAAGCAACAAACAATATATTATATCACAAAACATCAGTATATTGTATCACATAGCAACAATATGATTCTGTATGTAATCAAGCAGAAATATGATATACACCAACAGTCATGTCATCCAGGAGCAATACATTACATCATGGAACATCAGCATATTATATATTACCCAGGAGCAGGGTCCTAAAGGGAATTCTTTAGGCCCTGCCATAAGATAAATGCCATGTCTTTTATATCTGCCTGGACTCTGGGCAGCTCTGTAATCCAAACTTATTGTATGTAAAGTACTTGAATTTGACTTGGTATTACCCACTTGAAGACCTTGTACAGCAAAGCCAGAGAGGGCGAGGAAAAGCAGCACAAACAGCCCTTTAGGTGTTTTGCAATGCAAAGAGCATGCTAATAGGAGGGGAGAGCAGAGTGACTCATTAATGTGCCATATCTACCTTCATTGTCCAATTACAGGGTGAGGAGGAGACATATAAGTGAATGTAAAAAGTGAAGTTGCATCAGAAAAACAAATCATATCTCCTACCCTGCCAGGCAGGACAGGGCTGTGTACAATTCAGGACAGGACAAACATAAAATACCTTTGGCAGGTAAAACACTTGGGGTTGAGCTTTTACTTATTTTCAAAATATGGGGAAGCCACGGGGTGGGGTCAGACCCCAAAGCACCCTCCCCATGTTGTGGGCATGTGGCCTGGTACAGTTCAGGAGGGTGTGCGCTCTCTCATCCCCCCTCTTTTCCTGCGGCCTGCCAGGTTGCATGCTCGAAAAGGGTCTGGTATGGATTTTGGGGGGCCCTACGCCATTTTTTTAAAAAATTTTGGAGCAGGGTTCCCCTTAAAATCCATGCCAGACCTGAAGGGCCTGGTATGGATTTTAGGGGGACCCCCACGCATTTTTAAAAAAATTTTGGTTTGGGGTTCCCCTTAATATTCATACCAGACCCAAAGGGCCTGGTAATGGACTGGGGGGATCCCATGCTCTTTTTTTCAATTAGTTTTATCTATATTGCCGGGACCCGACAATTCATTACAGCCGCGATCAGTTTTAAATGACAATTTTTCCTTTAGAAATGTCATTTTTCTGTGGTACTGTTCTAAACACGGGGAAAAAGTGTCACTTTGCTGGCATACTATAGACACCCCCCAGGTACGAAATTTAAAGGAATATTTCATTTTTATTGTTTCACATTCAAGCATTAAAAAAATCACTGCTCCCGAAAAAATGACCGATTTAAAAAAAAAAAATGTTTGCATTGATACATGTCCCCTGGGGCAGAACCCAGGTGCCCAAACACTTTTTATGACAATAACTTGCATATAAGCCTTTAAAATTAGCACATTTGATTATTTATGTTCGTGTCCCATAGACTTTAACGGTGTTCGTGTGTTCTGCCGAATTTTTTGCCTGTTCGCATGTTCTGCTGCAAACCGAACCAGAGGGTGTTTGGCTCATCCCTATTAATAAATGTGTATGTGGAATACATCTATGAAGCACCTCAGAAGTCACAGTAATTCCTATCTTATTCAAGAATGTTACTTTCTCCTTCAGTAAAGCTTGCCTTCAAAGTGACAAGTGCAGGTTTGCAGCACAACATTGTATGGTGTAGAAGGCAGAGAAGTTCAGTACTCACAGGTAAAGGCAGCCATCTGTCCTCTAAAATCTTTACACTGCTGGCGGAGGAGAGCTGTGGTGTGTGCTGGACAGGAGAAAAGTGATCGGGGATGCACTGTGATCTCTTCCTGCTCCACCCATCTGTATTGGAAGCTGTGAAAACTACGACTCAACCAGACAGGAACCCAAGGAGAGAGACAGTTTCCCCCCGACTGCTGCCTCAGAGAGAAGCTCTGCAATGAATAAGGGCGCATCCAAAGCTCTCTTTTCTGGCAACAGGGGGCATAGGATGGCGGGTAACTAACTCATGTGAGGACTGCAGCCACGGCTGTGGTATAAGCAATCAGGAGTTTTCCAAAGCTGCCTCTATAGTTCACATGGTACAACATCCCTGACAGCTGGCAGTGGAGTGATATTCAGCTGTCACGGATGCTATAGCCGGAACTACAGAGTAAGTATCGGAAAATACGGCAGACTGCCTGCTTACTACGCGGCTGGTGGCTGCAGTTCTTACTGGAGTTACACAGATGAATAGTCCCATAGTCCCACCTGAAGCTACCAGTGTCCATTAGCAGAGGTGCCGAAAAAGAGTTCTAACACATTCTGATAGCAAAAAAGTCCTGAGGTGTGTGGGATGTGCCTGGGCATTAGGGTGTGTCCAGGCATACACGGCACACTCCCTGTGCACGCCTATGGCAGTAGTATAGCAGAATTAGGAAACCACATGGAAGTACTGGTATCCACAGAAAGGTATCCACAAGTATTTTCTGTACTACATTACACAATGTTCTTACTAGGACAGTCAATCTATCTAACTCTAAAATTCTTTCCAAAAAAAAAAAAATTGCTGGTGCTAACCCCAGTCATATAGAAAAAAAAAACAGGAAGTCCTATTAGACACTTGCCTAAGGGATGGAGCTTTTCATGTTCACTATCATCCCACCGGCACCCTTCTGACTGTTAACCTCTACAGTACAATACCTGCACCTTCTGGCTGATGACCTCTGTAGTGCCGGCTGCTTCCGTCTGGTGATCTCTGCTAGTATATTGTTGGATTCCCCAGGGTATTACAGGATGGATACAATTTAGTTTTAGGGCATACATGCAGCTTTATTTGCTTTTTTTGTGTAAGTAGTTCTGATATGTGCTTCAGGAATTCTTTCATAAAATAGAGAACACTATGAGTTGGTGTTTGTTTATTACATGTGTGAGTGGAGCTGCTAAAATAATCCCCAGGTTAATACACGATGTACCGGCTTGGTGAAAAATCTGGATTAGCATTGTCTACATTTGCGCTGTTTACACCTGTTATAACACTTGAGGTCAACATTGGAGGTGAGCTTTTGGGCTGGCACTCGGTGGAGGATACATGTTGGGGGTCTATTGGGAACACTGCTCTTTATTTCTGAGTGTGAAGAGCGTCACAAATTATTACAGGCACTGTTTTTGGACTGTGGGACTGCACTAATACATTTTCTTTGAAGAGATGTATGCAAATTTTTTGTGTTGTTAATTATGATTTGCTTTGTAAATATTGAAACACTGTATTATATCCACACAGTTACAATTACCATTGTAAGTAAGGATTTTTATAACTTTATATGAGAATAGCGCTAAACTTTTTGATTTTCTTTATTCTTTTTAATGTCTAGCTCTAAAGCGCAATGTCTCAAGCATTCCACCAGATCCTGTGCTTAAAGGGGTTGTAAACCCTCACATTTTTTACATAATCCTGCTCCTGTACCCCACTGTACCATGTAATCACTAACCTTCTGTTCCAACTCTGCGTATAAATGCCTTATTTTGGGGTCCGTTTTCCCCACTTCCTGTGCTTCTCTCCTTTGATTGGCATGGTGATCTAGGGCTTGTACCACAGCCCGGCCTTTCCTCCGCCCCGTGTTTTTTGTGTATAGGGCTAGCCAGCAGAATATTGGCGTGCTCGGGAGGTGGGAATGGACATGACTAATGGGAGGTGTCTGTGTACAGAAGGCTGTACTAGCTATAGAGAAGAAGGCTCGTTCTCATTCAAGCACACAGTGAAAAAGCGGCAATGCGCATGTGCGATGCTGCTAAGCATGACGGGAATTGTATTTCACAATGACGGCAGGGAGCGCAATCTGAGAACCGGAAGCTGTGAGAAGCTAAAGGAAATTGAAAGGAGGGAGAGCATATGTAGCGTATGTAGAAAACATGTAAAGGAAACATTTTGGGGAAATAATATATAGATGGCAGATGTTTGTACAATATAAACCAGATATATGCAAATCAGATCACAGCCAGTCTGATGCTCTCTGTCTCCAAGCTCTTGTTCTGTGCTTTACTGTCTTCTGGATCTCTTGGAAAATCCACCAACCTCACACAGATATTCCCTTCACAAAGTTTGTTCTTGGCTCCATCACTGACACTGACCCTGCTGATTTTGTAGTCTGGTCTCATTTGCTTCATGTCACTGCCAATCGCAATAGCTAGTCGTTAAAAAAATTGACAGATAACACCCATATTTTTACATAAGAGGCTGCAAGGTAAACCAGATTCTCAGCACCAGAAAACCAGTGCAGGCTTATGCTCATATTCATGTGCATGTGCACTGCTCACATGCTAATACTTTGAGGCAAGGAGGCAACAGATGTACTATTCCAGTTCATCGTGCTCGCATTCGTGCGTGCACTCGCACACGCATATAAATTAGCGTGCGTACTTGGCGCCTAGTTGCCTATTTAAACTGGCCTGTCACAAAAAGCAGTTGCTGAATGGTCTTCAGCTTGTACCTGTATCATTGAACCTGCTTACCTGTGCGTGTGACCTGGTTTTCTCCTGGACTTTGCCTTTGCTCCTGTATTAACCTTGTTCACCTGATCTCTCTGACCTTGGCCTGTTTACTGGACTCGTCTTTGCCTGTTGATTCTGTACTGCACTGCCTGGCTGTTACTGACCTTGGCCTGCTTCCTGGACTTGGTCTGCCTACTGACTCAGTCCCTTGTTACCCGGCTGCCATTGGTCGCTGCCTGCATACTAGCTCTGTTACCATCTCCTGCTCTGGTGCCAAGCTGCTTCAGTATCCTGTTCTTAGGACTGTGACCCCCAGCTTCATCCACCTAAGAGCAGACTTCACCAGCCAGCTACTACGGCACTCGTGCCACTCCATGCCCTCACACTCTCTGTCTCCACCTTCAGAAGTGTTGGGCAGGAGGTGCAAGAGAGGCCTCCATAACATTCCAGTCATCACCAGGTATGTAATAGAGGTAGTCCCAAGATGTTGCTAAGACATTCTGAATCCTCAAATATCTCTAGCAAAATAACAGCTACCCTAATAATTGACAGTACTTATTATTAACATGTATCTCTTTTGTCACTGTCTGGATACATGTAGCCTTGCTGGTGCTCTCAAAAAGTGACCCAAATGAAAACAGTATGGCGGCTGCCATTTCGGACCTCTCCTGAGAATGTTTGTTCTTTGTCTGTCATACTGATGCTTTGGCTTCAATTTTGTCCTAGTCTCTGACCTGGAACAAGTATAAAGATAAGAAATTCTGACACTTTTTTACACTCATTTACAGTGTATCTGCTCTGGGTTTGTGGTTTAAAAGTATTTATGCCAGACACGGCTATGTAACTAGATCTTTCAAAAGAAGGCCAGCAATAGCAGCCTCCATACTTTTTCCATGACAGAGTCACTTTCAATTATATGCAGTTCCCAAGTCACTTTCTGGTAGCACACAAGTTTTAAGTCACCGTCATCTTTAGGTTCCATGGACTTAGACAGTTCTAGGCTTTTTTTATGCCTAGCGTAAATTTTCTGCCACTGTCTGCTTTTAATGTGAATTATTAGACAGGGTCAGTTTGATTTGCTTGTAGGCTAGTGTGCTGGGAAATTTTTGTTTGTTTGTGATGAGCTGAGCTTGCCACCAACAGCCTGCTATACAAGTGAATGGCTGTAGGCAGTGATACTTTTGTAATCACTGATGCTTCTTTGTATCAGTGTTTACCTGCGCATGCGTGTCTGACATAATTTCTGAACTACACTGCTACAACCCAAGTATACATTTTGTTAAGGTCTTTGAAACAATCCACATAATATATTTTGCTTTTTCATACAAGTGGTCTAATCAGATCCACATGTCTGTTTTTCAGCTGGATCTGTTCAGAAGCCTAATGTTAGTCTACGTGTTTTCATTAACATCTAATTACTGAAAAAAATACAGAAAATGTTTGCCTTCTCTTTTTTTCTGGCCAAAACATAATGTATCAAAGGTAAAATGATGTAAACAGATGCTTGTTCATTTATGTTCGCCTGCCAATAGACCTAAAATGGGTCAGTTTTCCCTTCGGTCACAAGCTGGAGGAAAAACACTGGATGGACATGGATGTCACAAAAGTGACATCCATTCTGTTTGGCTCTGATTCAGCAGGAGAACTGTTCACAAATCCCTCTTAGAGGATAGCCTTCTAAAAGGATGCTAAGGTATTATTATTTAAATGGTGTGTTTTTTCACCTATAGAGCACCAACTGCTTTTCACATCTGCAAAGTTTTCATCGGAAAATAACAGCATGCAAATGACTGACCAAGCTGATGATAGGTGCATTATGGGATTTTTTTTTTAGCTGAAAACAGCAGCATACAAATTTCTGACTGAGCTGACGATTGCTTTATTATCTGTAAGTGGAACACAATGGGAGATTTACCAACCCTTTCAAACATACCTTTTTATAAGTTTTGTCTTACTTTAAAACACATATTTTAAACAAAATGAAATTCTGTATCTTTCGATATCAGATTTTTCAGAGAATAGCTAGAATGAACTGGAAACTGGCAGCTGAACCTTACACGGATGACATATGCATCAATCCCTCAAACAGTAATAGACTGTGTGCTCAAAATGTTGTATATGGAGTGACAGTATCTCTTCCTACAAGACAAGTCAGACAGATGAATGAGAAAGTGACTAAAATCCATATTGATGTTTCATGAAAATCACTAAATCTGTGTATTTTGGAAAACATATTTGTATCTACAGCTCAAAAGCAATCTCTGATCTGGTGAGAAACCAGGCACTGTGGTTTCTTTGCTAAAACTGCTTTATTATCTTTGCTAATTGAAGAATTTCATGGACCATGCAATTATTTTGCATATACATCATAAGTGTGGTGTCTGTTGAAATAAATGAGCTAAGAATTTCTAAAGATGATGAGCAGGTGGGATCTGCCTTTTTTCTCAGTCAAGAAAATCTGAACATTTGGCAGTGCATTAGACAAAAATATTTGTTTTTTTTTGCTGAAATCTCTCTGAAAGTGCCAAGATAAAAAACAGATGGCTATACAGCTGAAAGTAATTGCTGCGCAGTACCTTCACATGATTCTACACAGGCAAATAGGAATTTTTCATTGCACTACTGGAGATTATAAGGGTCATGGACATTTTTATTTGCCAATTTCCTTTAAATTCATCCAATCATGGCAAGGGGGGCACTTCATAATGCTAAAGATAAACTATTGGCAAAATGTCCGAAATGCCCTGAGGTCCAGATATGTAAAATGTCACAAGCACTCTTGCAAACAAATTGGAAGACTTGCAATTAGCACTTGTAATGAGTTAGCATAGTTCTGCCCGTGCTTTTAGGCTCGATTCACACCTATGCATGTTGCTTTTGAGCGTTTTTGGAGGGTTTTTTTTCATGCTTGCCACGTTTTTGAGCAGCGTTTTTGCCGCGTTTTTGCCGTGATTTTGCCGCGATTTGCGTTTTTTTTTTTTACAGTTTTTTTTTACAGTCTTAAAAAAAAATTTTTTTTTAAAAACGGCAAAAACGCATCAAAAACGCACCAAAAACGCATCAAAAACGCTGCAAAAACGGTGCACTTGCGTTTTTGATGCTTGTCCATTGAATTATATTACATGCAAAACGCTGCATTTTGCATGAAAAAAAGTCCCTGACCCTTTCCAAAAATGCAGAGAAACAAAAAGGCATTGATGTGAACATGTTCCATAGGAACCCATGTTAAAAATGCAAATGCAAATTGCATCAAAAAACGCGCTAGTGTGAATGGAGCCTTAGAGAACTGTCAGAATGCTGTTCACCAAGTATACTGAGGGTTGGAGACAGGGCACAGGGAAATGATTTCAAGTCCTTTTGAAGACCTATACTTAAGCTGGTCATACACCTATAGATTATCTGCAGATTTTCTATGGTTAGATAGAAAATGTGCAACAGATCTCTCCATGTTCGCTAAACTGTGTGGATGGAGGAATCTCCCACTTTTTCCAGCTAACCATAGAAAATCTGCAGATAATCTATAGGTGTATGGTCAGCCTAAGACACTCATAGAAGATCTTGTGCACAGCTGATCACTTTATAATTGATTGGATGTGCTTTGACTCTTCACTATGCAGATTAGTTTACAAAAAAATCAAGAGAAATTTTGAGCATGTACTTTTATCCTTGTTCTCCACAGCTAAGAAAAATCCTGGCATCCTCCATCAGGGGCGTGGCTAGGTCTGCAAAAGATCTGGGGCTAGAGCCCATAGCAGCGGTCACCAACCTTTTTTGCAGGGGGGGGCACACGGGTGGTAAGCAATTTTTCGTGGGCAAAGGCTGGTGTTGGCGTTTCAATCATCATGGCTCCATGGTTAATATTGTGTCAGGGTGATCGAAGTGCATTGTTTCTATTGTTACATTCTAACATATAATGAAGTGGTTTAACTCAGTGTTTCTCAACTCCAGTCTTCGAGGTGCCCCAACAGGTCATGTTTTCAGGATTTCCCTCAGATGAAACAGCTGTGGTCATTACTAAGGCAGTGAAACTGATCAATTCACCTGTGCAAAATAATGAAAAACCTGAAAACATGACCTGTTGGGGCGCCTTGAGGACTGGAGTTGAGAAACACTGGTTTAACTTACCATAATGCAGAATCAGTGGGAGCCCTGGGCGTGTCACTTGCCACATCTCCTGCTACCAGATGCGGCATGTCACTTGCCACTGTCGCCTGTCACCAGATGCAGTTTTTTAACTTGCCACCATCACCTGCCACTAGATGTGGATTGTCACTTGCCATGTCGCCTGCCACCAGATGTGGATTGTCACTTGCCACATCACTTGTCAACATTTGCAGATTGACACCTCACCTGCCACCATTTGCAGATTGTCACTTTCCACGTCACCTGCCACCATTTGCAGATTGTCACTTGCCACATCACTTGTCACGTCACCTGCCACCATTTGCATATTATCACTTGTCACATCACCTGCCACCATTTGCAGATTGTCACTTGCCACGTCACCTGCCACCTGATGTGGATTGTCACTTGCCACATCATCTGCCACTATTTGCAGACTGTCACTTGCCACATCACCTGGCACCATTAGCAGATTGTCACTTGCCATGTCACCTGCCAATACATGTGGGTTGTCACTTGCCAACTGATGTGGATTGTCACTTGCCATGCCAACCAATGCCACCAAATGTGCATTGTCGCTGCATTGGTGGCAGGCTGGCAGCACTGGTCCATTTAGTGAGGACAGGAGATCGGAGATGCGGGGCGGGCAGTGAGAGATGATGTAATCTCTCTGCTCCCGGCCGCACCTCCAACATTAAAGAGGCCCACGCTGTGAGGGCGGAAGAGTTCTGATGTGACGCGGGCAGTGAGAGATGATGTCATCTCTCTGCTCCCTGCCACACATCGCTCCCACATTGAAGTAGCCTGGCTATGAGGGTGGAAGAGTGGTGACATGGAGCAGGCAAAGAGAAATGATGTAATCTCTGCTCGTCTGCCCGCTCGTCTCTCTCCTTCACCTCTAATGCAGCCCGCCCGCCGCAGCCACAACCCGCTGGTTAGGCAAGGACCCCGCGGCAAGAGACTCGGGGCTATGGGCACCTGATTCAGGGCTACAGCCTCAATAGCCACCCCCTGGCGACGCCTATGCCATCCATAACACCTAGTTCCCAATTCTTCTCATGGTAACAGCTGCCTGTACCCAGTGCCAGCAAAGAATACGTAGCATTGTCCATAACACATGGGCACCCATTCTTCTCATTCTGACAGCTGTTCTCCTTCTCCTCACCCCTTGTAGTACACTGGGTATTTCTCCCTGGGACTCAAATTAGTGTTGGCATCCATACAAAGGTTATGTTAACACAATCAACAGGACAAGTAACTTGACCCCTGCAATAAAACTTTGGAAAAAGCCTTTGCTTGACTCTCCTCATCCCCACTTGATATGTCATATAATAAGCCTATGAAACCCATTGTAAGACATCTCTCCCTGTCACTAGAGGCTACATATGTTATGACTATGCAAAATAAGAATGTTGGGGAGGGAGGAAAATACAGAAAGTGAGGAACATAAATGGGGGAGGGGGGATATGCCTTTTGCCGCCAACTTCTAGCACTGCAGTGCTGCTCCCACCAGCTCGGCAGTGATGACTGATACTTTTAGCATGGCTGTAGACCACAAAGGTGATGTCAGCAGAAGATACATTTAAAAAAAATCCCACACTGTAGAGCTCTTTCTATTTGCTATCTGCTCGAGTGCTCATATACTGTCCTAACACAAGCCAATTTAAACCAGACACATACCTGAAGTCTATATTTTTCTTTTTGGGGAGTAATGGGATGGGAGGGGATTTAGGGAATGTAGTGGTTTTTAAGTGTTTTTTTTTTGTTGTTTTGTTTTTTGCCTTCTGCTTTGGGGTTTGATTAAACTTTTAAGGTAATGCAGTTTGATACTGCAAAAAATGAATTTGTATGCTGCTTTTAAATCCCCCTCATAAGCAGAGAGAGTGCACTCGCACTTTATTAGTCCTTCAGTGGCTATTATGGGGTTTTTTTTCACCAAACTTCCGGCATCATATACTGAACTGCACCAAAGACAGCGGTGTATCTTGATACAAGCTAGCCAGGATATCTGGATAATGTAATTTTGATTATCTATGGTCTACAGTATATTGCTAGTGTGGTCATGAACATACACAGAATATTTAGGGCTTTTTTAGACTTTAGTGTCATGATAACACACATAACATATGTTACTACATTGTGGTGCCATTAATTTTGAATGGCACCCGATAGCACTTATGCCCTGTACACACGGTCGGACTTTCTGACGGAATATGTGCGATCGGAGCTTGTTGTCGGAAATTCCGACCGTGTGTGGGCTCCATCTGACTTTTCCCATCGGAATTTGCGACAAACAAAGTTTGAGAGCAGGCTATAAAATTTTCCGCCCAACAAAATCCGCTCGCGTAAATTCCCGCCGTGTGTGGACAATTCCGACACACAAAGTGCCACGCATGCTCAGAATAAATTAAGAGACGAACGCTATTGGCTACTGCCCCGTTTATAGTCCCGACGTACGTGTTTTACGTCACCACGTTCAGAACGATCGGATTTTTCGACAACTTTGTGTGACCGTGTGTATGCAAAACAAGTTTGAACCAACATCCGTCGGAAAAAATCCATGGACTTTGTTGTCGGAATGTCCGATCAATGTCCGATCGTGTGTACAGGGCATAAGACAATGCAACTACATTCTAGCACACTCAAAACACCCCCGTTCATTGCCATGGATAGCATTACAAAAAAAAAATTATGTACATAAGGGCCCTTTCACATACAATATATGCTACATTTGTTCATGTGTGTGTGTTTTAAATGTGTTCATTCACATTTTTAGTGCTTTTTAAATGTGCATTTTTTTATTGCAAAATGAGAGGAGGAAAAAAATGCCCACAATGCCCGATGCATGCATTTCAGTGCCTTTAACCATTAATTTCAGTTGGCCTGGTGATTAGTGTGCATTAACACAAAATTGCCAAATATTCTATTACACTAAGCTTGTGCATGACAATGCACTAAGCTTTTGTACATAAAAGTGAACTACTGCAGAAAAATGGACACATGTAAATGAGTCTAAATGCATAAGTGCCTAACATCTGCAAGGTACAGTGCCTTGAAAAAGTATTCATACCCCTTGAAATTTTCCACATTTTGTCATTCATGCTACAACCAAAAACGTAAATGTATTTTATTGGGATTTTATGTGATAGACCAACACAAAGTGGCACATAATTGTGAAGTGGAAGGAAAATTATAAATGGTTTTCAATTTTTTTACAAATAAATATCTGAAAAGTGTGGCACGCATTTGTATTCTAATACCCCTAACTAAAATCTAGTGGAACCAATTGCCTTCAAAAGTCACCTAACTAGTAAATAGAGTCCACCCGAGTGTAATTTAATATCAGTATAAATACAACTGTTCTGTGAAGCCCTCAGAGGTTTGTTAGAGAGCCTTAGTGAACAAACAGCATCATGAAGGCCAAGGAATACACCAGATAGGTCAGGGATATAGTTGTGAAGAGAAGTTTAAAGCAGGGTTAGTTATAAAAATATATCCCAAGCTTAGAACATGTCACAGAGCACTGTTCAATCCATCATTCTAAAATGGAAAGAGAATGGTACAACTGCAAACCTACCAAGACATGGCCATCCACCTAAACTGACAGGCCGGGCAAGGAGAGCATTAATCAGAGATGCAGCCAAGAGGCCCATAGTAACTCTGGAGGAGCTGCAACAGCTTAGGTGGGAGAATCTGTCCACAGGACAATTATTAGTCGTGCACTCCATAAATCTTGCCTTTATGGAAGAGTGGCAAGAAGAAAGCCAAAAGAAGTCCCGTTTGCAGTTTGCGAGAATCCATGTGGGGGACACAGCAAGCATGTGGAAGAAGGTGCTCTTGTCAGATGAGACCAAGATTGAACTTTTTGACCTAAAAGCAAAACACTATGTGTGGCAGAAAACTAACACTGCACATAACCCTGAACGCTCCATCCCCACCGTGAAACATGGTGGTGGCAGCATCTTGTTGTGGGGATGCTTTCCTTCAGCAGGGATAGGGAAGCTGGTCAGAGTTGATGGGAAGATGGATGGAGCCAAATACAGGGCAATCTTAGAAGAAAACCTGTTAGAGTCTGCAAAAGACTTGAGACTGGGGCGGAGGTTCACCTTCCAGCAGGACAATGACCCTAAACATACAGCCTGAGTTAAAATGGAATGGTTTAGATCAAAGCATATTCATGTGTTAGAATGTCCCAGTCAAAGTCCAGACCTAAATCCAATAGAGGATCTGTGGCAAGACTTGAAAATTGCTGTTCACAGATGCTCTCCATCCAATATGACAGAGCTTGAGCTATTTTGCCAAGAAGAATGGGCAAAACTGTCACTCTCTAGATCTGCAAAGCTGGTGGAGACATCCCCAAAAAGATTTGCAGCTGTAACTGCAGTGAAAGGCGGTTCTACAAAGTATTTACTCAGGGGGGCTGAATACAAATGCACACCACACTTTTCATATATTTGGTAATAAAAAAAAAAATGAAAACCATTGATCATTTTCCTTACACTTCACAATTATGTGCCACTTTGTGTTGGTCTATCACATAAAACCCCAATAAAATCCATTTACGGTTTTGGTTTTAACATGACAAAATGTAGAGCATTTCAAGGGGTATGAATACTTTTTCAATGCACTGTACATAATTAATAAATGTACATTTTTTTAATAAACTGCCAAATTTGATGCTCAAGCTTCGTACGTGTTTATGGCTAGCTATACACTTATGACATTAATGTTTTACTTACAATGCAACATATCTGATCATTGTAATAGCTGAGTAGTGTTCATATGTGATGAAAAGTCTTGATTATGCCACTGATTTTTTTGTGCTAACATTTGTAGAAAAATTAAGAACGATGTTTGATCTTTTAAAACATCTGTTTCTGTATAACCAGTCTAATTGTAACACTGTTAAGATATATTATATTTATCCAGCTGTAGATTTTCACTGCCCACGCAAAACAGCATATTTGATTCTGAAAGACTAAGAAATAAAAATGTATATTTTTCCAGCTACAGTATACGTTTCAGCAAATAAGATTCTCTTAATAAAAAAATATGTCACGTATTGCCCATTTGTTGTATAAGAGAAGCATATGCAAATAAAGATGATATTCAGAAAGTGTGTTGGAAGAATGAACGGTAGGGCAGCCAGATCTTTAGTATGTATCAATAAAGGTGAGTTTACGTGGTCAAAGGCAAAAGAAGCAACCCAATAACAACTGCAAAGCCTTTTTGTAAACTAAGTTATGTAAATTGCAGAATGCCCTTACTGTCAGCAGGTATATTATTTCTTAGAAGACAGACAACTGTGTTAATCTCCTTCCTGCTTAATCCCTGTCTCTCTCTACAAATCATCATGTCGACAATTTAAACAGATTTAGATGTGACTGAAATCAAGAAAAGGGGATCTCTGGATGCTGGGAGTGATGCAGGCCTTCGAGAGGTAATTTTGTTTGTGGGAGAGAAAGTAAATCTAACATATCTAACAAAAGGAGCCCTCTGGCCCAGCCCTGAGGATCAAATCCAATTCTACCAAGATACACATTAAGCCCTGTCTATCACAGCTTCGCCCTTGAAAAGACGAATAATGATGAGATTCACCTGACTTCTCCTCAGAGACAGAAGGGACAAAACAGTTAAAGAACTTACAGCACAACAATATCTGGAAAAAAAAAATGTTTGCCTTGTGAAATATTTCATAGCAAAGTAAAGGCAAAGAATAATTCAAGTGAAACAATATACTCATATTAGTATGAATTTATTTTATGCTTATAAAAAAAGGTATAAATAAAAAGTACATATCATGCTTCCATAATGTTACCAATGAACAAAAAAAAATACAACAAAATATAACCTGTAAATGTCATAGACTGCACCAGGGGCTTATTTATAACGGTATCTGTGGTTGGTAAATTTATGTTCACACAGTCAGGTTAAAGCTGAACTCCAGGTGAAAAACTACATGCCTAGCTTGTCTTTCTGTTTAAGGGACCAGTTCTGAAATTTATACAGCTTTGCTAAATCACAAAGCACAGCCATTTTGGTGAGCTGATATTTGTGTCTGAACAGTAAAGGAGTAGCAACAGATTGATGAATTCATTATTCATCTCACTCTGCTCTCTCCTTCTGTCAGGACAGTCCTTGTCATCACACATGTATGCAGCACACTTAATGGTCTTGTAGTGCAGGACCTTCCTTTCCCAGTGTCAGTTCTAATATATAGTAGATTACATGAGGCTGATAACTGTCAGGGCTGGGCTCAGCCCTTCCTTCTTTGAGCTGGCCACACAGCTGTCGGCTAATTGCCAGCTCTCATCTCTCTCCATAGTTACCCAGCTGTTGTTGATTCTGCACGTCAGTCCTGCCTACTTAAAGCCGTCTAGCTAACTTGATCTCTGCCTTCACCTTTGTCAACATCACAGAGACTTTCTCCTGCGCTCCTGTTGAAGACTTGCTCGGCTGACGTCCCTTCTGGCTCCTGATCCTGCTTGCTGTACTACTATGTTTATCTCTGGCTCTCTGACATTTGCTTGGCTGACTACCCGATCCGGTTACTGAACTCTGGCTTGTTTTGACTATGTTCTCTGTTTACCGTATTATTATTTTTATTAAACAAGTTTGATTTAACTATACTTCTGTCTCAGTCTGATTCATGGTTCCTGATAATAACAAGGCAACTTCAGATACATACATTAGTTGCATTTAAAAATATAATTAAAAAACAAGTTAATAGTTGGTATTTTTTATGTCAGGGGTTTAGCTTTGTAGAGTAAATGGAACAATTTATTAACGTTCACATGAATCAGTAAACTATATGTCAATATAACTTAATTATGGTATGTTTCTGACTTAGACCTTGGTTGTCTGCAAATGTAGCTTAGTGTAAACAGTTGGGTTAATTTGCAAAAGGAGTTAAGGATCTTCACTCAAAAAAATTATGTGAATATTCACTTTAATTTTCCAACATATAAAAAGTATCTGCACTTAAATGGGTATTCAAATTGAAGTGAATATTCACACAACTTTTGAATGCAGACTCTCAATTAGGGTTGAAATTCTGGTTCAGGTTGCTGTGTAATTTTCAGCTTTTTTAATGAACTTCTTCTTAAAGCGCTTTTTACATCTCAGGGACTTTTGACCTTTTCCCAATTACAACAATCTCACAAAATCCCATGAACAGAATTTTTTCGTTACGCCCAATTGAATCATTATGTCAGTTCTGTGCTTAAAGTGTTATTAAACCCACAACAGTAAAATCAGTGTGTATATGCAGTAAAGCATGCTTGTTATACTCACTGTGGATCCTAAGGGGTTTATCCTCCGCATTGTATAAAAAAGGCTGTTTGATCCTGTTTCCTCTGATCCTCCCCTTCTTCCAAAGTCCCCAAACCAAATCTGGATAGTTCAGAGGCTAGGGGACAAGCTGCACATGCTCGGTTTGGTGTGTATTGTAAGAGTTTTTTTTCTTGGGAGAGTTCATGTGATCAGCACAGGGCCAATCAGCACTGCTTAGACAGAGGGTCAGGGATCCTGCATCCTCATAGTCAAATCATGGGAGAATGAAAACTCCTCCTACAAGCTTTAACTAAACACTGATAGACGTCAAAGACTGCTCTAACTGTTGATGAGAAAAGGTATTCAACAGTTTATATTTACTAAAACTATTGCATTTCCATGTTCTGTGTACTGTGGGAGACCAGATATAGTGAATGCAGGGTCCTGGGTTTAGTAACACTTTAAAGGGCATTCGCTCCCCTTCTTGCTTCCTTCTTCTTGTTAGAGATCTATTCATTTCTCCCTAAGTTTGGCCTTGTTGCACTTTTCTCTTTTACCACTAGGTGGCCGGTACTTGGTGGTACTAGATACGAGAAGGGCAATGCAAGGTCAGGTTATGGGTATATGGGGTATCTCAGCCAATGGGCAGGGGTTTTCTTGAATTCCTTGGCCTGCTGGAAGAGCCTATATATTTGGGTGGAGTCAGGTGATCTATATTCTGCGCCACCTGGATGGCTGTCTGGGTGGACATGTGTTGTATCGCCTGGGCTGCTAGGCCGGAGATTGGGCCTATCCTGGGCACATATGGCTGCTAGGCTGTCTGAGGGCCTATCCAGAAGCAAGAGAGAGCAGCGCAGGGTTGGGACTGCGGCTGGCAGTCCAGCCAAAAGTGACGGTTCTGCCGGCCGGAGAACCTGCCATGGTCGGAGGTAGAAGGGAAGCTGTCGCCACTAAGGAACCAACCACCTTATTACCAGGAACCACAGTGAGTAACTGAAGCAAGTACTGGAGCAGTATTCTCACCAACCGGAGACAGTGAAAAATTGGGAAACTTCACTGGGTATGACACGTGCAATCAGTTTCGTAACAAATCGAAATTTGGCTGAATTTTGCATCTTTCAGACATTCGGATGCATGCGAATGTCCGAAAAAAAAAGTAACAAATTTCAACTAATACAAAAGAAATTATAGCGGATATAACAAATTAATTCAACATGATTCGGTAATTCGTTAAAGATCCAATGAAACAAAAGGTCAACTCAAAGTAAATCTTACAGTCCAATCAGCTGATTAATTTTGTGCTGGAGGTTGGATTACTGCCAAAGTGCATTCCTGAGAACTGAGTGAGAAGGGTGTTGTATTGTATTTGAGCAGAGGAGAAGAGATATTGTCAATGTGTGTGTTAATAGATTCAATAAACAAACGACTTTCCAAACTACGAATCATTATCATGAATATATATATACATACATAAATATTGATTATCAACTAATACGAAAGAAATTATAGCGGATATAACAAATGAATTCGACATGATTCGAGATTCAGTATAACGAATATCGACACTCTACAGAAATAACAAATTATCCGAAAACAAATTAACGTAACATAACCAATATAACAGAACGAAATTATGTATTTTATGAATAACAACAAAACGAAATTAAACGAAATTTTCTGTTGTGCACAAGTCTAGTGGGTATCAAGCCAGGGACCCAGCCAGCGGAGGTGACGCTTTCAGAGCAGCCTTGTGTGTCATGCCAGGGACCGAGCAGGCCAGTGGGGTGAAGCTTGAGAGGTATCTTGAGTGCCAAGCTAGGAACCCAGCAGAGAAGCAGGGGTGACGCTTGAGGAAGATACCACCATGAAGATTGGAGGAGCTCAAGGGATCCAGTGGCAATGCATCAGTGGGTCTAGTGAAAGACCATGAGCTCAGTGGGCTGAAGAACTGAAGGAGAGGTTGTAGTGAAAGAGAATGGAACTGTTATGTTTGTGTTAGGAACTGTTAAAGACTGGTGCCATAGGAGCGAGCATTCCTGCACATACAGATGTGGCGTCTTGCTGGATGCCTTTCCCTGCATGGCTGTCCTCATGTTGAAGTCTCGGAGTCTGCCAATTGAACTTTAAACTACCTAAGGGTGTCCTGGCCCCAATCCTCTTTCCCCCAAAAGTTTGTTAAGAGAAATAAACTCTCTTTTGCATTCAAAAAGTGTCTGGCGCCCAATGACTTTAAATCTTGCACCCACCATGCCTCACAACTCACTATACACAGAAGGATGTCAGCTATCTCTGGCCCTGGAGGTTCTCATTAGACCAAAGGAGGTCTGGGACCTTGCTACATATACTACAATCACTACTTTATATCAAATTAAATGGGCTGAACAGTTAGCTACGGCTTTGGATGAGGAGGATTGAGAGGATATTTGGTCCACTACGGTAAAACCTCCAGAAATTAACTAATTCATACAAAGCCCTTTTAGTTTGGCACTACATATTGGCACACCTGTCTAAATCCATACCCTCTTACCCTTCTAATCATTTTAGGAGATGCAACCATCATGTCTATGCATATTACTTGTATATGATGTACATATTCGAAGGTGAGATGACTTTGGATTTGGGTATATACCTATCTAAGACTCAATGTAAACACTAACAAAGTTTGATCGCCTACATCTTCACAGCCACCATCCAAACTAAAGTGCAGTCATGGAAAACGCTTGCCCTTAATTTTAACATGGTCAAACATAGAATCCTGGGCACTATGATGATTGGAAAATTATTATCAATGTTAAATTATTCCAACAGGAAATTTTTCAAAATTTGGCAACTATGGGTAACCTATTGTGGTCCTCAAGGCTTTGATGCCCTTCTCCTGGCATCTGTAAATTAATTGGAAAATGGATGGTATGCTCCACATAATAGGCTTTTTTTCTCCTCTCTCTCCTCTTATCTATCTTTCCTTTTTGTTTGTTTCTTCCCTTCTCTGCCCTGCCCTATTTTGAGCCCCTTTCTTTCTTCCCTACATCCCTTTTTTATACTTATTTTCCCCTTACATTGTGTGACAGGGTAATATGTTGTTGCAAAGGCCAGCCCAGGAGAAAGGCATAGATACGTAACTCATGGTAGACCTTGAAAGTCCAATGAGATCTCTGAGATATGTGCTCCTATTTCTCCTATTTGTCATTACAGTTTTGTTTTGGATCTTCTATAACACATATTATTATTTATATGACTGGAATCTTCATTTTTGTGTCAATTCACCCAGTACACTGTGCTTTTCCTATGTAAAAACGAATACAAACATTGTAAACGAAGTTCTCTTTTAAAGTAGACTTAGACAGTGTTAGAATTCTGTATATATTTATGTTAATTAATTTATTTTATTTTTTCATTGATCCTTTAGGTTTATGTAGATGAGACGCTCACTCAATACACAGTAATTATGGAGTATTTTGTGAATACAAGGACTGAAGACTATGTATAGTGTATAGGTGTAAACGTGTAGGCTTAGACTATATTAAAGCCACTCACAATTTAGCCAGGACCGTTATAGCCATAGCAAGCTCTGCCATCTTCTTCATTCCGAAGTGTCCCTCTTTTTGAGGTACAAAAGTTGGAAGGTATATATTTTCCACAAAAGAAAAGAAAAAAAAGGTTATTTCACTTATTACAGAGGTTTGTTTTGATAAAAGAGCTTGCTGTTTTATTCACAGGAATTGACAATTTCTTTCCAAACTCTGTGTACTAAAAGCTGCACTTATTATTTGAAAAAAAAATAAAGAGGGTTAACAATAGCCACCACATATTTTTCTTACTACTTATTCCCTTTCAACAATAAGTATATTGCTGTGAAGTGGCAGAGGTCCCAAGCAGAGGCATCACTAAAATCTGATCACTTGTCTTGTATGTGCAAGAGTAGACACCTTCATAGACTGTAAGGACCCTGAACCCATCTCAAGGCAAAAATGAACCTAGCACTTTTTTTCTATTTTACTTTGTGAAGCATGTTTTACTTACATAAGGCTGCAGTCTGGATCCTTTGCCATTGCCATTAATGGGCGTGGGGAAGAAGTAATTGTATGGGCTTATGCCAGCCAGTCGCCAACAGTCCCCTTTTGCGGACATCACCTCTGACACTCTGACCTCTTCTGGATTCTGAAAGATCCCCATCATGCAGGCAGTCATGTGAACATTCAAACAAGGACCCCACCTCCCATACACAGAAGAAGAGAGAAGACTTACGGCTGGTGTATCATGTGACTGCAGATTTAGGTGAGAGAAAATTACATTTTTTTTTCTTTAATGCCAGCGATTTGGGGGGGGGGGGGCAGGCCTGTGATGAGGTTAAGGGGAGCCCAGAGATCAGAGTATGTTTAAATATTTTTAAAATATAATTCCCAGATTTTTCTACACAGCATGAAGTGCCTGCAAACATCATAGTATGCCTACAGTGACACAAATCATTAAAATAAACATTTAGAATAAGGAAGATTTTACAGCACTTGAAGCCAAATATCCGCAACACAATAAAAATGCCCTCAACTTTAAATCTCAGTCTCTGAGACTGATTGATGAGCTGAGCTTACTGCAGTATTCCAGTGAAGAAGATATTCCAATGACTTTGTAGGCAGAGGCAAACATCAAATTAAATAGCTCCTATGCTTATTCAATTAAATTTGCAAATTCAACATTCAGTAAGAAAGATATTTAAAACATATATCATGCGACATCTATGTAAAAAAAAAAAAAAGTGTATTTTTCTTTCTCATGTGATCTAATGACTGCAAATGATCCTCCTAATTCACATCCTGCTGTGAGCTTGCTATATTGTCAGTGCAGATTCCTGTTTGTCATTATAATATATATGGACGTTTTAATTCACATGAGAGCCTGCTTCACATATTCCCCATCTGTGATAAAGTGTCCATCAGTGAAAGAGAAATCTGCACAGTCCCTTGTGAGTACAAGAACAGATTTATTATTAAGCATGAATTCTGAAATGTAATTAACCATTTTAGCACATTTAAAATGCTATCGCTATTGTTTTCCTTTCTATGTTTCAGGTCTGCTGAAATGAATGTATAGAAAAGTATGAAATGGAATATAAGGCAATACACATTTACAAACAATATACAGTATATATATATATATATATATATATATATATATATATATATATATATATATATATATATATATATATATATATGTTTTGTGTAAATGGACAGTAAGCTGCATATGGCACAACTTACTGATGGGACTTTGGAGGTCTCCGTTTCTCAGCGGAGCAAGCAGACGGTGCTGGTGCCCCTGTACTACAGGAATGTAAAACAACTTCCCTGGATCATTATATGAGCACTGCTGCTATCCCTGTGGGTGAAATGAACCCAGGGATGGATCACTCAGCAAGAACACCTGTGCTATTTTACAATTTTAATGACTACCATTTTTCCAAGATTGTTTCTTAAATTAAAAATCCAGTGTCCTAGATTTATCAAGTTGTAAAATGGTCTTGGATTCAAAAATAGCTATGTGAATACTGTATAATAGAACTATTTTGAATGCAAGGTTATGTTGCTCCTCAGCTATTCTAATGGCCTGAGTTAATAGAACCACAATCATTAATAACACGTTTTTATTTCATTATTTATTTTTTTCTTTACATTTCTAACATAATTAAAAAGGGACAACCACCTTTATACTACCTCCTGAACTGTATAAATCCAACAAAAGGCAACTAATAATCAGACTTTACTGGTGCAAATGAGAATCTGCTTCACATTTAAAAATTATACACATCGAGGGGGCAAGAGCGGCATGTGAACGGACGTGTTTCACAGAGCTCCCGCATAAGATCCTTAAACTTACCCTGCTCCCAGCCGGAATAATCCCCTGATTTTTGTCCACACACCCGCCACAGTCACAGCAGACACTCCTGGACAACAATCTGGCGGTATGGTGACCTGCAAAAAGAAGGGAGACGGCTTGCAGTCTGATCCCCAACATGGCGCCGAGGCGGCTTCTTCTCAGCCCTCATGAGGAGACACACAGAAAGGAGCTTCCCAAAGCCCTTAAAACCCCAGGAAAAGACCCCCCACGGGACATGCTATATTACACTCAGAAATTAAAAGAGGCGGCCAAACAAATAGAGGAGGGCTTAGAAACTACCCCAGCCATCTTCCATGCACAGGAAGACACACAATGTACACAGGGCCCCTCTGGTTCCACTGACCAGCAGCTTGCTGACACAGATGAGGGAGAGGGGGAAGATGATGCAGATCAACCCATCCTTGCTGAAATACTTAAAGCAGTCCACAAGTGCACAGCGTCAGTGGATATGCTTAAGGAATACTTTGGGGACTTGAAGGTGAAAGTGGGGCTGATTCGCCACGTTTTTCAAAAAATAAGAGAACGCACTACTGCAGCGGAGGGTCGCATAAGCCACTGAACTTAAAACAGATTACATCGAAAATCGCCTTAGGCGGAATAATATTCGGATAGTGGGGCTCCCCGAGAAGGTGGGGGGAATGGACCCCACAGAATATATAGAGCAATGGTTGCTGGATGCCTTTGGCAAGAAAGCTTTCACTCCATTATACTCGGTGGAACGGGATCACAGGGTTCCACCTAGGCCTCTCCCACCTGGACATCCTCCCCACACCATGCTGGCCAGACGTCTCAATTTTAAAGATAAGGAGATAGTGCTCCGTCTGGCCAGAGGACGCCACAACATCCAGTTTAACGGCACTTGGATCTCCTTCTACCCTAACTACTCGGCAGAGGTGCAACGCCGCAGGGCAAAAATTACAGAGGTCAAGAAAAGGCTCCAACGTCTCCAGGCTACTTACGCCATGCTGTTTCCTGCTAGGCTTCGTATCCTGGCTCAGGGACAAGCCCACTTCTTTGATTCAGCCACGGAGGCCTCCGACTGGCTGGATGCCAATGAGCATACGCTGCGCCAAGCCAGAAGAGATAGGGCGGAGGCAGATTGAGCCCCACTTTTGGTTTCCATTGCCAGTTTACCATAGCCCACAGGACCACAGGCTGCCGGCTATAATGCCTTCAAGCATTCTGAAAATCCGACTGGGAGACTTTGTCACCCTGTCTACACAGTGAGCAAGAATTATATATACGATTGGTTTTTGCTGGATTACAAAATATATATAAGACCTATAGCTCTTGGTTTGATGTTCCTTTACTTGTTCGGATGGGGATTTTTGCCTGACTCCAAGCTGATCCCCCAAGTGAAGCCTGTTGCTTTTTCCTGGACTGGCGCCTCATTTTATTGCAGGATCATGAATAAAGGCTTCCGAATATGGGGAACAACACTTTATCTTTGCGGGGATACAAGTACCAAAGTTTGTTTTCTGCTATTTTGTGCTCAAGTTCAGATTAAGTATGCCTTAGGTTCCAGCATTAATTGTCTGAAGTCACCCCACCATGCTAACCCTCTGTGGAGAAACTCTGCCCCCCCAGTGCCACCCTGCCCTCGGGGCCTACCCAGGTCCTTGTCCTAAATTCGCTCACCTGACCCTGCGATGCCTGTACTGTTTTTGACTTATAACCGTTTTACAATTTCTGATATATATTCTTGGAATGTTAGGGGCATCCGAGACCCCCTTAAGCGTACCATGGTGTCCACCATTCTCCGCAGGCTCCTGCCTGTCATATGTGCGCTGCAGGAGATTCACTTGGTACCGGAGACTTTGTCGTGCTTACAGCTCTTATGGGTGGGCTCAGCGTATCACTCCACTCACACCTCCTACTCTAGGGGGGTGAGCGTTTTGATACATCGATCCCTGGATTTTCAGCTTTTTGACAAAATGATTGACCTTAAGGGGGGATTTGTGATACTGCTATGTAGAATATTTCATGTTAAATGTATTCCGGCGGCGGTATACATACCGCCTCCTTTTAACTCTATGGTGCTGAGAACTCTCCTGATGTACCAGCTGGGCAGCCCTGACATCCCCCTCATACTAGTTGATGATTTTAGATCCTCTACTAGACAAACATTTCCCCCCCATGGTGGGAACCAAGTACCCTCCCACTACACTGCGAAAATATGTAGAAGAAGCAGGCTGGATAGACCCATGGTGGTGCCGTAACAATTCTCCTGTTTCTCCAAGTCCAATTTATCCCTGTCTAGAATTGATCTGTGTCTATTTCCCCCAGCTGCCTCACTCTTCATCCAGGAAATACAGTACCTGGTGAGAGGTATATCGGACCACTCTCCTCAGGTGATTTCTTTAGTTGCGGGGCCTACCTCGACAATCCCGAGAGCTCCATGGAAGCTTAATGCCTTTTGGTTGAACCTATTCCCCTCCCACAATAGAATAACTGACAAGATTTCCACTTACTGGCAAGCCAATAGGGAACATCGTGACCCCCTAATTAAGTTGAATGCCTTTAAGGCATTCCTGAGAGGCTTATTCATGGCTGAGGTCAATGCCATTAAACAAAACACTCAGATACAGAGGGAGCAGGCTGTGCAGCTGGTTCGTCGACTGGAGGCGGAGTTTTTTGCCAACTCGTCTGATGCCACTAGAGAGGCATGGATAGCCATTCAGGCTAGACCACTTGGCAACATCCTAATGCTGATAAGAAGCACTTCTTCAGTATGTTAACCTTTTATGAGGAGGGCGAGCTTCCCCAGCTGTAGGGGCTCTACGTACTCCTCAGGGAAGGGTGATGAATGACCCGACTATTATTATGCAGGAACTGGAGGAGTTCTACTCAGACTCGTATCGCTCTAGGCAGGATTACACACCAGAGGAATTGCAGGATTTCCTGCATGGGATCGAGCTACCCTGTCTGTCAGCCTCCCAGAGGCAGCTGTTGGATTCCCCCATATCCGAAGAGGAGTTGCAATGTGTGGTCAACTCCTTCCCAAAATCCAAGGCTCCTGAAGACGATGGGCTCCCAGTTGAGGGGTTTATGCAGTACGGGGAGGTAATACTACCCCACCTTCTCAAGGTGTTTAATGCAGCCAGGGAGAGCCAGACTCTCCCTGTCTCCATGACAAAAGCTAACATTGTTCTACTATTAAAACCAGGGAAGGACCCTCTAGACCCCAGCTCGTACAGGCCCATATCCCTTTTACAGGTGGATATTAAGATTCTGGCCAAAGTGTTGGCCATGAGACTTAATAAAGCCATATCTTCCATTATACATCCGGACTCGGGATTTATACCTGAGAGGTCCACCTCAATTAACTTATGCAGGCTTTTCCTCAACATACAGTCCAAACAGATAATATGGGGAATAGGGCCCTCCTGTCATTGGATGCCCATAAGGCCTTCAATTGCATAGAATGGCAATACTTGTGGGCTACCATGCATAAGTTTGGGTCTGGCCTCACCTTCCTATCATGGGTGAAATTATTATACAGCTCCCCACAGACAGCAATAAGAGAGGCAGGACATGTATCCATGCCTTTTCCTTTACATAGAGGCACACGACAGGGCTGCACTTTATTTCCTCTTTTGTTTGCCATTGCCATCGAGCCACTTGCTGCCATGATCCGTTCCAACCCCCTAATCTGTGGCTTCAAATATGGCAAGATGCAGGAAAAACTCATGCTCTATGCTGACGACGCCATGTTACTTTTGGGAGACACGTCGGATTCCCTCAGAGAGGCTATGGCAGTCATTACCAAGTTTGGCACATTCTCAGGCTTGGTAATCAACTGGACCAAATCCTCCATCTTATTGCTAGACTCTTCGGCTGGCGGAAAGGGTGGCACACTTCAAAATATTCCTGTGACCTCCTCTATTAAATATTTGGGAGTGAACATCACCTCACAGCCCCGGGATTACGTTACCCTCAATCTATCACCACTACTGGGTCGAATAAGGGATAAAATCAAAGTATGGTCCAAGCTTAAAATGTCACTGGTGGGAAGAGTGAACCTCATAAAAATGTTTTTTATGCAACAGCTCCTCTACATTCTGCATAATACTCCCATGGTTGTCCCGCTTTAAACTTTTCGCATCATAAACTCGCTGTTCCCCGCTTTATCTGGCTTTACCCAACCCTTGGCTTTATTACCTGGCAGATCAGCTGCAACACATTACTCGGGCTTTACCTGTAGAGCCAGCCGGTGAAGGGGGGACAGGGGACCCAACCACAGCTCTGGTGCACCATGTCACAGGGATGCACAGTGTAGCCGTGGGCTTGGAAGCTCTGGCCTACGCTAAATCCAACAAGCTTTTTCCCACCTACATGTTGATGCAGAAGGTGTGGAACAAGGTCAGACATCTACAAAATGTTACAGGATTCACAGGTCAAAGTCCTATTTTGACGGGCATTATAAGGAGCTGCAATCCTTGCAGTGTGGTGCCAGATGGAAGTGGTATGGGGTCACACACACCTGGCACACATATTCTCCAGCGGAAAACTAAACTCCTTCTCATCTTTGCAGACTGAATTTAGCCTCTCCCATTCAATGTATTTCCCATATCTACAACTACATCATGCTGTCCAAGCATAATCAGAGGGATCCCTATGGGTCCTGTCCCCGACCCCCAACTTTCGTTATATGATAGAAGTCTGTCACTTTAAGGGATTTATATCCTGGAGTTACGCCATGCTTCCGTCCATACACTTGAAGAGCTTCCTGACCAAAGTGACACCCCTGTGGGAGAGTGATGTGGGAGCGTTTGAGAACGAACAGTGGCAGGAGGCACTGCAGGCAGTTCAGCTGTGTCCTCTCAATGTGGCACAGCGCCTTTCCCAATTGTAAATAGTGTTGCGGATACATCTTACCCCAGCAAGGCTGTGGAGGATGGGTCTGAGAGAAAACACAGAGTGCACTAGATGACCCAGTGACCATGGGGACCTCCCCAAGCTCCATCTATACTGGTCAGGGGTGGTAGCTACCATTAATAAGGTGTTTTGGGTCCAGGTCCCGATGGATACTAAGCCCAGCATATTAGGCATTCTAGACAACCTCTCCATTGAGGAAATCCCTAAACAAGCCATAGCCAGAGCACTCTTTCAGGCACGCAAATTTATCCTTAGACAGTGGAAGGGGATGGAACTTCCCACTCAGAGAGTGGACAACTCAAAGGGGGGACACTCTGTGTCTGGAGAAGTACGTCTTCCAGCACAGGGGTCGCCCAGAAAAATTTAACACTCTATAGTCTGCATGGTCCTGGGTAGACGATAGTTGACTCTGGTCAAGATATGAAGAGGTGGCCCTTTAGGCTAGTGCACTGCAGATAACTATGGTAGGAGAGGGAGGGAGGAGGGAAGGGCGGGAGGGTTGGGATAAACAGCAGAAATGTTCTACTGCATACGCATTTGCACTCGGATTATGCCTGTCAACAATTGTTATGGAACCTGTACTGTTGGATCGTATACTGATATTTACTGCAATAGAACTTTTGAGACAAAAAAAAATAAAAAATAATAATAATAATTAACTAATAATTGCTAAACATAAAAAAACAACTTTTTAAAATCTAACATATTTAGGTTGATAATTGCAACATATACAATACTGTAAGACATACTTCACATTGTTTCCAAAAATAGGCATACCAGTATATAGGTATAGTGTATAGAAATAGTGCAAAGT
This sequence comes from Lithobates clamitans, assembly GCA_037952925.1. NCBI lineage: Eukaryota > Metazoa > Chordata > Amphibia > Anura > Ranidae > Lithobates > Lithobates clamitans. The sequence goes on along the minus strand of JBBGZY010000100.1, from coordinate 3,761,171 downwards.
AAGGACGGCAGTCACCTACAGAGTAAATACTTTACTCCGTGGGTGCCTGGGCAATAAAAGATGAATTTTTTGGGGTTGCTATGAGTTACTTTACCTTTTTTGTTGTACAACTTAGTAAGTATAAAGTATTTTCAAGCTGCTAGCGTGCTAAGTATAGAGTATTAGTGGTGTCAATTTAATCAGTGCCACATCCATACAAACATAGAGAATTTCAAGATGAAGTGAATCGGACCTTTGAGGTATCACTGTTATACGTAAAATATTTGATATCTGAATTACATGTTTATTATACATAAATAAATAAAAGTGCCATTTCAAGATTATTTGTGCATAAGAATCATCATTCAATAATGATTTACATTGGACGTCCATATGTTCAAATACCAATGTCCACAAACCAGCTATGGGTATATTAATAAATTCACTCATTATCTTCATACTGGTTTTAAAGTGGCTAGAACTTAAAGTGTTTTGCAGCTTGTGAGTGACACTGCTTCCTCAGGAATATTATAGAGGTCTAGCTATAAAAATCTGCGGGCAAATGTTATAACATTTAATATTTCATACAGCATAATGTTGCTCTCTCTCTCTCCCTCTCCTATCTCTCAAAACTGTTAATGCATATATTGTGTTTTCTTTTTCTGAAACTGTGTGGCAGGTGCATCCATATAATTCATAGGAAGAATGCAGGAAATGCAGGAGTAACTAGAGAAGAGAATGGGACAACAAGGCTTCGCTTACATTTACAACAATGCAAGCACAACTCTCATTAACAGAAAGTTATCCGCAAAAATACATTCAACTTGCGAAAATATTAATCATGGGTGGAGACTAACTGGCATACTTAAAAATGATTACCAACAGTAATACTAGTAATGCAGTCCAGAGCTGATTGATCTAGTCCTCACTGCAACACAACAGAAATCTCTAATGCCGCGTACACATGATCGGAATTTCCATCAGAAAAAACTTGGATGGTTTTTCCGAGGGAATTCCGCTTAAGCTTGCCTTGCATACACACGGTCACACAAAAGTTCTCGGGACTTTCGACCGCCAAGAATGCGATGACATGCAACACTACGACGAGCCGAGAAAATGAAGTTCAATGCTTGTGCTGTGTGAGTGAGTGATGTGCTGTGAGAGCCATGATTGGCCAAACGCAGGGTGCCTTTGACCAATCATGGCTCAGGGGCTAAGTCCATGCCCCCCAATATATAGCGCTGCTGCTTACACGGCAGCCATATATAGTGAATAAATAGAGATTAGGCAGGTAGTTAGTGTAGTGTGCAGTCAGTCGGTGTAGTATATATAATACAGTTTAGAACTGATTCTTGGCCACATACATACAGTGGGGATGGAAAGTATTCAGACCCCCTTAAATTTTTCACTCTTTGTTATATTGTAGCCATTTGCTAAAATCATTTAAGTTAATTTTTTTCCTCATTAATGTACACACAGCACCCCATATTGACAGAAAAACACAGAATTATTGAAATTTTTGCAGATTTATTAAAAAAGAAAAACTGAAATATCACATGGTCCTAAGTATTCAGACCCTTTGCTGTGACACTCATATATTTAACTCAGGTGCTGTCCATTTCTTCTGATCATCCTTGAGATGGTTCTACACCTCCATTTGAGTCCAGCTGTGTTTGATTATACTGATTGGACTTGATTAGGAAAGCCACACATCTGTCTATATAAGACCTTACAGCTCACAGTGCATGTCAGAGCAAATGAGAATCGTGAGGTCAAAGGAACTGCCTGAAGAGCTCAGAGACAGAATTGTGGCAAGGCTCATAGACAGAACTGTGGCAGAGATGCAGTCGGGAGATGGGAGAAAGTTGTAGAAAGTCAACCATCACTGCAGCCCTCCACCAGTCAGGGCTTTATGGCAGAGTGGCCCGACGGAAGCCTCTCCTCAGTGCAATCTATTCAATATTCCAATCGCACACATTCCTGGTAAAATGGCACATAAATAGTGGGTGCTGTAGCGATTACCAGTTGGGTCCTGGAAGCATCAGACAAACGTACATCTTCGCCAGCACAACATGGATCAGCAAAAAGTTGTCCAAGAAGGTTTTTAATGAAAAGAAGTTACATCACAAACGTTTCGGGGCTGCGCAGGACCCCGTCGTCAGGCATGTGATAGGGTGCATAGTGTCAGACACAATATATATATACATATATATATATATATATATATATATATATATATATATATATATATATATATACAGTGGTCACCATTAAAAAAAAACACATGTGCAGAATAAAAAGAAGTACACTCCCCCTCCCTCTGATGTCAGAATGACGTCAGAATCCCGCCATAAAGTATTAAAAACTATTGTGTATAAGAGTAACATAAATAGTTAAAGGTACTAGCATCTAAAAATCTTGGAGTGCAGATTGCCTCTCCAGCAAAAGCCTAATGGTACCCGATCGTCTGTATAAGCCAAATGCACCCGCTCGGGGCATAATGTTTTTTAGGACCCAGCGACTGCTTGTCAGCTGGAAGCCCCAAGAGCCTATCACGTAGCGCCATGTGTGCCGTGCATGCGCCCACCTCCGTGGCAACAGATAGACGGGAAGGACGCCTGACAGCGGGGCCACCGTCGTCACAGAAACCAGTGACGTGTGGCCGGCGCCGTGTCGGGTATCCAAGGAGGGGTGTGCGCGTGTGAGAGAGCAAGGAAATAAAGAGCAATAGAGTGAAGGAAAAGTGAAAAAAGAGGGTGGAAAAAACAGTGATGCAAAAGGGAAAAGAAAAAAATAAAAAGGAAAAATGTGAAAGGAGAAAACACAGAAGAAGGAAAAGAAAGGGGGAGAATAGAGATGAGGCAAAGGAGGAGAACAAAAACAGAGGTTAGAAAAACACATGTAACAGCAGAAGGAAAAAAAGAAAGGGAAAAGGTGAAAATCAGTGAAAAAAATGTCAAAGGGGAAAAATATGTGTGAATCAAAAGAGAAAGGACAAGGGGAGGGGGGGAGAAGAAGAGGAACGGAGGAAGGCTAGGAGGGAGAAGGAGGGGAAGGAGGGAAGGGGTAGGGGAAAGAAACAGACCGGGGGGGAGAAGGGGGAGAAGGGAAAGAGGGGAAGCAAAAAGAAGAAAAAGAAACAGACAAAGATTAAAGAGTATAAAAGAAAAAAAGAATGAAAATAGAATGTAAGGAACCCTAAACTGAAAAAATAAAAAATAAATATGGTATCATGGGAATAAGGATCCAAGTGCAAAATTTTTGGGAACACACCATGTACATCACAGCGGGAGCCCAGGGGTTGCATAAGGCAAACCATCTATTGAAAAAGGAAGAGCAACACATGGCGTTAAACATAAAGAACTATAAATAATAAAAAAATTGTTATAATTAATGCGCCCGCTACATGGGTATCACAGATAGGTACCAAACGTGAGAAAAGGACAGAAAAGAATAAAGGCCCATAAAGGGAAAGAAGAATAATGAGTATAAGATATGTCTTATATCTGATGAGGCATCACCTAGATGAGGCGTAAACAATAATCAAAAATATATGTTGTACATCATGACGATAACCAAGCCAAAAAAAAAAAAAAAAACAAGAATAAAGAGGAAGTTATCATCTGTCATCAATGAAACATGTGAAAGATAAATTAGTATTGAGCCCACCGGGGTGTACTGTGCCTAGAGTATGTATCCAGTAGGCCTCACGGCCGAGAAGTAACCAATCACGATCACCACCCCTATGAGGTGGCTTGACATGTTCAATCACCATCCCACGGAGTTCATGGGTTTGGTGTTTGGCTGTCACAAAGTGCATTGCTACCGGTTTGTTGGGGTCAGCCTGTTCACCCTTCTCGGCCTTGACCAGGGCAACCCTAATGTCACTTCTGTGTTTTTGGAATCGTTTTTTGAACGGGCCGACAGTTTTACCCACATACGTTAATGTACAGGGGTATTTCAACAAGTACACGCAGTGATCAGTGTTACAATTTAAATACTCATGTATCGGGTAACGATTACCCATGCGTGGGTGTGCAAAATGCGTACCACAAATAAGTGAGTTACATACGTTACAATTATAACATTTGTAGCAACCTGTTTTCTGTGATATGTTAGGTACCGTTTTGATGTACTTGTGTCTAGGTTCTGCTTGTATTAATTGGTCAAGCAGCATCCTCTCCCGTTTGTATGCCATCATCTGTCTGGCCCTGGTGGTGGGTCCTAAGGATCTATCAGATTGTAAAAAATTCTGGTTCCGTTCAATAGCACATCTAATTGTACCCATTTCCTGATTGAACGTGTGTACAAACAATGGGCAAGTGATAGGGTTGGGGGTCCTGGTACGTCTATTTAGGGCTTTATCAAGAGTTTGGTCAAGTACCACTATAGGATACCCGCGCTCCAAGAATTTGTTGTACATTTTTTCTAATTGCTTCTTTTTATCATTTTCATCAGAACAGATGCGTAGTACCCTAGCAAATTGTGAGATGGGCAGGTTTCTGCGTAGATGCGCAAGGTGTGCACTCTAAAAATGGAGCAAGGTGTTCCTGTCAGTGGGTTTAGTATATAGGGATGTAGTGACGGTAACCTGGTTATTGGTGATGAGCACGTCAAGGAATGAAATACGATCACAAGAAAATTCAGGATTGAACACTATTCCTGGAAAAATACTATTCAGAAAGCCAACAAACATACTGAAATCACCCTCACTACCTGACCAAATGAGGAAAATATCATCAATGTACCTCATCCACTTCACTACACACTTGTGGAACAAAGGGGATGGGTAAATATGTTGTTCTTCAAGATAACCAACGAATAAGTTGGCAAACAAGGGTGCTGCTGAGTTCCCCATGGCTGTACCACGTATTTGTGTGTATGTCTTTCCCTCAAACAGAAAATGGTTGTTAGTGAGGATGAACTCAAGACATTCAAGTATATACCCACATGGTACCCCGGGAGAGTCTTGTTTGGCAAAAAAATGTTCAACGGCCCGCAAGCCAGACGAGTTTGGTATGCAAGTGTATAAGGATGATATGTCCATTGTGGCAAATTTCCAGTCATTCTGAAGTATCTGGAAGGGCATTAGTTACTCAAAAAAATCACTTGTGTCCCGTGTAGGGATGAGCTTCGAGTTCGAGTCGAACTCATGTTCTACTCGAACATTGGCTGTTCGCAAGTTCGCCGAACAGCGAACAATTTGGGGTGTTCGCGGCAAATTCGAATGCCGCGGAACACCCTTTAAAAAGTCTATGGGAGAAATCAAAAGTGCTCATTTTAAAGGCTTATATGCAAGTTATTGTCATAAAAAGTGTTTGGGGACCTGGGTCCTGCCCCAGGGGACATGGATCAATGCAAAAAAAAGTTTTAAAAACGGACGTTTTTTCAGGAGCAGTGATTGTATTAATGCTTAAAGTCAAACAATAAAAGTGTAATATCCCTTTAAATTTCGTACCTGGGGGGTGTCTATAGTATGCCTGTAAAGGGGCGCATGTTTCCTGTGTTTAGAACAGTCTGACAGCAAAATGACATTTTGAAGAAAAAAATACATTTAAAACTACCCGCGGCTATTGCATTGCCGACAATACACATAGAAGTTCATTGATAAAAACGGCATGGGAATTCCCCACAGGGCAACCCCGAACCAAAATAAAAGAAAAAAAAATGATGTGGGGGTCCCCCTAAATTCCATACAAGGCCCTTCAGGTCTGGTATGGATATTAAGGGGAACCCCAGCCAAAATTTAAAAAAAAATTGACGTGGGGTTCCCCCTAAATTCCATACCAGACCCTTCAGGTCTGGTATGGATTTTAAGGGGAACCCCGCGCCAAAAAAAAAAAAAAACGGCGTGGGGTCCCCCCAAAAATCCATACCAGACCCTTATCCGAGCACGCAACCTGGCAGGCCGCAGGAAAAGAGGGGGGGACGAGAGTGCGGCCCCCCCCCTCCTGAACCGTACCAGGCCACATGCCCTCAACATTGGGAGGGTGCTTTGGGGTAGCCCCCCAAAACACCTTGTCCCCATGTTGATGAAGACAAGGGCCTCATCCCCACAACCCTGGCCGGTGGTTGTGGGGGTCTGCGGGCGGGGGGCTTATCGGAATCTGGAAGCCCCCTTTAACAAGGGGACCCCCAGATCCCGGCCCCCCCCCGTGTGAAATGGTAAGGGGGTACTTACCCCTACCATTTCACTAAAAAACTGTCAAAAATGTTAAAAATGACAAGAGACAGTTTTTGACAATTCCGTTATTTAAATACTTCTTCTTTCTTCTATCTTCCTTCATCTTCTGGTTTTTCTGGCCCTTCTGGTTCTTCCTCCGGCGTTCTCGTCCAGCATCTCCTCCGCGGCGTCTTCTATCTTCTTCTCCTCGGGCCGCTCCGCACCCATGGCATGAGGGGGGAGGCTCCTGCTCTTCTCTTCATCTTCTTCATCTTCTTCTTCTTCTTCATCTCTTCTTCCTTCTTCTCTTCTTCATTTCTTCTCCGGGCCGCTCCGCAGCCATGCTGGCATGGTGATAGGCTCCCGCTGTGTGACGGCGTCTCTTCGTCTGACGGTTCTTAAATAACGGGGGGCGGGGCCATCCGGTGACCCCGCCCCCCTCTGACGCACGGTGACTTGACAGGACTTCCCTGTGATGTCACGGGGAATGCCACAGGGAAGTCCCGTCATGTCCCGTGCGTCAGAGGGGGGCGGGGTCACCGGGTGGCCCCGCCCCCCGTTATTTAAGAACCGTCAGACGAAGAGACACCGTCACACAGCGGGAGCCTCCCACCATGCCAGCATGGCTGCGGAGCGGCCCGGAGAAGAAATGAAGAAGTGTCAGGTCCCACACTTACCAGACAGGTGAGTCCGCTTGGGCAGAGGGTAGGCTCCCTTACGTATCCGATTCGGGGCCCCTGGTAGAGTAGACAGGAGGCCACGAATGCGGAGTGGTATGAGGGCCTGAAGTAGGGTCCTGGAGCACAATGGTCTGGCAAGCAACCGGTAGATCTTCAGACTGGGTAGAGCAGATGCTGGGCAGGAACTGGTCAGGCTGGTCACACACAGGCAGAGGTCGGCAACGGGCTGGCAGCAGCGGTACAAGAGGGTGAGGCAGAAACAAGGTCAGACAAGCCGGGGTCGGGTTCAGGCAGCAATCAAGGAAGGTCCAAAGGGTAAGCCGGGTCACAACGGATAAGCACAACAAGGATACAGGAACACAGGATGATCACGGACAAGGTACAGAGCTGTTTGATCAGGCAGCACTGGGTCAGCATGGAGGCAAGCCTTAAATAGGCCGATTGGCGCCAAAACGCCGCGCACGTGCACGCGCCGATTCGCCAAAGCGCGCCGCGCCCCCGCACGCGCCCGAGCGCGCCCCCGACACCGGCGTGCACGTCCACCGAACCGGGTCGCGTCAAAAGCAACGCCCACAGGCGGATGCGCGCTAACGCGAACGCGCGCTAGCGCGAACACGCGTACGCACGAACGCCCGGACGCCACCCTGCACGCCACGGCCGGCCAGCCCAGACACACCAGCGCCCCCAGGGACACGCGCCCCAGCACGGACAGGAATGCGAGCGCCAACACGCCCCGGCGCGCCCCGGCGCCCAACCAGGTAACCTCTCTGACAGTGCCCCCTCCTCAAGGGCAGACTCCGGATGCCCAGCTGGGCCATCTTTGCGGGATGAGAGGTTTTGAAGGATTGAAGGAGATCGTTAGCATGTAAATTGTTTTCTGGTTCCCACGAATTGTCTTCGGGACCATAGCCCCTCCACTTCACCAGATATTGTACCTGATTGCGCCTTCTTCTGCAATCAAGAATTGCTTCCACTTCAAACTCCTCTTCGCCATCAACCTTAATCGGTTTGGGTGGACCAATGCAACGACCAGGAAAGAAATTAGGAGTGACCGGTTTTAGGAGAGAAACGTGGAATACTGGATGTATTCTCAGGGAATTGGGGAGGTCCAATTCAAATGCCACATTGTTGATCTTCCTTTTGATCAAGAAAGGACCCAGGTATTTGGGACCCAGTTTCCTGGATGGACAAGCTAGCTTGAGGTTTGCGGTGGACAGCCAGACAGAATTGCCAGGTTCTAGCACAAGTTCTCCTCGTCTCTTTCTGTCAAAGATCCTCTTATAGTCTTCCTGAGCCTTGGTCATGGTTTCCTGTAGCAATTTATTGTTGTTGGAGAAAAAATTCAAGGTCTCGGAAACTGCAGGAACAGGGCATTCAGGAAATGCTCCAGGTAAGAAGGATGGGTGGAAACCGTAATTGGCATAGAACGGAGACTGATTAGTCGCTGAGTGTAAAGAGTTATTATAAGAAAACTCTGCGATGGGAAGCAGGGAGGCCCAGTCATCTTGGGAAAAAGCTGAAAAACAGCGGATGTATTGCTCCAAGGTTTGGTTCGTCCTCTCGGTTTGTCCATTGGACTGAGGGTGGTAGGCCGAGGAAAAGGACAACTCGATCTCAAGGGCACCACAAAGGGATCTCCAGAATCTGGAGGTGAACTGGACGCCTCTGTCCGAGACTATATTGGTCGGGACTCCATGTAGTCTGACGATTTCTTTGATGAAGATAGCGGCGGTCTCCATGGCTGAGGGGGTGCCCTTCATGGGGAGAAAATGGGCCATTTTAGACAACCTGTCCACTACGACAAAAATGGACGAAAAACCCTCTGATGGTGGGAGCTCCACGATGAAATCCATAGAAATCATGGCCCAAGGTCTCTCTGGGACTGGTAATGGCTTCAGTAGGCCCCATGCTCTTGACCGGCTAGTCTTATTTCTGGCACACGTATCACAGGACTCCACATATGCCTTACAATCCTTGGTAAGATGAGGCCACCAGAAGGAGCGTTGGACAAGGTCAATTGTTTTCCGTGTGCCGAAGTGACCCGCCAGTTTGTGGTCATGGCACAAGATTAGTACCCGTGCTTTCAGCTCCTCAGGAACCACAATCCTATTCTTGAACCAGAGTAGTCCATCCTTGGCACAGGCTTCAGCAGGTGGGGGCATTCTCGAGGAGGCTCGCCTGATTTGAGAAATTATGTCTTCCTGTAGAACTAGGAAATTTCCAGAAGGGAGAATGGTGTCTGGGGACAGGGTTCTTTCAGAGTCGAGAAACATTCGGGAAAGGGCATCGGATTTGACATTCTTGGATCCAGGTCTGTACGTAATGTGAAAAATAAATCGAGAAAAAAAAAGTGCCCATCTGGCCTGCCGGGGTTTTAATCTCTTGGCCGTTCTTAGATATTCTAAGTTTTTATGGTCTGTGTAGACCAAGATGGGATGTGCTGCACCTTCCAGGAGATAACGCCATTCTTCCAGAGCTGCCTTGATGGCCAGAAGTTCCCGATCACCCACGTCATAATTTTTCTCGGAAGGAGAGAGCTTACGTGAGAAGAATCCCACTGGATACAGGAGTGCTTTGGCACCCTGTCTCTGAGATAGTACAGCTCCGACTGCAACTTCGGAGGCATCCACTTCCAGGACGAAAGGCAAGGCAGGATTGGGATGCTTAAGAATAGTGGCTGAGGTGAACAACGCTTTGAGTTTTTGAAAGGCCTCTTGTGCTTTAGGGGTCCAGTGGAACCGGCACCCTTGTTTAATAAGTTCCGTAATGGGAGCTATGATTGAAGAAAATCCCTTGATGAACTTTCTGTAGAAGTTGGCGAAGCCAATAAAACGTTGTACCCCTTTTTTGTCAGTCGGTGCAGGCCACTCCAGAATAGCGGATACTTTCTGAGGATCCATTTTAATGCCATCAGGAGAGATGATTAAACCCAAGAACTGGATGGATTGGAGCTCGAATTCGCACTTCTCAAGTTTGGCGTAAAGCCCATGCTGTCTTAGCCGGGAGAGTACGGTTCGTACATGTTTGCGGTGCTCCATCAGAGAGGCGGAGAAGACCAAGATATCATCCAGGTAAACGATGACATATAAATCCAGTAAATCATGAAAGACGTCATTAACAAAATGCTGAAATGTTGCCGGTGCGTTGCACAGACCAAAAGGCATGACAAGGTACTCATAATGACCAAATCGGGTACGAAAAGCTGTCTTCCACTCGTCTCCTTCTCTTATACGGATCAGGTTATAGGCTCCACGGAGGTCTAGTTTAGTAAACACGGTAGCAGATCCTAACCTCTGAAATAGCTCAGGAACCAAGGGTAGCGGGTATCTGTTTTTTATGGTAATTTTGTTAAGCTCCCGGTAATCAATGCAGGGACGTAGGGAGTGATCCTTTTTTTCCACGAAGAAGATGCCTGCCCCAGCTGGAGACGTGGAAGGACGAATGAACCCTTTCTTCAGGTTTTCGTCAATGTAAGTCTTCAAGGTGCCCAGCTCCTGCTCAGTTAAGGGAAAGATCCTACCAAAGGGGACTTCGGTACCCGGTAGAAGTTCTATTGGGCAGTCATAGGATCTATGTGCTGGAAGGGTTTCTGCCCCCTTCTTACTGAACACCTCTAGGAAATCCCGGTAAGGTTCAGGAAGGTCTTGGTAGAGTTTAGTTTCAGAGTCCATGCACAGACATTGGGAGGAGGTTGGTGGGATTCCCCGTAAGCAGTTTTGTCTGCAATATTCAGAGGAAAACTGAACCTTGCCCGTAGCCCAGTTGATGCTAGGATTGTGGGCCTGTAGCCAAGGTATTCCTAGGATAATTGGGAAGAGAGGAGAGGAGATGACATCTAGGCGTAATAGTTCCTGATGTTCCGGGCCAATGGTGGCCAAAAGGGGAACCGTTTCTTGGGTGACGGGTCCGGAACGGAGGGTGGAACCGTCTGCTAGAAAAACTGCCAGTCCTTGGGCCTTAGTTTGAGTGGGGATATGGTGAGTTTCAACGAAGGTCCGGTCAATGAATCCACTGCATGCCCCCGAATCAATGATGACCGGTACTGGGATGCTCCTTCCAGGTAACTGCAAGACAATGGAGAGTGTTAAATGGCTACCGGCACTAGGTAGGACAGGTGCACACAATGAGGAAGACGGTAGACACTTACGTCTTTTATTGGGGCATGCTCTTGCAAAATGACCGGGCTCTCCACAGTACAAGCACAGGTTGAGTGTGCGTCTTCGTGTCTTCTCTTCTGGAGTCAGAGAGGGACGGAGCAGTCCCAACTGCATAGGCTCCGAGCCTTCCTGGGCGGAAGCAGATGAGACCAATGGAGCTTGGTGCGGGGCACTAGGGACCCTGGGCAACATCCAGGTAAGACGTGGATGACCAACTGATCTTTCAGAGCGTCTTTCCCTGAGGCGACGGTCAATTTGGATTGACAAATTGATGAGCTCCTCTAGTGTCTGGGGAACCCCCACTCGTGCCAGTTCATCCTTTAGAGGATCAGATAATCCCAGCCGATATTGGTGACGCAAGGCAGCGTCATTCCACTCCGTGTCGGAGCTCCAACGCCTAAACTCCACGGCGTAATCTTCAGCCGCTCTGCGACCTTGTTGGAGGGAATGCAAAGTGGCTTCAGCCGTTGCCGTTAGCTGAGGGTCCTCATACAGTTGGGACATGGCTAGGAAGAAGTCACTCACGGAGTCAAGAGATTGAGCCTTTTGCTTCAGTAGATGGTGGGCCCAGGTTTGAGGTTCACCAGTCAGCAAGGATATGACGAACCCCACTTTAGTAGCTTCCAGGGAGAATGTACGGGGTTGCAGGGCAAAATATAGTTCGCATGCGTTGCGGAACGCCTGGAACTTACTGCGATCTCCGGAAAACTTCTCGGGTGTAGGTACCCTGGGCTCTGGTGGAAGCATCACTACAGAGGGTACCGAAGCCGGATTGGACGCTGCTCCTGAAGGAGAGGCTGAGAGGGCCTGGACCTGCCCTTCCAATCTGGTGTAGCCTTCTTGCAGACTTTTAACGGCTTGAGTAAGGCCCGCTAGGTGCCTGCACAGTTCATCCATGGGGGAGGCCCCCTGCCCGGACTCAGTCATGGCTGCCTGATACTGTCAGGTCCCACACTTACCAGACAGGTGAGTCCGCTTGGGCAGAGGGTAGGCTCCCTTACGTATCCGATTCGGGGCCCCTGGTAGAGTAGACAGGAGGCCACGAATGCGGAGTGGTATGAGGGCCTGAAGTAGGGTCCTGGAGCACAATGGTCTGGCAAGCAACCGGTAGATCTTCAGACTGGGTAGAGCAGATGCTGGGCAGGAACTGGTCAGGCTGGTCACACACAGGCAGAGGTCGGCAACGGGCTGGCAGCAGCGGTACAAGAGGGTGAGGCAGAAACAAGGTCAGACAAGCCGGGGTCGGGTTCAGGCAGCAATCAAGGAAGGTCCAAAGGGTAAGCCGGGTCACAACGGATAAGCACAACAAGGATACAGGAACACAGGATGATCACGGACAAGGTACAGAGCTGTTTGATCAGGCAGCACTGGGTCAGCATGGAGGCAAGCCTTAAATAGGCCGATTGGCGCCAAAACGCCGCGCACGTGCACGCGCCGATTCGCCAAAGCGCGCCGCGCCCCCGCACGCGCCCGAGCGTGCCCCCGACACCGGCGTGCACGCCCACCGAACCGGGTCGCGTCAAAAGCAACGCCCACAGGCGGACGCGCGCTAGCGCGAACGCGCGTACGCACGAACGCCCGGACGCCACCCTGCACGCCACGGCCGGCCAGCCCAGACACACCAGCGCCCCCAGGGACACGCGCCCCAGCACGGACAGGAACGCGAGCGCCAACACGCCCCGGCGCGCCCCGGCGCCCAACCAGGTAACCTCTCTGACAAGAAGAGAAGAAGGAAGAAGAGAAGAAGAAGAAGAAGAAGATGAAGAAGAAGATGAAGAAGAGAAGAAGATGAAGAGAAGAGCGGGAGCCTCCCCCCCCATGCCATGCGGAGCGGCCCGAGGAGAAGAAGATAGAAGACGCCGCGGAGGAGATGCTGGACGAGAACGCCGGAGGAAGAACCAAAAGAGCCAGAAGAACCAGAAGAAGATGAAGGAAGAAAGAAGAAGCATTTAAATAAAGGAATTGTCAAAAACTGTCTCTTGTCATTTTTAACATTTTTGACAGTTTTTTAGTGAAATGGTAGGGGTAAGTACCCCCTTACCATTTCACACGGGGGGGGGCCGGGATCTGGGGGTCCCCTTGTTAAAGGGGGCTTCCAGATTCCGATAAGCCCCCCGCCCGCAGACCCCCACAACCAACGGCCAGGGTTGTGGGGATGAGGCCCTTGTCTTCATCAACATGGGGACAAGGTGTTTTGGGGGGCTACCCCAAAGCACCCTCCCAATGTTGAGGGCATGTGGCCTGGTACGGTTCAGGAGGGGGGGGGCCGCACTCTCGTCCCCCCCTCTTTTCCTGCGTGCTCGGATAAGGGTCTGGTATGGATTTTTGGGGGGACCCCACGCCGTTTTTTTTTTTTTTTTTTGGCGCGGGGTTCCCCTTAAAATCCATACCAGACCTGAAGGGTCTGGTATGGAATTTAGGGGGGACCCCACGTCAATTTTTTTTAAAATTTTGGCTGGGGTTCCCCTTAATATCCATACCAGACCTGAAGGGCCTTGTATGGAATTTAGGGGGACTCCCACATCATTTTTTTTTTTTTAATTTTGGTTCGGGGTTGCCCTGTGGGGAATTCCCATGCCGTTTTTATCAATGAACTTCTATGTGTATTGTCGGCAATGCAATAGCCGCGGTAGTTTTAAATGTGTTTTTTCCTTCAAAATGTCATTTTGCTGTCAGACTGTTCTAAACACGGGAAACATGCGCCCCTTTACAGGCATACTATAGACACCCCCCAGGTATGAAATTTAAAGGGATATTACACTTTTATTGTTTGACTTTAAGCATTATTAAAATCACTGCTCCTGAAAAAACGGCCGTTTTTAAAACTTTTTTTTGCATTGATTCATGTCCCCTGGGGCAGGACCCAGGTCCCCAAACACTTTTAATGACAATAACTTGCATATTAGCCTTTAAAATTAGCACTTTTGATTATTCATGTTCGTGTCCCATAGACTTTAACGGTGTTCGCGTGTTCCAACAAATTTTTTTCCTGTTCGCATGTTCTGGTGCGAACCGAACAGGGGGGTGTTCGGCTCATCCCTAGTCCCGTGTATAGGCAGGCAGATCCTTTACGAGGGACTGTAAATAGAAATCAATAACCTGGGCCAACGGCTGAGTGATGGCACCTGTACCAGAGACTATGGGTCGAAACTTAAGTGGTGTGGTGCCCTTATGGATTTTCGGTAATCCATAGATGACTGGCATGCGAGGATGGTCATTGTGTAGAAAATTGGCAAATTCATCGGTCAGCCAACCCATATTAATTTGGTCACATAAAATATTCTTTGCTCCTTGTGATGGATCCCTATTTAGTGCCATGTAGCTGGTAGAGTCGGCCAGCAAGGAGAGCATACCCACCTGGCCTGTACTCGCTATAGTCCATAATCACAATGCCCCCACCTTTGTCGGCGGGTTTAATGATGATGTTCTTATCATCTTTGAGTGATCTAAGTGCAGCAAAATCCTCGGGGCTCAAATTGGTATACGTTCTGTTTGAAGCTTTCCGGACACATCATGTTTAATTGTTCTGGTGTAGTTTTCAATAGAGTGAAATTGTCCAGGGGGTATGAACATGCTTCTCAACCTGAATGGGACTGGTGTAGTCCTCTCGGGTGTAGTCATAGCGGGTGTCCCAGGTTGTGTGTGAAAAAATTGTTTTATTTTTAATGTACGCTTGAATTTAAACATTTCAATCTCGAAGTCAAACAGATTAAGTCTATTGGTAGGGCAAAATGACAGGCCTTTAGATAAAAGTCTGGACCCACCATTGGTGATGGCTCATAATGAGAGGTTAATTACGTCTGGATCCCCGCTGTCTGCTGATGCAAAGTGGTGGGACAGCCTGATCTCTTGCTGCCCCTCCTGGATCTGCGCTTCCACTGGCCACCGGAAAAAGGGTCTGGTGAGTTACGCATCCAGAGGCAGTGACGCCTGTCAATGTCCCGGCTTCACTGTCAGATGATGGATTTTCAGTATAGCCATCACTCTCTGACGTTGGAGGTCCACTGTGTCTCCATGTGGTACCTGCGCATGGGCAGAGTCTTCTCCTAGGGTGTGTAGCCCCTGTGACCCAATGATAAACTCCGCCTTCCTGGTAGTCCTGATTGACAAGTCTTAGCTTGTCTCATTTGACCTGTTTCTGTCTTTCAGAGTATGCTAGTATCTCACTGTCAATGTTGCGTAATGCACCTGCTAGTGATTTGTTATCCTGGATAGGCACTATAAGTGTTGATAGTTCTCTGTTAACTTGACACAGTTGAACTTCTTCTATCACGATTAGCATATAGTTGAGCGAATTCTGCGTTTGTGGCGTCCAATAGCAGGTTGGTTTTTGATGGGAAAACCCCTCGGGATCTTCTTTGTCCTATAATATTTGGAGAGCGTCTGTCCATGTAATTCAAGATCAACTTGTCTTTTCTTTAACCGCTTGATTTCGCGGTGGATATCTGTGGCAGTGGCAGTTCCAAACATCTTGTTCTCATTAGGAGGAAACAGGATGGCATCTATCTCTGCACCTTCTTTGTGATGTAACTTCTTTTCATTAAAAACCTTCTTGGACAACTTTTTGCTGATCCGTGGTGTGCTGGCGAAGATGTACGTTTCTCCTCAGTGCAAGACACATGAAAGCCCGCATGGAGTTTGCTAAAAAAAACACCTGAAGGACTCCAAGATGGTGAGAAAAAAGATTCTCTGGTCTGATGAGACCAAGATAGAACTTTTTGGCCTTAATTCTAAGCGGTATGTGTGGAGAAAACCAGGCACTGCTCATCACCTGTCCAATACAGTCCATACAGTGAAGCATGATGCTGGCAGCATGATGCTGTGGGGGTGTTTTTCAGCTGCAGAGACAGGACAACTGGTTGCAATCGAGGGAAAGATGAATGCGGTCAAGTACAGGGATATTCTGGACGAAAACCTTCTCCAGAATGCTCAGGACCTCAGACTGGCCTGAAGGTTTACCTTCCAATAAGACAATGACCCTAAGCACACAGCTAAAATAACGAAGGAGTGGCTTCACAACAACTCCTTGACTATTCTTGAATGGCCCAGCCAGAGCCCTGACTTATATCCAATTGAGCAAAAAAAATGGCTGTCCACCAACGTTTACCATCCAACCTGACAGAACTGGAGAGGATCTGCAAGGAGGAATGGCAGAGGATCCCCAAATCCAGATGTGAAAAACTTGTTGCATCTTTCCCAAAAAGACTCATTGCTGTATTAGATCAAAAGGGTGCTTCTACTAAATACTGAGCAAAGGATCTGAATACTTAGGACCATGTGATATTTCAGTTTTTCAACAATTCTGTGTTTTTCTGTCAATATGGGGTGCTGTGTGTGTACATTAATGAGGAAAAAAATGAACTTAAATGATTTTAGCAAATGGCTGCAATATAACAAAGAGTGAAAAATGTAAGGGGGTCTGAATACTTTCCAGCCCCACTGTAGATTGAATTGAAATTGTATACAGTTTTGCTGAAGTTGGCATGTTTTGTTAACATTGTATTTGCTTTAATTTATATAATACAGTTCAGAGTATATAGTGCAGTCAGTTTAGTATATATAATACAGTTCAGAGTATATAGTGCAGTCAGTGTAGTATATATAATACAGTTCAGAGTGTATAGTGCAGTCCAAGTATTATATATAATACAGTTCAGAGTGTATAGTGCCGTCCATGTAGTATATATAATACAGTTCAGAGTATATAGTGCAGTCCATGTAGTATATATACAATACAGTTCAGAGTATATAGTGCAGTTCATGTAGTATATACAGTATAATACAGTTCAGAGTATATAGTGCAGTCAGTGTTATATATATAAAACAGTTCAGAGTATATAATGCAGTCAGTGTAGTATATATAATACAGTGCAGAGTAAATAGTGCCATCGGTATAATATATATAATACATTGCAGAGTATATAGTGTAGTCATTGTAGTATATATAATACAGTGGAGAATATATAGTGCAGTCAGTGTAGTATATATAATACAGTGCAGGGTATATAGTGCAGTGAAGAGTATATAATACAGTGTATTGAAGTGGTTAAGGGGAACCCTATGACAGAATGCAGAAAAAACGGCGTGGAGTCCCCCCAAAATCCATACCAGGCCCTTTGGGTCTGGCATCAATTTTAAGGGGAACTCCACATCAAAATTTTAAGTAAAATTGCCGTGGGGTCCCCCCAAAATCCATACCAGACCCTTATCTGAGCATGCAGCCTGGCAGGCCAGGACAGGGAGGGGATGAGTGAGAGGCCCCCCTCCTGAACCACACCAGGCCGCTTGCCCTCAACATGGGGAGGGCACTTTGGGATGGCCGGTGGATGTCGGGGCATGCAGGCGGGGGCTTATTAGAATCTGGAAGCCCCCTTTAACAAGGGGGCCTCCAAATCCCGGCCCTTCATATGTAAATGGGTAGTGGGTACATTGTACCCCTACCCATTCACCAAAAAAGTGTCAAAAAGTAAAAACCACAAGAGACAGTTTTTGACAATTCCTTTATTAAAAAATAAAAAAAATATAAAGTGTACCGCGATGTACATTCATCTTCAATCGCGCCAATGGACCCAAAAAATAGAAAAAATTTAAAACGCTCCACCTCGATAAGAGTCCTCCCGGCGACAAATGCGCTTCTGGAAGAATGGTCAAACATTCCCATAGACACACTCCTAAACCTTGTGGACAGCCTTCCCAGAAGAGTTGAAGCTGTCATAGCTGCAAAGGGTGGGCCAACTCAATATTGAACCCTACGAACTAAGACTGGGATGCCAATAAATTTCACGTGTGTGTAAAGGCAGGCATACCAACACTTTTGGTAATAAAATGTATATACCTGGAAACAAATATAGAAAGATGTTAGGTAATTTTTAAGGACCTGCCAGTGTCATGTGAACGCTGTGACCAATAACAACAGATCACATTATAATTGTAAACAATGGATGGCTTCCTTTCATTCCATCCATCGTATACAGTTGTGTTGCTAGCTGTGATTGGTCACAGTGATCACATGGTACAGACAAGGGGAATCACAGTCCATTTGTACCATGTGATTAGCTTTGGCCAATCACAGCTAATAACAACAAAAGGCACTGCATGAATCAGTTTAATTCAGTAAAAATGGTTACTTACCAAAAAAGCCTTATCACTTCCAGTAACACTGTATTGCTCTGGTCACAATGTCTTTTTAAAAAAAATAAAATAAAATCGTAAAAAAAAAAGTTATAAAAAAATAAAAAAACAAATTGAATAACAATGATTAAAATTTGTGGGTTATTTTTTTTTACATACAGTCACCATTTAGTGTCCCTGATCACAGCCACATCAGTTATATGATAATGCTGTACTGCACCGACAGTATGTAAAAAAAAAAAAAATTCCAAAAAATTCCAACTTTAAGCACTTGCTTACAAGGCACTTAAACCCCCCTCCTATCCAGACCAATTTTTAGCTTTCAGCGCTGACGCACTTTGAACTGTCTACTTTCCAAAAAGGGGACATTACTGTCTTGGCATTTTTGGGCCTCAAGAAAAAAGCCGTCAGTACATCAGGATTGATCGATTTTCAGATATATATATATATATATATATATATATATATATATATATATATATATATATATATATATATATACTATAGTTTGTGGACTTTCCTACAGACTAAATAATATATACCGATTTGAGTTATTTTCACCAAGGAAATGTATCAGAATACATTTTGACCTTTGATTTTTGAAGAAAGGTTATTTATTTGCAAAAAATAAAACAAAAAAAAATGCATTTTGTTTTCAAAATATTTTTTTTTGTTTATTTAGCAAAAAATTAAAAACCCAGTGGTGATTAAATACCACCAAAATACCACATTAAAAACCCAGTGGTGATTAAATACCACCAAAATACCACATTCAAAGTGTGACAGCAGTGAAAGCCGAAAATTGGCCTGGGCAGGAAGGGGGTAAAAGTGCCTGGTATTAAAGTGGTTAAAATGATCGATGAGCAATGTCCTGCTTGTTCCATTGGAAATGTCAA
The DNA here is from genome assembly GCA_037952925.1 of Lithobates clamitans. Taxonomy (NCBI): domain Eukaryota; kingdom Metazoa; phylum Chordata; class Amphibia; order Anura; family Ranidae; genus Lithobates; species Lithobates clamitans. The sequence continues at coordinate 3,742,165 of JBBGZY010000100.1, read as the reverse complement.
AGTACTCAGACCTCCATTCATTGACTCTGACTGCTGCTGAAAGGCTTGAGTAAAGTGAAAGAATCCAACAGAGCATGCCTGGTCCTAGGCCTATGTGTTGGAGGGCGGACTGCATAAAAAGAGTAACAGGAGAGGGCGTTTGGTGGAATGGGTGGTGTGAATGAGGTTCAAGACCCGGATAGTGTTGTCCCTGAACTCTCGGGAAGGAACAAAATTTGCCTGATCACTGTCCACAAGGTTGTGTAATAGGCCTGGGAAAAGCTATCAGAGCCCGGAGCCTTTCTACACTCAGTCAGGGCCACTACCACCCCTAGCTCCTCTTCCATTTTTTTCCCCCATTTTTTTCCTTGCCAAATCTGATAGCGTAAACATACCCAAGGAGTGGATGTATTCCCTGGCAGCCTCCAGCTTCTCGGTCGAATTCTGGGGGTCAGGGCATAAGTGTAAGTTGTAGAGCCCCTTGAAGACGTCACAAAACTCATCTGCCATCCACTGAGATGACGTGACCTTAGACCCTTGTTTGGTCACCAGGTGGGGGATCTAAGTAATTTTTCTAGGGCCCCTCAATGCACATGCCCACACTGAGCCCAGGTTTTTGGAGTACTTATAGAAGTAGTGTTTGGCTCATGCCAGTCATTGTGTTCATGTTTTGATATAGCAGATTATTGAGGTCCTGTCTTGCTCTGGTTGAATCCGTAAGGTAGGCGAGCGCCAGGTTTTTGTTAATGGGTTGACTCTAGGGACCCGACCCTCGCGATCAGCCGATTGATTTGTTGACTAAGTGCTTTCTTAATCAATAACACCAAACAGATTATAAGTTCTGATTTCTGTCTGTCTTCACTAGCTGCATAGTTTCCCAGATCAGTGACGGGATATTTAAAACACAGTAGGAAAGGCAACTATAGGAGGTCAGAAATTAGCCTATTTCTTTAAAACAAATACAGGTTTTCTGTAGGTCCACCTCCTCAGATCTGAATGGACAGTCTATTATACCCCATTTACCTACAGAGAATGCAGTATTCTGTGGCATGAAAACCAGGCAGCTGGGGGGGTCTGTGTGTTGAAGCTGAATTTCAAGCAGATGTAAAAGCCACAGATTTGTACAGCTTTTTTATAGTACAACTAATATAAAAACATGAATTTAACTGGGTATGAAACTCTTGCAATCTCATGTACAACGACATTCAGACGGGATGAGAGGGGGCATTACCAATCATGTATTCTGGTGTAGCGGTGTAGTTGCCACTAGTAACAAACATCCACCAAATCACCCCACTGCCAGACCTTCATGTATCACCTCAGAGACAATGAACAGTCATTTGCTTTGTTTTGTTTTTGTTTATTGAGGGGTACTGAGGGGTATTGAGGGGTAATTTGGTAGAGGAAAGGGGTATATGAGATGCCCATGGAACAAAAGACTTTGCTATCATATTTATAGGTTTTAAAGATTAGAACTTTGTTTGAGCCTGAAGGAATGATGCGCATGTATAATAGCTACAGTCTTTTCCCTGCATCACTATGCAGACTATTGCTCCTCCTCTGCGAAACTCCTGCAGACTATTGCTTTCAGAAATTCCTCATCTATGTAAAGGTGAGGACAACATCCTTGACCATGTAAGGGAGATGTTCCCAGAAATTCTTTCCTCCTGCACAAACTTATACTGTAGCATATTAATTTCTTGTCACATCTTCTTCTGTAAGCAAAAGAACCCACTCTGAATAGTTTCTCATGCTCACTGCTACTAGGCCAGAGGCCAGCAGTACCTCCCTAGTAGGCCTAGTAGTTTAAAAGCATGTTCTGGACGGTGGACTACTGTTCCCAGTTAGCCCAACTTGCAAATCCTGTGCCCTCAGGCCACATCGATTTGACTCAACTCCCCACAGTCTCTCCTCTGATCCAGGACTCCTTATCAATGACCGTGTAATGATAAGGACTTCGCCAATGACTGTGTAAAGGCGAAGTTACCTCACAGACTCCCTGGCATGTCTCCACATCCAGCCCTCCACTGTGGTATACTCACCAACCTTTCTCTGCCCATGTTGGTCCATGATGGAGAATTTAACCTGACCGTACGTTCTGACAGCTTCACCTGCCCTTCTGCTCCAGGAAATCGACATCTATGACCGTGCAAAGATGCAGACTTCACCAATGACTGTGTAAAGGTGAAGTTCCCTCACAGTTCTCCCCAGGCCTCCTCCTGCAATTGGTGCACCCCCCAGATGGGGGTGCCCTCCTGCTGTTGTCTAGTACTCCATTCTCCACTTCTCTCACCTGACAACTCCCCCCAGTGGCATGTTACCTCAGCTTATATAGAAGGCCCGTCCCCTGCCAACACCAGTTCTAGGCCCTTCCCCTCTTCCAGAACATTCTCCCTGGAAGCAGGGGAGGCGCCTCAGAACTAGAGCACAGGTGGTCACACCCACTGCTACTCTAACCACTCCCTGCCCCCCCAGATCAAAACAGACAGGCCTAGCTGAAAGCATAGGCCTGCCTAAATTTACCTGTGCTGACAGTTCTCCTAGCAAAAATCCTATGCTAGTACCTACCTATTGGTAGAGGGTGCTACACTGGTTTTGCTGGAGTTTAGGTTTAATATTTGGGGCAGGGAGAATGTGATAAACTTTTTATTTTACTAGGAAACCGCTATAATATGCTTAATATATTTTAAGCAAACAAAGAAATAAGTGGCAAATACACACTGAAAAAAACAGAAGCAGCAAACTACATACTGAGTACAAAGCAGTGTCTTTCTTTTACATTAGGTTTATATATTTACATAAATAAACTATCTTTCTTTTTTTTTTAGTTTAAATATTGTATAGCTTTGTTGAAAGATTTATATTTCAATTGAACAAGGGATAAACTTAGCATGTCTGCTTCCATCTTTTTCCATCTTTCCAGAAATGGAATCATGTCATGTATTGATTGCACAATAACATTCCATCTACATCTTGCAATAAAATACCATTATTCGTTTTGATAAAACACCTGGCATCCTCAGCTCTTTTTTTCCCAAGATGTCAAGACACTACTTTGAATAAAGTTCAGGCTACAAAATCAATACTGAAAGATAGTTGCAGACTTGAGTGTTTTTTTATAAAAAAATGTAATTTGTCCTCTTCTAATATGAGGAAGTCTATCCCTTTTTGGGTTCTGACCTAGGGATAATCCATCCATTCACTTTATCTTCAATAAGACCGGTGCTTGCTTTTTATGCTTATAATAACCTAATGCCGCGTACACACGAGCGGACTTTACGGCAGACTTTGCCCGGTGGACTTTTCGACGGACTTTACGAATGAACGGACTTGCCTACACACAATCAACCAAAGCCTGTCGAATTCGTATGTGATGACGTATGACCGTACTAAAATAAGGAAGTTCATAGCCAGTAGCCAATAGCCGCCCTAGCGTGGCTTTTTGTCCGTCGAACTAGCATACAGACGAGCTGACATTTTGACCGGACTCGAGTCTGTCGGATAGATTTGAAACATGTTTCAAATCTAAGTCCGTCCAACTTTTGAGAAAACAAAGTCCTCTGGAGTCCACACACGATCGAATTGTCCGACGAAATCCCATCCGCCGGGCAAAGTCTGCCATAAAGTCCGCTCGTGTGTACGCGGCATTAGTGTTAGGACCACCAGGCGAGAAAGTAAGGGGATAATTCCCCCAATGGGTAGACAACAATCAAATTTGATTGCTGTCTTCCTTGTTCTACATAAAATATAACTTAGGGTGAAGCAGAACTTAAACCAATTCAAGACAAGCCTATTTGTGACACCTGTTGTTTACAAGTTAAAATCAGTGTTTGTTGCTAGAAATTTACTTAGAACCCCCAAACATTATATATAATTTTTTAGCAAAGACCCTAGAGCAGGGGTCTCAAACTGGCGGCCCTCCAGCTGTTGCGAAACTACAAGTCCCACAAGGCTTTGCAAGGCTGGCAGTTGTAAGCATGACTCCCACAGGCAGAGGCATGATGGGACTTGTAGTTTTGCAACAGCTGGAGGGCCACCAGTTGGAGACCCCTGCCCTAGAGACTCTGAGAATAAAATGGCAGTCATTGCAGCGGTATTTGTGCAGGAGTCTAATGCAATTTTGTGGGGAAAAAAATACACTTCACTGAATTAAAAAAAAACTAAACAGTAGAGTTATCCCAATTTTTTTGTATATTGTGAAATATGATGTTACATATCAGTCATCTTAAAAATGACTCGTGGAATGGCGACAAACTACGGTACATACAAATCTCCATAGGCAACGCTTTAAAAAAATGTAATGGTTACCAGATTAGAGTTAAAGTTAGAATTATTGCTCTCACTCTAACAATCACGGCGATACCTCACATGTGGGATTTGAACACTGTTTACATGGGGGCGCTTTAAAAAAAAAAATTTCTTATTTATTTTTGTTTTATTATTATTTTTAAACTGTTCCTTTGAAAAAAAAAATTCTAATCACTTTAATTGCTGTCACAAGGAATTTAACATCCCTTGTGACAGTAATAGGCAGTGATAGGTTACTCTGTATGGGGGGATCTGGGGTCTAAAAGACCCAAACCCCTGCTCTGCACTTCAAAGTATTCAAAACACCAAAAATTATTTTTGAACACCTTGGATTTTTAAAAATGGGCGCTGTTGGCTACCAAGTAAACTGGAGGTGACGTTGTGACATTGCTTCTGGGTTACTACATCAGAGACCCGATCAAAGCTGATTCCAGCTTTGTTTGAGACTCTGGCCAGCCGGCGGACGTGAAGAGTAGAGCGTTGGAAGGTGGCAGGAGGGGTGGACATCTCCTCCTGCTCCTTGTGATAATGGCCGAGCAGCTGCTTAGCCAAATCAGATGTTATCACATGAAATCCGATCGTCCGCTCTAAAAATTGCTACCGGGGTGATGCCTGTGACTGCAGGCATCACCCTGATATAACCACTTCAACAAAACGACAAACAGGTAGGTGATTTTGCGTGAAGTTGTTAAAAGCTTATACACAGCAAAAGTGAGCTTAGTATAAATTTTCATCAAAGCCACCAAACACTTCCAAGATGCTGGAGCTATATAAGAGTGGTTCCACCGATCTCAGTACTTATAATGTGCACTCACAGTCATAGGATTTTTCAATGTGCATACAGTATGTACCTATGGACTGGTAGATAAGCTTTTGTATGTTACATAATTGGTGAATGACAAATCAAAATGTAGGCATGCTGAATAGTACAGATCAAACTATATAATAAAAGACGAGATTAAAAAGCATATATTGCACTTACAAAGGTTCCTGAGTGCACAAACACTAAGAAAATTCCCATACCATGTAGCAGGATAGTGGGTTCCCGCTCACGATTTGAAAAGCAAGATTCACACGCATCTGTGGCATGTTGGGCAGACCATTTAAGCCCCGTACACACGATCCGAAAATCGTACGAAAAATGCCGCATTCGAATTGATCGTACTATAATAGGAGCGTTAGTACAGAGCTTTCGAGAGCCGATCAGGACAGTTCATCCGATATTATTCTATTGGACATGCACGGAAATTTTTTTCGTACGATGCCAGATCGTACGATTTTTGTTTAATCAGTACACCTATCGTTCGAAAATGCAATACAAATGCATTACAAGACATGACATTTTTGCTGTCGTATGGGAATTTTCATGACTTTAGTAAACTCATCAGATTCGACGTGAGATTAGCATGCAAAAAAAAATGGACGATCATTCGTCCAATAATCGGATCGTGTGTACCGGGCATTAGGGTTTCCCTATGCATGTTTGCTGCACCAAAGAAGCTCAAGGACCAAAGTTTGGAGCCCCATTCACGCTTAAACGATACTGCTGTGTCACGCGTTTGGTGGTTTTCGCTTTTTTTTTGTTGCATGTTTTTCTAACAGCACCATTCATTTAAATGGGTCTCCCTCCACTCCAAAAATGCACCACAGAAGGTCTTGTGCCAAATTTTGGCACTGAGACAAGCGCATTTTGCAAGCTTGTGTTTGCACGCTTCTCATGCACTTTGTTGCACGGGAAATATACAGCAAAATAAGAAATAATGGCACTGCAGAAACACGTGCAGTCTGTATTTCTGCTACACCCAGGTGTGAACATGGCCTTGGCCGTAGCAAGGCACATTTGCACACGTAGGTTTTGCCACAAAATCGTACCGTACTTGGGCTGTCATTCACAATAAATAGCACCCAATAAGCATTACACATTTGCCACGATTTGGAATCGCAAACAGTCAATTCTGCCCACGATTCCTAATAGCTCCAAATGTGAATGAGACATCCGACCAGTAAAGTAGCAAAAATAAATAAATAAATCAACAAGCTCCTCTCTATAGCATGCCCCTAGGTGAGTCCACACCACTACTGATGTGTTTCAGGGCAACACCCCTTTATCAACACATGAAGTGTATATTTTTTGCTGTATTATCAAAATACTGAGGTTTGGTTAGAATGGGTTGTTCCTCCCTAATGTCAGTTGTTGGAGGGACTTTCCCAGGGACTTTTCCAGCTGTACTTGTCCTGGCCTTGATCTTAGCCTGTGCACTCACAAGTCTTTGTAAGTGCAATACATGCTGTTTAATGTTGTCCTGTAGCCTCCCTGGCGGTTTATCCGAGTGTGGCTCGGGGTTAAAATTCAGGACCATTAGCGGTAACCCCGAGCCACACTCGGGATTACATCGCAGGATCCTGGTGTGCCTTTACTTACCTTGTCCCCAGGATCCTGCGATGTCCCCCACAGTGTCCGTGGGCTCCGTCCTCCTCCGAAGCCTCTCCTTGCCAGGCTCCGTTCCCTGCGAGCGTCGCGACGCACGGGGGTGGAGCCTGGTGGCAAATTAAAAAAAAGTAAAAATCATAACACATACAGTACTGTAATCTTACAGATTACAGTACTGTATGAAATTATTTCACATCCCTTTTGTCCCCAGTGCTTTGGCCCATGCCCTGCATGCATTTTGTGATATATACTGTTATGCATTATGTGATATATACTGTTTATTCTGCCTGGAAACTGGAGATTGTCCATAGCAACCCAAAAGTGTCCCTTTACGTCAAAAGTGGCTTTAGACCAGCTAGAAAACAGCGATAGTAAATTAGAACACTTGCAGAATTGAGCGATAGTGAATCGTGGGGAAATTTATTTTATTACTATTTATTTATTTATTTTTTAATTATTTATTTTTGTTTATTATATTATAATTTATGTTTTTGTGTTTCAAACTTTATCATACCCAGGATATCTACTAGACTCTTGTTTGGACAGATTTAAGTGTGTTATTGTTAAGAATTACAGACCTACAATATAAAACGCCAAATTTCCATGCAAAATAATTTTACCGCTTTCAGCACCTAAAATCCGAAATAATCATACCACCAGGGAGGTTAAATAAAAAAAAAAGATATGTACTATTTAGTACATGTGCGTTCCCATTCACAGTTATCCAGTACCCCTGGATAGTGTCACGAGCTGTAAATTGTATCCTAAGGCAATAGATTTAGCATATTGGTTTGTATTTTAAGGCTACTTTCACACTGAGGCGCTTTGCAGGCGCTATAGTGCTAAAAATAGAGCCTGCAAAGCGCCCTGAAAGAGCCGCTCAATTCACTCCAATGTGTGCTTTCACACTGGAGTGTTGCGCTTGCAGGACGGTCAAAAAAGTCCTGCAAGCCGCATCTTTGGAGCGCTGTAGGAGCAGTGTATTCACCGCTCCTACAGCGCCCCTTCCCACTGAGAACAATGGGGCAGCGTCGCAAACCCTTTTTTAACCCTTTTTTGGCCCCGCTAGTGGCCAAATAGCGCCGCTAAAATGACAATAAATGACGGTAAAGCAGCACTATAAATAGCGCCGCTTTACCCCTGGTGCCCGCCTGCCCCAGTGTGAAAGTAGCCTAACAGTTGTTAAGGGCCATCTGGGGAGTTTAGTGGTGAATGTGTTCCATTCCTTGCTATTTGGTTAGATTTACATACGGTGCCTTAGACCCCTTTTAAACTGAGGCGCATTTCAGTCGCTTTCACACTAAAAAAAGCTCCTGAAAAGCTTGCGAAAAACAACTTCAATTAAAATCAATGAATGCTTTCACATTGGGGCAGTGCGCTGCCATTGAAATGAATGGAAAGCTCTTCAAAAGCACCTGAAAAGCTCTTCAAAAGCGCTCAGTGTTTTACTGGCAGTTTAGAAGCACCTCAGTGTGAAAGGGGCCTTAAAAAGGATTCATACCCCTTGAAATTTTCCGCATTTTGTCATGTTACAGCCAAAAATATACATGTATTTTATTGGGATTTTATGTAATAGACCAAGACAAAGTGGCACATAATTGTGAAGTGGAAGGAAAATGATGAATTTTTTTTCAAAATTCTTTACAAATAAATATGTGAAAAGTGTGGCGTGCATTTGTATTCAGCCCCCCTAAGTCAATACTTTGTAGAACCACATTTTGCTGAAATTACAGCTGTAAGTCTTTTTGGGGATGTCTCCACCAGCATTGCACATCTAGAAAGTGACATTTTTGCTCATTCTTTCTTGCAAAATCACTCAAGCTCTGTTAGGTTCGGTGGAGAGCATCTGTGAACAGCAATTTCCAAGTCTTGCCACAGATTCTCAGTTGGATTTAGGTCTGGACTTTGACTGGGTCATTCTAACACATGATTATGTTTTGATCTAAATCATTCCATTTAAGCTCTGGCTGTATGTTTAGGGTCGTTGTCCTGCTGGAAGGTGAACCTCCGCCCCAGTCTCAAGTCTTTTGCAGGCTCTAACAGGTTTTCTTCTAAGATTGCCCTGTATTTGGCTCCATCCATCTTCCCATCAACTCTGACCAGCTTTCCTGTCCGTGCTGAAGAAAAACATCCCCACAACATGATGCTGCCACCACCATGTTTCACGGTGGGGATGGTGTGTTCAGGGTGATGTGCAGTGTTAGTTTTTTGCCACACATAGCATTTTGCTTTTAGGCCAAAAAGTTCAATTTTGGTCTCATCTGACCAGAGCACCTCCTTCCACATGTTTGCTGTGTCCCCCACATGGCTTCTTGCAAACTGCAAGTGGGACTTCTTATGGCTTTCTTTCAACAATGGCTTTCTATTTGCCACTCTTCCATAAAGGCCAGATTTGTGGAGTGCACAACTAATAGTTGTCCTGTGGAGAGATTCTCCCACCTGAGCTGTGGATCACAGCAGCTCCTCCAGAGTTACCATGGGCCTCTTGGCTGCTTCTCTGATTAATGCTCTCCTTGCCCAGTCTGTCAGTTTAGGTGGACGGCCATGTCTTGCTAGGTTTGCAGTTGTTCCATACTCTTTCCATTTTCCAATGATGGATTGAGCAGTGATCCGTGAGATGTTCAAAGCTTGGGATATTTTTTTTTATAACCTAACCCTGCTTTAAACTTCTCCACAACTTTATCCCTGACCTGTCTGGTGTGTTCCTTGTCCTTCATGATGCTGTTTGTTCGCTAAGGTTCTCTAACAAACCTCTGAGGGCTTCATAGGTGGACTCTATTTACTAATTATGTGACATCTGAAGGCAATTGGTTCCACTAGATTTTAGTTAGGGGTATTAAAGTAAAGGGGGCTGAATACAAATGCACAACACACTTTTCAGATATTTATTTGTAAAAAAAATTAAAAAATTATCATTTTCCTTCTACTTCACAATTATGTGCTACTTTGTGTTGGTCTGTAAATAAAATCCCAATAAAATACATTTATGTTTTTGGTTGTAATATGACAAAACGTGAAAAATGTTAGGGGTATGAATACTTTTTCAAGGCACTGTATCATTCTGATGATCATCTGCCTAAGAATCTGTCTTAAAACGTGGCCCTGTTCTGACTCATGCCATTCCATTACCTTAATCAACAAAAGTAATGGAATGGAGGCAGGGTTGTTGTGCCAGGCACTCAAATACCCTGAGATACAAAAAACACAGTCATTTCCAGCGCTAATAGGTCTTCCAAGGTGTGGAGTAACAGATGTCAGATAAAATGGTGGTGTGAAAGGTATATATGGTATCCAAAACTGGGTGGATGTTGCCTTCCTCAGATGGGGTAATCCGAAAGGAACTACAAGAAAAACAGAAATGGAAGGCGCGCACACCTAGTACATTACCAAAAAATAATTTAATAATAAAAATGTTTTATATAAAAGTGGGTACTCATAAAATGCAACTGCCAAAAGGCCATAAAAACAATAATAAAAGAAAAACAGGGGCGCACCAGCCTTGTGTATTAACTTTTTTTTTAAATGTATTAAAATGATAAAAAGAAACAACTCACAAGCAATGGGTGGAAGGGGCACAACATGAAGTGTACCGACAGCCAGCATGCGACTTTAGAATGAGCGATGCCTTCCAAAGATCATGGAGAGATGCATGCACATCACAATCAGCTAACGCTTTTCGAAGGGAACGTCCCTTCTTCGTCAGAGCTATGCCGAAGAAGGGACGTTCCCTTCGAAAACGCATTAGCTGATTGTGATGTGCATGCATCTCTCCACGATCTTTGGAAGGCATCGCTCATCCTAAAGTCGCATGCTGGCTGTCGGTACACTTCATGTTGTGCCCCTTCCACCCATTGCTTGTGAGTTGTTTCTTTTTATCATTTTAATAAAATTTTTTAAAAAGTTAATACACAAGGCTGGTGCGCCCCTGTTTTTCTTTTATTTCGGTTTGCACTAGGATTTTCCATCCTTGAGGGCAGCAAGGCCGGTGGTGACGCATCTCTATATGGTGATCCACCTGTGCGCAGGAGTTGTTGTTTCTTGTTTGCCATAAAAACAATGCATGGACATGCACAGCACACGAGGTACAGCTAACGCGTTTCGGGGGAGCACCCCCTTCCTCAGAGCTAGGCTGAAATCAAATACCCTGGAATCACTTGCTTCACTTGATATTGCACAAGTTGGAAATTATTAGAATTATTTCGGACCATCAAAAACTCCATTTGGTGGAAAATGTTAAGATTCTTTGTTGTGTGCACCAAACATCAATTCTTTTATTAAAACGCACCTGATAATAGGGGATGTGTACATGTCATACGAAGAAGTCTTCAAGGCTTTGCAAAAGTGGAACTTTTAAGCCATGTGACTATTGTTTTGTATGGCTTTGAATTAGTTTGCTAAGGACAAACACAACCATTTGAAAGGTGCATGTTCACCCATGAATTTGGATGGTAAAAACCTAATTACATAATTACATTTCATTTACATCAGCAGCAAATTACTCAAGTGTGAATGGGGCCAAAGTAAAGTCCCAAACCTAAGCCTATAGAAAATGTAAGTCCTAAAACAAATATTTCCCTGCGTATGAATGTAACCTTGCCTCTAATCTGCCTTGTAAACATTCAAATATTGTCTCACCACTGTTAAACATATAAGCATCTTAAAACATTTAGAGAAATTATTTATGTCTAAAGGAGGCTTCATAAATATGTTTCTATGATATTTAGGATTAAAAAACATAAATACCTTGGTAAAGGAATGCAATATAAATAGATGTCCTGTGTTAAGTCTGCATTACTGAACTGATTTTCATTCTAAGCTAATTGAGGTCATTTCAGAAGCTGTATATCCCAAAAGATATGAATAATCTTGCATAGACTGGATCATAGCACAATTTTGAAATAAATGTATTTTTGGAGAACTACTAAGACAGCTCATGGGACTGAGTTCATATTACAATGACAAGACTTCATACGTGGTAGTTACTGGGTGCCAACTGTTTACTTTATTGTGCACAAAAAGGTGTACATGCGTTTAAAGATAAAAGCTTAATCTTATTTATAGAGTTGTTGCCTGTATTAAATGATACTGTATCATAACCAGCAATGGTATTTTATCATCACTATGTATGAGCAGTTGTATACAGTGTATATTTTCAGAATATGATATTATTGGGAAATTACAGAAAATCCATCAGATTTGCTTTTCAGCAGAAGGAGTTTGTCCTTTATTTCAGTGCTTAGTGTATGCTGCTTTTACTCTGCCTTCGGTGATGGAGGGATGCCCTTACATCCTGTCTACATAAAAAGAGACGCCCTTACTTTCACTGTACCACTAATTCTTTGGATTTTAGTTGATTTGTTGTATTTTGGATTTTAGTTCATATCCTTGGAAGCAATTGTGGGGATCCGATGCCCTCTCCTGTCAGCTGCTAGTATCACACTGTAATGTAAAAATTTTGTATGTCACTTCCAGACTAGGGCATTGTTGGAAAATGATTCTGAAAGGAAGACATGGAGATAGAGAAGGTCTTAGCCACATGTCCTGTCCATGCTACTAATACCAGATTAGAGGAAACAATTATTTCCAGATAACTAGGTTGGGTCCTCATCACCGCAGATCTAGTCTTCAGGTCTCCAACACAAAGACAAATGCTGTATCATCCTCGGCTCTCTATTGGGTCTTTGCTGCAACATTCACCTGGTAATATCTCTATAAATAACTATATTTACCTAGGTATATGAGCAGAATTCCACAAGGACTCCTATCAGCACATTTGCTGATAATATATGATTGTACATTGGATGTATGTACTGTTATTATTCTTTCCCTAAAGTTTGCATTATTTCTTTACTGGTGTGCATCTCCTGCAATGGCTTACCATGCTGCAGTGATGCTATATATATATATATATATATATATATATATATATATATATATATATATATATTTATGGTCGGAGCCCTATGTCCGATATGGACATAGATAACACTTATAGTAAAGATAAGACTTACCATCGGAAATAGACCTGAAAGTGTGGACTTACCATATGAAATAGACCTGAAAGTGTGCCTTGGTCTAATGGCCGGTATGCCAAAATAAGGGGGCATACCCTGGTTTAAGAAATGATTATTCTGTAAGAGAAATGAATGAAATGAATAGTTGAGAAATGCTGTGAAATGGGGATGGGAGGGTGGGTATCGCGCACAGGAAACCGACAAGCACCACAGGTGAGCGGGCTGCTTAAATACCCCCCGGGCTCCTCCCATAAATTCAGGCCACCATACTGGCCTTCCTACTTATGGTCGGAGCCCTATGTCCGATATGGACATAGATAACACTTATAGTAAAGATAAGACTTACCATGGGAAATAGACCTGAAAGTGTGGACTTACCATATGAAATAGACCTGAAAGTGTGCCTTGGTCTAATGGCCGGTATGCCAAAATAAGGGGGCAAAAACATTCAGGTAGGGTTATAATTTTTATTGGTTTTCAGTTATTTATTGAGCCAATTTGGAGAATGCCTGTGCCATCTCTGTTTGTGGATTGGGGATGTACCGGGCGAAGCAGGCTGATTTCCACCTGCCTAACCTTTTGATGATGTGATCTGGCACTCCGTGGCGGGATGCCGCGGAGGCTGCTCCGATGCGGAAAGAGTGTCCGGAATACTGACTAGGGTTAAGGTGGAGATTGCGGAGAAGTATTCTTATGTGGCTCACAAACTGAGAGGCATTTAAGGGTTTGACTGGGAATGGTAGAAGGGGACTGCTGTCTGGTTGTTCAGGTAGGAGAGATAGGAGTCGGTTGAGTACAGCGACTGGACACCAGCTGTTGTTGGTTCTGTAGAGGTGGATGTTTACTCCCGAGCCAGTTTGCTGGGTTTTAGAGACCTCGAGGTGCAGGATAAAGTGGTCTTGGTGTCGAAGCAAGTGTCGTCTGCATAGTACTAGGTCTGTGGGTTTGTTAGTGGTGAATTCGCCAGGCCGCAAGAACCCGTAGTAAGCTAAATATATGGCTGCTTGTAGAACCGTGCTGGGGAGCAGACCGAATGGCGAAGTGGCCAGTATGTTTGACATGTCCCTAAAGATGGGCCCCGTAATGGGCAAACGCTTAGTGCTGATGACTGGTTGTTGTTTCTGTATTCCCCTTAGGATGGCTCGTATAGCGTGGGATGAAAACAGTGACGACTTCGTCGGGTCTTCAAGCGCCATGAAATGTTGAATGCCGGCTAGGTATAACCGGATGGTGTTGTAGGATAAGGCCAGCTGCGTGTGGCAGTGTGCCGTGAAGGCCAGTACCTGTTTGATATCTGTTGGTTCTTTGCGGCAGGGCGTGAGAAATTTGTTGAAAGCCTTCCAAGCTGTCTGGTAGGCTTTGAGTGTGTTGCGGGAGAGGGAATTATTTATGAGTTGCGTAGCTCCGTGTAGATGTTGCACTAATCCAGGGTCAGTTGTGACCAGACGGGGATAGGGGCCGACATTGGGTCGGCATCGGGAACCTGTTTGAAAAAGGAGGGATAATTGAAACGTGATAGTGCGTCAGCTGCTGAGTTGTATCTGCCGGGTATAAATTCACAGTGTATGTTGAACTGATGTTGTAAAGACAGTTGGACCAACCTGCGCAGGAAGGACATGACTGCTAGGGACTTGGACCTGCCTCTGTTGATGATGTCTGCCGTGGCCTGGTTGTCGGTGGTGAAGACTACGGTTTGTCCTGTCCAGTGGTGGCCCCAGAGTTGTGCGGCTGCCACTATGGGATAAAGCTCAAACAGGGCAGATGTTTGGGAAAAGCCAGGTATCAATAGTATCTGTTGAGGCCAGGGTCCTGAAAACCAATGATGGCCAAAAATTGCCGCGAAACCTGTGGAGGCTGCAGCGTCAGTCACTACCTGGGGTGAATGGATCGAAACCATAGGTATGAATAAAGATATGCCATTCCAGGCGGACAAGAATTCCTCCCACATTGATAGGTCCGCTATAGCTGCGGAGTCTAATTTCAAAATCTGATCAGGGTCTTGAGTTTCTGAGAGAAATCTAAGTAGGCGTGATACGAATGTGCGGCCTTGTGGGATAATTCGCATAGCGAAGTTGAGCATACCTAGGAGAGACTGCAACTGTTTTTTGGTACAGCCCTTGGTGTGTGAAAACTCGTGAAGGACTGCCCTAATGCGTGTTAATTTGTCGGGGGGGAGACTGGCCTGCATTGCGCAGGTATCCAAGCTGACCCCGAGAAAGGTGATGATGTTTGCTGGACCGTCGACTTTGTGCTCGGCGATAGGAACGTTGAGGTTTCCAAAAATTACTCTCAGTTTGTCAAGATCTCCTGGGGGCTTGTTGGGCGGTTCTATCAGTAGGAAGTCATCCAGGTAATGGATGACTTCATGGCATTGGCCCTTGTGTAATAGTATCCAAACGAGGGACTGTGCGAACGTGTCGAAGAGCCACGGGCTACTCTTCGAACCAAAGGTGAGTTTCGTAGCAAAGTAATACGCTTCCTTCCACTTGATGCCATGCCAGCACCAAAGGGATGGGTGGATGGGCAGGAGCTTGAAGGCATCCGAGATGTCGGCTTTGGAGAGCCAGGCACCTGTGCCTGCTTTGATGATCGCTTGTATTGCCATGTCCACGGAGGAGTATTTTAGGGAAAACTCTTCGGAGGGGATCAGGGAATTGAGACTGGGTATGTGCGAAGAATGAGGCGCAGACAAGTCGTACACCAAACGCAATTTATTAGAGAATTTGCCCTTGACAAGCCCAATAGGGCTGACTCTCCATGTGCTGAAAGGGGGGCAAGTGAAAGGGCCTATTACATAGTCTCGATCTACCTCTGCCTGTAAGAGCTGATCTATGGCCTGTTCGTCGATGGCTGCCGAACGAAGATTGGCGCATTCGTGAGTACTGTGGGGTAGTGCAATGAGGCCGGTGTGAAAGCCTATTGTGAAGCCTTGGATAAGGTAGGTGGCCAGGGAAGGGGTGGGGTGTGAAGTCAGATACAGTCCTAGCCATAAGATGTTGATTCGGCTTAGTCATGCCCTCTTGTTTTGCTTGACTTCACACAAATTCCTAGGGTGTGCTCTTTGGCATAAAGTGCAGATGTGAAGTAGGCGGCATTGGCTGAAGTTGCAGGACCCATAGTTGTAGTTATTACAGATGGCTGCCCCTCCCACGGTTCGGACTGGGCGTCCGAGTTTGTCCACCTGAGGCGTTGGTTCAGGGGGTGACTGGCCCTGTACTGTACCTGAGGTAGAGGGGAACTCAAAGGGCCGTCTGATCGCCGTATTGGCGCACCAGGTGGCAGTGTGGGTAGAAGACTGGCAAATTGCACACAGAGGTGAGCGTAAGCCGGCAAAGTGGCGGCAGAAGAGCTCTGTGTCCATGAGACTCCAATCTGTCGCGATCTGGAATTGTGCGAATCTAGCGGCGGCCTTGGCTGAGAAGGAACGATGATAATCGTAGAAAGCGAAACCTCCATACTTGTGGCCCAAGTCTACCACAGTATGGAGGTATAAGTCCAGCTCTTCCCGCCTGCTGGGGGTGGCTGAGCACAGGACATCTCTGAGCATGCCAAAGGCCAGGGTAAATTCGGGGACTGATAGCTTGCGGTTCAGCCTGGGGTCTTTGGCTTTAATGACCACCGATATGTCGCCCCAGGAGTAGGCTTTATTTTCTGCTAAATCATGCACGGAGATAAGGAGAGAGGCCAGGTTGACGTCCTTGCCGTCCAAAATGTCCTTCCTGATACTGGTTGGGACCAGGTGGGAGGGGTAGACAATGACGCTTGAGCCTGAGGTACCTGTAGGAAGAGGTGTCAAGGTCTGAGTTGCCGTTGGGTCGGGGACAGCTGTGGCCGGTCGGGCCTCCAGAAGTGCCACCCTGGCTTGGACGTCTGCCACTGAGGTGGATAGAGATGATACCATTGTGTGTAACTGCGAGATGGCCGATGATATGGACTGGAGGGATGCCTGTTGGGTACTGGGTCCTGCTGCTGGTGGGGGGAAGAGGAGTTTGAAGAGCTCGCCTTTCCTCGCTGTGGCGGGGAAGGGGACACCTCTGCGTCTGAGCTCTGCCGTCAGTCTGGGGATAGTCCATCCCCTGAGGGATTGCACGCTGCCGCTTTCTGAGACGGGAGTAGGTGATAGAGGGGCCGTGAAGTCTTCACTGCCGGCCTGGGACATGGTTGCTCTGGTGAGGATCTCTCGAGCTTTATCTCCTGGTTGACTGTAACCTATTGGGGGTGAGATGGATTTCAAGTTTTTCTTTGATCCGCTGCGTCATACTTACCCGACTTGTTCTCCCTTTTTTTTTTTTTTTTTTTTTACCTGGGGGGATATCGTCCAACCTGGTGCAGGGTGGACCTACTGAACTTTGACTGACCTGAGGAAGATGAAAGGTGACAATTCGTGAAGGGATTGCTAAGTAACTTGAAGCAATGATTTGTATGGTGCTTGCAATTGTGACAATGAAATGGTTCGAAATGTTTGCCTTGATTGTGAAATGAATGAACTGCATGACAGAGGTGCGGCCTGGTCGTGTCACGATTTGTTCGACCGTGGACCGGGCTCTGGAGCATGTATTGAAATGAGGCAACTAAAATACTGGTGCTCCTGGGTCGAATCGGTGCTTGTTTGCTGCATCTGGATTCGAATAGGAGTGCGGTATTGAATAAATGAGAGAAATGATTGTTTTGACCGAGGCTCGTATTGGTTGTGCCGTGTTAGCGACTGGCAACCCACCGAGCTCTGGTGTGGTTATGAAATGTGATCGAAACCTGTGATGCATGCCGTGCCGAATCGGTGCGCCTTGGATGCGACTGGTTTCGAAACGGTGATACGTTGTGAGAGTACCATGGTAGAAATTGCGTGACAGAGATATGGGTCAATCCCCGGTGTCTGCGATTCAGCTATGATCCGGATTTCTGGAGCATGTATCAGAAATGTGGCCAATCCTGGGGCACGCCGAGACGAATCGGTGCATTTTCATGCGACTGAATTCCTGTCGGAACGTGATACGTGGGAATGAAATGATAACCATGACAGAGGTACAAATGACTGATAAGGTAACTCTGGAGCATGTATAGAAATGAGGCCGATCCTGGGGCACGCCGAGATGAATCGGTGCATTTTTTATGCGACTAAATTCATGTCGGAACGTGATACATGGAAATGAAATGATAACCATGACAGAGGTACAATTGACTGATAAACGTAACTCTGGAGCATGTATAGAAATGAGGCCAATCCTGGGGCACGCCGAGATGAATCGGTGCATTTTTTATGCGACTAAATTCATGTCGGAACGTGATACATGGAAATGAAATGATAACCATGACAGAGGTACAATTGACTGATAAACGTAACTCTGGAGCATGTATAGAAATGAGGCCAATCCTGGGGCACGCCGAGACGAATCGGTGCATTTTTATGCGACTGAATTCATGTCGGAACGTGATACATGGAAATGAAATGATAACCATGGCAGAGGTACAATTGGCTGACAATAACGTAACTCTGGAGCATGTATAGAAATGAGGCCGTAATAACTGGGGCACACCGGGACGAATCGGCGCATCTTTGGTGCGATTGGATTCGAATCGGAGCGCGGTAGGTGACTGAAATGAGAAATGATTTGAAATGTCAGAAATGAGTTTTCAGAAATAAGAAATGATTTGAAATGTCCGAAATGATTTTTAGAAATGTTGTTCCAGAAATGAGAAATGATTTGAAATGTCCGAAATGAGTTTTTTGAAATGTTTTAGAAATGAGAAATGATTGGTACCGAACTAACTTGATTTGATAATTTTACAAGCTGCGACTGGCTATGGCTGTCTACTAATACCGACATGCTAGAAATGATGCGACGTCAGCGTCGCCGTGCTATCGAATTGTAACATATCGAAAGTACGAGCGATATACATTGCAGTTTGTGCGATGCGGGTGAAACGAAATTTGAACTCACGGTTTAGTGACATGATATGAAAAACGAAAAGTCCGACGGGACCTTACCTGCGACAGCCAAGCCAGACGCGTGGTACAACTACGAACGAAAACGCGGACTTCGAAAGTTTTAGAGTACGGAGTATCGAATACGGGAACTGCGAGGCAAGAACTTGCGGACGCTGGTATATCGAATAGTCGGCTCAGTGACGTATATCGCGCACAGGAAACCGACAAGCACCACAGGTGAGCGGGCTGCTTAAATACCCCCCGGGCTCCTCCCATAAATTCAGGCCACCATACTGGCCTTCCTACATATAATGTTCTACAATATAATATGGCACACATCAAACCATTAAGCTTGAGCTATTTGTTTTTGTTTTTTTGGTTGTTTTGTTTTTATATTGTCTATAAATAGGCTATAACAGCATATTTGAAGGAGGTAGCTACCCTAGTATTTGTATGAGAGATTGTGACACAATATTGAGACTCAATTGCAAGTAGAGTTTTATTTTTCAAAGTTTGGCCCAAGATCCACACAACTTTTATCCTTGATCTACCCATTTTTCACACAGGACTCAGTTTGAGAATCATGTTAAACTCGGGTGATAGATATGTAAATCTAGGGTAGCACATTGATAAATAGACTCCTAAATAGACAACATGAAAGGTTAAAAAATTTGCAATTTACGGGACTTTAATGGTAATCGCCTATAGCAGACTCAAGAACATGCACTAATAAAATTACATTTTGTTAAAATGTATGAATCATAAGAACAACTCCCCCTCCCCACATAACAGACGAGCATGAAAAAGGAGTGTGCATGCTCAAACTCAGCATGGCGCATGCTCCGAAACGCGCCACACAGAATCCTGGGACCTGTGACGTCAGCACCCTCTTCACCACTCGTGCAATGCTGCAATCCACGCTGCGGTCAATCCCGGATCCCAGAACCGCTGAAGGGCTTCTTTGGCTATCATCCTCCACAGCATGAGACAAACAGCTGCTCTGCGCACGAGGAATGGACGGACAGACCCCTTAAAGTGTACCTGTATTGAAGAGTCTGTATACTGCCTACCTTTTGTGAGTAACGCATTATGGGGGCCACATTAAATTGCACCTAAATACTACACTTGGTGGCGCTTTTTTCTTTTCTTCTTGACAGACAAGCCTGAAATGGCACTGTAAATGGTGGTAGAAATTCTATACATACCCAAAAAAAAGCATTATGTGTTGTAAGTTAAATGCAATATCGGATTGTTTGATCAATGCAAGGCACAGACACCCAAAGCAACCAGTCAGTAATTCTCTTTAAATGATGTAACTTCAGTAAACTAAAATCTAATTGGATGCTACAGGTTGTGCAATGAGCAAAGCTGAGTTGCAATGCTTATCTCAGCTTTGGAGTATGAGCATTAACCAGCATATCCAGAAAATTCTGAAGCATGCGCTTCTATCATTTTCTTAAAGTGAATCTATAATTGATTTTGATCAGTTTTATTCAAATCAATATGTTCTTATATCTACAGATAAACATTTCATACATAAAAATTATTCCCAGAGCAGTATGGGTTAGGCAAAAAGAAAGCACAGCAAAAGTCATCTGCTTTCTGGCTTGATGTGTCTTATTGAAACCTTAGACAGAGCTGTTAACCTCCCTGGCGATATGATTATGTTTGATTTTTGATGCTGAAAGCGGTACATTGTTTTGCATGGAAATTTGGCATTTTATATTGTAGTCCTATAATTCTTGGGAATAACTTACTTAAATCTGTCCAAACAAGAGTCTAGTAGACATCCCGGGTAGGATAAAGTTTGAAAAACAAAATCATAAATTATAATGACCTCATTGGTCAGAAATAGTTGTAGGTATGCCAAGGGGTTGTCATCTTCAATGTCCACTTTCATACCAGGTGCTGCAGTAAATGGGAATCTTGGGGGCGCTGAGTGATCTGTACCGCAGTCAATAGAGCACCAAGCTCACATCACTGAGCTCAGTCGCAGGATCATCACTGAAATCACTTTCTGTGTCTGATGACGAATTTCGAATCGCTATCACTCAATTCTGCAAGTGATTCTGTATCGCTATCGCTGTTTTCAAGCAGGTCATAACTCGCTTTTGATGTAGAGGCATGTTTTTTGGATGCCATGCATGTTCTCCAGTTTCCAGGCAGAAAGAACAGTAAAACTGCAGGCAGGGCACTGGGCAAAGCACTGGGGACAAACTGAGGTCAAATGATTTGATACAGTAATGTAATCCAATAAGATTACAATGTATTGTGTATGTGTTGTGTTTTATACATTCTGAAATTGCCACCGGTTCTGCCCCCATGCATCGCAAAGCTCGCAACGCTCGCAGGGAACGGAAGCCAGGACACACAGAGCATCGGGCGGAGGATCCGGCCCGCCGGACACAACGGGAGTACATCACAGGATCGTGGGGACAAGGTAAGTAACCTCTTCCAGGATACTGCGATGCAATCTTGAGTGTGGCTCGGGGTTACCGCTAATGGTACTGAAATTTCACCCCAAGCCACTCACAGTTGGGAAATCTGTAACTCATTGGTAGCGCCAAACAGTGAGTTTATCCCACACCAGAAGTACATTAGGGGCTTTTTCTGCTCACTTTTATTTAAAACAAAGCAAAAAAAAACAGTTCACATGGATATCTTCCCATGCAGAGAGTTCAAACCATCAATGCGATAAACATAGAATATTCAGCATCGTGGCTCTTTCTTTGCAGCTTAACTGCTTAGGCCAAATGGCTTAATCCTCCAGACCATCAAACACACAGTCCCAGTGCTCGTGTACAAAACACTGTACCTTTGTCAGCTCTGACTTTTTCTCCTGCAACTTCCAGCTGTCACATCCACACAGGCTCGTGCATTTGTCTGTCCTGACCTGGACAGTATGGAGCAATGTGCTCCTCACAGGTCCCATCACAGACTGACCTTCTCAGAAAGCTGGGGCCACTCACCTCTAATTATGGCTTTAACATAAACCTAGCACACACCTGAGCCATTAGGTGTGCCTGTTTCCTAGAAAATCCTAGACCGCAGTGGCACGGGCTCGACCTTCCACAAAACAAACAGTAGGGCCCATTGACACAGCGACAGACAGCTGCTGGATACCAAACCACAGCGGTTTAGTGTCCATCAGCTGTCTATTCTGGCTGCAGACGGCAATAGGGGGACAGTGTGGTGTGTGCTTTAGCGTATCATACTGTTCTCTTTTTTCTTTTTTAGCGCAAATTTTAAATAAAATGCACAAAAAGAAACACTTTATTCATGTCACTGTAAAGCAGCAAGGTGTGTTGCACTGCTGTACAGTGTCATGGGATAAAACGCAGCATGTCTGCATTTTATTCCAGCTCACTGCACCACACCTCTGGGGTTTGTCGCAGTTTGAATAGAACACATGGGAAACAACTGTTGTCTGTGTGTCCTTGCAGTGACCTGCATTTATTCCAGTGCAGTAAAATGTAGGTCACCACACTTTGTGTGAACAGGGCCTATCCGTCTTAATTTAGGTCTACAGATAGAGACAGGCAGTACTGTTTACATCTTGGTGCAAGCAACACATAGCAGATAGTTAGAAGGACTCATACTACCCTGCAGCCCAAAACGCTGTTGCCCTCACAGCTTTTTTAGATCCAGAGCCTGTGTGATGCTTGTTTTATCACTTCACATAGCGCCTTTATTATTTGACAGAACTTTATATGAAGTTTACAAAGTGATATTCATGTCACTGAACAGCAGTGCAGTGTGTTGTACTTGCTGTGCAATGACGTTTGAGACCATGCAGAGCGGTACAATATTATGCAAACATGTCACACAGCTCTGGAAGGCAGAAAAACACTGCATTCTTATCTGAATATAAAACACAAAAACCTATTGTTTTCTGTGTGAAATTGCAGTTACCTGCATTTTGTCATGAGCTAAAACACAGGTAACTGCACATAGTATGAATGGACCCACAACCAGCTTGTCATCAGCAGGTTAAATCAATAGCTTGTACATAGATATAATAAAAAAAAATGTCTAAAACCACTTATTACAATAAACCAAACCAAACCTTAATTTGCATCGAATTTGCATATGAGAATAATAACTTTCCATTTAGCTAATCTATCAATACCCAGGACCCCTTTATTGTTTATGCTTGCCAGTGCTCACAGTATCCTCTTAAATGACCTGCAAGGATAGAGTTGGTCGGTATTCACTGGGCCAGGCCCATCACATACTTGTCATTTATATAGGAATATTGATCTGCATAAAAAAATGCAACACAACTGAGCCAATTGGGCAGTGGGAACTTGGAATAGCTGTAAGACATAAGACTTTTTGAAGTAAAGTTGAATCAATCAGATATAAAAGGATATGCTAATAGGAGGAGAAAGCAGAGTGACAGAAAAATGTGAATGAGGTTATTAGCTCCCTGTTTCTCCTTTTTCTGTTTGTGTTCCATAGCCTGGGGGAAGGACAAGGTCTGTCATTGTTATTTAATGTGGTATTAAAGTGGTTGTAAACTCTGTTACACCACTTGTACCTACAGGTAAGCCGATAATAAGGCTTACCTGTAGGCATTGTAAATATCTCCTGAACTTGCACATGACATCATCTGCGCATGCGCTCTTAAGGTCCGGCTTACAGTGCCGAACCTTCAGAGCCTGTGCCGGAAACGGCAGCTCCGGCGTGCATGCACAGGAGTGACGTCATCGAGGCTTTGGCCACCAACAGCGCCGGAGCTCGCGAACCCAGAAGAAACACAGAGGGAAGATGTCAGCCGTCTCAGCGGTGAGCGGGAGAAGAGAGAGGCTCCCATCATATTATATAGAGCATGGTGGTCCCATCCCTTTTCGTAGAAACAAAAATAGTAACCCCCTCAGTTGAGACTTTAAATAGACCACCCACTCAAAAATATGTAAAAAATATTCTATAATATTTTTGAAATAAAAAACATATACAAGACCACATATGACAAAGATGCACAACATGTGCTACATGAGAAATCAACCAATTACTGTACATGTAATTAGCATACAACGTGAATGCCCAAATGTCCAAAGCGGTGAGCGGGCGCCGATGGAAGGGCTTCATTCTAAGGTAGGTATTTCATAATGTGTTAGTATGCGATGAATACTAGCACAATATGCTGTTGTCTTACAGGTTATTTTTTTTTTTTTATTCTTCAGCGGTTTACAACCACTTTAAACCCTCAGTGAGCACACTGAGCACAATAAAATAAACATTCCTCGGTAAACTATTTGTTAAAATTCTTCCCCCAGCACTTTTTGTTCTGCTTCCATGAACTTTACAGAAAAGTTTTAACAGTGGACAGTGCAGCCTCTATTTAGTCTGATACCTTGGAGAAAGGAGAGTGGAGGAATAGGAAAATGCTGTGTGTTTTCATTGAAGCACCCAGAAGCACCCAGTGTAGGGAGACAATACTCTAGTCACTGCATGCAAGGGTGGCTCCATAGGATGCTGCAAGAGAAAGGAAACAGGAAACTTAGGGCAGTGGTCATGGTATCAGGGTAAACTGGAGAATAGGCAGGAATTAAAAGATAAAGCTGCATACTCAGTAAGCGATTAAATCAACTGCTGAAAGTGTCTAAAAAAATGAAAGGCTTAAGCTTCATACACACGATCGGATTTTCCACAGACAAAACCTCTGACTTCAGTTCGAAGGCGTGTGCCTGGATTTAGTCTTGCATACAAAGGGCAAGGAATTGTCAGCCAACAAACACGAACGTAGTCATGTACTACATGGTTTTTCAGCTCTTTAGCGCCACCCTTTGGGCACCTTCTGCTAATTTCGTGTTAGTAGAAGCTTAGTGAGTGTTGATTTGCGCTTTTCAATTTGCGCTTTTCATTCAGCGCTTTTGAATTTGCGCTTTTCATTTCGTGCTTTTCAGTTCATTTCTGAACGACCGTTCGTCAACCAGCCATGTTGCGAAATCGGAGGAGATAACGTGTTATTTATTATTGGCCTTGGAGTTATTGCTTTGACCCAAGTCCAGTCCAGGAACAGGAGGAGGAGTTCTTGGACCAAAAATTGGTTGCTTTATTAATCGTGACCAATTATGTCATATGCCTTTGCTGCAGGAGCTCCAGGAGAATAATCCAGATGATTTTCGGAATTATCTCCGGATGACGGACCCCTGCTTTCACCAATTCTTGGCATTGCTGACCCCCTATATTAAGAAGCAGGACACATGCATGAGGCTTTTATTTTACTTTTTGGTTGAATAATAGTGATTTGATTTGTTATATTTTCTATATTTTTGGATGCATAGAATGCACTTTTTGGTTAAGATCTATTGGCAGATAGCATGTCTAATTTTATTTATTTTCTTTTTTAATGCACAATAAAAAAATGCACAATAAAAAATTTGTGGAGAATAATATTTGGCTATGTGTTTTACTTCAAATGACAGTTTGGAAGTAGGCAGTTACATTTAAAAAATACAATGTAAAATTGACAAGGGACACCAACATAGTTGTATCTTTGATCTTAACCACTTCCGGACTGCCGCACGACGATGTATGTCCAAACTTTGAAGGGGGATACCGTTGTTATGGTAGAAGCCTGCAGGGGATTCGCAGCGAGATCACTTTTATCGGTGGCGGGAGAGGGCCCCCCTGCCGCGATCCGGTGCCCTCCGACGCTTACCAGAGCTGTCGGTAGCGGCGGAGGCAATCGCGTCCGTCTCCGTCCTGTGCCTGGAGACGAGTGAGGCTAAGATGGCGCCCTCTCGTCTCCATGACACTGCTGGGCGGAAGCGACGTCAAAACGTCACTTCCGCCCACGCCTCTTAAAGGCATATTTTTTTCAATGTCATTTTTTTAAATGACTTTTTTTTTTTTTTTTTTTTAGTGTAAATATGAGATCTGAGGGATGTAAATCTCAGGACTAGATGGACAGAAACACAAGCTTTTTTGGCAGGGAAGACATATGGCTTATATATATTTCACATGTGTATTTAGCTGTTTGCCTGGAGCTCAGAGCACTTACCTTTTAACTGATGTCTTTGGCATAGCTCATTTAGGCTTCTGATTACTACGCAGGTCCATACTACTGCAGGCAACACTTTCTGTCTGGTACATGAAAAAGTAAAAGCAGTAAAGGTAAATACATATCCTCATGCTTTTTGGTTAATTTTATGTTTAAATGCAAAAATGAAAAGAATGTTAGACTGTTATGCCCTGTACACACAGTCGGATTTTCCGACAGAAAATGTGTGATAGGACCTTGTTGTCGGAAATTCCGACTGTGTATAGGCTCCATCACACATTTTCCATCGGATTTTCCAACACACAAAGTTTGAGAGCAGGCTATAAAATTTTCCGACAACAAAATCCGTTGTCGGAATTTCCAATCATGTGTACACAAATCCGACGCACAAAGTGCCACGCATGCTCAGAATAAATAAAGAGATGAAAGCTATTGGCTACTGCCCAGTTTATAGTTCCGATATACGTGTTTTACGTCACCGCGTTCAGAATGATCGGATTTTCCAACAACTTTTGTGACCGTGTGTATGCAAGACAAGTTTGAACCAACATCCGTCGGAAAAAATCCTAGGATTTTGTTGTCGGAATGTCCGATCAATGTCTGAAAGTGTGTACGGGGCATTAGAATGACTAAAGCAAACTGAAGACAAAAATAAGGGGGCACTGGTCTCTTTGAAAGATATATTTGAAAAAGCGAAGACGGAGGGACAATAATTCATACTAATCTAAGAATGCAATTTATCAGGTCCTGATTGATTACATTTGAATATTTCCCTTTATTTTGCTTCTTGTATATGTGTAACTTATTTTTCTGGAACATGTTCAACCTGTATAATAAGTGTAAAATGTTGCCTAGTTATACTGTGACAGCTTAAATCAAGCTGTCTATTTTTATCATACAACCTATTACTAAACCTTTTCAAGCCAAAATCTGTCTTCCCGATTTCTCACACCTTATGTTGAAAGTGCCCCAGAGGTCACCAAAACAATTCGGTCCTTGTGTCTTCCACAGGAATCCTCTCCTCTTGCAATAGCCAGTGTTTTAAGGCTAACTGTTACCGTGGGAACTTCATTATTCATGACCTGTGGAAATCTTCATCTGATATGCATTCAACTGGGAGCTTAAAGTGTATTTCCACTTTTACAGTCAGATTGAAATAACACCTACTTTATATGTGTAGTGTTACATGTTCCCATTAATGTAGCATAACCTAAAAATAGAAATTGCTGGTTACCCTTTTATGTGATTTTTACTTGCTTAAAAATCCTTAAATGCTCTCTATACTTTGTAATGTTTAGGAGGGGGCTGTGGACCGATGCCTAAGATAATTAACCCTGTCTGTACTGTGTTTGCGATTCTTCATTATCAGCTGTAAATTTGATTTGAACACTGTCTGTTCTAACAAACGGTTACAAATTTAAAAACCACCCTGCATTGTATGTCAATAAGTTGCAGCTCAGTCTGTGTGAGGACAAAGATACTGTGAAACTGTCCAGAAATTCTTACAAACTGCCCTGACACCTTCTCAGATATCAGAGTTGGTCTGTGATGTATGTATGTTCACTCAAATATCGAGGTGCATAGCACCCGTGATTATTGAACTGGATCCCAAAGTGTGCACAGTCTTCATCCCCTGCTGTGTATGACATGGTTGATCGCTCTATCACCACAGCGTTTCACCTTGTTGGGATATACAATCTGAACTGAAACGCATTCATTCCCATGACACAGTTATTATGCCGGGGTGACATTATTCCAAAGCTTATTTCTGTAGCAGGACAGCCAAGTGAGGTCCAGGCCAAAATATTCCCTGTAGGGGAACGGCCAAAGTATTTATTACCCATAGGGATTGAAAGGACCCCCGGATCCACCATCATGCACAGGACATATTCAACAAGTGCTTTGACTCTAATGTGTCCCAATTTACTATGGACTATTACTAACAGGCTGTCAATTAAGGTGAACAATTGTAACTAGGTTTAATGCTATGACCTCTCAACACATCTGGTCTATTGCAATAATTAGAGAACAGTGTTGGATTGGTTATTGAACAAACAGCCCATTTTGGGCTTTTGCTTAGACCCATCTGTTGAGACGCTATAGCCCTAGCGCTTTATCAATGTGGATATGCTGTATGAATGACTATTGACATATGTCTGTATGGTTCTGAGCTCAGCCGTGTGCTATTTTACTGTTGTGACAATGTTGTCTCAATTTTAACATTGGTGTTTTGGAGGATTGCTGGCTAATTGCCTGGCAGTCTTGAAATTCTTTGAGATTTTGTTTGTGCTACTAATAAAGTTTTTTTATATTTCTATTATATACCGCTGTTGGTCCTTAATTATAATTACTTTCATAGAGTGGTCTTTCTTGACCCTCGGGCTGTTTTTTTTTAGAAATATCTAAAAGATAAGAAATATTTTTTACAAAATTTGGTATGCTGTGTGAATGGGAACACATAACAAATATACAGTGGTGTATTCTCAAAATTGACTACAAAACAGAGCTGTTTACACAAGTCTGGAGCAGCCTCGGAGCGGATTGCAAAAGGGACCTTACATCTTTGGAACCAGTTCAGGTGTGAATTCAGGCAAAAATTCAGACCTGAATCACACCTTAACCAGTGAACAAACACCCACCGGACCCCAGCCACGAACAGAATAGATATTGTGATGAGCAAAAATAATCTTCACACCCACATTAATAATAGTAGCATAGTATAATACTGCTGTATTCAATTATTATTGAAGTCTTGGGGCTAAACCTATCAGGCAGCACTACAAAGGATAAATAAGCAATACATTTTAGATGTTGTTCTATTATACTTGTTTTTTCTTTGACATTTAAATCCATATCTACAGGCTTATAATTTTGTTACTTTTAATTAGAAAATGTACAAAGATATGATTGTATATATGAAACAAGTGTTTTATCCCATGCTTTCTTTAAATGGCGTGTGTGTTGACGGTCAAAAAGTTATGTAGTGGGTAGCTGCAAAGAACCTGATTGTGCTCCCAGAATGTAAATCATTAAAACAAAATAAATATTGTTGCTGCGCCTATACCCTTAAATGTGCACAGTGATCATTACAAACCTGAACAAATCATGTACAGTGCCTTAAAAAAGTATTCATACCCCTTAAAATTTTCCACATTTTGTCATGTTATAACCAAAAACTTAAATAGATTCTATTGGAATTTTATGTGATAGACCAACACAAAGTGGCACATAATTGTGAAGTGGAGGTAAAATGATAAATGGTTTCCAACATTTTTTACAAATAAATATCTAAAAAGTGTGGCGTGCATTTGTATTCAGCCCCCAAATCTAGTGGAACCAATTGCCTTCAGAGGCCACCTAATTAGTAAATAGAGTCAATCTGTGTGTAATTTAATCTTAGTATAAATACAGCTGTTCCTTGAAGCCCTCAGAGGTTTGTTAGAGAACCTTAGTGAACAAACAGCATCATGAAGGCCAAGGAACACACCAGACAGGTCAGGGATAAAGCTGTGGAGAAGTTTAAAGCAGGGTTAGGTTATAAAAAAAATATCCCAAGCTTTGAACATCTCACGGAACACTGTTCCATCATCCGAAAATGGTCAGAGTATAGTACAACTGCAAACCTACCAAGACATGGCCGTTATTCTGGCAATGTTTACCTACCTCACTTATACACTTAATGATACATAAAATAAGTGATTAAATAAGTGATTAAAACCTTTTATCTATATATGAATCAACCCATGCAGTTGCAGCTATTACGGATAGAGTTAAAAACGAATGATAACTGTGCGAAAAGAATAACAATCAAATTTATTTATACAAAAAAGAAACGTTAGAATGATCAGAAATTACCAAATACAGTATAGTGATGTTACATTTGCAGTGTTGCCAGTCTACAAAGACAGTTAATGCAAAAAGGAGATATGGTTGCAATTGACATACACATGCTCAAGGTATTAAAGCAGAGGTTCGCTGAAAAAAAAATATTAAAAGCCAGCAGCTACAAATACTGCAGCTGCTGACTTTTAATATATGGGCACTTACCTGTCCAGGGAGCCCGCGGTGTCGGCAGCCGAAGCCGATCCGTCCTTCGGCTCCCGGCTGCTGCCGCCGCCATCCTCGGTAATGGAATGAGGAAGGTCACCGCAATCACCGCAGTGATCTATGCCAGGAAGTGGGAGCAAATACCTGTATTAGACAGGTATCTGCTCCCTCCTCCCCCCTGAAAGGTGCCAAATGTGACACCGGAGGGGGGGAGGAATCCAAAAAGTGGAAGTTCCATTTTTGGGTGGAACTCCACTTTAAGGCAATTTCTAGGATAGAAAATAGTTAGAGAAAAGAAAAGAGACATATAGATATATAGACAGCTCTTACGTGACCATACTCCATCTAGACCCTGAGCCCAAGAGAGATATGCCAGGATTCCGCCATCGATGTTGGAGTTCCGCTCTTCCAAGGCAGAGGAGTATGAAAACATCGCAGCACAGGCACTCATGGTCCAGATGTGGAGTCTCATAGGCACCAGGATTGCTTTGCTATCTCAAGTCTACCTCGATGGGTTCCGGCGTGTTCAAGAAAGGAAGAGGAGGCCTCAGTGGTGGTGGGGAAGGGTCGGGGCTTCTGGACTGTTGTGGGTGGGTACAGGATCATTGAGGGAGGGCATAAGTTCAAGAATGAACTTCAGGGGGAACTGATGTGGAAATATTGAAATTAATATTTACAGTATACAAGGAGCTTCAAGGGAACCGTTGTGAGGACTTTCTAATTAAATTACCATAGAGGTTTAACGGTGGGTATGGATATATGTATATTTTATAGGAACATGTGTACTTAATATCTTTGGGTTTAATCATGAGAGGTGGGCCTAGTTACTGTTTTTGGTATCTCAAAAGACCAACGTCTTTTGGTCTGTTATCTGCATAGTAAATAAGTTACACTATTGTTCTTTGGGACGAGGAGCAGACATTGTGGTTCTACCTGATCACAAGTCCTTGAAATGATAATTTATGTTATATCAAAGAGGGTTGACTGTTGTAAATCTTAACACAGGTAATCAGGTTTTCAGACAGAGAGGCACCTGGGATAGCCTCTTGCTTGTGTGGGAAGCATGAGACTTAAATTTCAGCCAATCAGGATTCAATGCCACTTCTGAACCAATGAGGTGGTCCAGAGTAGTGATTGGTAGGAATGGGTGATTGAGGGAACATAAAAACCAAAGCCTAGGGATGGTAGCTCTCTTGGGCTCAAGGTCTAGATGGAGTATGGTCACGTAAAAGCTGTCTATGTATCTATATGTTTATTTGCTTTTCTCTAACTATTTTCTATCCTAGGATTTGCCTTAATATTTTGATAGCGTGTGTATGTTGATTGTAACCATATCTCCTTTTTGCATTAACTATCTTTGTAGACTGGTAACACTGCATATGTAACATCACTATACTATATTGGGTAATTTCTGATTATTCTAATGTTTCTTTTTTTGTATAAATAAGTTTGATTGTTATTCTTTTCGCACAGTTATTCATTTTTAATTCTATCCGTAATAGCTGAAACTGCATGGGTTGATTCATATATAGATAAAAGGTTTTAATTACTTATTTTATCTATCATTAAGTGTATAAGTTAGGTAGGTAAACATCGCCATAACACCGTCCACCTAAACTGACAGGCAAAGCTAGAAGAGCATTAATCAGAGAAACAGCCAAGAGGCCCATGGTAACTCTCTGCAGAGATCCACAGCTCAAGTGGGAGAATCTGTCCACAGGACAACTATTAGTCGTGCACCCCACAAATCTGGCCTTTATGGTATGGAAAAGTAGCAAGAAGAAAGCCATTGTTGAAAGAAAGCCATAAGACATCCCGCTTGCAGTTTGCCTGAAGCTATGTGGAGGACACAGCAAACATGTGGAAGAAGGTGGTCTGGTGAGATCAGACCAAAACTGAACTTTCTGCCCTAAAAGCAAAATGCTATGTGTGGTGGAAAAATAACACTGCACATTACCCTGAACAACTATCCCCACCGTGAAACATGGTGGTGGCAGCATTATGTTGTGGGGATGCTTTTCTTCAGCAGGGACAATTGTTTGGCAGGATGGAAGGAGCCAAATACAGGGCAATCTTAGAAGAAAGCCTTTTAGAGTCTGCAAAAGACATGAGACTGAGGTGGAGGCACTTAAGCTGCACTTAAAGTGTATTGTGTGTATATATATGCATCCCGGGTGTTGTATATATATATATATATATATATATATATATATATATATACACTGTATTCAGTTTAGCTAGATCCTGTTCTTCTCTTCCTAATATACTGACAGGCAGGCAGGCAGGCAGGTGTTTTTACAGTATTTCCAGTTAGTGTGCTGTATACCCTGCACAGTTGCACCTACAGTATAGCTACCTGAAGCCAGGTGCTTGTGTAGGCTCTTGATGTATTTCCAGTTACTGTACTGTGTACCCTACACAGTTGCACCTACAGTATAGCTACCTGAAGCCAGGTGCTTGTGTAGGCTCTTGACGTATTTCCAGTTACTGTACTGTGTACCCTGCACAGTTGCACCTACAGTATAGCTATCTGAAGCCAGGTGCTTGTGTAGGCTCTTGACGTATTTCCAGTTACTGTACTATGTACCCTGCACAGTTGCACCTACAGTATAGCTACCTGAAGCTAGGTGCTTGTGTGGGCTCTTGACGTATTTCCAGTTACTGTACTGTGTACCCTGCGCAGTTGCACCTACAGTATAGCAACCTGAAGCCAGGTGCTTGTGTAGGCTCTTGAAGTATTTCCAGTTAGTGTACTGTGTACCCTGCACAGTTGCACCTACAGTATAGCTACCTGAAGCCAGGTGCTTGTGTAGGCTCTTGATGTATTTCCAGTTACTGTACTGTGTACCCTGCACAGTTGCACCTACAGTATAGCTACCTGAAGCCAGGTGTTTGTGTGGGCTCTTGACATATTTCCAGTTATTGTACTGTGTACCCTGCACAGTTGCACCTACAGTATAGCTACCTGAAGCCAGGTGCTTGTGTAGGCTCTTGACGTATTTCCAGTTACTGTACTGTGTACCCTGCACAGTTGCACCCACAGTATAGCTACCTGAAGCCAGGTGCTTGTGTGGGCTCTTGACGTATTTCCAGTTACTGTACTGTGTACCCTGCACAGCTGCACCTACAGTATAGCTACCTGAAGCCAGGTGCTTGTGTAGGCTCTTGAAGTATTTCCAGTTACTGTACTGTGTACCCTGCACAGTTGCACCTACAGTATAACTACCTGAAGCCAGGTGCTTGTGTAGGCTCTTGATGTATTTCCAGTTATTGTACTGTGTACCCTGCACAGTTGCACCTACAGTATAGCTACCTGAAGCCATGTGCTTGTGCAGGTGTTCTCATACTAATAATACTACAGGCAGGTAGTTGATTCTGCTAGCTGCGGTATAATCGGTATATATATACACCCCAGTTTTGTGCAGCTACATCTCACTGCAGGCTAATAGTATGTCTGGAAGGCCAACAAGGAGAGGCAGACAGTCAAAAGCCAATAAAAAAGGGCAAGCAGGCTCTGTGTCTAGAGGCAACAGTGCTGGTCGTGGACACGGTGCATCCTCATCAGCACGTGGCCGTGGGACACGCTTGGCCTTTTTTCGGCAGCTGGCCGTGTTGAGCCGCAACATGTGGAAGACTT
The DNA here is from genome assembly GCA_037952925.1 of Lithobates clamitans. Classification (NCBI taxonomy): domain Eukaryota; kingdom Metazoa; phylum Chordata; class Amphibia; order Anura; family Ranidae; genus Lithobates; species Lithobates clamitans. The sequence continues at coordinate 3,708,814 of JBBGZY010000100.1, read as the reverse complement.
GGTCGAGTGGATGACCAAGCCATCCTCATCCTCTCTCACCCAGGCTCAGGGTACTTTGTCTGGCAAAGCAGCTGCCAACGCGACTTCTTCCTTCGGCTCAATGGCATCAGTGACTCCTTCCCTAGTCCCACCATGTCCTCCTGAGGAGTCCCCCGAACTGTTTGACCACAGTGTTGGGTACATGCTCCAGGAGGATGCCCAACGTTTTGAAGGCTCCGATGATGGTACTCAGCTAGAGGAAGGCAGTAACGTGAGCCCAGACAGAGGGGGTGCCCAAGAAGGACAGCATTCTGGCAGTCATGTTGCCCCTGCTGCAGCATACTGCCAGGTTTGCTCCAGTGATGAGGAGGGAGGGGATGATGAAGTCACTGACTCCACGTGGGTGCCTGATAGGAGAGAGGAGGAGGAGGAGGCACATCACCAACGAGGCAGGATGCCCTCCAGGGGCCAGCCTAAGGGCAGCACACTGACTGCATCACACCGCAGAGCTCCGCATGTGCAGGGCGCTGCTGTCTCTGCGCGTTATTCCAAAAGTTCTTTGGTGTGGGCCTTTTTTGAGACGAGTGCATCAGATCACACCGCTGATATTTGCAACATATGTCTCAAGCGTATCTCGCATGGCCAAAACATCTCCCGCTTGGGCACCACATGCTTGACCAGACATATGTTGACCTGCCATGCAGTTCGTTGGCAAGCGTATCTAAAAGACCCACACCAAAGAACAAAGAGAACCTCTCCTTGCTCCTCATCAGCCGGGATCTCCAAACCCACTATATCTTCAGTCCTCTCTGAGACCTGCACTGAGAGAAATGAAGGTGTAGAATTAGGTGTGTCACAGCCAAGTACTTGCGGGCAATCTGATATCGGTACACCAACGTCAGATTGTATTTCCCTGCCCTAGCTGCTGCACCACAGAAAGAAGTTCGCTCCCAGCCATCCACATGCCCAGTGGTTGAATGCAGGCTTGGCAAAATTGCTAGCACTTCAACTGCTACCTTTTCAGTTGGTAGACTCTGCCCCCTTCCGTGAGTTTGTGGAATGTGCGGTTCCTCAGTGGCAGGTTCCCAAACACCACTTTTTCTCACGGAAGGTGATTCCAGCTCTCTACCGGCATGTGGAAGGCAATGTCTTGGCCTCGCTGGACGGGGCGGTTAGTGGTAAGGTGCACATTACTGCTGACTCATGGTCCAGCAGGCATGGACAGGGACGTTAACTAAGTTTCACGGCGCATTGGGTGACTCTGCTGGCAGCTGGGAAGGATGCAGTACAAGGTGCAGTAGTGTTGGAGGTTGTTCCACCACCACGCCTCCAAAATGCCACTACTGGTGATTTTGACACACCTCTCTCCTCCACCCCCTCCTCTTCTTCTTCCTCCATGGCCTCTTCCTGTGCTTTGTCCTCGGAACCAGCGGTGCTCCGTAGGCGTTCAAGGGGCTACACAAGTACGCAGGCCAAAAGATGCCATGCGATGCTTGAGCTGGTGTGCTTGGGGGACAGGAGCCTGCAGGGGCAGGTTTAGAGGTGGTTGACGCCACACCAACTTAAGTCAGGAATGGTGGTTTGCGACAATGGCACCAACATCCTCAGACAGGGACATCTGACCCATGTGCCCTGTTTGGCTCACATCCTTGACTTGGTGGTGCAGTGGTTCTTGGGAAGGTACCCGGGCTTACAGGATGTCCTGAGGCAGGCCTAACCGCCTAATCTGTGACATACCCACCAGGTGGAACTCAACGTTGGCCGTGCTGCAGCGGCTGCACACGCAGCAGAGGGCCATCAATAAGTAGAAAAATGAGGGGAATAACTGCACTATGGTGAAATACATAAACAATAACAATTAAAGCCGCGATTCATCCATGTAACACAAACACAGTGAAATTAAATGAGAAAAAAGGGGGGTTGAATTGCGCTAAAACAGATTGGTGATCATACACATCATCACCAAACCAAATATTTAGAAGTAAGAGAAGAGTTCCCCTTTAGTGTATACATAATATACAAAACACATGTCAAATGAATAATCAATCCAAAAATAAAATGTTTAAAGTGATAATAAAAAGTCCATGTATAAAAAAGAAATAAATCACTCAAGTGATATAAAAGTATCTTAAAAAAAGTTCCAAAAAAACATAAATTCTTGCTGTGAGAAGAAAAAAGCGTGCTTGCTCCACCACCATGAAATCAGACTGGCCGCTTACCAGAAACTCATGATCCCCCGTTACAGAGGATCAGAGAAAGCACTTTGTTAATACTGCTTCGAACCATGACCAATGGATCAGAGACCTTATACCGAGATGGGACATCAAAGACTGCAGGGTCAGGCTAAGGATGTTCACACTGACAGGTACTCAGACATCAGCCCAATGTTAGTAGACAATAGTAGGCATGTAGTGTAGTCTGGAGCGCTGGCAGAATGCTCATAGACAGCCCGTCCTACTGGACACAACAGCAGCAATGGGAGGTGACGAGAACACATCTCTCTGCCCTACGCAGTGTTTCGTGATAGAGTCACATCATCCAGGCCCTCATTGAAGGGCCATCAATGAGTACCTGTGCGACTATGGCACCAGGACAGGGTCAGGGGAGCTTGTTTTTTTTCCCCACGACAGAGTGCCATGATCAGGGATGCATGCACTGTCCTGTCACCATTTGAGGAGGCCACGAGGATGGTGAGCAGTGACAGTGCATGCATCAGTGACACTGTCCCCCTTGTCCACCTGTTGGAGCACACGCTGCGTGGAATAATGGACAGGGCACTTGAGGCAGAACAGAGGCAGGAAGAATAGGACTTCCTTAGCTCTCAAGGCCCCCTTTATCCAGACAGTGTTCCTGCGTGCTCGCCGATCACACAGGAAGAGGACGAGGAGGAGGAGGATTGTGTCAGCATGGAGGTGGAGCCTGGCACTCAGCATCAGCAGCAGTCTTTAAGGGATCATTTACAGTCCCAAGAAACCCATGGACTTGTACGTGGCTGGGAGGAGGTGGCTGCGGATCATGTCATCCTTAGTGACCCAGAGGACTCCGGACCAAATGCCTCAGCAAATCTATGCTGTATGGCCTCCCTGATCCTGCAAAGCCTGCGGAAGGATCCTCATATTCGTGGTATCAAGGAGAGGTATTGTTACTGGCTGGCAACCCTCCTTGATCCACGTTACAGGAGTAAGGTTGCAGACCTTATCTTGCCGATACAGTGGGAGCAGAGGATGAAACTTCTCTGGGAGGCCTTGCAGAAAGGTCTGTGCAATGCGTTTCAGAGACTGAGAGGTTACAAACTCCTGTTCCTGGACAACGTGTTGTCGAGGCTTCGGTCAGTCAAAGAAGGAGCGGTGGACAAGGTGGCCGTCTGACCGATGCGTTCAGATAATTTTTTAGCTCGCAGCCCCAAGGTATGATCGGTTCCAGCAACCATCGCCAGCGTCTGTTTTACATGGTGCAGGAATACCTAGGGGCAAGATCTGACTTGGACACCTTTCCCACCGAAAATCCTCTGGGTTACTGGGTCTTGAGGATGGATCACTGGCCAGAGCTTGCACAGTATGCAATTGAGCTACTGGCCTGTCCTGCATCCAGCTTACTTTTGGAACGCACATTCCGTGCTGCTGGAGGCTTTGTAACCGATCACAGGGTGCGCCTGTCCACAGACTCGGTCGATCGAGTGACCTTCATAAAAATGAATCAGTATTGGATCACCACCAGATACCAAGCACCTGATGCAGATGTAACCGAATAAATTTTTTTGAACTCTCAGATCCCTTCAAGACTGCCTATGCTGATGCTGAGTGACTATCCTGTTATGCTGAGTGACTATCCTATTCCTCCTCAATGATCATGCTGATAGCTTGTAAGAATATTTTTGTTTCTGGGTGCCGCCACCAGTGGCTAAGGCCCAATTTTTCAGCCCCTGTTTAACAGGGCCGTGTAATTACAATTTTTGATGCAATTCTTTGCAGCAGGGCTCATTCCTGCACTCCAACTAGAGTATCTGTGAGGGGTTGCAGTGTTGTGGCACCAGTGCCTAAGGCCCATTTTTTCAGCCCCTGTTTAACAGGGGCGTGTAAGTACAATTTTTGATGCAATTCTTTGCAGCAGGGCTCGTTCCTGTGCTCCAACTAGAGTTTCTGTGAGGGGTTGCAGTGTTGTGGCACCAGAACCAGTGCCTAAGGCCCAATTTTTCTGTCCCTGTTCAACAGGGACATGTAATTACAATTCTTGATCTAATATTTCACAGCAAGGCCCGTTCCAGCACCCACCAAGAGTAGCTGTGAGGACTTACAGTGTTGTGGCACCAGCACCACCACCACCACCACCAAAGGCCCAATTTTTCTGCCCCTGTTCAACAGGTGCATGTAATTACAATTCTTGATCTAATAATTCACAGCAGGGCCCGTTCCAGCGCCCACCAAGGGTAACTGTGAGGACTTACAGTGTTGTGGCACCAGCACCACCACCATCACCAAAGGCCCGATTTTTCTGCCCCTGTTCAACAGGGGCATGTAATTACAATTCTTGATCTAATATTTCACAGCAGGGCCCTGTGAGGGCTTACAGTATTGTGGCAACACCAACACCTAAGGCCACAATTTCTGCAGAGTATATAGGGCAGGCCCCTACTTTCAAACATCCAACTTACAAACGACTCCTACTTGCAAACGGAAGGAGACAACAGGAAGTGAGATGAAATCTACCCCTAGGAAGGGAAATTCTCTCCTGTAAGAGTTAATATGGGAAAAACGTTTCTCCTTTCCGCTGATGCTTTATCACCAATCCTTGTTTCACTAAAAACCCCAAATTTTCTTAAAACATTTGTCATTGTGACAGAAAGTGAGGTGAAATCTTCTGAAGAGGAGCACAGGCAGCAAAACAAATATCATAGGGGTGATAACCCTTCCCTATGTTTTCCAAAAAGCTTAAAAATAGATTTTTTGGCTGGAGCTACACTTTAAAAATGTACCAGTTCAAAATTACAAACAGATTCTACTTAACAACAAACCTACAGTCCCTGTCTTGTTTGCACCGCCTGTATACTGCTGTCCAGAGTATATAGGGCCTGGGGGCCCCACACCTTTCCTTTTTTTAATTTGGGTGCGGGGTTCCCCTTAATATCCATACAAGACCCAGAGGGCCTGGTAATGGAATAGGGGGGGTACCCATGCCGTCTGTCTCACTGATTTTCATCCATATTGCCAGGACCCGACATTACATTAAAGCCGCAAGCAGTTTTAAATGACTTTTATTACTTTAAAAATGTAATTTTGTGCAGGGACTGTTCTAAGCACGGGAAACATGCGCCACTTTACAGGCATACTATAGACACCCCCCAGGTACGATATTTAAAGGAATATTTCACTTTTTTATTCACTTTAAGCATCATTAAAATCACTGCTCCCGAAAAAACGTCCGTTTTTAAAACTTTTTTTTGCATTGATACATGTCCCCTGGGACAGGACCCGGGTCCCCAAACCATTTTTAGGACAATACCATGCAAATTAGCCTTTAAAATTAGCTTTTGATTTTGAACGTTCGAGTCCCATAGACTTCAATAGGGTTCTAACGTTTGTGCGAACTTTCGGTCCGTTCGCAGGTTCTGGTGCGAACTGAACCAGGGGGTGTTCGGCTCATCCCTAATGAGGACACCCTTTTTTACATGAGCCATTACACTGATGCAATTGCAATCTTAAAGGGCCAAACACCTAATCACGGATAGAGTTTTAGGACATCAAGTGGCACATAGGAGGAGAATATTGTATATAAAAAAGCTGCTTTCAATTACCTTACTAATACAACATCTTCCTAAAGCTGTGAATGCTACCCCTCAGCCCCTGCCATTTTCAGCTACTTTCAGTGTTATAAGTGTCTTATTTCCAGCTCCTTCTAGTGAAGAAAGCATGAATAATGCAAACTTCATTTCCCAATTTGCTATGCAGCCACTTCTGATGAGGTTATAATAGGGGGCATTCTCTACCTCCTTTCTTTCCAGAACATCCTCATCTTCGGCACTACCTGAGCAAGGACAGGAGTCCCAGTAATTATAGACAGATAAGGGCTGTCCTAAAAGTGGGGTGAGGAATATTGTTACTCATACCTTAAGGCTCCATGCACACTGGACGTTAAAATAACGTTATAAAAACCCCAGTAGCTTTGCAGTGAGTCTCTCAACATTTTTTAACATTTTTGCGATAGCATTCATTAGCGTATCCTAGCGTTTTTCCGCTTTAGCGTTTTTTTAGCGTTTTTATTTTTTGTTTTTTTCAATGGATCAAAAACATTAAAAAACGCTGATGAGCCACGTTTTTTGAGCGTTTATCGACATTCATCAGCGTTTGAGTGTTTGGTGTTTTTTGTGGTCAGAAAAACGATTCCTGAACGCGATTTTATGGCGTTCAGAAAACAGTCCATAAACTCCACTGCTGATAAACATCAGACAAAAACGTCCATGTGTGCATGGACACATAGGATAACATAGAGGGGAGTTTATGGGCTGTTTAAAAAAACGCCCAAACTCCCAAAAACGGACATTTATGACCTTCTGTGTGCATGGAGCCTAAGACTTTTCCAGAGGATTGTTTATTATAAATAGTTGAAGCAGCTTCCAACTTCAGAGTGTTCAGATAAAGTGGTGGTAAACCCTTAAATATACCCAGTGAAGTGACTTGCCTCGGATGATACACAGAAATGAAACAAATCCTCCTTCATAAGCTGTACCTGTTTATGTGCAGCCCTCTATCCTCTACAGCCCTCTATCCTCTGCAGCCCTCTATCCTCCTACAGTCTTCCAAAGCACACATTTTACACAGCATCTCTCAGCAGCAGAAAGCAGGGGATCTTGAATCACACACACTGCAGAGCCTGAGCACAGAGCTCCATGAAATCTGATTGGAAGGGAGGGACACACCTCCTGTAGAGGTGAGGGTATAAGTCATCTGCTATGTGCTGGGGATAGGGCTTTCTTTTGGTATTAATTGATCACCGCTGTTATTTTTTTTTTTATTGTTTGCAAAATAAACGATAAAGACTAACATTTTTGAAAAAAAACCTATATTTTCTACTTTCTGTTATAAAACATATCCAATAAAATCTAATTTCTTCATGAATTTAGGCCAAAATGTATTTTGCTACACGTCTTTGGTAAAAAAAGAAGCCCAAAAGTGTATATTGATTGTTTTCTGATGTACTGACAAGCTCATTTCTTGGCTCTTAAAATGCCAGGACAGTACAAATATCCCCCAAATGACCCATTTTTGTAAAATAGACAGCCTGAGCTATTTAGTAGAAGGCATGGCAAGTATTTTGAAAGTGTCATTTTTTGTCACATTTTTTTAGAAAATTAAGAAATTTAATAAAAATGTGTTTTTCACAATATTTTTTTACATACTGGGGGTCATTTACTATAGCGTCAAAAAATTCTCCTGCGATACCAAAAAATAACTCTCAAAAAAGGCCAAGAAGACTTCAACTCTCAGAAAGTCAGCACTAATGCAAATGGAAAGCAGCGCTATTGCGGCAATAATGCCTGTCAGATCACATATGCTGGAATAGTGGAAGTCAGTGGGGCTCGAACCTGCAAAATCCAAAGTTCTCACTGAAGGCTTATATGCAAGTTCTTTGCCATAAAAAGTGTTTGGAGACCCGGGTTCTGCCCCAGGGGACATGGATAAATGCCAAATTTTTTTTTAAAAACGGCTGTTTTTTCTGGAGCAGTGATTTTAATAATGCTTTGAGTGAAACAATAAAAGTGTAATATTCCTTTAAATTTCATACCTGGGGGTGTCTATAGTATGCCTGTAAAGGGGCGCATGTTTCCCGAGTTTAGAACAGTCTGACAGCAAAATGACATTTGAAAGGTAAAAAAGTTATTTAAAACTACTCGCGGCTATACTGAATTGCCGGCTCGACAATACACATAAAAGTTCATTGATAAAAACTGCATGGGAATTCCCCAAAGGGGAACCCCGAACCAAAATTTAAAAAAAAATGACGTGGGGGTCCCCCTAAATTCCATACCAGGTTCTTCAGGTCTGGTATGGATATTAAGGGGAACCCCGGCCAAAATTAAAAAAAAAAATTGGCGTGGGGTCCCCCTCAAAATCTATACCAGACCCTTCAGGTCTGGTATGGATTTTAAGGGGAACCCCGCGCCAAAATTTTTAAAAAAATGGCGTGGGGTACCCCCAAAAATCCATACCAGACCCTTATCCGAGCATGCAACCTGGCAGGCCGCAGGAAAAGAGGGGGGGACAAGAGAGCGCCCCCCCCCTCCTGAACCGTACCAGGCCACATGCCCTCAACATTGGGAGGGTGCTTTGGGGGTAGCCCCCCAAAGCACCTTGTCCCCATGTTGATGAGGACAAGGGCCTCATCCCCACAACCCTGGCCCGGTGGTTGTGGGGGTCTGCGGGCAGGGGGCTTATCGGAATCTGGAAGCCCCCTTTAACAAGGGGACCCTCAGATCCCGGCCCTCCCCCCTGTGTGAAATGGTAAGGGGATACAAAAGTACCCCTACCATTTCACCAAAAAAATGTCAAAAATGTTAAAAATGACAAGAGACAGTTTTTGACAATTCCTTTATTTAAATGCTTCTTCTTTCTTCTATTTTCTATCTTCTTTCATCTATCTTCCTTCGGTTTCTTCCTCCATCTTCTTCTTCTTCTGGTTCTTGTTCTTCTGGTTCTTGGACAGGATATATGGTGCTACATTTAGCAATGGGATTTTAAGGGCCCTGCTCATAGGAGCTTACAATCTAAAATTAGACAAAACCTTAGAGTGGACACAGCTTTAATTTCTGTGTATTAACAGTCATTCTTACAAAGCATTCCCACATAATATTACAAAAGACTTATTCAAAACACCCACCACCAGCCCACAATCCACACATACATACATTGGTGACCATGTTCTGCTGGAAGCTGCATTTCGGTGTACACGATTAAACAAGATAAAAAAAAAAAGAGTAGGTCAGCAGATGCTTCCAAACGATGTTTGCATGATCAGACAGGAACAATACACACACAAGATTGACAGCATGGCCACATAAACCCACTTTTGATTGAAAAAATGCACAAGAATTTCATCAAATCTCCCAATAGCATTCCTTCTCCCCCACAAACCACAGCAAAAAATCTGACCTTCTCAGGCCAAACGAACCCCCCCTACTGCAGGCCTTTATATAAGAGAGGTTGTATTGTTAGCACACTGACACACCCAATAGAAGTACACACCCACCAGTATCTTTCAATGTCTCTTCATGTATGTCTAAAGTGATTGCACCTGATGGGCAGGAACACATTATAGTGTTTGCAACTCTGTTAGCCCTTGGCTATGTGCATCAAATCTCCAACTACAGGACAAAGATCAAAGTCCATTTGCATCCACATAAACAAAGCAACAGTTTTCTAAGCATATGTACCCGTGCAGTGTAAACCCTAAAATTTGAATTGTCCAAGTCCCTGGGCATGATTAGTGCTAATAAACATTAACATCAGTCCCTGGCTGCAATGAGCTTCCAATATAAAGTCCAAAATTAACGTTCTTACATTAGAACCTATTTCGACAGGAGACAAATAAAATGCCAGCATGTCTTTGGATTGTGGTGAGAAACCCACACAGGGATAACATATACATTTCAACACAAGGATTAGCATGTTGGGGAATTGAACCAACATCCCAGGTGCTGCAAGACAGAACTGCTACCCACTTACCCACCAGGCATCCCTACACATGTTCTCTGCATCTCTGTGGTGTGAACTAGCCCTAAGTCCATAGCCATGCTCAGTGTCACAAGCAATATACAATAAATTGGCCTAAGTATTGGGATGCCTGCCTTTAAACGCACATGAACTGCAATGGCATCCCAGTATTAGTATTGGGTTCAAAACTCATTTGGCCCACCCTTTGCAGCTATAACAGCTTCAACTCTTCTTGTCCACAAGGTTTAGGAGTGTGTCTATGGGAATGTTTGATCATTCTTCCAAGTGCATTTGTGAGGTCAGGCACTGATGTTGGACGAGAAGGCCTGACCTACAGTCTCCTCTCTAATTCATCCCCAAGGTGTTCTGTTGTGTTGAGGTCAGGACTCTGTGCAGGCCAGTCAAGTTCCTCCACCCCAAAATCACTCATCCATGTCTTTATGGACCTTGCTTTGTGCACTGGTCCAAATGATTTGGTGGAGGGGTAATTATGATGTGGGTTGTTTTTCAGGGGTTGGGCTTGGCCTCTTAGTTCCAGTTGTGAACTCTTAAGGCATCAGCATACCAAGACATTTTGGACAATTTCATGCTCCCAACTTTGTGTGAACAGTTTGGGGAAATACATGTTTGCACACCAGTGCACAAAGCAAGGTCCATAAAGACATGGATGAGCAAGTTTGGGGTGGGGAAACTTGACTGGCCTGCACAGAGTCCTGGCCTCAACCCGATAGAACACCCTTTGGCTGAATTAGAGTAGAGACTGCGAGCCAGGCCTTCTCATCCAACATCAGTGCCTGGCCTCACAAATGCACTTCTGGAAGAATGATCAAACATTCCCATAGGCACACTAAACCTTGTGGACAGCCTTCCCAGAAGCTGTTCTAGCTGCAAAGGGTGGACCAAATCAAATTTTAACCCTACGGACTAAGACTGGGCTGCCATTAAAGTTCATGTGTGTGTAAAGGCAGGTGTCCCAATACTTTTGGCTAAATAGTGTATCTGGAAAAGACTTTCAATGGTGGTGGAACCCTCCTACACATAACTACTACATTTAGACATAGTTATAGGACCTGGGAGATGAGACAACTTCTTCACATGCAGTAACATGGTTGGGATTTGAACCCAGACCCGCAGGGATACTAAGCAGAAGTTCTGACCTCTAAGCCACAGAGCTGCCACATGTGAGACCCTCTTACACATAACTACACATAAATACACATAAAAACACATACATACTGCATTTCTATGGACATACAAGTGATGGAATTACATTACTCAAGAGTTATTCTTCTTGATTTATTCTGTGATATTTGGTGTTTTTTTGTGGGTGAGAGTAGAATATTACCATCAAATTTTTGGGAATTACATTTTGATTTCTGATGTTGGTACACATATCACATTTTTTGGGCTCAAATTATGAATATTTGGAAATAATAAAAAGCACAAAAAAATGTGATTCATTTTAAATTTGCATCAGCAATGGTATTGTTTGTGGATTATAAAGACACCTGTGTGAGTTTAGGTTAAAGATTGTTGTGAGATGAAGAGTAAGAAGTGAAAGTGACAGAGAAAAATATATTTTATCAAAACATCAAAACATTCCACATTGTAGCATTCTTAAAATCTAAATATTTTAAGTAGAAGCAACAATGTTGCAAAGGAAAATTTATTTCATAGAAAGATACATTTCATCTCAACATTAAAGCGGGGGTCCACCTATCTATCCGTTTTTTTGTTTTTTTTTTGGAGTTCATTCACAAACTTTTCTTCTCATGATTATCTACTCACATGTTCTGTGTAATAAGTCCGCCTGTGCCCGATTTCGTTGTAAAGAATAACTTATAAAATTCACTGAAGGCGGTTTCCATCTTCATTGTGGGCATTTGAAGCCCACAAGCATGTATTTCCTGGATGCGGTGAATGCTGTGCTCCCAGCATTCACCGAGATGTTGTGATGACGCTGTTGCACAATGCATGCTGGGAAGCCTGAGACTAGCTCCCAGGGGACTGTGGGAGGTCTGGGAGAGGCTAGAAACACGCCTACTCCCATGGGAGGAAAACCAGGAAGTGCTAAGAAGATTAGAAAAAAAAAGGTAATTACGGCGATTTAAATTTTTTTACACAGCATGTCAGCATCTAGGTAAGGAAGAGAATGCATAGAGATAATGTTCAAAATTTGGGTGGAACCCTGCTTTAAAAGGTTTTTTTGTGAAAGTTAGAATTGTTCCATTAGAATCAGTGACTGAAACTTCATTTGGACTAAATTAGAGCAGATTTTAACTTCCAAAAAATGTTCTCTAATTAGCTCTCATTTTGGTATTTACTATAGCTCCAGGTAAAAATGACACTGGAGATAAAATGAGAGTTATTTTCAGGTCTGAGCATGCTCAGTTGTGTTGGCACCTAGTTGTCCAAAACAGGGAATTTTTCACTTTTCAGACTTTTAAAGATATTTCAGTGTAGAAATCACTTTTTCACACAGTTTAAAAGCAGATAATCTTTAAATAATATACCGCATATTTCAGTACCATTTAGACAATTATATCATGTTCTAAACATTATTTCCATGTGCAATTCTCTAGGTTTTAGCAGAGTAAGGTTTTGGGCACTATTTAGATTCAAGGAGCTAAAGTAAATTCGATTTTGGGAGAATTTTCTCACCAGCGCTATAGTGAATACAGTTTTAGCGCGAATTAGCGCTATTAGCGCTAATTCATGCTAAATTGCCGCGAATTAGCGCTAATTCGCGGCAATTTGCGCGAATTAGCGCTATAGTAAATGACCCCCACTGTCACCAGTGCAGTACAACGTCATCATTTGACTGGTGTGGTATGATCAGGGATACTGACTGGTGACAGTATGGCAAAAAACAAATCATTTTTTATTTCATTTTTTAAACATAGTGACACTGTTCTACTCTGGGGGGGGGGGGGGGGTACCATGTGATAGCTGTGGGCCAATTACAGCATCACAATGCTAAACATAGCTGTTGTGAATGAAACCCATTCACACCAATTGTGTTTACATTGGGATGTGTGATCGCATAGTGATCACGTAATGAGTGGCTGGGTACCGGGAGCGGCAATCCTGCATGTCCAATGGACACAGTGGTCATGGGAGCAGCACGCTGCATGCCCCAGGGGACGCTCCAGTGCGTATGTACCGGGCGATGTATGGGTACGTCACCTGGCCTGCAGCTGCCACCCACCCACAGAAAATCTACTGTGGGCAGACGGAAAGTGGTTACTCTATTAGGCTGGATTCACACCTATGCATTTTTAGTGCTTTTTGCATTTTCCAGATTTGCACTACAGAACGTGTTCCATAGGAACCCATGTTAAATGGACTGTGGGGCAAATCTGCAAAATGCAAAAAGCACTAAAAATGCATAGGTGTGAATCAGGCCTAAGGAGGGAGTTTTGCCGATAGCAGAGAGAGTAGCAATTAGAGAATAACCAGACTCTGCACTTTGGGTTCAGGTTATTAGACATTACAATGAGATGTGATTTGTTCATTTTTCATTCTGAAATGTATAACCACTTTAAGCTTTGAAATTGAAAGCTAGAAGCTGATTGGTTGCCATAGACTTCTGTTTCATATTTTGGCTGCTCCAGCCTTAGTAAATTCCCTGAACAGTGCACAGATGATAGAAAAAAATTATTTGCATTTTTATTCATTTAAGTCAATCTGGCTTCCAACTCCTCATGATTTTCAGCAACTGGAGAAAATTTAGCATAGGAAAGAAAATATTGCAATTAAGTTATGTTTTTATAGATTGGTAATTTGTAGTTAACTATGAAAGTCTTGCAAGGACAGATATAAATATACAACTGGAGAAGCCTCTTCTCTTAAAAAACATTCACTCGAGATGGAACAGAGTGGGAGCATCCATGCATTAAATTACTAATAAATTAAATATAAATTAAGGTTTGAACTTGATGGACTTTTTTTAACCTCAATTACTATGCAAGTATGTAAACATCTGATTCATAATTAAGGAGTACTACAACATATTTAAGCAAACAATACCTTTGACATCAAAATAAAACATACTGTATATTGTTTATAGTACATTATTTTAAAATTCATAACTTCAGTATACTATGTAAATAGAGTGTGTGAAAAGAAGTTTAATTTATAAATCTTATTTTGTTTTACTTCGTAGACTGTTGGTAATGAGTGTAGCAAGGTCTCTGGCCTTGTCCAGTCTAATGAGGACCTCCAAAGCCAAAGATAGCTGACATCCTTCAATATGTAGTGGGTTGTGAGGCATAGGGGGTGCAAAGATGATGGAAGTCATTGGGCGCCAGACACTTCTTGGATGTAAAAGAGGTTTTATTTCTTTTGACAGTCTTTTTTGTATTTTTGTGGGAAAGAGGGTTAGGGCCAGGACCCCCTTAAGTAGTTATAGATTCAATTGGCAGACTCTGAGACTTCAATAGGAGGACAGCCATGCAGGGAAAGTCCCCAGCAAGGCTCCACTTCTGCACATGCAGAAATGTTGTCTCCTCCTATGGTAACAGTCTTTAACAGTTCCTAACTCAAACGTAACAGTCCTTTCCGCTCCACTACAACTGCCTCTTGTAGTTCTTCAACACTGAGCTCCAGATCCCTCACTAGACCCTCTGATTCACTGACTCTGAATCCCTTGAGCTCCTCCAAGGTTGGCAGTGGTATCTCCCTCAAGCGTCACTCCTGCTTGGGACCCTGACTTGATCACCATCTGAAGTTTCCCAATTCTCCACCGTGCCCATTCGGAAAGAATATGGTTCCTGTACTTTCTTAAGTTACTCACTGTGGTTCCTGGTAAAGGCGGTCAGTCCCTTTGTATCGACAGCTTCCCTTCTACCTCCGACCACTGAAGAGTTCTCCGGTCGACAGAACCGTCGCTTTTGGTTGGACTGCAAGCCGCAGCCCCAACCCTGCGTTGCCCTCCTACTTCTGGATAGGCCCTCACAAAGCCCGACAGCCAGATGCCCCTGGGATAGGCCCAATCTTTGGCCTAGCAGCCTGAGGCATACGACACACGTCCACCCAGACAGCCGTACAGGTGGCACAAAACCTAGATCACCTGACCTCATCCAAATGTATAGGTTCTCTCAGCAGGCCAAGGGATTCAAGAAAACCCCTGCTCATTGGCTGAGATACCCATATACCCATAACCTGACCTTGGGTTGCCCTTCTCATATCCAGTACCACCAAGCACCCGGCCATCTAGTGGTAGAAAAGAGCAACAAGGCCAAACTTAGGGAGAAATCAATAGTTCTCTATCAATCGACCAAGATAACTACTTTTGGCAAGCAAATTTGTGAGGAGCTCCCTGACTAAACTCCAGGGTGCTACATGAGTTTTTATACTTGACCATTATACTTTCAAACATATTAAACATGGAGGAAAAGGAAACCTTCAAGTTTCCTTTACCACTCACCTTCCTAAGATAAAACAACACTCCCCCTCCCCCTTCCCATCCCAAAGTGCCATACTTTTCAAGTACTTGCCACAATAGCCTGCTGCAATGTTTATATTCTTTGGGCTGGCTTCCTAATCTGATGTCTGTACAATCTGATGTCTATACATGCACAGTAGAGCCCTGTAGACTTCATTGGGGTTGGGAGACACATTAGCGCCCATTCATCTTACAGAACTACAGAAGTCTTTGGGGCTCTACAGCACAGTGTAGACATACTGTAAGATAAAGAAGCTGACTGCAAAACAAAACCAGAGAAATTCCCTGCTCAACTTAACGACCAGCTTGCGAACAAGCAAATGTTCCTTTCTAACAGTATGCGTTAACAAAAGGGGTTTAGTCTGCACACATTTGCAAATAAATGCGTAAGCTGCAGAGCCCCATCAAGGCACCCCAGTATTTTCTGTAGTCCTAACTCAAAATTTTAGGAGCCTCCACAGTGGAAGCACATGCATTATAATGGATGGGCAGGTGAGCCTGGAGGGAGCACACCCCTCCCCAAGGGCACAGGGGCACACTGGACACCCAGCACAAAGCACTATGGTAGGAAAGATGTCCACTACGTCCCCTCACCAATATTTCAACAGTACAAACAAATGGCCACTGCCCTCACCTATAACTGGCCTTTGCAGCAAGGAGCACATAGAAGGGCAACGCATGCAAAACAAAACCAGAGAAATTCCCTGCTCAACTTACCGACTAGCCTACAAACAACCAAATTTTCTAACTGTCTAACAGTATGCATTAACCACTTCAGCCCCAGAGGATTTGGCAGCTCAATGCCCGGAGGACTTTTTACAATTTGGCACTGCGCTTCTTTAACTGGTAATTTCGCAGTCATGCAATGTTGTACCCAAACGAAATTTTCGTCCTTTTTTTCCCCACAAATAGAGCTTTCTTTTGATGGTATTTGATTGCCTCTGCAATTTTTATTTTTTGTGATATAAATGGAAAAAGACTGAAAATTTTGAAAAAAAATTATATTTTCTACTTTTCGTTATAAAAAAAATTTAATAAACTACATTTTAGTCATGCATAAAATGGCAGGGCAGTACAAACCCCCCCCCCCCCCCAAATGACCCCATTTTGGAAAGTAGACACCCCAAGGAAATTGCTGAGAGGCATGTTGAGCCCATTGAATTTTTTTTTTTTGTCACAAGTGATTGAAAAATGACAAAAAAAAAATTACACAAAGTTGTCACTAAATGATCTATTGCTCAAACATGCCATGGGCATATGTGAAATTACACCACAAAATACATTCTGCTGCTTCTCCTGAGTTTTGGGAGCCTAGCCATGTACAGGACCCCGAAAACCAAGCACCGCCTTGAGGCTTTCTAAGGGAGTAAAATGGTGATTTCACTTCCTCACTACCTATCACAGTTTTGGAGGCCATGAAATGACAAGATAGCACAACCCCCCCCAAATGACCCCATTTTGGAATGAAGACACTTCAAGCTATTTGGTGATAGACATGTTGAGTCAATGGAATATTTTATATTTTGCCACAAGTTTTGGGAAGATTACAATTTTTTTTTTTTTTTACACAATGTTGTCACTAAATGATATATTGTTCAAACATGGCATGGTTATATGTGGAATTACACCCCAAAATACATTCTGCTGCTTCTCCTGAGTAAGGGGGATACCACATGTGAGAGAAAAAGGTATATAATAAGGCCTGCAAAACACCCACTCAGCACCAGATCAATCCCACAGTTCTATGTGCAGTGCATACACTGAAGAAAATATATATGAAACTTTAAAATATGATACCCAAAATATTAAAACGATAATATACAGCTGTTTAAGAAGGAAGATAAACATAAACACAATAGTATAAGAAAGATCAAACAGTCCAATCATTGGATCATTAAGATACTAAAAACAGCGCTGAAATTAAAATGATAACAATATCAAAACATGTGAGCAACACCACAGTTATAAGTCTCTATATAGTAGGTGATAGTGAGGACAGTTCAAAGGCTTTTATAGGTGTAGAAACACTGATGTTCTAGCGTGCACCTTTCACCAGAGAACAGATAAAAGTATTTCACCTCGTGATGCACACTCTCCCAGGGGGTCAAACTCACCAGAAGCCTCTAATAAAAAAGCATTGAGTAAAGGTGTTCATCATACACTTAAATACTGGGTCCTCATCATCAGCAAGGTCCACTGGCAAAGGGGCTCCAAATATACCATAAAACACAAGAGTGACAGCATATAGCATAATCCTTTTATTTATGTAAACTTCTCCAATACAGCAGAGGTCGCCTTAATCCTAACTACGTACATTGTAACAAAATTAAGCAAGCATATAGAATGGCCCAGAGGGCACTGTCACCATATTCCGCCGTCCAAGATGGAGTGTGCATTTACCTGCAGACACTGCACTAACTTCCTGGTAGATGGTAGTGGACGGTGGAGCGCAAGCATCACTTCCGGGATGTCGTGTAGGTCACACCCTGACTGGTTTCGTCATTACGGACTTTCACAGAGGGCGTCGTCAAGATAAATAAACCCGTGCTGCAGCTGAATGGTGTACCTGCTAAGCAAATGATGGTTAACAATAAAACAAACATTACAGTATAACATACCATACCTGCAGAGAGAGAACGATAGATATAGAACAATAGTGAGCGAACAGTAGAGCAGACAGTAGAGAGTGAACATAAGAGAGAGAACAATAGAGAGAGAAGAAAAATACAACCACAACTATTTTTGGATTTTTTATTTTATATTTTTTTGTGTTATTTGGTGGGGCTTTTTTTCACTTTTTTCACTTTTATAAAAACTGTACAAAAACTGTAAACTGAATTTTGCAGATTAGGGTCTCTCAAAATGTAATGGCCATCACATCTTTCGAGACCCCGAGACCCTGTGTTAGTGTGCCTAGGACTGTGTGGTGCCGTACCCTACGCTAATACTCAACTAGTGTGTGGTAGCGTTTGAAACATTCACCAATGCAGAGACCAGGTTGGTCAGGACAGGAGGGACAATAAAAGCATGTGCCACGCCTAAATCTGCAGACATCTTCTTTGGGGTGTTCTTTGGGTAGGGGTACCAGGGAGGACATAAGGAAAATGCCTCTCATGCAGTCGGCTCACTGCATTTGCGTTGGGAAGTTGGGCAAGAGCACCGTCTGGAAAAAGAAGGGCTCTGATGATCTCTTCCTGGAATTTAAGGAAGGATCCAGTCCGTCCTGAAGCTTTGTATAGCACAAAAGCGTTCAGCAAAGCCAACTGAAATAAATATACAGACACTTTTTTGTACCAGCGTCTGGCCTTACGGGCAATTAGGTACGGCGTCAACAACTGATCGTTGAGGTCCACCCCTCCCATGTTAAGGTTGTATTCGTGGACACAGAGGGGTTTTTCCACAAGACTGCCGTGTCTGCGTGAAGCGAGGACAGAACGAAAACATTCCGTGAATCCCTCCACTTCACTGCTAACAAATTATTACACTTCAAGCAGACTATCTCCCCCTGTCTAAGGCGGGATTCTATAAGCCGTTAGGGAAAGCCACGGCGATTAGATCGTATGGTGCACCAATTCCATAATCAAAAAGGTGACTAAAAAGTAGCACGCTTGTGTAATAATTGTCCATGTACAAGTGGTACCCCTTCCTGAATAAGAGTGACACCAAGTCCCACACTATCTTACCAGCGCTCCCTAGTAGTCTGGGCAGTTCTCTGGCTCTACGTGACTATCTCTTCCCTCGTAAACCATAAAACTATATGTATAGCATGTTGCCCTGTCACAGAGCTTATACATCTTGACCCCATATCTGGCATGCTTGCTGGGAAGATACTGTTTGATAGACAAGCGGCCAGAAAACTTAATCAGGTACTCATCAATGCAGACAACTTGATCTGGAGTAATCAAGGCTGCAAAACGTTGGTTCAGGTGGTTTACGAGGGGCCGAATTTTGTAGAGCCAATAAAATCCAGGGTCACCCCAAGGGCGACAGAGTTCATTGTCATTGAAGTGCATGAACCGCAAGATCTGCTCGTATCGTGTCCTGGTCATGGAGGCAGAGAACAGGGGCATATGATGAGTTGGGTCAGTGGACCAATATGACCGCAACTCACTCTTTTTAGTTATGCCCATGAGGAGGGATAGGCCCAGAAAGGTCTTAAATTTGGAAACCGTAATTAGTTTCCAATCTCTGGCAAGGGTCAGCTGGGGATTAGCGGTGATGAATTGACCAGCATACAAATTGCTTTTTGTCCACAATAGATTTATAGAGATCTTCGGTGAAAAACAGCGAAAAAAATCAAGCGACATAAAATCAACTGTTTCCACCTGAATTCCGGGTTGGCCAGTGAATGGGGGAAGTACGGGTGCTGCAGAAGTGGTGGGCTCTCAATTAGGATTGGCAAATGCAGCAGGAAGGGCACTATGGGCTCGATGGGCCTGTGTTTGTCTTCTTCTTTTCAATCTTAGTTTATTTCAAGATAAAAGTATAACAGAGGAAGAAAGCTCTTTACAATATAATATTATATACATTTTACACAGAGTAATGAGGTGAACCTTTACTATAAATGTACAGGTGGAGACAATTTGACGTATAGTCTCTGGTGAAACAATGAAATATCACATTGTATATAAAAGCCTTCGATATAAGAGAAGAATAACATGCGTGTGGTATCCAACATATATTTACCCTTAGGGCTCTTTCGCACTGAGGATCCGTATGTCCGTTTTTCATCCTTCCGTTTTCGGGATGAAAAACGGACATAAATGTATCGCTATGGAGCGTCGGATGTCAGCAGTGACATGTCCGCTGACATCCGACCCGCTCCGATCCGAAAAGTGTAACGGAGGAAAACCCTACTTTTCCATCCATTTTCAGATCGGATCGGGTGACGACGGACTCTACGGTCCGTCATCATCCGATCCCCCATAGGAGAGAGCGGCGCTCTGACAGGTCCGTCGCTGCACAGTGTGCAGTGATGGACCTGTCATCTTCCTGCTCAGCGGGGATCGGCGGAGCGATCCCCGCTGAGCAAGCGGATGTTCACGGATGTTCACGGGGCGGATCATCACTGATCTGCCCCGTGTGAAAGAGCCCTTAAGGTTTCGCGTGTTGGTATTGTCATGAGGATCCTCCTATTCAGGCTGATATGCTGTAGGGATCTTTTATTTACTTATAATAGATTTAATTCATTGAGCTATTCTGGGTATATGTCTTTTAATCATATGCTTGAGTGATTGGTTCAAAACATAGAGAGAAGTAAGCAAAGTATACCATTTGAGGCCCGCGGACTGGTTATAAATGGCCCGCCAAGCAGCGCGCTCTCTGATGTGTGAAGTTGGGGAGGTGTGGGCGGCCGGGCATCCATCGCTATATTGCAGTGAACAGCGAGGGCAGATAAGCCCGAGAGCCTAGGACTCGGGAGAAGAGCTCCACAGTGGCACCGCCTCCTCCTTGACCTCGCCCCCTTACCCCGCCTTCCCTAGGAGGCAAGCGGGCGCAACGTACCCCATGCTTCAAGTTCCTCTGCGCACTCTGATGTGAGGCCCGAAAGCTGGAGGACAGGCTCGCTGCTCACTGGGGGCACAGAGCTGTCACAGAGGACAGGAGGCGCAGGCTGCTGCGGGAGCCCCTGGAATTAGACAGATCGAAGCAGGAGACTGGCATCATGGTATGGAAGGAGCTGTCTGTCATCATCATACACACCTGCAGACAGAGACTGGGACAGAGGTCGGACTGCAGGAACAGGGCTAGGCGTCTCTCATCTCCCCCCTCCCTCTCTCTAAGCCCCCCTCCCCCCTCTCTTAGCCCCCCTCCCTTCTCTCTCAGCCCCCCTCTCTCTAAGCCCCCCTCCCTTCTCTCTCAGCCCCCCTCTCTCTAAGCCCCCTCCCTTCTCTCTGAGCTCCCCTCCCTTCTCTCTCAGCTCCCCCTCTCTCAGCCCCCTCTCTCCAAGCCCACCTCACTTTTCCCTCAGCTCCCCTCTTTCCAAGCCCCCCTCCCTTCTCTCTCAGCCCCCTCTCTCTAAGCCCCCCTCCCCTCTCTCTCAACCCCCCTCCCTTCTCTCTCAGCCCCCCTCTCTCTAAGCCCCCCTCCCTTCTCTCTCAGCCCCCCTCTCTCTAAGCCCCCTCCCTTCTCTCTGAGCTCCCCTCCCTTCTCTCTCAGCTCCCCCTCTCTCAGCCCCCTCTCTCCAAGCCCACCTCACTTTTCCCTCAGCTCCCCTCTTTCCAAGCCCCCTCCCTTCTCTCTCAGCCCTTCCCCCTCTCTCAGCCCCCCTCTCTCTAAGCCCCCCTCCCTTCTCTCTCAGCCCCCTCCCTTCTCTCTCAACTCCCCCTCTCTCAGCCCCCTCTCTCCTAGCCCACCTCACTTCTCCCTCAGCCCCCCTCTCTCCAAGCCCCCTCCCTTCTCTCTCAGCCCTTCCCCCTCTCTCAGCCCCCCTCTCTTTAAGCCCCCCTCCCTTCTTTCTTAGCCCCCCTCTCTCTAAGCCCCCTCCCCTCTCTCTCAGCCCCTCCCCTCTCACCCCCTCTCAGTCCTCCCCTCCTCTCAGCCCTCCCCCCTCGATTAGCCCCCCTCCCTTCTCTCTTAGCCATCCCTATACTCTCAGCCCCCCTCTCTCTCTCTCAGCCATCTCCCTCTCTCTAAGCCCCCCTCCATTCTCGCCCACCCGTCTCTCTTAGCTATCCCCCCTCTCTCAGCCCTCCCTATTCTCTCAGCCCTCCCTATTCTCTCAGCCCCCCTCTCGCTAAGCCCCCTCCCTTCTCTCCTAGCCCTCCCTTTTCTCTCAGCCCCCTCTCTCAGCCCACCCTATTCTCTCAGCCCCCCTTTCTATAAGCCCCCTCTCTTCTCTCTCAGCCCTCCCTATTCTCTCAGCCCACCTGTCTCTATCAGCCCACCCATCTCTCTCAGCCCCCCTCTCTTAGCCCTCCCTCTCTCAGCCCCCACTCTCTTAACCCCCCTCTCCCAGCCCTCCCGACTACCTCTCTCTCTCAGCCCACCCGTCACTCTCAGCCCATCCATCACTTAGAGCAAACTTGGCCCCTCTAACACAGAACAAACACTGCCAAGCATCTGGCAGTAAGCAGTGACTGGCAGCAAGCACCAACTACAACTGTGTATAGTTTATTGTATTTGAAGTTTGAAAGTTTGCATGCGGCCCCCATGGGATATGAAAATTTGTCAAGTGGCCCTCAGGTAATTTGAGTTTGAGACCCCTGGTGTAAAAAAATAAGGGATGGTAAAGAAGGTGAAAGTCACTCCAGCATGGCTAGCCGGTGAGGATGGGGCATCCCCGACCCATACAGTAAAGTCATCGGAGTATCGAAACATTGACCACGAGGTCCAGGTGGTGGAGAACTCTTCCTCCTTCCTCGCTTCCTGCCCCAACAGGCGCTCCAGATCTCTTATCTGATCCACCTTGACAGCCCAATCGCCCAAGGAAGGTACATCCGCTGTTCTCCAATGTCGGGGAATCACTGTCCTAACTGCGGCCAGAAAGTGGCGCAATGTATCTTTTTTAATCGACTTGAGGGGTCCTGGGAGCATAGATAGTAGGGCTATCTCTGGTGTGGGCTTAATTGAGGTCGCCATCAGCCTGCCGTATAGATCAAAGAATTTTTGCCAAAGTTTCCTAATTGGAGGGCAAGCCCATCAAATGTGGAGCATTGTCCCTCTAGAGGATAGGCATCGCCAACAAGTATCTGACAAAGAAGGGTTAAACCATTGGATAGTCGCTGGGCATCTGTACCACCTCGTTAATAGCTTAAACCCTTTTTCTTGAGTCTTAGTTGCCAAGGAAATCCTATGCGTCAGGATAAAGCTTTTTTGCCAATCAGCAGGGGAGATGGAGTGTTGTAAGTCTATTTCCCATTTCTGCGTGTATGTTGAAAGGTCAGGGGCAGATACGTTCAGTAGTAGGGAATATAACAGTGATACTACGTGTGTTGGCAGGTCCGGTTGTAAGAGCAGCTCGTCAAAGTCTGATGGGTCATCTAGGATCTCTGAAATGGAGGATTAAGTATGTATGTATGACATTAATTGACCCCTCTATAACCACATTGTTGGGGGCCTCAGGTCCATCTGGGAGGGTATGTCCGTTCTCAAGGATGGGACTATCCCTATTCCAGGGTCCAAATTTCCACTTACAGCTGGGGGGAAGGCCAGAGTCCCGAAGAGAGGGGTCATAGGGCCCTGAGGTTTAGATAATTTACCAGTTAAGATCAGACAGTCCCAAATCTGAAGTGTTTGACAAGTGAGAGCAGTAGAGAGTGTACAATCCTTACGCTGAGCCATAGGGGTCCACGGCAGGGCGCAAAGATCAATCTCATTGAGATGTCTCTCCAGTTGAACCCAAAGCTTGGAGGAAGGGTGGTGAAACCAATCCACGATATGTATGAGTACCGCCGCCTTATGATATGTAGAGGCATCTGGGACCCCCGCTCCCCCCGGGCCTTCGGAAGGATCATTGTGTCATATTTTATCCTAGGACGGTCCCCCCTCCATATGAATTTAGAAAAAATCTGACGAAGCCTTTTGAAGAACGAGGTGGGAATATGGATAGGAATGGTTTGAAAAAGATATAGGAATCGAGGGAGAACATCCATCTTCAAAAAATTCACCCTACCCAACCAAGAGAGCTGTTTAGATGCGTATGTAGCCAGATCCGCTTGTGTTCTAACAAGTAGAGGGGTAAAGTTGCTGGAGAATAGTTGGGAAGCGTCTGTTGGGATTTGAATTCCTAGATAGCGAATAGATGTGGGTGTTTGTCTTCTTCTTTGTGGCAGTGGGACACTACTCGTGCTTGCCACCTCGCCAGCTTGAACTGCACTTATTGGACTTGCCACGTCACCACGTGATACTGCAGTTTTGGATGTACGACCAGGATGTACTAGGCCACTGGTGCTTGCCAGTTCACCAGAAGGATGAGCGGCGCTAGTACTGGCTCTCTGTTCCATGAGGTTCTTGCACCTCAACGACAGCAGAAGAAGAACGGCACTTGACTGTCAGCGACTGATTCAAATGCTACAAAAAAAACTGTTATGCCCCGTACACACAGTCGGACATTGATCGGACATTCCGACAACAAAATCCTAGGATTTTTTCCGACGAATGTTGGCTCAAACTTGTCTTGCATACACGCGATCACACAAAGTTGTCGGAAAATCAGATCATTCTGTACGCGGTGACGTAAAACACGTACGTCGGGACTATAAATGGGGCAGTAGCCAATAGCTTTCATCTCTTTATTTATTCTGAGCATGCCTGCCACTTTGTGCGTCGGATTTGTGTACACACGATCAGAAATTCCGACAAATTTTATAGCCTGCTCTCAAACTTTGTGTGTCGGAAAATCAGATGAAAAATGTGTGATGGAGCCTACACACGGTCGGAATTTCCGACAACAAGGTCCTATCACACATTTTCCGTCGGAAAATCCGACCGTGTGTATGGGGCATTAGCGTTCGCAGGGATCAGGCCTGACTCTGCGAACGCTGCAGTTATGTGTTTAGTGTTTTTGCAAGTGACAGTGATCGATTCATAATGCACTTGGGTGGGCTGGCCTGGGCTGGGCTGGGCGGAGGGGCTAAATTCCTAGGTGACCTGTTGTCAGTGTAGTGTTGGTGCAACTCACTTTTAGATGTTATCTCTCCTCAGTCTGGGGAACGGAAAAGACTGACACGAGGGGAGATGACATCCCTTCCCCTGTCAGTGTTTACAGTTACACTACAGGGAAAGGATCTCATTCATCAGGACCAGGCCAGATATCATTGGCCTGGGGCTGGGGATTGATCGGTTCCTGATCGAATCTGATGTTCGCGGCCGGTGGGGGGGGGGGGCGCGTGAGGCCGGCTACGAAGCTTCGCACGGCCGGACCAACCTGCCACAGTAAAACTGCGGCGGCTGGTCCGGAACCGGTTAAAAACAGGAGTTTAGTCTACACACATTTACAAATACATGCGTAAGCTACAGAGCTCCGTCAAGGCACCCTGGTATTTTCTGTAGTGCTAACTAAATTTTGAGAGACTCCACAGTGGAGATTTGTGGCAATATACATTTTATGTTTATGCTGCTTATCTGCTTCCATGCAAGTCTTATCTGTACTAATCTAACTGAGTATGATATTTATTACTGTCAGCATATCTGTACCATGTTTTGAACCATAATATTGATCCTTACCATGCAATTTGTCTGATAAACACAAGAAAATGCTGGCTGGCCTGTCAGTTACCTGACTATACAAGTTTTCACTTCTGCAGACTAAAGAATACCTCCCCATGTGTTATAGAGATAAAAAGGTGCACTGTAATCCAAATCAGGAGCAAGCAGTCTAGGGTGACAATGTTGCTTGTCCATAGATAAAGTGCGAGTAAGCATTGTCATTGTAGGGCAAAAAGTGTGTTACTGGCAAGATTACCAGATGACAATAAAAAGTCTGGAAAAAGAAAACAAATGCACGTGTTACGGTAATTCCTAAGAAGGGTAAAGACCCTGCTCAATGTGCAGATCTCACTCTTGAACGTCGACCTTTAAATATTTGCACAAATCCTAGCCACCAGATTAATCCCACACATCCTCCCAGTACACCCCTAGTACAGTACATGTGCTGAATACAATCTATTATTCTCAGACCCGTCACTCCCCTTTGGTTGATTGGATCTTCCTGCAGGCTACACTGTAACATATTGGTCTTGGGACAGGAATGTGACTAAACTGGTTAAAAACAGGGGTTTAGTCTACACACATTTACAATTACCGTATATACTCGAGTATAAGTCGTCCCGAGTATAAGTCGAGACCCCCAATTTACCACAAAAAACTGGGAAAAACTTATTGACCCGAGTATAAGTCGAGGGTGAGAAATGCAGAGGGTCAATAATGTCCATCTGCAGCTGCCTGCCTCCCTGTGTCCTGTGCAGTCTACCTGTACCCTGTACATGTGTGTCCTGTACATGTGTGTGTGTCCTGTACATGTGTGTCCTGTACATGTGTGTCCTGTACATGTGTGTCCTGTGTGCATGTGTGTCCTGTGTGTATGTGTGTCATGTGTGTCCTGTGTGTATGTGTGTCATGTGTGTCCTGTGTGCATGGGTGCATGTGTGTCCTGTGTGCATGTGCAGCCTACCTGTGTCCTGTGTAGCCTTCCTGTGGCGATCTCCATCCTCAGACAGCGGCCGTGTGATGATACTGTTCGGCGGCCATTCCACAGTTCAAAAGCCGCGCCTCCTTCTCGTCTGTGATAGGCTGACCGCTGACTGCCTATCACGGACATTCTCTCATTCTCATACCACGGACGAGGATGAGAGAATGTCCGTGATAGGCTGTACACTGACAGCTGTTCAGCCTATCACAGAAGAGCAGGAGGCGCGGCTTTTGAAAGCTGGAATAGCCTCCGTGCATTATCAGCACACGCCGGCCGCCGTCTGCCTGCATGACACGCTGATCATGCAGACAGACGGCGCGGACTCGAGTATAAGTCGAAGGGAAACTTTCAGCCCCAAAAAAAGGGCTGAAAAATTCGACTTATACTCGAGTATATACGGTACATGCATAAGCTACAGACCCGTCAAGGCACCCTGGTATTTTCTGTAGTGCTAACTAAATTTTGAGAGACTCCACAGTGGAGATTTGTGGCAATATACATTTTATGTTTATGCTGCTTATCTGCTTCCATGCATGTCTGATCTGTACTAATCTAACTGTGTATCATATTTATTACTGTCAGCATATCTGTACCATGTTTTGGTCCATAATATTGATCCTTACCATGCAATTTGTCTGATAAACACAAGAAAATGCTGGCTGGCCTGTCAGTTACCTGACTATACAAGTTTTTACTTCTGCAGACTGTAATCCCCCACATCCTCCCAGTACACCCCTAGTACAGTATATGTGCTGAATGCAATCCATTATTCTCAGACCCGTCACTCCCCTTTGGTTGATTGGATCTTCCTGCAGGCTACACTGGAACATATTGGTCTTGGGACAGGAGTGCGACAGTGGCTACCTCGCTTTTCTCTACCCCCTCAGCCATAGTGAAAGTAAAGGATGTTCTTTCAGATGCCTTTCCCATATGCAATGGAACACACCAAGGCTGCCCCCTTTTGCCACTCTTTTATACTCACCCTTGAACCCTTCTTGAGAAATATTCGGGCCCACCCAGACATTAAGGGTATAATGACTAAGACTCACGAGCATAAGCTTGCTGCCTACGTAGACTATTTGAATACCTTGATTACCTCCCCATCGATTACTCTCCCGTCCCTTTTATCGGAACTGTGCAGATACAGTCAATTGTCTAATTATAGGATCAAATATACTAAATCCAAAGCAATGGGCTTTAAAAGGCTTAAATCTGATTTTCAAAGGTGGGATAAAGAGACATTCACTTGGTTTGGCAATACTAATGTCTTAAAAATGAATGTGATGCAACGTCTCATTTATATAATACAAATGTTACCAATAAAACTCCCACAGGGTTTCTTGAGAGATTTACATGCAAGACTTCATAGGGGCGATAAGCTGGCAACACCCTGCAGATCCATATTGTCCCCACCTAAAAAGTAAGGGGGAATCAGATTCCGAGAGTCGTGAAACACTACGAGGCCTTTCATCTTACTAGAGTAGTGGAGTGGTGTGTTACTCAGGATCGCAAACCATGGGTAGACCTAGAACAAGCAACAGTGGGCCCATTGTTATCGGAACACCACTGGATAAATAACGTGTACTCAGAATGGTCTGGAGTGATAAGTGGTGTACCCCAAGGCCTGGGACCAATTCTGTTTAATTTATTTATAAATGATATAGAGGTTTGTTGACAACACAAAAATAAGTAGGGCAATAATATCACAGCAAATTAAATTAAATTAATAGAGTGGGCAACTAGATGGCAAGTGAGGTTTAACATTGAAAAATGTAAAGTAATGCACTTGAGGATTAAAATATAAATGCAAGTTACTCAATGGGGGGGGGCTATGGGGGATTCCAGGATGGAGAAGGATCTGGGCATCCTAGTAGATAACAGACTGAGCAATAGCATGCAATGTCAAGCTGCGGCAAGCAAATCCAGCAGAATATTAGCATGCATTAAAAAGGGGGTTTACTCCAGAGATAAAATGATAATCCTGCAACTTTATAAAACTCTGGTTATGCCACATCTGGAGAATTCCATCCTGTTCTGGTCACCAATCCTCAGGAAGGATGTGCTGGAGCTGGAGAGAGTCCAGAGAACAGCAACAAAATTAATAAGGGGATTGGAGGTGTTGACTAGTTCTGTATTTTGTGCATACACCTCAATCATTGTAGTAGTATGGACATATACATATCTAGATCTGAGAGATCTTACAACAAAGAGATAGTTCGTTCCGCAATACACATTTATTAATAGGGTTACATAATCTATACAAAGTACACACCCAACAGTATTTACAACACAATGTACAGTGTAGGTCTCCTGGCTTACATGGTATTTACACATTACCCACAACACCCATATTTACAGTACAGTATAAAATACAAGTATATTAGATTACCTGTTAACTTCAGGTCAGCCCATGGTGACTGCTGTCTGTTCCCACACCAAAGAGTCAGTTAGCTTGGTCACAAAGCATTATATCCCCCCCCCCTCCTTTCTGTAGTGTGGCTAATATAATTCTCCCTAATTGGTCACTGTACCTAGTAAATGTATATTGGGCACAGCCTGATTGGATGAGTCAAAGAAGGCTGTTGTTTACTACCCAGGGAAGATGTTCTCAGGGAGAACAAAAGGCCAACCTTTGAAGTTGAACTAATTACAATAACACCAACACAACACTCTGTCAGAGAACTCACACAGCAAGCACCCGTCTCCATGCAGCATCTGCAAATCCTCATTCTGCTAATGCAAAGGTGCATGCACGGAACCATAGCCAGAGGCAAATGAGATCCAGGGTGAGCATGCACAATGGCACCTCTATGCGAATGCGCACACGCTAACGCGCGTCCGCGAGTGCCAAAGTGCTAATATGCTAACGCACACGCGCCAACGTGCTAAAGTGCTAATGTGCTAACGCGCATGTGCCAATGTGCTAGGTTGCTAATGCGCATGCGCGTACGCACGTACGCTGGCGCCAATCCTGGCACACAGCACCCTATATAAACAGAGAGTCTGCCTAGCATCAGTGCTGGATTGTCTTCAGCTTGTTCCTGTGTTCCTGTTGTTATTCTGCCTGATTGACCCTGTTCCTGAAAACCCAGCTATCTTCTGACCATTCTCTTGGATCTCCCCTGCCTGCTGAACCTGCCTCTACTTGCAATACTGACCTTGGCTTGAACTTATGATTACGGCTCTGCTTCCTGATTCTGTACCCTGCTGCCCGTCTGTTGCCAACCCCTGCCTGTTCCTGACTACGGTTTTGCCTTCTGACTTGGTACCCCGCTGCCAGCCTGTTGCCGACTCCTGCCTGTTCCTGATTCTGCAGTTGATCCTGATCTGGCTCCCGCTGAACAAGTTTGGTGATCAGTTTCCACATCTCCTCAGCAGAGGTTCCTATATCTCCAAGTTCCAGCCTCCTGCCTGCAGGCACCTGCACCCTTTCGTTGCCCTCGCACTCCCTGTACCCACCACCAGGGGTGCTTGGACCGGAACAGTGCAAAAGGCCACCCTCATCATTTCGGGCTCCGCTGTAAGGTACGTGACAACTCAATATTTTAAATATATTTCCCTCTAACTGAAATATATTTCTAATTGCAATATTTTACAGCGATTAATGGAGATTTCACATAATCCAATAAGGCAACAGATGGCCCCTTGTGGCCAGTTGAAAGTATGAGACTCGGCCACACCTAGAATAATGGTTTATGTGCAATCTCCTTCAATATCTGGCACGTTTGACTTTGTCCTCTGAAATGAAATAAAACTCTTTGAGAAGAAAAAAAAAACTTTTAAACTCTCCATCTCTACAGTTCACACTTCTGGATCCCAGTATTGGTAGTCATCACTTGTTCTGGATGTCATAAGTCCAAAATAGAAATCATGAGAAACAGCACCAAAACAAAACAATAAGGAAAAAAAAAAAAAAAAAAACATGAGGATCCTTGTTCTCAACAGTCCAATAATAACAATAGTCCGATAATAACAGTACGAAAGTCCATAAGGCGAATCTGGTCCTGTTGCCCTTGCTTCTGGGACGGCCTTCCCTGGTGATTCCAATTGGATACAGCATACAATAATAGCCTGGGGACCAGCTTTTCCTGGCTTTCTAAGATTATACTTTATTAATGTGGACAAAGGTAGAGAAATAAAAACACAAGTACATTTAAGACATATGCATTCAACTGAATGCTTGTCTGGTAAGTCTGAGCCGTAAGGACCTTTGATTAGAATTGTCATAGATATACTGCGACATACTAATGAGACCCCTTTCCCAGTGACATGTGTAACAATTTGAATGGTTACGCCCTTCAGCCAGGTGTCTGATTTTCATCCCCCCATCTTTCTTCCTCCATTGTCATATGCCTGCAAGTACCATATTTATCGGCGTATAACACGCACTTTTTTCCCTTTAAAATCAGGGGAAAGTCGCAGGTGCGTGTTATACGCCGATACCATGCGATCCCGAGCTGTCACAATCTTAAAATCGCAGACCGCGATTTGAAAATGGCGCCGCCGGCGCCGAAATACACCGAGCCGGTCCTCGGCTCTTTCCGGCGGCTCTCGTTTACTTTCGGCTCCACTCGTAGTCCCGAGCGGAGCTATCCGAACCTACTCGGCTAGGTTCGGATAGCTCCGCTCGGGATTACGAGTGGAGCCGAAAGTGAACGAGAGCCGCCGGAAAGAGCCGAGGACCGGCTCTGTGTATTTCGGCGCCGGCGGCGCCATTTTCAAATCGCGGTCGGCGATTTTAAAGCTCAGGACAGGGGATCGAAGCGAAGGCTGCACTGGGGAAGGCTGCACTGGGGAAGGCTGCACTGGGAAAGGCTGCACTGGGAAAGGCTGCACTAACAAGGCTGCACTGGGGAAGGCTGCACTGACATGGCTGTACTGACATGGCTGCACTAACAAGGCTGCACTGGGGAAGGCTGCACTGACATGGCTGCACTGAGAAGGCTGCAATGATGGGCATTTAAATGTAAGTTTTTTTCCCTTCAACTTCCCTCCTAAAAGTTTTTTTTCCTTAAAATTCCCTCCTAAATTGGGGTGCGTGTTATACGCCGGTGCGTGTTATACGCCGATAAATACGGTACCTCTGCCCCACCTTCTGTGGAATACCACGTTGTGTGTGCGTGTATGACCCTTCACGTGTTCCGGGGAGTTTTGTTGCCATTGCAACTCACCACTAACTCCTTTTACTGAAACTGGGTACAGTTCAACCTTGGCTGGTGCCAAACCTTTGGGCATATAGCTCCGTTATTGGCTACCATGTGTAGCTACTGTATGAATCCTGCCTTTAGCAGGCTACGGAAGAGGTCATCACTTTAAGAGTTCTCAGTGCAGATTAGGCAGTGTCGCCTATGCAGACAAAAATAACTTGATTTCAGAATACGGATAAGTGTGATGTCATCAGTCACTAGTGGCTTCAGGAACAATCAAACTAAATTACTCTTAAGTACAATTGTACTATACTCCCTGCTATTTGCCAATCACTATGAGTCTCACCAGTCCCAGTATATCTATATGATATTCACGCAATGCTCTTTGAACTTAGTTATGGCACGAAAAAGAAAACTGACCAACAAACAAAAAAAATTGATCAATGACCACATATGATGACTGCCCAATATTAGAACTGTAGAGAGGATTGTATGTCACATATACAACGAAAATAGTCACATGACCAGGTGTAACCAGGTGTTACTGTCATAGTTGGTAATAACTACCATGACATACATTTATATAAAACAATTATCCAATGTCGAAAGAGAAGAAGAAAAACTGTTGGAACTTGGTCCATCCCCAAAATGCTATAGGGAAGCTTTAATATTCTATATCAACATTTCTAACCATTTTAAATGTTCTCCATATAATGTTCCCCCTACTCCCCTCTTTTTTTTATTTATTTATTCATTTATTTCACCCTGGTGACACCAAACTCAAGAATCACAATAAAAAATTTAAAAAAAAATAACTAAAAATAAAGGTACTATAGGAAAGAAAGAAAAATAAAAAAATAGTAAACATTAAAAAAAAAATTAATAAAAAAAATTAAAAATCTTTCTTCCCCCCTTTGTTTTTTTTTGTAAACAAAAAAAATTACCGTTAAGAAAAAAAAGAATAAAAATGAAAGAGAAAAAAAAAATGTAACAAATTAAAAAAAATTGAATCTGTATTCTGTCAAAAAAAAAAAAAAACATTGAAACTGCCTTCAAACATTGTAGCTATTCAAAAGGCAACACCCTCTGTCGGTGGTGATTAACATATTAATTGACTCTCAGTGCAAATCTATTTGCAATTCAATCAGGCCACAAGAACTTGTATTACAGAGAGTAGGATCTCTGTTTAAAAAAAAAAAAAAAATTAAATGTTTTTCTTTTTAGAATTTAGTTGGGCCTGACTGGATTCAAGTCTACTCCTTAAAACAAAACAAAAAATAAAAATTATGTTTCAAGGTCCTCTGTGTTTCAAAGTACTTTGTCCAGTCTGGGTCCAATCATTTGTCCTTGTCTGTGTATGTCTCCTAAAATACAAAACTCAAAAATTAATAACACCTCACTGTACCTCTCTGAGAGGTTCATAATGGACTAAACTAGTAGTGGATGATTGGAAAAGACTTTCAGCTGAGATAATGCGTCCATCCACAGTACGTACAGTCGAAAATGTACAGACACACCCACATATCTGTACTCTGACAAACAAAAAGTTATAGGAAAACCTGGTGTGTTTGTAAGTACTTAAAGTTTAAGAAGACAACCTGTAGACATAAAACCTTTACACATATTAACAGCACATGCGTCAATTTGGAAGGACAACCAACACCAGATCTACTGAATCCATAAGATGCCACAAGGTGCAAAGCAATGCATTGTTATGTATTTTCCACGTATCAGAGTGAATGAAACTTCACTCTAAGCCACAGGAAAGGAAAAATTATCAAAACAAAATCCCTACAGTTTCTCAGAGTTATAGGGATCGAGATCTCATATCTGTGCACAGGTTATTTATTCGCGAATACGTGTAAACCAAAAAAAAAAAAGTATTAATTTAAACTGGTACCAGTATTGAGCTCATTACAAACGAAAAAAAAAAAATATTAAAATAATCATAAACAGTACAAAGCATGCACATTAGTGTGATCACACTTATTGATGGCTATAACACAATGGTGAGTACACCCCTACAAAAAAAAAAATCTTTCTTTACACATGGACAGTTCATACCCATGCATTCCATCACTCAGACACACACATTCATTTAGATTGAACCCATACATTCTGGATAGAGCTTTGATAAATCGCAAATGAATTGTTATGTGTTTACACAAACAGGAGAAAGGAAACAAAAAAAAAAAAAACAAACAAAAACCAAGAACACCAACCAAAAACAAATACATAAATAAAAAAAATATATAAAATGAAGCAAGAGTAGGCTTCTGTACTAAACACTACTTGTACCCTATACCTTTGAATATTTATGGCAGTCTTCTGATCCTTTGGGGAAGATAAACACCTGTATTACTAATAACCATGTTTGAATACCTAGCCTAATATACATTACCTTAGGTGTATGTATTTATGTATAAATACATCTATATTGATACACCTGATTAATATGTAAATACTTTTTAATGAGCTCCCTGCACCTGGAAAATATAACTTAGACAAAAGTTATTACCCTTTTCCCTTTCTTTCACACAAAGAAAACAAACACTGAGACATTGTTACATTTACATATTTACATTGGTATATGTTCACTGACATTCACCCTTGGATCTGGTGAAAACAAATGACTCAGATCATAGACATCTGAATGACACATTAAATCTGGTATTTCTTTTGCTTTTTCTACATTGCTTATATTTAAGGTTTGTTCCCAGTAAGGTGAAGTCCTAGCAGATAGCATAGATAGGTTGCCCCCCCCCCCTCCAGTATTTTCTGCTTGAATGGAACAGATGGTTTTCTGTGGGACCTTAACAATTTGATCAAAAGATTGTTTTATTTCTTTCAGTTCTTTCCTACACTGTACCACATCTGCATGGCATGCTTCATATTTTACCTTAAGAACATGTTGTGATGTTTCCATTATTTTATTGGTATTTTCCCAATTATGAATATGCGACTTCAGTAGTTCAATCTCATTTTCAAGAGAGGTAATTGTGCTAATTAGCTTAACCTCTTTCAGAACTGATTTCCTGTGCTGTAATCTGAGATCACTTTCCATGGAATTTACATTCAAAGGGGAGCATGAGGCTATTTGCCTTTGACTAGTACCTGGGGGGCCATGCCTATAGATCTTATCTTTGGGGGCATTGTAATTGTAATGGTGCCTCTTTCTGTTTGAAAAGGTGGCAAATTCTCCTGTAGTGTGACTTGCTAAACAGGTTTTGTTGTTTGAACTCTGGTGATAAATCTTTGATTTCACAGAATTAGACCTTCTGGCTACATGAAAAAATTTGTGCATACAGTCCATGATGCATTGATATGAATCTTTAAGGGGATTTATAAAAAATGCACATTTAATTTTAAATTTTGGATGGGCATTAGCTATTAGGAGGGTTTTGTACTCTGGGTCCTCTCTGTGTACGTTTCTCCGTTTGCCTACATAGTAAGCTGACCATAGCCTGTTTGCATAAAGAAGTGGATTCTCATTATTTTCCTGTTTTGTTCTATACGCTGCTTTTAAGCCTAGGTCAAAGGGATATATTATTTTTAGCAATTCATCTACAGTTTCATTGTAATCTGCTCTTCCTTCTTTAACATGGTCTGGTAGGGAAGACCATGTGTCTAAGTTAACTGTTAATAGTAAAACTTTAACCTGATCTCTGGAGTTGGCAACTCCCAGCAATTTACATTGTTGCAAGACATTATCTGCATGAAATGTTATGTGCACTCCTGGCAACAGTTTGCCAATATTGTTAGCTACAAGTAGCACATTTTCTAAAGACTGTCTGTCCTCACTATCCATCTTTTGTGCTGTGCTCTCAATTCCTGTTGATATGCATATACAGGAAACAGCTCTCTTTTTTTTTTTAAATAGACTGAATCTTCATGCATAGAAACATTGGGCAACAGCTCTTTTCATCTCCTTCTAATGCATCTGGACTCTTCATGTACCAATTCTATATTATATTTAGCTTTTAACAAAAGTTATGTGTTCCTCGTAGGCTCCCTATTAATTACACACTGTAGAACACCGCTATTTCTTATAGCCCATTTCTATATCGAGTACATAGAGCACCCAATGTTCATTTTTTTAGCATTCAAATGAAAAACCCTTTCAAAGTGTGCCTTTTGTAGATATTGCAACCCCTTGAGATATTGCTGAAAGAGACCACCAAATTTTCCTGTCCCTTCGTGGTCGCCATTTTGTTGACTAGTTCTGTGTTTTGTGCATACACCTCAATCAATCAATTGTAGTAGTATGGACATATACATATCTAGATCTGAGAGATCTTACAACAAAGAGGTAGTTCGTTCCGCAATACACATTTATTAATAGGGTTACATAATCTATACAAAGTACACACCCAACAGTATTTACAACACAATGTACAGTGTAGGTCTCCTGGCTTACATGGTATTTACACATTACCCACAACACCCATATTTACAGTACAGTATAAAATACAAGTATATTAGATTACCTGTTAACTTCAGGTCAGCCCATGGTGACTGCTGTCTGTTCCCACACCAAAGAGTCAGTTAGCTTGGTCACAAAGCATTATATCCCCCCCCTCCTTTCTGTAGTGTGGCTAATATAATTCTCCCTAATTGGTCACTGTACCTAGTAAATGTATATTGGGCACAGCCTGATTGGATGAGTCAAAGAAGGCTGTTGTTTACTACCCAGGGAAGATGTTCTCAGGGAGAACAAAAGGCCAACCTTTGAAGTTGAACTAATTACAATAACACCAACACAACACTCAGTATTTTAAATATATTTCCCTCTAACTGAAATATATTTCTAATTGCAATATTTTACAGCGATTAATGGAGATTTCACATAATCCAATAAGGCAACAGAGGACTTCAATTACTAGAAATGGCTACAAGCACTAAATGTATTCTCCCTGGAGAAGAAACACTTGAAAGGAGATATGGTAGTGATATACAAATATGTCAATGATGATCCCAGCGTAGATAGGAAACTATTCAGTCTCAGAGAGTGTAAGAAGACACGGGGGCCACACGATGAGACTAGAAGAGAAGTGGTTTAACCTTAATCTGTGTGGGGGTTTTCACTGTCAGGGTTGTAAGGATGTCGAACTCTCTTCCACAATCGGTGGTGTCAGCAGGAAGTATTGATAGTTTTAAAAGACTCTTGGACATGCATCTTAGCGAACACAATATACAGGGAAATGATTATCTACACATACACCTAACACACACACACACCCACACACACCCACACAGATTGAACTGTATGGATTATTGTCTTTATTCAACCTTACCAATTATGTAACTATGGATCCCCTCCCACTCATGTCCCACGATGATCACACAACACCCCACGATAGGGGCCACTTTGTGGGTTACTAAATCCCTTTTTAAGACTTCTCCTCTATCTCCATATTGGAGCCCCCTAATTCCAATACTGGGAACCTCAACATTCCAACCAGGTATGGGAGGCCCTCAATTTGCCAAGATCCTACAGAATCCCCTATTTCTCCATTAATTGCGGACTTATGTTGCGCCGTGATATCAACTCTCATTTCCACTCTGCACTTGATTTCATCTGTTATGTACTTTGTGGCTGAGCCTGACGTGCAGAAGGAGGTCTCTCGTACAGCCCCGACTCGAGAACCACTGATGTAGCGACTGAATGCGAGGTCGGACAAGCCAGGACGGTAACAAACGGGCAAATACTGGCATAGACAGCAGGCAAGGGATCTTTAGGACACAGGTAAGGTTCGGCAACACAGTATTAGGCAGATATAAGAAGGCAGAGCAAAGTCCAGAACAAGCCAAGGTCAAGGTAGGTAGCGATTAAGCAAAGTCAGGGTAAGCCGGGTCAAACACAGGAATCAACAGGATCAGATGCAAGTAACACAGGAACAGCTGCAGATCAAACCGCAAAGGACTAGTGCAGCTACTGTACTTAAATAGGCCACTGGGTGCCAATGTAAACAGCCAATGCGCGGGTATTCGCACATCTGTGTGTGATTGTGTGTGATTGCTTCTGCGAACTGGCGTATGTCCATATTCACAGCTAGATGGGTACCAGCAAGTCGGTGCCTGTGCACTTCTGCGCATCTACGGATCACTGCAGTATCGGGACCAGCATGTTCCTGACAGTATCTTTGGTCCTAACCAACGGATCACCACCAGTTATGCCAGCCTACCCCATTTGAACAAACTTGTTTAGACAGGGGGCCGCTTCCTCACTCTCTCTATCAATTCTATGCCCTATTGATTGGTTTGGGTGATATGCCAGAACTCAGCTTTCCACAGCATTTGGAAGGAGACTTCAATACCTCCCTTTGGCAAGTCCAGGAGGAAAGAATCTTTCGATTCACTCACAATTTTTCCCTAGCAAGTAGATACCAGGAGGGAGGCTACAAGCTCCTCTCATAGTGGTAGAAATCTCCAGCAAAACTGAACCATATGTTTCCACAGGTACCTAATACCTGCTGGCACTGTCAGGAATCTAAGGAAAACCTTATTTATATCTTCTAGGAATGCTCAAAATTTAAAAAAAAACTTCTGAGATGAAGAAGAGAGTACAATTAAGTACAATTAATGGAAGTATCCCTTAACAAAATTCCAGCTGCATACCTCTTGAATGACATCATTATCCAACAAAAAATTTAAAAATTCTTTACTCAAACATTTGCTCACAGAAGCCAAGGTTTGTTTTCCGGCATTATGGTAAAGTACAAGCCCCCCAAAAACCGCTCATGGGCGTGCGAAGATTGTACAAATCCAGGAAATGCAAAGTCTTACCATGATCCTGCAGGAACAGGATGACAGATATTGAAAGATTCTATTCTATTCTACTTCTATTTTAGAGACCAGACTCCAATAGCCTCTCAGTCCTAATTTATCCTGTAGGCAAGTATCCAGTTTCTTTAACTTTGTGAATTGAATTATCCAAGAGGGAGATTTGGTATGGGTCTGGTATACGTTTGGGGGGAACCCCATGCCATTTTTTTTATTTTGGTGTGGGGTTCCCCTTAAAATCTATACCAGACCCAAAGGGCCTGTTATGGATTGGGGGGATCCTTGCGCTGTTTTATTCTCACAATTTTCTTCGGTGGAACCCGATAACAGCTGATGAGTCAACAGTTGTTAAAGCGGAGGTCCGCCCACCGTTGCAAAAATTAAAAGCCAGCAGCTACACATACTGCAGCTGCTGACTTTTAATAATAGGACACTTACCTGTCCTGAAGTCCAGCGATGTCGGCACCGCAGCTGATGTTTCCATCAGCTGTCGGGTGCTGCCGCTGCCATTGCGGGTAAGGGAACCCGGCAGTATAGCCTTACGGCTTCACGCCGGGAACCCTACTGCACATTCGTGAGGCTCCGCTCCTCTCTCCTACTGGCCTGGCGGCAGGGGAAGGAGAAGGGAGGAGGAGGGAGCCAAACGGTGACGTCAACAGCCGCACTGTGGCTCCCGGAAGTGGGAACAGGAGACCTGTCAAAGACAGGTATACGCTTCCCCCCCAGAGTTGCCAAATGTGACACCAGAGGGGGGTGGAGACAAATGAGCGGAAGTTCCACTTTTGGGTGGATCTCCGCTTTAAGTGCTTGCCGACCGGCTCACGCCAATATACGTCGGCAGAAGGGCACGTAGAGGCAGATTAACATACCTGTACATTGCCCTTTAAGAAGCAGTTTGCGACCTCCGTGAGTGTGATCACGGGTCGCGCAGACTCGATGTCCACGGGGATACCCGCGATCGTCTCACGGAGAGGAAGAATGGGGAAATGCTGATATAAACAAGCATTTCCCCGTTCTGCCTAGTGACACTGACACTGATCACACCTCCCTGTAATCTGGCGTGGTGATCAGTGTCGTGTCACACATTTTTAATTGCACTGATCGCTGTATAAATGTGAATGGTCCCAAAATCATGTCAAAAATGTCCGATCTGTCCGCCATAATGTCGCAGTCATAATAAAAATCGCTGATCGCCGCCATTACTAGTAAAAAAAAATTATTAATAAAAATGCCAAAAAGCTATTCCCTATATTGTAGACGCCATAACTTTTGCGCAAACCAATCAATAAATGCTTATTGCGATTTTTTTTACCAAAAATATCTAAAAGAATATGTATCGGCCTAAACTGAGGAAAAAAAATGTTTGTTTTTTTTTAAATATATTGTGGGGATATTTATTATTGCAAAAAGTAAAAAATAATGCATTTTTTTCAAAATTGAAGCTTTTTTTTTGTTTATAGCGCAAAAAATAAAAACCACAGAGGTGATCAAATACCACTAAAAGAAAGCTCTATTTGTGGGGAAAAAAGGACATAAATTTTGTTTGGGAGCCACGTCGCACAACCGCGCAATTGTCAGTTAAAGCGACGCAGTGCCGAATCGCAAAAAGTGCTCTGGTCTTTGGGCAGCCAAATGGTCCGGGGCTTAAGTGGTTAAGGACGCGGCAGCCAGTTTCCCTGGCCGCTTCTTAACTATCAGCTATTGTTACAGACAACGGTGGCCACCGGCCCCAAAAATTCACTTCTGAACTGTATCTGAAATCGCAGCTGAACAGCTGCTTTGGAAATTTTCAGTGCAAACTGACTGGAAATTCGCACCAGACATGTGTGAACCTAGCCTAAACTAAAATGATAATGTACAGATATGTGGGTTACAGCATTAAAAGTTTGCCTTAAAACCAAAATCATCTATATAATCACTATTCTTGAGAATAATAGAGAAGGTGGCAGCTACAAGCTAATGAATGATGTCTACAGACTTCTCCAATTGAAAGCCTAATCTGACCAAATTTTCAATATATAATAGAATTACAAAATAAAACTCCAAGTGTTTTAAATCCATTACATTTAATATTCCTTTCATTCTTTTTTTTTTTTTATATCCTGTCATTTTCAATCAGGTATTAAAGTGTATATGCTGACTTTTTTCATTCAGTGCTTTTAGGAATGCTTATTTGGGCATTCATTCTTTACCTATTTGTCATAAATCTTTTATGTTATATGATTTTTTTGTCAAATCTGAAGCCAGTTAAATAGTAATTGAAAAACACATATTGTTCCAAGTTTTGAAATTAACATTTGATTAAATCAAGAAAAAGATACATACTGTAATAATAATACAAACCTATAACATAAGCTATAATGTCCAAATTGTGTGTGGTTCATTATCGGTACGTGTAAAATTATAGGTCTCACCAAAGGGCTGCAACTTTTAATGCTAAAGATTGATTGATTCACTAAATATATTTTGTCCTATGTGTGGATTTCCCATATATCAACATTCTTGACACAGCCTTTATTAACCTGGTTATATCAAAAGATACAATTTATTTTGTAGAAGTGGGAAAAACTGTATTTTATGTGTTGCTAATAACAAGTAAAAGTCTGAAGGATCCCC
This sequence comes from Lithobates clamitans, assembly GCA_037952925.1. Classification (NCBI taxonomy): domain Eukaryota; kingdom Metazoa; phylum Chordata; class Amphibia; order Anura; family Ranidae; genus Lithobates; species Lithobates clamitans. The sequence goes on along the minus strand of JBBGZY010000100.1, from coordinate 3,668,008 downwards.
TAGGCAGACCCAATGTTTTTAGTCTCGGTAACTGAAAAGATCAGTACCTTTTTAAAAATTGCTGTTGGTGCTCCTGTTTAAATTGAAGCTTAAGATATAATAAATGAATACTGGCAATGTAGGCACACCAATCCTTTTAGGCTTTTTTTATGGGAATAAATGACACTGTAAGGTTGATCTATAGACTCAAAAACAGCTGTTGGGGTCCTTTTAAAATTGGACCTTAGGTGAAAATACATAATTACGGGAATGCACTAATAACAATGTTTGGCGTATTTTTCTTGGAATAAACAACACTGTGATGTTGATTTCATTAAACATAAAAATAGCTGTTGGGGGTCCTATTCGAACTGAGGTTTGAGTGCAAATAAATTAATACCTGGAATGTACTCATTACAATATTTGGGGTTTTTTCTGGGAATAGATGTCACTGTAATGTTGATTTCTTGATTTTACATTGGATGTATGTTTTTGGTCTTTTTCCATATGGGGCCTATTACAAAAGATTCTTATTTTGGGAGCTTGGTTATATGAATACATTACACTGTTTATTAATTAATTTAAAAATGGATGTTGGGGGTCTTGTTTCAAATAGGAGGCTAGTACAATAGAGTTTTAAAGTGGATGCTAGGAGTTGTTTTCAAAATGGGGTCTAATTAAAGTGATTCAGTATTATCCATGTACAGTACATGTACTGTGCAGGAGACAGAATTTATGCGCACACAGCTAGTAGGGATTAAACAATATGAATCACTCTTTGAAGAGCTGATCCCATGGACTAGTGGGTGTCTAATGTGGACCTTTGTTCAAAGCTTGCACATTACACTTTTATTTTTAGCTCAGATTAAAATCTGCCTGGTCTTTAATTTTGAAAATGGCCCACAAAAGTAATTGTGTGCAATGTAATGGGGATTTCTAAATCTAAAAATGGCTGCTGGGGATCCTGTTAAAATTGGGGACCAGGTGAAAATAAATTAATTTAGGGAGAATGTACTCACTTCTGGGGTGTTTTATGTATATAAATGGCACTTTAATGGTGATTTCTAGATTTTAAAATGGGAATAAATTACACATTAAATAGTTTACATCTAGATTCTTAAATGGATGTTGGGTATCCTGTTCAAATTGGGGACCAGTGAAAAAATGTAATGCTGCCCAGCATCCCTGGAGTATACACGTGGAGACTGAAAACTCATCCAATTTTTCTGCATGAAAATTCCTCAGTGCTCGCAAAGCATGGCTTACATCCTCCTGTCTCAGTGCCGCATCATTTCTTGGGGTTCTGTCAGTGGAGACCGAAGTACCATCCACTTTCACAGGAACTCCATCTTCTGTTAGTTGAGGACAGAGGCTAGCAGCACTCAGCCCTTCTGCTGGGTTGCTGACATCATTCTGAGGTGCCATCTGCAGCTGGGAAGGGATGTCAGCCGCTTCATCTCCCTTACCCTCATCTGGCTGCTGGGACGACATGTCTCTGGTAACGTCTCCCAGGTTCACAGAACCTTGCTGGGGAGGAAAGACCGCCACCTTCTCACCCTGGGCCTCCAGAACTGCCGCAGGTGTAGGGCAGAGGTCTTGGACCCTCTGTCCAGTTGTCAGTGCTTTAGCTTAAGGTTTAAGCTCTGAGACCCCTGCAAGACCGAGCATAGCCTCTCTATATTTTCGCAGGTCCTTAAGGGTAGGCTCTCCTTCATTGCCAAACAGAAAACCATCTGTAAGGCTCTCCCACAGCAATCCAGGGCCGCCAAAGTCATATCCCTCCGGAGAGCATTCTGTTGTCTCCCCTAAATATTCCTGCTTTGCATGCCATTGCAGAGCCTGATAACGATTGTCCAGCTCTATCTCCTGCTGGACCAGCCTTTCCAACTCAGACACCCATTGATCCTGGGGCCGCTCTCCCAGGAATGTTGCATACCAGGAACCTGGAGGAATCCAATCCAGAGCTCCACCCGAATCTGCTGCCTGAGCTCCAGGTATTCATCCGCAGACACAGTCCTGGAGTATGCTGTAAGGACGATCCGCAGCAGCCCCGGGAACTCTGATGCCAGATCCATATCTCCACTGGGGTGACCGAAGTCTGCTATCTTGATCTTGGATCCAGGTGGAGGTTTCGATGTCCCAGACTGCAGGAAGCTTCCCACTGCTTGCCACCAATGTAATGGAAGGTCCCACACTCCGCTTGAGTGCTTCCGTCAGCACACTGCTTCCTCCAATCTGAACCTTCAGATATCAGATTTTACAGTCGAATAGTGTAAGGATCAGACAAGACTAGCTCAGTTACAAAGCTGGACATGAATTGTTTATTGAAACACATGTAACAACAGATACACACAGGGACAATACCCCCTCCCTTGAAATAAGGGCGGGTCAAACCATCCAATCAGCAATAAGGAACACAAATACAAATATCCATCCCATAATACATTTCTCACAAAGCAGACACAAACAATAGAACAATGGAATACAGCCACACCCAAAACTACCCCAGCAAAGAGTCCAACAGCAAGAGACAACACACAATATATACAAATATACAACGTTCGAGTGTGACTGTACAGCGAGTCTGACAGATCAGACTGGAGTAGATATGGCGCCGTTCAATACCTGTGTTTAAAAGACTCCCAACTAGATAAATAAATTAGTGAATATGTAAGTGTTGGTGCAATTGAAATACACATATAATATGTTATCAAACTGTTGTAAACAAAGTAATTTCCTGTGCTAGTATACTGAAATCAATAAATTCCCACAAAAAATTACTATAAAGCTTTACATGGTTCCATTGTGATTTCAAGTGCTTTTGTGCAAAACTTTGTGGATTAAATTCCAAATCTGAATATGAAAGTAAAGTACAAATAAATAATATAATATTGCCAATATTAAGTTCTGTTGGTGTCAAAAGAATAGGGTGCTTCTGTGCTGGTGAAAAACAATATAGTCCGTTTTATAAAAGTGATCACAGCATGCGTGCTCTTTCCGTGCTCTTATTGTGGCCGCACTCACCGAAACCCCCCCCTCTTGGGGTGTAGAGCATTCACAGTATCTGCCACTGTGCAGCAATCTGAGGTCTGGATATTCCTGGTGTGTTAATAGTTGCCACTCTTGTCCCAAATGTCATATAAGGTATAGGGGAAAAAGGTGCCAATAGTGTAATATTGCTTCAACCAATTTATTGTTTAAAATCATGAAAAGGGTACTCACATTCAGTAAGATACAAAAAAGCATTTGTTGCTGACACAAAGACCGGTGACCGGAAGTGATGCAAAAGCGTGTGCTGACCCCGCCCTACACGTTTTGTCACTTTGACGTCAGCTGGAGCGTGTTCCGCTATTTCTTCATCTCCTTTTTATAGCAAATCTCAACTTGAGTAATTAACATTGACGGCGGCCATTTTGGGTGAGGTTTTGCAGACCGAAGTCCGCGTATGTGTTTATCCCGGCGGCCATTTTTGATAAGATATTGTGGACTGAAGACCACTATGGTAGGTATAATCTCTGCGGCCGTGTTATATGCATTTGTCCCGGCAGCCATGTTTGGTAAGATAGCGCAGACCGAAGACCACTGTTGTAAAATATAGTCCCCGCGGCCATGTTTGATGGTATTATGCCGCCTGAAGTTTGCATTTCCAGTGTATTGCAACCATAGGAATAACGTCCCATTTACTAAATGGGGTTTTACAATGTTAACCCGTTGCGATAGGCTATGAGTCTTGAAGGCTGTCTTAAAATTATTTATGTGCCTTTTTATTGATACATACCATATATCCCTGGCAGTGTACTAATTGAATATACCCCTATATATATAAAATTATTTGTTTATTACACATATAAAAAGGAAAATAGATAAGAATTAAATATTAAAATGAAAATGAATAAAAAATAAAATATAAAATGAAAATGAAAATAGAAATAAAAATAAAAATAAACTAAAGTTAATAATGAATAATATTGGTGAAAAATATTTAAAATTTGATTAAAATGTCAAATATTTTTATATGTTTAAGAGGGCTTTTTAGAGAAGCAATCGAGATAAATGTGAAAAAAAATTATTTTAAATATTCTGGTATTAAAGTTACAGTTACAGTTGTAAGGTTGAATAAAGACACCAGTCCATCCTGAGTGAGCACCCACAATTGTCCCCATCCCCGCACACTGCATCCCATCAAGATGCCCATCCACTATATTATTATTTTTTATATATTTAAGGTACCCATGTAGTGCCATCAATCTACACAGCGCTCCACCACACCCACGGGGTCTGCAATCGAAGGTCCTCAACTCACACCAATACACCAGGGCCAAATTTTTGGGACAGAAGCCAATAAACCTACCAGCATGTCTTTGGGGTGTGGGAGGAAACCGGAGTACCCGGAGGAAACACACGCAGGCATAGGGAGAACATGCAAACTCCAGGCAGGTAGTGTCGTGGTTGGAATTCGAACCAGCGACCATTGCTGCAAGGCGAGAGTGCTAACCACTACACCACTGTGCTGCCCTTAAAATGGTGAATGAACCAATCTATATTGTTTTAATTTAGATGTGAAGGGATTTCTATGTGCTGGGGCCTCTGTTTACTCAAAAGATCATTTGTATTCCTAAAAATTAGTTAAAAACAATTCAAGTCTACATCAATATTCATTCCTACGGGTTGAAGAGTATCTAATTGGAATATCCATTTTGTCTCATTTTGGGAGACTTTAATTGTCTTATTTTCTCCCCTCCAATGCCCTTTGATCTTGTCTATGCCATAAAAAGTCATGCACGTAGGGTCCCTATTATGATGGTTTCTGAAATGTCTGGAGACGCTATGTTTATTGAAGCCTTTCTTAATGTTATTTATGTGCTCTCGGATCCTTACATGCAGTTCTCTTGTGGTTCTACCCACATATTCTTTCTGGCACGGGCACTCTAACACATATGTTACATGTGTACTTTCACATGTAATGAACTCTCTTATGTTGTATTTAGTTCCATTGGCTGGAGATGTGAAATCCGTTTTTTTCTTTTTGGTTTTTTTGCTGGTCCTACATGGGAGACATTTTCCACATTTGAAAAAGCCCTTTAGCTGGTTTGATATTTTTATCTGTTTTGGTGGATCCAGGGCATTGTGTACCAGCCTATTTCTAAGGTTTGGTGCCTTTCTGTAAATGAATATGGGCTTTGATGGTATAATATTCTTCAAGATTTTGTCCGATTGTAAGATTCCCCAATTCCCCAATATTTTTGACCAATATTATTCATTATTAACTTTAGTTTATTTTTATTTTTATTTTATTTTTATTTCTATTTTCATTTTCATTTTATATTTTATTTTTTATTCATTTTCATTTTAATATTTTAATCTAATTCTTATCTATTTTCCTTTTTATATGTGTAATAAACGAATAATCTTATATATATAGGGGTATATTCAATTAGTACACTGCCAGGGATATATGGTATGTATCAATAAAAAGACACATAAATAATTTTAAGACAGCCTTCAAGACTCATAGCCTATTGCAACGGGTTAACATTGTAAAACCCCATTTAGTAAATTGGACGTTATTCCTATGGTTGCAATACACTGGAAATGCAAACTTCAGTCGGCATAATATCATCAAACATGGCCGCGGGGACTATATTTTACAACAGTGGTCTTCGGTCTGCGCTATCTTGCCAAACATGGCCGCCGGGACAAATGCATATAACACGGACGCGGAGATTATACCTACCATAGTGGTCTTCAGTCCACAATATCTTATCAAAAATGGTCGCGGGGATAAACACATACGCGGACTTCGGTCTGCAAAACCTTACCCAAAATGGCCACCGTCAATGTTAATTACTCAAGTTGCGATTTGCTATAAAAAGGAGATGAAGCAATAGCGGTGCACGCTCCAGATGACGTCAGAGTGACAAAACGCGTAGGGCGGGGTCAGCACACGCTTTTGCTTCACTTCCGGTCACCGGTCTTTGTGTCAGCAACAAATGCTTTTTTGTATCTTACTGAATGTGAGTACCCTTTTCATGATTTTAAACAATAAATTGGTTGAAGCAATATCACACTATTGGCACCTTTTTCTCCTATACCTTATATGACATTTGGGACAAGAGTGGCAACTATTAACACACCAGGAATATCCAGACCTCAGATTGCTGCACAGTGGCAGATACTGTGAATGCTCTACACCCCAAGGGGGGGGAGTTCCGGTGAGTGCGGCCACAATAAGAGCACGGAAAGAGCAGGCATGCTGTGATCACTTTTATAAAACGGACTATATTGTTTTTCATATAGAAAGGAAACAAGATTTCCGCGCTCACAGACCGAAGACTTGCAGCCTCCCCTTACTCACCCCCCACAGGGATGAGTTAGGCAAGAAAAGTATATGTATCCTAAATTGGATACGTAAAGTTGTGTGTTAGCTGAAAAACTATATATATGTGTACCCTCCTAAAAGTGGGCTAAACAGTGCATTTGTTCAGAAAAATATATTAAAAAAATTGTATATGTGCCCAATGGGATTGGTATCCCGTACCTAAAGGTGCAGACAAATATATAAGGTATACAAAAAAATATATATATATAAAACAAGTATACAGAAAATTCATCAGTGGTGGTGACACCAATTGTAAATACTAAGTGTAGCAGTAACACAGCCCCCCTAATGATGTGTAAGGGGTTGTGTTTACTGCTACACTTAGTATTTACAATTGGTGTCACCACCACTGATGTGGACTGATTATAGACTCATCTCCAGCCAGTATAACAGTCGGAAGGCCGATTTGGTCTATGGTAACCCCTCTCGGTCAAAGCTTTATAGTAATTTTTAGTGGGAATTTATTGATTTCAGTATACTAGCACAGGAAATTACTTTGTTTACAACAGTTCGATAACATATTATATGTGTATTTCAATTGCACCAACACTTACATATTCACTAATTTATTTATCTAGCTGGGAGTCTTTTAAACACGGGTATTGAACGGCGCCATATCTACTTTATTTTTTCTTATATCATATACTCCACCTGGTGGTAGTAATTGGTAGAGGCAGCAGTTCTTTCTTTTTTGTTTCTTTTTTTCCTCTTTTAGTTATTTATTCACCTCCTTTGCGCGGAATCATTTTACATCCTCTACAGATCAGACTGGAGTTCTCGGTCAATTTACAAGAAAAACAGAAATGGAAGGCACGCACACCTAGTGCATTACCAAAGATAATTTAATAATAAAAATGTTTTATATAAAAGTGGGTACTCACAAAATGCAACTGACAAAAGGCCATAAAAACAATGCATTTCAAGGGGGGCATTTCATCCCTAGTTGATCAGGGATCCGGGGTACAGCTAATGTGTTTCGGGGGTGCACCCCCTTCCTCAGAGCTAGGCCTAGCCTAGCTCTGAGGAAGGGGGGTGCACCCCCGAAACACATTAGCTGTACCCCGGATCCCTGATCAACTAGGGATGAAATGCCCCCCTTGAATTCACCCCAAATCACCTCCTCCTCACTGCCAGCAACACCAACCCTCCTCCTTCTCGTCGTCAGCATTTTGCCTGAGACATTACATATATTCTGAAGTGCTTGAGGGGGGACTAATAATTCTGAGGAGCGACTGCCCTTAGACCATTGAGGAAAAGGGGGTTGTCAGGGCTGGGCTCTTAGCAGCTCTTTTCTCAGTGCTCAGGCTGCTTAGCTGTCGGATGATTGTCAGTAGGGATGAGCCCGATGTTCAAGTCGAACGTAAGTTCGACTCAAACATTGGGTGTTCGCCTGTTCACTGAATAGCGAACAATTTGGGGTGTTTACGGCAAACTCGAAAGCCACGGAACACCTTTTAAAAGTCTATGGGAGAAATCAAAAGTGCTAATTTAAAAAAAAAAATTGTTTGAACACGCGAACACCGTTAAAGTCTATGGGACACGAACATGATAAATTAAAAGTGCTAATTTTAAAGGCTCATATGCAAGTTATTGTCTTAAAAAGTGTTTGGGGACCTGGGTCCTGCCCCAGGGGACATGTATCAATGCAAAAAAAAAAAGTTTCAAAAACGGACGTTTTTTCGGGAGCAGTGATTTTAATAATGCTTAAAGTGAAACAATATTTTTTTTTTGCATTGATACATGTCCCCTGGGGCAGGACCCAGGTCCCCAAACACTTTTTAAGACAATAACTTGCATATAAGCCTTTAAAATTAACACTTTTGATTTTTCATGTTTGTGTCACATAGACTTTAACGGTGTTCGCGTATTCAAACAATTTTTTTCCTGTTCGCATGTTCTGCTGGGGGGTGTTTGGCTCATCCCTAATTGTCAGCACTCATTGTTTCCACAGTGGCTCACCTGGTTACCATTACCTGCTCACCAGTCCAGCCTACAGCCAGCCCCTTCTGGCTATTTAAACTGCCTTGTTTATTCCTTTCATGCCTTCGCCTTGGTCAGCATATCCTGTGTGTCTCTGCTGAGTTCCTGTTAAAGACTTTTCCCAGCTGATGTCCCTTCTGGTTCCTGATCCTGATCTTTGGCTTCCGACTAGGCTGATCCCTGGCTTTCTGATTACTGGCTCGTCTGATTACACGTTTTGGCTTCCAAACCTTGGCTTATGTATTGACTACGTTCCTGATCTGTACAATTTTTATTATTATATTAGAGGTGTGATTTTTACTGCATTTTCGGTCTCAGTCTGATTCATGGTTTCTGATAGGAGTAAGGGTGACTGAGCTGTCACTGTCGGCAAGGTGAAGGACACAGGGCAGCATCACCAACATATTGCTTTCTTGCCTGCCACCATATTGCGTGAGAAATTGCATATGCTCAGGAGTGCTTGAGGGGGGACTGGTAATTCTGAGGAGTGACTGCCTGAGACCATCGAGGAAAAGGGGGTAAAGGTGACCGTGCTGTCAGGGTCAGCAAGGTAAAGGACACAAGGCAGCATCACCAGCATTCTGCATTCTTCCCAGCCACCATATAATTAGCCCGATGTGCCACAAATATGATATATCTCTCCTGCCCATGCTTGTTGGAACATGTATCTGTGGTCATGTGGACCCTGACACCGACAGCATGGTCTAGCAAAACAAAGACATTACTAACGAACATACTGGTGGAGGGCAGGCATGGCCTTCTGGGGAAAAATAGCAGACCTGAAACTTAAGCTGCTGAACTAGTTCACTAGCCGTACTTTAGTCTTTTCACTTTGGATACGCAAGGACCTTGTCCGAACAATGAGTGCAGGCCCTTGTTTTCTACTTTTCTCATAGAGGTACTACTCCCACCCAGTTCTTTGGCACAAAACTCTGTGTTTCTTAATGCATGCAGTACCTAAATGGCTAGTACTTTTACAGTATGTTTAATCATACATTTATTGAATTCTGAGGAAAAATCTGATACATGTTATCAGTAGATCTTGCATTAAGTTCCATATCCATAGAATACTCCTAAATGAGACACCATCTCTGTAATAGATTTAATAAAGTACATATCGCCAGAAACACAACAACAATGTTGTTACTTCATGTCTGAGAACCCAACAGAAACCAGATATTTTACATTTGCCCTCCTGACACAACAGTAATGTGCCCTCCTTATTGTGAATGAAAGTGAATGCCTAGTTTCGTGCTAAAGCTAACTTTTAAGGTAGACTACGTTTATTTTTACAGTAACATTCGATTTTTTTAGATTAAAAAAATTCTTAAAAAAAGGGTACCACATCCTGGTGATCTTTGATCTATTTCATGTTGTCAAGGTAGATCTCCACTTCTCAAAGGTTTCCTACTCTGCTCTACAGGTTACAAAAGTCAAAGCCAGAGTCAAACTTGGGCATAATAGTACATAGAGAGAGATAAGAAAAAGCTGATCTAAGAGAAAAGGGGAAGGTATTTGGACTTGAGGAAAAGCAAGTGAGCTCAAGGCCGAGATATGGGGGGGATAAAAAGGGGAAGTGGTAGAAAACGATGATCACAAGAAAGGGGGTAGAAGAAAAGAAGGAACCTTGAGGAATAAGATAGGGTGCTGGACGCCACCTTCAAATCATCTGAATGACAGCAGATTATTGTGATGAAGATTCTGAGATGGGGGAACCCTATACGTACAAGAAGAAGTCTGAGAAATGTCTAAAATCAACCCATATGCACTTTGTATACATAAAAGAATCTCAAGTGTCTCTATCCCAGGAGAGCATCTTTTTCAAGTGGTAAAAGTAATTCATCTTGTAAACCCATTCCAACAATGTGAAGAAAGGATATCAGGTTTATGCCAATGTCTAATTATAATACATATATATAATAAACAAAAAATGGTGAAGTAGACCCTTTTTTAATTTGGTGATATACAGCTATATCACATACAGATTAAAGGCACCTATCAAGCATGTAATTGAAAGAAATGGTGTTTTCTCAATGTCGCCCTCAAAGTCAAATAAAAAGGAGGACCCATTACCAACCTAAAGCTACTTCGAAAAGAAAAATCATTGGTATATGTCCTCCAGTGCAGTACCCAGTTCCCATGCCCTTTGTAGACAATTCCCTGTCAATTAGCTTTGAATATGGCCAGATTTGATTTTTAAGAATTGCCCAACCCCCCCCCCCCCCCACTCCCATTGACTTCAGTGGAGTTTATATAAAGGTTTACAATTTCTAGAGTGCCTTTTGTACTGGAAAGAACATCAAGGAATGTATAAGGCACATCAGTGACCACATATACATGATTTACTAAAGCTCTTGTTGCAGTCATTGGGATAAAGCCTTAATCCAGAGTCATATTAAAAAACTGGCATTAATGATATGCTTCTTTTTTAATGTTTTTTATGAGTTTTTTATGCATTGTTCTCCAAAGATTTTTGTAAAAAAAAATTTTCATAATATACCTTTTTTATATCAATGTATCTAAATACCTTGGTTTTAAAAATGATAACCATATTATCATATATGATAACTATTTTTGAGTTATAAGTGAAATAAATGCGATACACTCAGTTTTCTTGCTATAGTATTTGCTTATGCACAGGGACTTACCAGGAAGTCGGTGAACTTAAAACCAGAGATACACAAGAGGGCTTTGAGTGGCAGTAGTCAAGTATGAGTTTGCAGCCCTCCCCAATGTCCTTTCCCTTATATGGTTAGTCCTTGTAATCCTGAAGCCACACCCTCTGAGGAAGCCTGCCACAAGTAAATTGCATCGGATCTCTTGTTGCTCTATATCTACAGAGAACCTCGCTTACTACCTAAGCTTTGATGTCATAGTGTTTTCTGCTATTTCAACACAACTGTATTTCCTTTGCAACCTCTATATTGGCATACCGTATATTCTTTTTATTGGATATATAATGAACTTTTAAGAGGACAGTAATTAAAACTGTGAGCTATCAGTGCAATCACTCTTGTGACCAATAAATATTGTGAATGTACAACCTAAAATGTGTTGCAAGCTTTAACTACCCACAGTGATTTCACTTCACAATGAAGCAAAATAATAAATAATAGTGCAGCACACCAAACAAAATTCACTTTCTTTTTTCAAAATTCAAATTCATTTATGTCCATAAATAGTCCTTTTTCACTAATCTCCGGTATTCAATGTGCAATGAGGGTGAGATTCTCCTCCCAAAAATTGCCCTAATGCATGCAGATCATGTGTAAAATTGGCCACTCACCTCCTTAAATGACCTCACTGTTAGATTTAGGTTCAAAAATACTTAATAGTGATTCGTCTTTAATGCCAGCACAATCCACTATTAAGTGTTTTTGAACCTCAATCTAATAAGGAGGTCATATAAGGAGGTGATCGGCCAATTTTACACGTGATTTGTAAGCATTGGGGTGATGTGATGTTGTTTGGCACAGTGATCAGGTTTTGTGGCAATATTTTGTAGAGATTTGTTGACTACCAGGTGCTGTCTTATAAGCAGCATATTACATGGTGACATGGTTTTGTATTGTTACTACTATTATATGCATGCATAAGTGTTCATATAGTCTTTAGGTAGAGAGTCCCATATAGCAAATTTCAGTTTCTTTTAACTAGGATTTTTAGATAGACCATAATAAATATTGTTTTTTTTTAAGATTATTATTATTAGTAGTAGTGGTAGTAGTAGTAGTTATTTGTTTGCTGTTGGTGTCAGAATAAATGCTGAGTCCATCACATAGAACCTTTAGGCCTTTAGATCACACCATACGTGCAGAAAAACTGATGGCAACTAGGGATGGTCCTGATGTTCGAGTCGAACATAAGTTTGACTCGAACATCGGGTGTTCGCCTGTTCACCTAATAGCGAACAATTTGGGGTGTTTGCGGCAAATTTGAAAGCCGCGGAACACCCTTTAAAAGTCTATGGGAGAAATCAAAGTGCTAATTTTAAAGGCTTATATGCATGGTATTGTCATAAAAAGTGTTTGGGGACCTGGGTCCTGCCCCAGGGGACATGTATCAATGCAAAAAAAGTTTTAAAAACGGACGTTTTTTCGGGAGCAGTGATTTTAATAATGCTTAAAGTGAAACAATAAACGTGTAATATTCCTTTAAATTTCGTACCTGGGGGGTGTCTATAGTGTGCCTGTAAAGTGGCACATGTTTCCCGTGTTTACAACAGTCCGAGAGCAAAATGACATTTCTAAAGGAAAAAAAAGTCATTTAAAAGTACTCGCGGCTATAATGAATTGTCGGTCCCGACTCCCGGCAATCCACATAAAAATTAATTGATAAAAATGGCATGGGATTCCCCCACAGGGTCTGGTATGGATATTAAGGGGAACCCTGCACCAAAATATTTTTTAAAATGGCACGGGGGTCCCCCTCAAAATCCATACCAGACCCTTTAGGTCTGGTATGGATTTTAAGGGGAACCCCGCTCCAAAATTAAAAAAAAAAATGTAATGGGTCCCCCCAAAAATCCATACCAGACCCTTATCCGAGCACGCAACCTGGCAGGCCACAGGAAAAGAGGCTGGGATATGAAAGCGCCCCCCTCCTGAACCGTACCAGGCCACATGACCTCAACATTGGGAGGGTGCTTTGGGGTAGCCCCCAAAGCACCTTGTCCCCAAGTTGATGGGGAGAAGGGCCTCATCCCCACAACCCTTGCCTGGTGGTTGTGGGGGTCTGCAGGCAGGGGGCTTATCAGAATCTGGAAGCCCCCTTTAACAAGGGGACCCCCAGATCCTGCCCCCCCGTGTGAAATGGTAATGGGGTACAAATGTACCCCTACCATTTCACAAACAGTGTGTGAAAATGGTAAAAAAAACACAATACACGCCTTGGGACAAGTCCTTTATTGAAAAAAAATTTAAAAACAAAACTGTCCCACAGAAGAGTCTTCTTCTTATTCTCGCGCTCTGACAGACCGAAAAAAAAAAGCCACCGGGTGGCCCCGCCCTCAGTATAAAAGAGCTGTCACCTGAGAGCGGCCGGTCATTACAGCGGGTGCCTCCCATGGAGGCAGATTGTAGGCGACGTGCGGCTTTTTTTTCTTCTTTTTTCGGTCTGTCAGAGCGCGAGAAGAAGACTCTGTGGGACAGTTTCATTTTTTAATTTTTTTAATAAAGGACTTGTCCCAAGGCGTGTATTGTGTTTTTTTTACCATTTTCACATTTTTTTGTGAAATGGTAGGGGTACATTTGTACCCCGTTACCATTTCACACAGGGGGGACCGGGATCTGAGGGTCCCCTTGTTAAAGGGGGCTTCCAGATTCCGATAAGCCCCCTGACCGCAGACCTTTACAACCCCAAAACTTTTTTTGCATTGATACATGTCCCCTGGGGCAGGACCCGGGTTCCCAAACACTTTTTAAGACAATACCATGCATACAAGCCTTTAAAATTAGCACTTTTGATTTTTCATGTTCGTGTCCCATAGACTTTAATGGTGTTTGCATGTTCGAATTAATTTTTTGCCTGTTCGCATGTTCTGGTGTGAACCGAACTGGGGGGTGTTCGGCCCATCCTTAATGACAAATGATGCACAGATTTCACTTGCAGAGACATGAGTTTACATCAGTTTACATCAGTTTTCATGCGTGTCTCAGTGAGTTTTATACACGTTGCAGATTCCTGCGCAGAAAAAATCTGCACGTGATACCAGTGTTGTGGTGTAAACAGGGCACATAGAGAACAATTGTTTTTTATGCCCTTGTAGAACGCTTGCAGAAAAACGAATGTCTCTGCACATGGTGTGAACGAGGTCTTAAGAAGGAATTGCGGGTTTTGGAAAAAATAATCATTGATCCAGTGCTGCATCTATCCCCTGCTGCCTCCACATCGAGAACTGAGCGATAAAAGACCTCTGACTGCTCCGTTCTTAGTGAGCAGAGAGCGAGTGATTGTCAGTCAATGCTCTCTGCTCTGCCCTTTCAGCTCTCATTGGAGTGCTGGGCTGTGGAGGGGGCAGTATCGGCTGACTCAGGCTCTCAGGGGCACGCTGAGAGGCTGATCCAGCTGCCAGTTAGATATCTGGGTGGATCCCAACATTAAAGTTTGGGATCTCTCTAGAGTCTGGACTAGGTGAGTGACATCAGCCGATAGCAGACTTTAGCCCGCTGCATACAAGACACAGGAGTTCAGAATGAAGTGCTCTCCTGTGACTTACAAGAGTTGTAGGGCCAAAAGAACTTTGGTTCTACTTCTCATTTAACAGACTAATTTAATAGTTTTATGTAAACCCTAACAATGAACTTCTTTTACATGCCCCCTTTTGCTTTGTTACATATATCATTGAAAGTATTTTGTTATATCTGTTTGATAAGTGCAAACAATACCTGGTGATCCTGCCAGAAATCTAGTGAGTCTGTAACTTTCTATTTACTTAATGCAGTCAATGCTATATTTAAATGTCATATTTAAACTTCTGTAAATTTCAACTAACAATTCATTAATTTTACAAATAATTCATCATTAAATGTCTAGGCAAGATCCACTGTGCTAAATCTCGCCTGCCAATTGCCACCTATATATGCACTTTTACCAACCTACAAATGAGGCATTTAGCCTTAAATCCCCTTTGGCATGTATCAACATTTATTCCTTCTACCAGGTGCAGCAAAATGTTATGACAGGTGGATTGTGGGGTGCAAATGCTGGGAAGTGTCATTCAATCAAGGCACATTTTTTTAATATATGCCCCCATAATGTATAATCATTTCTCCATAAATGAGTGTGGTGTTTTTGTTTTCACGTTACAAGATTTTTCGAGTTGTGGAATTACATACTACATAATACCAAATTAACTCTATGCTTATTTTCATGAATATATACAAATGTTAATGTGTATACATGTTAAATTAGACCGTTACCAAATTGCTAATGTTATTCAATCATTTTTGCAATAACAGTGGAATAAAAAAATCACAACATTTAAAAAAAAAAAATTAAGTTTTTTTTTGTCACTGACAAGCCTGTTTTTAAAACGTTATGTTCTTGGAAGTCTATGCTCTGTCTTCTTTTTTTTAAACAAGAATATGAAAAATTATTTTTCACGAAATTTTCATGCAACAGTCTTACTAGAAACCCTTATTAGCACCTAAATGTCACAATGTGTACTATGTGTAGGTTATTAAGCTTGTGGTCATTATAGAGCATTGAAAGGTCTTTATAATAAAGTAATTCTTTAGTACTAGACTGGTTATTATTAGTACAAGTGAAAATGTCAGTAGCATTGTATTAAAAAGTAATTTGCTACTTTAAGATAATTTGTAAAACATGTAACTGATTTATAAAACTGGAGCATAGAGAAGTGGAAGTTTTCTCCATACATCCAATCAGATTTCATGTTCACGTTTCCCACTGCAGGTTAAAGAATGCCTGCTAAAGCCTGATTGGTTGCTATGAGCAGAAATATTTTTTTAAGAATCATTCTCTGAGCCTATGTTAATCTTCTTCTTGTAGTAGTCATAGATAAAACAAGACACAATTTGCCTACACTGTGATGTAAATGGTTGAGACAATAAGGCTAGAGATTATTTTCCTTTTCACCTCTTAATAAAAATATGAGTGCTTGCCGCATTTTGCTGGGTTGTTTAATGTTTGTTTGTGAACACTAGAGAGCAATGAATGTTCTACATTCTCCTTTTTATTGCAAAAGCCAGTTTGGAACACCTGATGCTATGCTGAATTATACCATACAGGAATGTTGTTGCCATCATCAATTTATCAGCATCCCTTTTATGGCTTGGAAATCTATCATTAATTTCTCGAAGGAGCTACTGCATCTAGATATTGAAGGCTATAATCCTCTGTTTAAGCATCATATGTTCCTTACAGTACACTTCTGATCAGCTTATCTTCAGTTTATTACTTTGAGCAGTTCCCTTCCCACAAAGAGATTTTTTCCTGCACATATTATTAGCTTTCAGCGGCAAGGGGAATAACAACACTCTGCCATCTCTTTTGAACTTACAGCTTTAGTCATCCAAGAGACAGGTATACAGTCTCAAGATCTCTTAGCCTACCACCGAACTTGCTTACTGAAGGCTTTGAAGTCTAGACCTTCCTAAATGGTTTTATAATCCAGATTTTTTATACTTACTACACCTGTGGTCATTATCACGCAAAGTATTATGCACCCTAAAATTCCCAGCTACCAATTGAGAATAAAATTTGATTCAACTTTAATATTTAGGTTTTTAATATTAAAGCTAGCCTTAGATACAAGATAATATCAGATATTTGGACAGCCAAATGCATGTCTCAACAAATAGTCATCCTATAAACATGTACTCTCTGATTACCTGAGTATGCAGGTTATTGCCAAAAGGGAACACGGCAGGGTATCCAACCAGAAACCCAGATTCCCAGTTTTACTTTAGAGAAAATGTTCCAGTCTCACAACCTGCCAATAGCTAATTTTCGCCAAAAATGATCAGCGATTTGATAAAAACTAACCTGATTTAGTGAGAATGCAACCTCTACCTCTCAAAAAAAATCTTTTTCTGTTTTGAGTTCAAATGTTTTTGTTGTAAATTAAATGCTAAATGCAAACTTATACAGTGCCTTGAAAAAGTATTCATAAAATTTTCCACATTTTGTCATGTTACAACCAAAAACATTAATTTATTTTATTGGGATTCTATGTGATAGACCAACACAAAGTGGCACATAATTGTAAAGTGGAAGGAAAATGATAAATGGTTTTCAACATTTTTTACAAATAAATATCTGAAAAGTGTGGCATGCATTTGTATTCAGCCCCCTTTACTCTGATACCCCTAACTAAAATCTAGTATAACCAATTGCCTTCAGAAGTCACCTAATTAGTAAATCGAGTCCACCTGTGTGTAATTTAATCTCAGTATAAATACAGCTGTTGTATGAAGCCCTCAGAGGTTTATTAGAGGACCTTAGTGAACAAACATAATCATGAAGGCCAAGGAACACA
The DNA here is from genome assembly GCA_037952925.1 of Lithobates clamitans. Lineage (NCBI taxonomy): Eukaryota > Metazoa > Chordata > Amphibia > Anura > Ranidae > Lithobates > Lithobates clamitans. The sequence goes on along the minus strand of JBBGZY010000100.1, from coordinate 3,650,669 downwards.
CCAGACAGGTCAGGGATAAAGTTGTGGATATGTTTAAAGCAGGGTTAGGTTATAAAAAAATATTATAAGCGTTAAACATCTCACGGAGCACTGTTTAATCCATCATCTGAAAATGGAAAGAGTATGGCACAACTGCAAACCTACCAAGACATGGCCGTCCACCTAAATTGACAGGACGGGCAAGGAGAGCATTAATCAGAGAAGCAGCCAAGAGGCCTATGGTAACTCTGGAGAAGCTGCAGAGATCCACAGCTCAGATGGGATAATCTGTCCACAGGACAACTATAATGCCCTGTACATACAACCGGTTTTCTTGTTGGAATAAACTCTGAAGGGTTTTACGGTGGAGTTCTGCTCAAGCTGTCTTGCATACACACAGTCGCACCAAATTCCGACCGCCCAGAACGCGGTGACGTACAACACGTACAACAGGACTAGAAAACGGAAGTTCAATAGCCAATAGCCAATAGCTTCCGTCTCGTACTTGCTTCAGAGCATGCGTCGTTTTAGGTGTGTCGGAACAGCATACAGACGAGTGTTTTTTCTGATAGTAATTTGTTTCATCGGAAAAATATAGAATATGTTCTCTATCTAAGACCGTCTGAATTTTCGACAGAAAAAGTCCGATGGGGCATACACACGGTCGGAATATACGATGAAAAGCTCCCATCGGACTCTTTCTGTCGGAAATTCCTCTCGTGTGTATGCGGCATTAGTTGTGCATTCCATAAATCTGGCCTTTTTGGAAGAGTAGAAAGACGAAAGCCATTGTTGAAAAAAAGCCATAAGAAGTCCCATTTGCAGTTTGCGAGAAGCCATGTGAGGGACACAGCAAACATGTGGAAGAAGATGCTCTGGTCAGATGAGACCAAAATTTTACTTTTTGGCCTAAAAGCAAAATGCTATGTGTGGCAGAAGACAAACACTGCACATCACCCTGAACACACCATCCTCACCGTGAAACATGGTGGTGGCAGGATCATGTTGTGGGGATGCTTTTCTTCAGCAGGGACAGGGTTGATGGGAAAATGGATGGAGCCAAATACAAGGCAACCTTAGAAGAAAACCTGTTTGAGTCTGCAAAAGACTTGAGACTGGAGCCGAGGTTCACCTTCCAACAGGACAATGACCCTAAACATACAGCCAGAGCTACAGTGGAATGGTTTAGATCAAAGCATGTGTAAGAATGGCCCAGTCAAAGTCCAGACCTAAATCTAATTGAGAATTTGTGGTAAAACTTGAAAATTGCTGTTCACAGATGCTCTCCATCCAATCTGACAGAGCTTGAGCTATTTTGCAAAGAAGAATGGGCAAAATGTCACTCTCTAGATGTGCAAAGCTGGAAGAAACATCACCAAAAAGACTTGCAGTTGTAGGTCTGGTTAAGGTGGTTCTACAAAGTATTGACTCAGGGGGGCTGAATATAAATGCATGCCATACTTTTCAGATATTTATTTGTAAAAAAATTTGAAAAACATTTATCATTTTCCTTCGACTTCACAATTATGTGCCACTTTGGGTTGGTCTATCACATAAAATCCCAATAAAATACATTTACGTTTTTGGTTGTAACATGACAAAATGTGGAAAATTTCCATGGGGTGTGAATACTTTTTCAGGGCACTGTATATATCTTTAAAGCAGAGTTCCAGGATAAATTGAAACCAGGTCTTAATCAAACGATCACCCCACTCGTTTTTGGATATCCTTTTATTTATTTTTTTGTGCCGTTTTGTACCTTCTTTTTCATTCTCCAGCAGAACTTCAGTCCTAACCTTGCCGCGGCAAAGTACGCATTGGCCCCTCCTCCTGGACGGACACTGTACAAAAGACATATAGGGGTTGATTTAATAAATGTGGAGAGTGCAAAATCTGGTGTAGCTCTGCATAGAAACCAATCAGCTAAGAGTTTTTTTTGGTCAAAGCTTAACTACACAAGCTGAAGTTAGAAGCTGATTGGGTACCATGCACAGCTGCACCAGATTTTGCACTCTCATAGTTATATATATATATATATATATATATATATATATATATATATATGCAGCACTAACTCACGGTGGAGCTGCTAATTTAAGCGGGTCTGTTACCTTCACTTTGCTTCCCTCTGTTTCACCGGCACCGGGTCTAGGGGTTCTATTGAGTTTATATAAAAGAGTGAAAGGATTTGTATATTTGCCTTTAGTGTTCAGCAGCTTTGTTTTGGTTCTGAGGGTTTTTGCGCTGACTGTGTTGCTGATAATTTAATGTTCTATTGAGTTTACTTCTGGACGACACACGCACCAACACTGGAGTACATTTTCAATGCTTTATTGAACAGACAAACTTTAGGAAGTAGCAGGAAAGAGGCGGAAAAGGAAACTTTCAGGAGAAACTCAAATATCTTCTTGTAGAATCTTAGCGACAAATGTCCTAGTAGAATTCAGATAATTATGTGGAATGCGCTCCCCTCATGGGACACACTCCTTGCTCGTCTGGATAGGCCTCTCTCACCGGTCTAGCAGCCAGTACGCAGCACGAATCAAAAGTCTCTGCCACAGACTTGTTTGGGGAATAAACCTGTACGATCCTCTGCCACAGGATGTATCAGATTTTGTGCAATGAAAGTCAGTCACAGTGCCTGAACCTTTAAGCCGAACCGGCAACACTATGCTGTATGGTTACTTCTTTTGGATTTGTCCTCCAACCGTGTCACCAGGCCCCTCTATAGACCAGCTCACCGCGTGATCTCTCCAAGACGGGTCCTCCCCTGGGATCTCCCCGGTTGTCCAGCTTCGTCACACAGGACCGACAGCTCAGGACTAGGGATGAGCTTCGTGTTCGAGTCGAACCCATGTTCGACTCGAACATCGTCTGTTCGCCCGTTCGCCGAATTGCGAACGATATGGGCCGTTTGCGCCAAATTCGTGTGGCACGTCATGGCCCATAATTCACTGCGGCATCGCAGTGCATTGCTGGCTGATGATTGGCCAAGCATGCACTATGACCCGCGTGCTTGGCCAATCACAGCGCCGTCTAAACAGAGAGCCGTAATTGGCCAAAGCCAAGGAGGCTTTGGCCAATTATGGCTCAGGGGATTTAGTACACGCCCCACACTATATAAGGCCGTCTGCACGGCGGCCCTGTGTAGTGTGTGTTCATTGAGAGAGAGAGACAGACAGTGACATTTGATTTGAGTTAGATAGATTAGGCAGAACAGTCAGTCAGTTAACTGCGCTTACAGTGTATTGTGTATATATATGCATCCCAGGTGTTGCATATATATATATACACTGTATTCAGTTTAGCTAGATCCGTTCCTGTTATCTTCCTACTGACAGGCAGGCTTGTCTTGTTACAGTATTTACAGCTACCTGAAGAAAATTACTGGTGTTCTTTTGAGCCTATTAGTACCACAGTCAGGCAGCTAGACTATTTACAGTTAGTGCAGTGCGTCCTGCTCACAGTGTTCAGCTAGATCCGTTCCTGTTATCTTCTTACTGACAGGCAGGCTTGTCTTGTTACAGTATATACAGCTACCTGAAGAAAATTGCTGGTGTTCTTTAGATCCTATTAGTACCACAGTCAGGCAGCTAGACTATTTACAGTCAGTGCAGTGCGTCCTGCTCACAGTGTTCAGCTAGATTCGTTCCTGTTATCTTCTTACTGACAGGCAGGCTTGTCTTGTTACAGTATATACAGCTACCTGAAGAAAATTACTGGTGTTCTTTTGATCCTATTAGTACCACAGTCAGGCAGCTAGACTATTTACAGTTAGTGCAGTGCATCCTGCTCACAGTGGTGAAACCCTTCAGATGTGTTCTGAATGATCTAAGGAAGGGCACGAACAAATCAGCCCGAAACGTAATCTTTGTCTGAACAGATGATTGTAACAATTTTGTCTGGAATGATTCTATTTACTCTGTAATCTTTTTCCAAAGATTTGATGGAATAAAGCAACTAATTTTTAAGTGCAGCAACCTCTGGAACTTTATTCTTATATATACAAGGTCGGTGGGAGGACCTGTTTGCTGGAACTAGATTGAAAGCTGTGTGCAGTTCTCCTCTACACTTCAACATATATATATATTTGACCTACACTTGTGATCATTTTAAAAACCCATGTAATTTTCCTATGAAATTTAAGTTCTTAAAAAACTACAACTCCCACTTGTTTACTCTCAGGATGCACAATCCATTTTCCGAGGAAGGGCAGGGCTGAGTGGATCTGCAAAAAAGAGAAAGAATTTAAGGCTTTAGGTTTAATTGTTGTTTCTAACCATATAAATCTGTTTTAAACTGCAGACCCTTGATGTCTATGTGAAACACCACTATTACCTGCAAATGTGTAAGGCTGTGGAAAAGCAGGAAGTAATTTGCCTTACAAACTGTGCCTGTAGTGTTAAATCAGTGTTATTCTGTACTGAAGTCAGGGCTTCATTACCCAACTGGGTATGGGTGGGTTTTAAGAGGATAGTTTTTGGGGTTCAGGAAGTTTTGGGCTTCAGGTAAGTGATAAGGATGAATGTTTGGGTGAGGTTAAGTGTTAGAATTAAGTGATAGGAGTTCATATTAGTTTTAGGTTAAAGGAGTTATGTAAACATGTGAGAGGAGAGGTGTAGGTGTTTTTTGGTTTTGGTTAAAATAAGGATCAGATAAGCATAGGATTAAGAATCATTGTCAACCCTAAAGATTAGATTAAAGTCAATTACAAATACATGTGGGCACACAATTTATTTTTAGCTAGTTTTTATTACCATAATCTCCACACAGAGAAATACCAACATTATCTTTAAATTATCTCATTTTAAAATCATCAAATTAATTGAAATTGTCTTCAATTGATTTGTGAAGTGAGACATACATTTCAGAATAAAACAAAATGTATTTAGTTAGTCTTTGATTTAATTATTTCAATTTTTTAAAATCATTTTATATGATGTTATCGTTTAATATTATTACTTTTATATTTTGGATTTATTATATTCTGGTTGATCTTGCCATTAAAATACTGAAATGTTAAGTAAAACATATTTGACATAAACATCATAAATATATTCATAGCTCATATTATGGCATTAATAAATAAAAAGGAAACAAAAAAACGTAAAATTATTCTAGTCTAGGTTGAATATCACTCTGCATGTGCTAAGCTGCCTAATGATCATTAAAGATCTACTCCAAATACTGAATATTTCAAGTGTCTGCATAATTTTAAAATAGTTCTTGATGTAGAAGCTGGACCAAACTAATTATTTTTACATCAAAGAATTTTTGGAAACATATTCATTAGACATTTATTTCTATCCTCTAATTATAAATTAATTCCTGGTTCATCTAGCATAATTATTCATCGTAATTGGTTGCTAATGACTGTGCTTATTTTCAGTTAATTCTTTTTCTGCAGGTACCTTAGAGAAAATAATCATAACAAATACATTTTCCAAAGTCGTACAACTAAAGGACCTTTGTGTGGAAGTTATATTATACCATTTGTACTTGGCAGGTTTTTTAAACATGTATTAACCAGTTTTCAAGTAAAACATTGCATTTACATTAAACCGAATTTAACATTTGTGACAAGACTTAAAAAGTTATTAAAAATACTATTTTGAGATTAGTAAACTAATTTGGCTTCAAGCCTGCATTGTTGCAAACTCATGATATAAAAGAAGAAAAAAGCAGCCTGAATTTATAATTGTGGACAACCTTCCCTTTTATTTCTTGTTCCACAAGTTGCATTAGTAGTTATATACCAGCCTAGAGGAACAAGTCTTCCTCTTCTCCTCACCATTGATCATTCATAGAGCAACACTTTTATGCAATTTTAAACCAAGGCGATACTTATAGGTCAATGTCAGTGATACTTATAGGCCATTTTTGTCACTGGCAAGACCTCGCCAGTAGAAGCTTCACTATAATTCAACCCCACTTTTGGAGAAACCCCTCGTTACTTGAATTGACATAATGTTGCTCCATTGCTTCTTTCTTTAGCTATTTATTATATTTCAGCAGCCAGTCAGGCAGTGAAAAAGCAACTCTCACAATTGAAAATGTTAGCTGTGCTTCAGTAATTCTGTTTCCTACAACAGAACCACTGATATAATACAGCCCTTATGCTGGCCATATGACACATTCAGTCAGTTTACCTTAACCAAAAAATTACCAAATGGATGAATCCAAGCCCACGTTAACAGTATCTTATTGACATTGTGCACTGATGAAAACTTTTGGTGGTAGATTGCATTGGACTGTTCAAGTCTTCTTTGAGATTGAAAGCTAGATGAACATGAATGAAATTGACACAAAATTGATTACTGTCTGGTCATTATTATTATGAATAATAATATTATACAGGCTTTATATAGTCCCAACAGTTTGCACAGTGCTTTACACAACAAAAAAGACAGTATGGTTACAATACAATTTAAGACAAGAGGGTAAGGAGGGCCCTGATTGTCGGAGCTTACAATCTAAGGGGAAGGGCAAGTGATCTTAAAGGTGTGGGAATGAATTGTCTCACAAAGTAAAATTAAGTCGCTAGCTACAAGTGGGATGGACTTGCCTGAAGAGATTACTTTTCAGGGATTTCCTAAAGGCAAATACAGTAGGAGATAGTAGTACAGGTTGAGGAAGGGAATTCCAGAGGATGAGAAAGGCTCTGGAGTCCTAGACCTGAGCATGGGAGAATATGAAGATGAAGAAGGAGCTAGAAGCAGGAAGTCTTGGAAATAGTAAAGAGAATGGTTTAGTTAGTTCTAAGTTGTGGGTGGCTTTAGAAGTTGTTAATATTTCAAATTTTATTTATAGGGCAAATGGAAGGCAGTTGAGTGATTGGCGGGGAGGTGTGGCAGAGGCTGAGCAGTTAGTAAGCTGCATGAGTCTGGCAACAGCATTCATGATAGACAGAAGGCGGGATAGCTTGTCAGCGAGGAAGGAGTTGCAGTTGAGTGAATTAGTAACTTGGTGGTGTTGTTGGGTAAGAAGGGGAGTATTTTGAAATGTTATGGAGTCAGCAAGATTTGAACAGTGATTGGATGTTAGGCTGAAAGGAAAGTTCAGAGTCCAGGATTACACTTAGGTATGAGGGGTGGGAAGGATAGGAAAGGAGAGTTATGCTATTAATCTCAATGAAAAAGCCTGGGAGGGGCACAGGGGAGTCTTTTTGAAAGACAGATTTTTAGGAAGTGGTTTGACTTCCTTACTAATATGTCTGTTAGTAAATTGATGATGTGCATGGAGACTGAAGGAGTGAGCTGAGGAATAGAGATAGATTTGGATGTTGTCAGCATATGGTATTGGAATCCATACAAGGTTATCAATTTACCAAGGGAAGAGATGTAGATTGATAATATAATGTTTTGATGACAGAAACTTGGGGGACACCTACGTGAGGAGGTAGGGTTGTAGATGACACAGAAGTAGTTCTTTGATTGGTAGAATGAGAAACAGGAAAGAACAGAGTCTTGGAGTTTTCTGAGGAGGAGGGGGTGGTTTACTGTGTCACAGACAACAAAAAGATCTAATAATAAGGGTATTTGCAAGGACACTGTGAGGCTGTTGTATGAAAGATATACTTAATTGGTTGCTTTGGCAACAAAATTTTTCTTGTCAAAAAAACAAAATTACAAAAAAACACAAGAGGTAGAGCAAACAATTATATACCATGTGCCCTAATGAACCCTGCATGAACCCTGGCAGTACAGCACACCTAGACTAAAACAAAATGTTGAGTGGAGCCTTCATGAGAGCCTAACTTTCCAGACTTTGTTTTATGGTCCATTAAGTTACAGTGTACAATCTATGAATCACAGTTTTAAAATCATAAACATAATGGAGAGTTACAAAGAAGATTACTTTCAGTTGGGAATTAATAACAAATGTGGCTATAGAATTATCTAATTCAGCAAACAATTATAGAAATTCACTCAGATACCAGTTACAATACAACTTTATTTTAAGAAAGATATTAGTTAATCTATCACCACTACCTCATTGTTAACTTTAAAAATACAAAATTAAAAATAATCCATGAGGACATTTTCAATCTTCCTGATACTGTACCAGGTCTTACCTTCATTGAAAAACGACTTCTATGGCTAAATTTGAAGTCCCCATCTGCATTTTGAATCTTACAGATATATTTAATAGGTGTGGAAGGGAAGAGGTGTGCTCTGTAGCCAGGTGTATACCTCTGTGGCGAAGCAGCTATAGCCAGGGATAGTACTTGGCCTGTTAGATGAACATGCTAACCAGCAGTGAATATGCATCATTATGATATGGACTGCCATAACACTTATGCCCCGTACACACGGTCGGACATTGATCGGACATTCCGACAACAAAATCCTAGGATTTTTTCCAATGGATGTTGGATCAAACTTGTCTTGCATACACACGGTCACACAAAGTTGTCGGAAAATCCAATAGTTCTGAACGTGGTGACGTAAAACACGTACGTCGGGACAATAAACGGGGCAGTAGCCAATAGCTTTCATCTCTTTATTTATTCTGAGCATGCGTGGCACTTTGTGCGTCGGATTTGTGTACACACGATCGGAAATTCCGACAACGGATATTGTTGTCGGAAAATTTTATATCCTGCTCTCAAACTTTGTGTGTCGGAAAATCCGAAGGAAAATGTGTGATGGAGCCTACACACGGTCGGAATTTCCGACAACAAGGTCCTATCACACATTTTCCGTCGGAAAATCCGACCGTGTGTACGGGGCATAACAATTCAAAAACAATGTCCCTTCCCTTAAGACTTAATTCCTCTTCACAAACGAGCTTCCAATACTTAATAACAACACAGCTAACTACTGCAGGTCCTCTGTACCATACATGTAAGATACTGTCATGCATAGAGCATTACATGCACCTGGGGACAGAAATAATATAATAGGTGAATCTCTAGTATGTTTTCACCATCAAATAGCCTGCTGGGTTTCTTCTGCTTCTCCGAGTAGGCAATCTGGTAAGTGACAGCAAATGAAAACATTCTTTTTGCACTGAGCTTAGACAAAATGGTACACTTTCCTTGCTTGGCTCACATAATTTAATCTCACCAAATTTTCTAAAGGGTAAATAAATATACTATCCAGAGCTGGGAAAGGTCCTGTGCATTGTCAGGTCTACATGTACTTTATTAGATCTTATATTTGTAGTCTTGCAAAGACAGAAAAATCACAGACCTCCCCCCTAAAATGCTTGACTGCTACTACAAGCAGTAAAAGATAGCTAGTTTTGTATGGTGTACATTTCTTAGTGAACAGTAAATGGCAATAGATAGGGACAGTTTTATATTACAAAAATTGCTGGCATTAGTGTAAAAGGGCAAGGAACAACCCCATGATTATTTGTGCTGATTCATATGTTATGTGTAATCGGGCTGAAGTGGAGGGAGATACTGAGGATACTGAGGAGTAGGAAGGACGGATTATGTCTTTGATGCTGTGCCACGGTCATGAGTCCTGTGCCTTCACCAGTGAACATGTCTTTGAACCTAAATAGATATATACAATAGTGCAGCCCTAAATAATACTATTATAACAAAGATAAATTACAACAGCTACAAATACTGTGCGTTAAAACAAAACATTATAGTCCACATATTTCCAAAAGAAATGTGTAAATACAAAAGTTCTAAGGTCATCCAAAATCATGTGCACTCTTTATTTACTGTAGCCTTCCTCTATTGAACAAGTGAATACCTCCTCCTTTGACACCACCACAAACATATTGTAAGATGATGATCTACACATCTAATACTAAGGGTAACAGGAACAACCAAAAACTACCACCCAAGGGGTGCACTCCAGTGTACATCATACGCCCCTCAAAGTAATAAGACCAGATCTAATGCTCACCTTTTAAAACAGTTTTTTTTTAATAAAAAATAGGCAGCCCAATATACTCACATTAAACATATAATTATCCAGCATATAAAAGGTTAAAAAGGCCGGCTTCCTTAGGGATCTGGAAGACACAAGACGAAGGCACAGAGACAAGGCACTCCTGATATGTGAGAGACTCTTGCTAGTCTTACTGGTAAACTGATGGTATGTTTTCCACCAATTTGTAGGTTTAACTTATGCATTTCGGGGACAGTCATGTGACGGGTGACCTTTAATGTGACCAGTTTTGTGATATTTATTTTATTTTAGGGGGTTCAGCATATACCGTGGAATTTGGTCTCTTGGGTACATTGGGCTCCCTATGGACTTTTAATATATGGTAAGCTTATTAGCTCAGTTTTTTCTTTATACATGGTCCACTTAATTCGGATCTTTGAGTTATTTGAGTTTTTGCAATTATATTGTAGGGCATTCACATGCAGGGTGTAGTGTGTGGTAATAAACATCTCAGACTTGGCTGAGCATATATGTTATTCAGGGTAGGTAGTAATTGTTTGGATTCCTTTATTCAGTAATATCTGATATTGTACCTTTTATGGTTCTCTTACTTTGATGATTTGAACATTTTCCATGTGTTAAGGTAGGTAATGGTAATATATGATTGATTTTAAGGATGGTTTGTTTGCTTGCGGGGCTTTTTCTTTTTCTGAGGGGGGCAGCAGCTGTGTCTTTTTACCTCCCAGATAGAACCTTATCCCATCATGAGAGAAGGTACAAACCCTGTCCTTTTTTCTTTTTTTCTCTTCTTTGACTGTGTGGCATGGTAGATAATGTCTAACTTTTTTATCTACTGTATATACTGTGTAGATTTGTTTGTATTTTGAATATGTTTCACTATGTAGTTTTATGCTGTGTTTATCAGAATACAGTAGAATGGACTAACTTACTTTATATGCGATAGGCGTGGATCCTGAAGAAGCGATTTATTAGCTGAGAGAACAACATATACTCAATGCACTCTTGCCCACTGTTGGGCTATGGTCCACACATGGTTATTTTTTTGTGTGTAATTTATTGTGTCTTTTTAATTGTATAATAAAGACTGTATTGCTTTTATATACAAAATGTGGTGTTATCGCCCTCACATACTGGTCACTGGAAGTTCAACATGGCACCTCATGGCAAAGAACTCTCTGAGAACCTGAAAAAAAGAATTGTTGCTCCACGTGAAGATGAAAAGATTTTTTAATTTTTTTTATACGTAAAGATGGCCTAGGCTATAAGTAGATTGCCAAGACCCTGAAACTGAGCTGCAGCATGGTGGCCAAGACCATACAGCGGTTTAACAGGACAGGTTCCTCTCAGAACAGGCCTCACCATGGTTGACCAAAGAAGTTGAGTGCATGTGCTCAGCTTCATTTCCAGAGGCTGTCTTTGGGAAATAGACGTAAGTGTGCTGCCAGCATTGCTGCAGAGGTTGAAGGGGTGGGGGGTCAGCCTGTCAGTGCTTAGACCATACGCCGCACACTGCATCAAATTGCTCTGCATGGCTGTCGTCCCAGAAGGAAGCCTCTTCTAAAAATGATGCAAAAAAAAGCCAGCAAACAGTTTGCTGAAGACAAGCAGACTAAGGACATGGATTACTGGAACCATTTCTTGTGGTCTGATGAGACCAAGCTAAACTTATTTGGTTCAGATGGTGTCAAGCATGTGTTGAGGTAACCAAGTGAGGAGTACAATGTCTTGCCTACAGTCAAGCACGGTGGTTGGAGTGTCATGGTCTGGGCCTGCATGAGTGCTGCTGGAACTGGGAAGCTACAGTTCATTGAGGGAACCGTGAATGCCAACAAACCTTCAAACAAACCTTCAAGATGACCACTGCCTTGCTAAATAAGCTGAGGGTAAAGGTGATGGACTGGCCAAGCATGTCTTCAGACCTAAACCCTATTGAGCATCTGTGAGGCATCCTCAAACAGAAGGTGGAGGAGCGCAAGGTTTCTAACATCCACCAGCTCTGTGATGTCGTCATGGAGGAGTGGAAGAGTACTCCAGTGGCAACCTGTAAAGCTCTGGTGAACTCCATGCCCAAGTTGGTTAAAACAGTGCTGGAAAATAATGGTGGCCACACAAAATATTGACACTTTGGGCCCAATTTGGACATTTTCACTTAAAGGTGTACTCACTTATGTTGCCAGCAGTTTAGATATTAATGACTGTGTGTGAGATATTTTGAGGGAACAGCATATTTACACTGTTATACAAGCTGTACACTCACTACTTTACATTGTAGCAGTGTCATTTCTTCAGTGTTGTCACATTAAGAGATATAATTAAATATTTACAAAAATGTGAGGGGTGTACTCACTTTTTGAGATACTGAATGTTCTCTTGGTGGCACACATAAAGTCCCATTCTCTGGCCCCCACCCTATATACGTAGGAGTGGTTGATGTTTAATTTGTACTGTATTAGGAATGGTGCACATAGAGAAATAGATAAGGAAGGATAGGACAGTTACACTTATTGAGTCATTGAGTACCAATAAAGTCTACTTGATAGAAATATTTACTCTAGATTTGTCATTACCATGAAGCACTAAATGGAATCCATAAGGTAAACTTTATGCAAAAACTGTCTGCCACCTGGCTGCATCTTTGGTGATAACTTTTTGATTCAGAGACCTGGAACAATGCATGCTGTGAATAAATGTCAGAGTCAAAGTACCTTACCTCTATACCTTTTTTACATTAGTGACTCAAGAAGCATTGAAGCCAGGCAGCAATGGCAGCCTCCGTAATTTTGTCATGACAATTTTTCTTTGATTTACAGTAGATGTTCACACTCATTAAATTAAACTTAATTAATAAGCAAAGTGTTAGCAACTTTCAGTTTTTAATTCTAAATTCTAGCAAAATATTTTGATTCTTCATTCCAAATTATGGACAATTTCTATTAGCAGAAGCTACACAAACAAAAGCGTCAAGAATCTCACAAATCAAATAAGGTTTCACGGGGGCGTGACCGGATGTGGGAGTGAGAGGGTGTGTGAGATCTCCTCTCCCTCCGCTCTGACCAGCTAAGCTACGGGCTGAGGAGACTACCGGTGTATGCAGCAGTGTAAGCGGCAGTGTAAGCAGCGGAATCCGGCTAAACTATTGCGCTACTGAGCATATCTGACCCCGGCGTAGACGCGGTGGATGGAGCTGAGGCGGGGTGTGAGAGACCCTTCCAGCGGGCCAGCGGCCAAATGAGGAGACGCTTCGGTAGCGGCTACAGCAGCTTCAGCAGCGGCGGTGTCAGTGAGCGTGGCGGTGAGAGAGCCAGGAAGACGGAGCCATAGGGGCGGCGTGAGAGGCCTCCCCCGGGTTGTCAGTAGCAATCAAAACAAGCCGAACACAGCAGCAGCAGCAGGGCAGTGAACGAAGTAAGCCAATAGAATTAACAACGCAACGCTGTGAAACTGGAGAGTTGCCAAGAAGATCCCAGACATAGGTGAAAACTTTCCTATTTTGTTTTTTTTTTTTTTTTTTTCATACACTATGTTTGCGGCGGATGACTTTTATCCCTGGTTCCTGGTTAAAGAGTTGGCTTTTGAGTTGGCCTTTGATTGATTGGTTCTTGAAGAAACTTAACTAAGTTTGCAATGTGAAACCCTGGTTAAATAGAAACTTGCTGCCTCATTACTTATTGATCCTATTTATCTTATCGAAGCAACACCTGAAATAGAGGAAAATAGCAACCCCAGTCTGAAGTGGGAGACGGACGGGGAGCTGGTGTATGAGGTTCCTTTTTCTTTTATAATATTAATAGAACCAGTGGAACTGCGGATGTAAGCTGCTTATTATAACATCAGCTGTAAGTGAAACGGCGTTGTTTAAGTGTCTGTTCACTGCCCCAAGAGTTATTGAGCCGACGCTGCGGTGGCAGAGTCAAACGGAGTGCTATCTTTGTGATACCATTTTTTTTCATGCAAAACCAGTAGAATGGGACTGTAACAATTTTATATCTCAAATTACTAAAGGAAAAGTGCTTTTTTTTTTCTTTTTTTTTTTCCTTTCTCCTTTTCTTTTTCCCTCCTCCTCCTACCCCTTTTTTTTTTTTCCCCTCCCCCATGGCATAATAGCATGGCTGGGAAGCGGGCAGCAGAGGAAAAATTAAACCAGCATCAGTTACAAAATCAGCCGCATCAAGTAGGAGGCCAGGTTACACGCTCTGCAAGAAATCAGACAAACCAAGCGAAAGTCGCAGCAGCAGCTGCGGCAGCGGCTGCAACAAAGTTAGAGCGTTTTACTAGGACATCCCTTTCACCAATAAAATCCCAACAACTAACTCAAACGAGTACCCTGGCGAGTAGGAAAAGCCAAAGTAGCGGGTCAATATCGGCCGTAACAAGTCCACTCGCAGTACCGCCCACAAAAGGCCACGGGGCGGGAAAACTTGACACTATAAGTGGTGACACAGAATTTAAAAGGCTACCTAATACAACTGAGGCCGGTATGGAGAGAGGCCAAAGTGGAGGAGCGGAAGAGCCATCAATGAGGGACCTCCTGTATGCGATTACTGCATGTAAGGAATCAATCTCTGGTTTGGATGCTCAGTTAAAAAGCATAAGAGAGGAACTGATAGCGATGGGCGGCAGACTGAAAGAAACGGAGGGAAGAACAACAGCCCTAGAGGAGAGATTAAGCTCTGTGGAAGACATACTAACTCCGCTTAGACAAGATATGACTGACATGAAGAAATGCATAGAAAACCAATCAGCTAAAATAGATGAACTAGAAAATAGAAACTGAAGAAACAACATAAGAGTAATAGGCATGCCTGAACGGAGCGTGGGATCTGACCCTATTGAATTTCTGGAGGGATGGATCAAGGAGACATTTGGGGCTACATCTTTTTCTCTTTTCTTTGGCATTGAACGCGCCCATCGAATCCCCTTTTAACCTCGACAGGGCAAGGAGTACCCAAGACCTATAATCATGAAAATGTTCAATTTTAGAGATAAAGTGTCTTTGCTTCGGAAAGCGAGAGAAATGAGAGAAATCTTATATAGGGGGGCGCGAATTTCACTATATCAGGACTTCTCCCCGGACCTGCAAAAGCTCAGGGCGGCATACATGCCGATTAAAAGTGTGCTACAGCAAAAAAAGATGGACTATGCACTACTGTACCCCGCCCGCATGAGAATAACTACAAGGAATGGGACATTTTTCTTTGTTTCTCCCCGCAATGTGGAAGAATGGCTGGAGAACACAGAGAGAACAACATGGAATGAAGGAGAAGAGAGACTAGAGACTAATTAGATCACGGGGGGGTTGTTCTCTTGGGTCCTTTTTTTTTTTTTTTTTTTTAAGTTTTTGTTGTCCCTCTGAGGCACTAGGGAGGGGGGAGAGAAGAGGGGAGGGTGAAACAATAAGTAACACATTAAAGAAATAAGTAAATAACAAATAACATGTAAAAATGAGAAAGTGGTATAGGGACAGATTATAAAATAGTAAAGGTTAGAATACACTTATTAAATTTATTGAGTTGACACGACAGATTATCTCTCATACGAACACAAAAAATTAAAACACATGAACAGCACTAACAAGGTTGAAGGAATAGGATTATACATTAGTAAAAGTTTGATATACACTTTTTAGAACACACTGAGCTGTTATGATAAACTGTTTTGTTTATAAGTATAAAAAATTAGAACACATGAATAGCACTAATAAGGTCAGGGAGGGGGGGAGGGGGTGGGATAGGGACCCCTGGGGTAAGGGGGTATTGAAATGTATGGCACCGGCAAGGTATGCCAGTGCAGTTTGGGGAATGAGAGTAAGTGGGAGGTCAGGAACATAGCCCCTAGGGTAGGCCCAGTTGGGCAGGGAGGGAAGGTGGGTGGCGGGTGGGAGAGGGGGTGGGGGAGACAGGAGGGTAAGGGGTGGGAAAGGGGGAGGAGCGGGGAGGGCGGCAGGGGAGGTAGGGGAGGGGCGGGCGGGAAAGGCACAACTCAAATAAACAATGAAAAACACCACAAATATAAGTTTATACACAAATACCTCTTACGTTCTACCACTGATGGTAAGGGGATTAAGAGGAAGGTTGACAGTTATGTACTACACACTGAGGGGACCCAAGGGGTAGGTAAAACTCTGAGGGGCAACTGTATTTTCATTCCTTGCTCATGTTGTTGTCTTTTGCCTTATAATTATTTGAATTGGTATGATCCCCTATATGAGTAAGGAAAAGGGGAAAAGAAAGGGTTTACTCTTAATGACATGGAATGTGAGAGGGTTGAGGGATAGAGACAAGAGAAGGGCAATGTTTAGATATTTTGATAAAATGAAACCTCAGATAATCTGTTTACAAGAAACACATTTGTGTCCCGATTCTGTCCACCTATTGCGCTCAAGGAGATACCCGACTCAGTTCCATTCCATGCACACTTCATACTCAAGGGGAGTTAGTATAGTGGTCTCCTCGGATGTCTCCTTTGAGTGCATAGAACAGAGGGTGGATAAGGAAGGAAAATTTGTTTTTTTGCTATGTAAAATTAACGGACTAATGTGCATAATTGCATCAATATACATACCCCCACCATTCTCATCAGTTCCACTTGGGTGTCTATCACAATTTATAGCCTCACACCCGGATGTCCCGGTGCTAGCACTGGGTGACTATAATAACATTTTAGATAACTCCCAGGATAGAATGTCTCTGACACCTAGAACTACGAGACAGATAACCGGCAGGACGGCTTTTTCAGCCCTGCTTACGGAAATAGGACTCCGGGATGTATGGAGAGAGAGACATGAAGAGGATAGATGCTATTCATGTTATTCTGCAACACATGATGGCTTCTCCCGTATCGACCTGGGCTTAGGGAATGAGGCACTCCTGCAGCTAGCAGAGGACTCAGCGTATGAGCCACGCTTATTATCCGACCATTCCCCATTCTGGGTACGGTTAGGCACCACTGGAACGCTGGGGCGACCATTATGGAAGGTGAACCCCTACTGGTTAACTTTGTTTCCGCAAGTAGATAGTACAAGAGAGGCACTACGGGAGTTCCTGCAATTTAATAGGGGATCTGCAAGCGCTATGGTAGTATGGGATACACTTAAGGCATTCTTGAGGGGATGTCTTATTAAAGAAATTGCGGGAATTAAAACACGTTCCAGGGAATGGGAGAACAAGGTACAAGAAGAACTGAAAGAAAGGGAACAGGTTTTAATAAGAGATCCATCAAAACCTAATCAAGAATTCTGGAGGGAGGCACAAGTGATATATAACTCGGTTTGGTTATCAGCAGCAGAGAAGAGAAGATACTTTCAGCAACAAAGTTACTTTGAAGAAGGGGAAAACACTGGCCGTCTTCTAGTCCTTATAGCCAGAGAGCAAAGAGATCCTACTACTATCCTGGCTGTGAGGGCTAAATCTGGGGAGAGGCAGACCCTTAGTTCAGACATCTTAAGCAGCTTTCAGCAGTTTTACGGGGACTTGTACTCCAGCAAAACTAGATATATTCCGTCTGAGTTGATACAGTTTCTACAAACCTGTCCGCTCCCGCAATTATCGGAGGCGGACAGGGAACTGTTAAACTGCCCAATCACATCAGCGGAATTAAGAGAAGCACTGGAGGGGACAAATCACCATAAATCACCAGGCCCAGACGGGATTCCGGCAGAGGTATACTCCCACTATAGAGAGGACCTCTTACCATCATTACTGCAGGCCATAAGGGAGGCTGAGGAAATGGGTTATCTACCGGATAGCATGCGTGAAGCAATAATAACAGTAATTTTAAAGCCTGGGAAAGATAAACTCCTATTGGACTCATATCGTCCAATCTCGCTACTAAATGCGGATGTCAAATTGTTCGCATGTGTTCTGGCTAAAAGGCTATCTCGAGTGATTGGTAAGCTGGTCCATTGTGATCAGTCTGGTTTTATACCTACCCGCTCTACATCGGATAATATAAGGAGACTCTACATGAACCTTCAGATGCCAGTGGACAACCCGGGGAGTAGGGCCATTCTGTCTCTGGACGTCTCAAAAGCGTTTGATAGTGTGGAGTGGCCCTACCTCATGGAAACACTGAAAAGATTTGGGTTGGGAAGTAGGTTTGTAGCTTGGGTAGAGATACTTTACTTCAAACCCAGAGCCAGAATACGTATTAATAGTGATCTTTCGCCTCCATTTGAATTGCATAGGGGGACGAGACAGGGTTGCCCACTGTCTCCATTACTGTTCGCTTTGGCAATAGAGCCTTTAGCTATAAAGATCCGGAATTCAACGGAGGTGGTGGGGTTCCGTAGATATCAGAGAGAAGAAAAAATATCTTTGTACGCAGACGACGCACTTATATATCTGGGCGATATGATTTCATCTCTGCGGGCAGTGATGGAGATAGTGGGAGAATACGGCAGCTTCTCAGGCTTTGACATTAACTGGTCAAAATCAACGCTAATGCCCATAGACCAGCATAGGGACCGACTACCAGTGGGAGCGGAACAAATAATAATAGTTGATAGCTTTAAGTATCTGGGAGTAATGGTGTCCTCGAACCCGGCCGAGTATCTTCGGTTGAACCTGGAGCCACTGCTCTCTAGACAGAAAGAAAAAAGCAACAGCTGGTGCAGGCTCCCCCTATCAGTTATAGGACGAGCAAACCTAATAAAAATGGTGTGGGCACCACAGCAACTATATGTCTTCCACAATTCACCGATATGGATACCAAAAAAATGGTTTAAGCAAATTGATACACTAATGAGGGAATTGATATGGAAAAAAAAGGCACCCAGAATTAGCTTGGAAACACTGCAATATGAAAAGGACAGAGGAGGGCTTGCAATACCCAACTCTAAGCTGTATTTCCTGGCATCACAGCTACAACAAATGGCAGGATGGGGTCGAAAGGGAAATGAGGACCCTACATACCAATTGGTGACCATGTCGGAACCCGCGCTAGAAGCGGCCTCACATCTGGAAATGGACTTGCCAAGTATGAAGGGGGTAGAACCAATAAATACGCTCTTTAAAAAGGTATGGGGTGAGGTTCGGAAAACGCTAAAAATAACAGGCGTGCTTCCATTCACGCCGATCTGGCACAACAGAAGATACTCCGAGATCCAGGGACTACAGGGGTTTACACACTGGAAAGAAAAGGGGATTCAGTTCTTCTCACAATTATACGAGGGAGAGGTGTTGAAGACATATGAACAATTATGCAGGGAATTTCATTTGAATCCGAGGGGCTTTTATCAGTACCTCCAACTGCGCCATGCGCTACAGGCACAACAAATAACACATTCTCAGACAGTACCAGCAGTATCACTTTTGAATGAGATCTTTTTGGCAGACACAAGGAAAGGGTTAATATCAAAAATATACAAGGAGTTGCTGAGGTCAGTCCAGGATCATACATTGTTAAAGTGCCGAAACAAATGGGTAGAGGATATAGGAGAGATAGAAGAAAAACAATGGGAAATGGCGCTCGAGGCTATTCCGGTGGTGTCACTTTCCGCAACCCAAAGACTGTCACAATTATTTATCCTTCATAGGGCCTATAGGACATCAGTACAGCTCTATAAATGGGGACGAGGAGATTCCCCACTGTGCCCCAAGTGCAAAGTACATAGAGGGGATTTTATTCACCTAATTTGGAGGTGCCCAAAGCTGTATAGATACTGGGACGAGGTTTCCCAGCACATTTCAAGGTTGGCGCAGGTCCCCATCCCCCTAAACCCGACTGTATACTTGCTTGGAGCTATAAATGTAAAGATGTATCCGGGAGGAAAGTACTTCATGTTAACTAGATTGATGTACCTCGCCAGAAAACTTATTGCAAAGTACTGGATGGCCCCAACGGTACCTACAGTGAAGCAATGGATTGCCTACGTCAATTCGTTTCTCCCCTGAGAACGACTGGCTTACGGCCGCAGAAGTGATCGGAGTAAATTCAATAAGATATGGCATCCATGGTTGGGGGATGTGGACCTGGCCCCGCATCAATTGATAGTAGAGAGGCTTCAGATGTAGAGATTGGGGGGGGGAGATGTAGAGAGGAAGAAGGAGATAGAGATACCCGAGGGGAAGGAAAGCGAGAGTAAGTATGCAGGGGGGGGGAGAAGGGAGAGGGACAGGAAGATGGCCTGTAAAATCAATGACAATATAATTAGATAAATAAGAACATTGGATAGGAGGGAAGTTAGCGGTAATTGTGTAGGCGGTGAAGGAAACATCAAAGGTAATATGAAAGGTTTGTTGTGATGGAGGGGGGGGGGTGTAGGGAGGGGAGGGGGGGAGGGGTGGAATAAAGTGAAAGGAAATGGAGTAATGAATTAGTAATAGAGATATGATTTTGTATGGAAGAAGGGTAGGAACACAAGAATAGGCCCGCATAAACCACACACTCTATACTATGTTTTTGTATTACTATATAATATGAATGATTGAATTTATGTTTTTTCTTTTTTTATATCGCCAGTCATAGCCCCTGCGTGGGACGACCTGGCGCTTGCTTTATATTACTACAAATTTACTGGCATATGTGCAATAAAAATGATTGAGATAAAAAAAAAAAGAATCTCACAAATCAAGTCGTATATAATTATGAAAGAACATGTGTAATAATAAAATGTACAAGTGCAAAAATAACCCTAAAGAAAGAGACTCAGTCTTTCTCACCAAATACTGACACATCTCAATTTGTTTCATTGCTTCAAAATCCATCTTGTCTCCTTGCTGTGTGTGTTTCAATATTACTGTAATATAAGCAGTTTATTAGTTTGCTTCAAGTGTCTAAGAGTGATTGTCAACAATATCTTCAAGCTGACCAAACATTTCCAAGCGATTCTGCCTTTACTTTAAAATAAACTGAAGTCAATAAACATTTCTAAAGTGACAATCGTGCAGAATTGCAGAAACATGTACAAGTACCAATGTTATCCTTCAGATAAATACGTGTGCTCCTGTGGATCCCCTTTGATCCACAGGAGCCTAAGGCCAGCAATACATGATTTGAACCGTTAATGGGCAGGCTGAATGTAAAAAGTTGATTAATCAATCAGCTTTAGTACAACCAGCCTGCCAAATTCTTTTACGATTATCACTAGCAGCTGCTAAAGCCGCCAATGATAATCACTGTCTTCTTCCGGCAGCAACAGGCCCCCTGCCCCCCCGCTGGGAAAAGACAATTGCTGAATCCCCTTTCAGCACTGTCTGTGTTGATGGGGGAATCGTGTGAAAAAAATTTGTGCCGTGATTTGTGCCGTGTATGGCCAGTTTAAGATGTATGAGTAACTTTGACTTCTAGACAAGTTGCAGTGAAACCCTACCCACTGTTGGAACTTCAGTGAACAGTAGAACCTCTAGCCATTGACAGCTAAATGACAGAGGCTAGCCTTGAAGTTGAGGCCCCATAAACAGCTTGGACCTGGGATTCAATGAGCTCCACAGGGATACAGTACAGGGAAAGGGGTTTATTTTAAGACTACAGGAGGTACTCACAGACATCACAAAATGCCCATACTTCAGCACTGTCATCACCTTACACTGTAAGTCAGGTCAGGTTCTCTTCAAACCTTATTGAAATGCCATCAAGAAAAAGGAGCTTGTAAAGTGCATGAAATGTATATTCATATTTTTGCCAGCAAAGAAACTGTAAGCTGTTCTTAACCGATATGGGGTTTACCAGTAATCACTGGAGAGCTAGCTGAAAAATACAGTGTAACAATTCCAAGCTGATCTGCTAATGAATATTAGGAGATATCCAAGATAATTGTTTCACGTGTGTTTATAAATTAGGAATTTGCACTAAATATTGCTTTTATGTACTCTGTGAAGGTTTGTGGACAACAAAACATGACAGTGATTCTAAAGAAATATACTGTGTGTTTTCTGTATGGGAGCTGTTTTTATTTATTTATTTATTTTTTTACAATAGACCAAATGGGTTATTATACTAGTGATGAACTGGTGGATTGGATCTTATTTGTCATTAAATATTGCTACACTTTTTGTAGTTCAATAAATATTATATAAATATAATATAATATAAATAACAATATGATTTATAGCTGACATTTAGTTTTTCTTTTGCTTTTTTGCGGGATATGGCACTTAACACACAGTACACATGGTCATGTGTACTGCTGCTTCTTGTTTTTGCCCTCGACAGCTATTTTATGGTGCTATGAAAGTTAATAGCTGCTGATAGTCTGAAAAGTTGCGCCGCTTGCCCATGCGTCCCTTTCTGTCCTCTCATTTGTTCAGAATGCTTGTTTTACTATTCTCCCACAATGCACCCCCTTCTGTGAATGGGCGGCGGAGATCCTGTCATTCAGCTTATCCTCCTCCATTCACTGAACATGCTGCATTGTGGGAGAATAGTAATACAAGTTTTGTGTAAGGCAGAGAGGGAAGAAGATAATAATCAGTGCAATGTTACAGACTAGCAGCTGTTATCTTTTACAGTTCTGGAAGATAGCTACTAAGGGCAATATGAAGGAGACACTGAAGGGAAGAATTTAGAATAATTTTTGATCATCAGTGTCTTTTATAGAGTATATTGGTACTCCATTAGAAAGATTCATTGTTTGTATGCGATCAACTCACATTTTTTATATTTATTTATATACACACGTTTGCGGTTTTAATGATAATCCATGTATTACTCTGCTCATTTATATCATCCAATCATGTGCCAGCAAAAATGCTGTTTTTTTTTATTTTCCTTGCATGTCTCTCTCGGATCTACAGCGACTGCACTTCCAAGTGCACTTGTAGTGCAAAGTGGATTTGCCTTTAGTAAATAAACCCCAAAGCCTTTATTTCTCTTTAAATAACCACTGGTATAAGATGTTCACAACACACCAGTATCTTCTATAGGGGGCCTGGTTACTGTGTGCCTCTCATTATTGTTTATGGTTAAATACAAGGGGTGTTATAGTTGAAATGCTGTGAATATGATATTGGATTAGTATTTTGGTCATACCTGACTGTTTATTTTTATAATCTATGTGTCTCAGTGGTGTACTTGTGCTGCCCTAGGCCTGACTAAACTCGTGCACCCCCTAATTTAAATATGACCCACCTCTTCCTGTCAATGCCACACCCCTTCCTATTTAAGACCCACCCTGTCATCTGTAAACCACACCCCTTCCTCTTTAGGCTCTACCTGTTCCTCTCTGTACCTTAAAAGTGGGTACCAAGTGCAGCCTCATCAGTGCCCATCAATGCAGCCTCATCAGTGCCCATCAATGCAGCCTCACTAGTGCCCACCAATGCAGCCTCACCAGTGCCCATCAATGCAGCCTCACCAGTGCCCATCAATCCAGCCTCAGCAGTGCCCATTAGCGCAGTCTTATCAGTACCCATGAATGCAGCTTTATCAGTGCAGCTTATCAGTGGCCATCAGCACCGCCACATCAGTGGCCATCAGAGCAGGCTCACCACTGGCCATCAGCGGAGCCTCACCAGTGACCTTCGGCTCAACCTCACCAGTGGCCATAAATGCAGCCTCACCAGTGGCCATCACACAGTGGATGCTATTTGCAGCTTTTTTCTTCTGGCTGCTGGGCTTTAAACTTCCTGCGCACACATCCAGGGCCATCTTAGTAGCATCATGGGACCTTGGGTAAAGTAATGCACTGGGGCACCTTCAAGCCTGCCATAATTTATGCACCTACTTTCAAGAATTATAACCCACTACTACTGCATTCAAATAAAAGAGTCTCTATGTCACGTACCAGGCTGGAGGCTGAGGTGACGAGAGGGCTCCCCTTGTGGCTGAGTGCAGAGCACCCCTGGAGTTGGAAACAGAGGGTACTATGTCCAGAGATGCACGGGTTGCCTGCTGGTGAAGCTGTCTGATGGTTCCAGAAGCGGACACAACCAGGAGCAGAGAAGGTGGTCACAGCCAATAATTCTCTGGTACTCGGGTACTGGCTGATCTTGACAGATGGAAAAGCAGAGATGTCAGAAGCCAGGCCGGGGGTCAAACACAGGAAGTCAGTCAGAAGCAGGAAGTGTAGTTGTGATCAAGCCGGGGTCAAACACAGGAAGTCAATCTGGAACGGGCAAGAGCAGGTCTGTGAAACAAGACGGGTTCAGACTCAGGAGAGAAGCAAGAGCAGGTCAGGGTAAGCCAGGTCGGTAACAGGTAATCAAACAGGAGCAAGGAACACAGGAACACAGGATACAGATATGACGATAATCCAGCAATTTATGAAAGCAACTGGAACCCTTATATAGGCCAGCAAACACTGGTAATTAGCACATTTTGCGCACGCACATTCGCTGTCGCAAATGTGCGTTCGACGTTGCATGCCGGTTGCTAATGCGCATGTGCGGACTAGTGCGGCCATATTGGATATTGGCATATCTGCCATTTCTTCTCCGGTTTCTTCCTTGACAGTGCCCCCCCCCCCGAGGGGCAGCCTCCGAATGCCCAGACATGCCCGTTTTTCTGGGAATCTGTTGAAGAACTCCTGAAGAAGTTTAGGAGCGTGCACGTTATTTGCTGGTTCCCATGAGTTCTTTAGGTGGATATCCTTTCCATTTAATAAGATATTGCAACTGTCTTCCCCTCCTTCGAACATCCACAATCACAATAGCCTCCACCTCAAACTCTGTGACCTCCCCTACAGTAATTGGTGGTGGAGGTGGCTCTTCTTTTTCAGGAAACGAGCTGAACACTGCTGGTTTGAATAAGGAGACGTGGAAGACAGGATGAATTTTATATGAGTTTCGTAGGTCCAGTTCAAATTCTACAGGGCTGATCTCTCTCTTAATCTTGAAAGGTCCAATAAACCTTGGGCCCAATTTCCGAGAGGGACACGTGTCTGAGGTTTGCTGTGGAAAGCCAAACTTTGTCCCCAGCCTTCAGTATTGGATTATTTCTTATCCTTTTGTCAAAGTGTTTTTTGTAATCCTCCTGGGCTTTCTGCATGGCTTTTTGAAGTGCTTGGTAGTTGGTTTGAATAAATATAAGCCTATCCTGGACTGCGGGTACTGAGGTTTCTGGGATAACATCTGGCAGAAAGGACGGGTGGAAGCCGTAGTTTGCCCAAACCGGTGGTCGGTTAGCGGTTGCATGGACTGAGTTGTTATAAGCGAATTTGCAACACAGGAGGAGGGATGCCTAATTGTCTTGGGTAAAAGAAGAGAAACATCTCTGGTACTGCTACAAAGTTTGATTAGTTCTTTCTGTCTGTCCATTACTTTGTGGGTGGTATGCAGAGGACAGACATACTTCAATTTTCAGGGCTTTGCACAGAGCAAAGTCCGGACACATATCCACTGACATCCACCTGTACAAAGAAGTCAGGGTGGCCCGCTCAGATCCGCCTGAAAAACGGACAGGCAGATCTGATCGGGCCGATCGTGTAAAAGGGGCCTGTAATGTAGTCAACAGGATGGACACTAAAATCCAGACTGATGTATAATGAGAAATGACACTTTTCTTCATATGTCCAAAGGCAGCATCAGCCATGCAGGTAGCTATGAAAGGTTAACCACATATACAAGCAGACACTAAGGTTTTAAATACCATTTATACCAGAAGCACCAGCCTGGAGGTGTTAAGCTGTAAAGAGTTAACCATTTAGGTAAGCAGCAGTGTACATAAGTTAATTGAAGCAGAGTAGAGAAGCACAGTCCTTTCCTAGAACCAAGGACACAAAGGGTTAATTGCCAAAGAGTCCCCATTTCAGATAACAGCGTGTTAGGAGAAACCAAGTGGGAAAGCTGTAGCACAGATAAGCCACAGCATTAGGTTTTCATGGAGAGACAGTGAGGATTGGTATCTTATGCTCATCCCCTCCAGGATGTACAGAACGTAGCTGGGTCTGCCTGGTGAAGCCACAATCTGACCAACCCTGATGTGTCTCCATGAGCACCTGGGAGTCTGGGGCCACAACACAGGAGGAGAAATTGATGAGTTCTCTCTCTCTCTCTCTCTCTGTTCTCCTGTCTGTGCGGAGGGGGGAACTGTCAGCTCATACAGAGTCTGCTCCATGGGAGAGACGCTCTCCGAACGCTGCAGCCAGCAACCCCGGAAGTGAATGGACTGACTCGGGAAGAGGGGGGGCTTTTTTCTGTGGGGGGGGCAGCTTTTTTGCCGCCCACCTGAAAAGTGCCGCCCTAGGCCTGGGCCTTCCAAAATACAGCACTGATATGTCTAAATTGTTTATATAATGTTACATTGTTCCCACTGATATTAGCTTGTTCAAGTGCAATTATAGGGCTAATAGGCCCACTTCTGATTGTATCTGCATATGCATTACTCTATTAGCCTACACAATGGATTGTATGTTCCCCCCACCTTTTTTTTTACAATACTTTCAAGACATGTGGATGTCTTTTATTCTTTTTTGTGTTTCTTCTTTCATAATTATTACAAATTTATTGAAAGAAAAAATTCCGCATGACTAAAGGACAGCTAGTATTGTACCTAACCACAAGAAGGGTAGCAAGGTAGAAACTGGCAATTATAGGCCAGTGAGTTTAACATCTGTTGCAGTCAAGTTAAAGTGGTTGTTAAGCCACTATATCATATGTATACCATTTCATCTGTTATAAAACGCTATGTGTCCCAGTGCCTGTGCTCTATAATAACTATGGCGTTTTCTACCTTATCTAGAGCGACTCTCGGTGCTCACGTGACTCCTCGGCTCTCTCCTCTCCACGGCTGACAGCTATAGCGTGAGGGGCCAAGAACTCCTGCTGATGTCAGCTGGGGAGAAGAGGAGCAGAGAGATCAGCAGTCACGTGAGTGCCGGGAGACGCTCTGAGGTAAAGTAGAAATCGGCATAGTTTTCACACAGCACAGGCACTGGGACACATAGCGTTATATAACAGATGGGATGGTATACATATAATATAGTTTTTTATAGCAGCAGGAGTGGAGGGGCAGGCAGTGTCTCATGCTAACAGGCAGGGAGGGGAGGGGGGAGAGGACGGGGAGAGCAGAGAGGAGAGCTGCGGATGACGGAGGCATGTATGGTCAGTTTACAGGGGGGGGGGGCAGAACCAGGCAGGATCAGCTAGGTGTTTTAAGTGATTCAGGGGGCCAAATGACACAGCACAAGCACTGTGCTGTTATTCATGCTTTAGGGGAACAGGATTTATATATATATATTTTTTAGGGTAACAAACACTTTAATGGAATCACTCCTGAAAAGAATGATTGATTACATAAAAACACACAATTTGCTTGACCCAAAGCAACATGGCTTTACTGAGGGCAGATCATATCAGACTAATCTGATTACATTTTTGACTACGGTGCTGTGAACATAGTCTATCTTGATTTCAGCAAGGCATTTGATACATTCCACATAATGATCTAATAAAAAAGTTGTAGAAGCTAGGGTAATGAGGAGCACCACGGAAATATATACAAAACGATTCTGCGCTGCCCTACACAGAAGAAAATAGCAGCTAACACAACCAACAAGGCATAGACAAGAGAAAAAAACAAAACAGGTGTAGCGCTAGTGAATTAAATGTCCAATATATAAAAAAACGTATTGAGTTAATACTCCTAAAGGTGAACCAAAAAATACATCTATATGTACTAAGTGAAAAGTCCTTCAAGAAACTGAATACTTCAAGAAGACATCTGTGATGAAAATAAACACAACACCCCCTGAAGATGAAGAGGCTTACCAGATGGGATGGACCCAAAGGGCGTACGCCGAGTTGGATCAGGTAGGCTTAGGTGGTGAGTGATTCAGGGCGACCTGGAAAGATGATACTTGTGGATGAACCGGCTTGATGCTGTATCCCTTTAAATGGTGGATGCCCAAACCAAGGGGGACGATGTAGTTGAAGCAAGCCAGATGGTATCGTATCCCTTTGTAGCTGAACCACTGGCTGGGTCTAGTATTTCCCTGCACAGAGCACACTGTTGCAAGATCATCCAGCAGGGGTGTCGGCATCCAGGCATCAGACTGGGATCACAGAGGGTCCATGCAGCCTACTAGGGGACAGTCCTCTCCAGCCCATGATTGCGCTGCCCCAGGGTCACCTGTTCCCTTGTCTCCGCTCTGTGCAGGGAAATACTGAATCACTCACCACCTAAGCCTACCTGACCCAACTCGGTGTATGCCCTTTGGGTCCATCCCATCTGGTAAGCCTCTTCATCTTCAGGTGGTGTTGTGTTTATTTTCATCACAGATGTCTTCTTGAAGTATTCAGTTTCTTGAAGGACTTTTCACTTAGTACATATAGATGTATGTTTTGGTTCACCTTTGGGAGTATTAACTCAATACGTTTTTTATATATTGGACATTTAATTCACTAGCGCTACACCTGTTTTGTTTTTTTCTAATGAGGAGCACCAGGCTCCCGCCCAAAAAATTAAAAGTCAGCAGCAAAAAATATTGTAGCTGCTGACTTTTAATATAAGGACGCTTAACTGTCCAGGGATCCAGTGATGTCCTCACCCGAGCCGATTCTTCAATCGGCTTCAGGTGCAGGTGCCGGCATCTCAAGTAAGAGGAAGCCTTAAAGCTTCACAGTCGGTTTCCTAGTGTGCATGCAGGAGCCACGCTGCGCCTTTTGAATAGTTCTGTAGTCTTCTTGGACCTGTGATGTGTCCCAGAAGACTGCAGGGGAAGGAGGGGGGATGAACTTCTGACCGTAAGTGGGATCGGGTACCTGTGAAAACCAGGTACCTGCTCACCCCCCCAAAAGTGACAAATGTGGCAGTGGAGGGGGGGAGGATGCAAACAACCGGAACTTCCCCTTTTTGGGTGAAGTTCCGCTTTGAGTGGATTTGCAGTTGTCTAAAAGATAGATACCAGAGTGTGGTTGTAAATAGGGTTCATTCAGAACACAGACCAGTCACTAGTGGTGTAGCAAAAGACTCTGTACTGGGTCCTGTTCTATTTCATCTATATGAAAGTGATATAACTGAGGGTTGGTGCGTAAAGTATGTATTTTTGCTGATGACACAAGGGTGTGTAAGAGTTGATATATGAAGTATCTGTAACATAGAACAGGATTTGGCATTGCTGGAAGATTGGTCAAAGCAGTGGATACTGCAGTTCAATGTGTCTAAATGTAAAATAATGCATCGAGGGAAAAATAATCCCTTGACAGAGTACTGCCCTATACACACATTCGGATTTTCCAACGGAAAAAGTCGGATTGTGTTGTCGGAAATTCCGATCGTGTGTGGGCTCCATTGGACTTTTTCCGTCAGAATTTCCGACACACAAAGTTTGAGAGCAGGCTATAAAATTTTCCGACAACAAAATCCGATCGGTTAAATTCCGATCATGTGTACACAAATCTGACGCACAAAGTGCCATGCATGCTCAGAATAAATTAAGAGACGAAAGCTATTGGCTACTGCCCCGTGTATAGTCCCGACGTACGTGTTTTACGTCACCGCGTTCAAAAAAATAGGATTTTCCCACAACTTTGGGCCACCATGTGTATGCAAGACAAGTTTGAGCCAACATCCGTTGGAAAAAATCCAAGGATTTTGTTGTCGGAATGTCTGATCAATGTCCAGTCAGGCAGGCCAGGTCATGCAAAGGAGAGCAGTACTGGAACAGATGCTGAAGGCTGATGGAAGGTCACTGGACAAGCCGGGTCGGTAACAGACTGGTGCAGGTAATCCAAAGGATTAGACAGAAGCGAGGTCGTGGACAGGCCGAGGTCAGGTGCAAGCAGATGGCAGCTGATAGTCACAAGGTAAGCCGGTGATTTCAGGAACAGATCAGGAACACAGGAATCACTCAGGTAACGCTGTAGATCAAGCAGCAAGATTCCCCTGTCATGACAGAGTTAAAATAGCGCTTCTGGCACCAACAACTGTGCGCCCACACATGCACGTATGTGCACAGCCGCGTGCACACGCGTGCAAGCCTGCCTGAAACTGTTACTCCCAGCAAGCCTTTTCTGACATTGCCCCCCTCAAAGGGGCAGCCTCCGGATATCCAACCGGGCCAACTTTTCAGGGTGAGCTCTTTTGAAGGACAGGATTAATTGGCATGGATGTTATTTTCTGGTTCCCAAGAATTTTCTTCCGGGCCGTAACCCTTCCACTTTACCAAGAATTGGATCTGATTATTCCTTTTCCGGCAGTCCATAATTGCTTCCACCTCATATTCTTCTTCCCCCATTAACAAGCATAAAGCTTTCCAGAACCTGGAGGTGAACTGTACTCCCCTATCCGAGGTAATGTTGACAGGAACTCTGTGAAGCCGGACAATCTCTCTGATGAAAACCTGTGCCGTTTCAGGGGCAGCACGGCACCGACTGCAATTTCAGAAGCATCCACCTCCAAGACAAATGGCAAAGCGGGATCGGGATGTTTCAACACTGAGGCCGAGGTGAACAGACTTTTGAGAGAATTGAAGGCCGCTTGGGCTTCAAGGGTCCAGTGAAAATGGGTTCCTTGTTTGGTGAGCTGAGTGATAGGTGCGATAATGACAGAAAACCCCTTAATGAATTTATGGTAAAAGTTTGCAAATCCAACGAACCGCTGGATCCCTTTCTTGTCAGTGGGGGGCGGCCATTCCAAAATATATGAGATCTTTTGAGGGTCCTTCTTGATGCCCTTGATGGAGATAATCAGTCCTAGGAATTGTATACTTTGTTTTTTGAATTCGCACTTTTCAGCCTTGGCATATAGGTCGTGTTGACGAAGGCGACTCAGAACGCACTTAACGAGCTTATGATGACTGTCAATGGAGGAGGAGAAAATTAGAATGTCGTCCAGATAAATGATAAGGAACAGATCTAAGTAGTCCCGGAAAATATCATTAACAAAGTGCTGAAAGGTGGCAGGAGCATTGCACAACCCGAGCGGCATCACCAAATACTCAAAATGTCTGAATCGAGTGTGGAAGGCCATTTTCCACTCGCCACCATTTCTGATGCGGACCAGGTTATAGGCTCCTCGAAGGTCAAGTTTAGTAAAAATGGTTGCAGTCCCTAACCTCTGGAAGAGTTTGGGTACCAAGAGAAGAGGATAGTAATTTTTGATGGTAATCTTGTTGAGTTTGCGGTAATCTATGCAGGGTCGAAGAGAATGATCTTTTTTCTCTACGAAAAAGATGCCGTCTCCTGCTGGGGAGCTAGATGGGCGGATGGATCCCTTTCTCGAGTTGTCGTCGATGTACTCCCTGAGAGTAATTAGCTCTTGTTCAGTGAGAGGGAAGATTCCCCCAAATGGGATCCCAGCCCCAGGGAGGAGTTTAATAGGGCAGTCGTACACTCAGTGTGGTGGTAATGTCTCTGCACCCTTCTTACTAAACACATCCAAGAAGTCGTGAAACTCCTCAGGGACTGACTGGTGGATTTCAGAGTCCTGGCATAGTTAGGAAGAGGAGTTGTTGGGAACTTCCGGAAGGCCTTATTGGTGGCAGTAAGGAGATGAAAAAGTAACTTCTCTGGTGGCCAAGTTGATGTGGGGGTTGTGTGCCTGCAACCAAGGCATACCCAAGATGATGGAGAACAGAGGTGAAGTGATAATATCAAGGCGTAATAGCTCCTGATGGCAACTGGCAACGGTGGCTGACAGAGGGGTTGTTTCCTGTGTGACAGGTCCTGATTTGATGGCTGACCCATCAGTAAGGTGAACAAGAAGTCCTTGAGTCTTGGGTAGCAGAGGGATAGAGTGTCTGTCTGTGAAAGCGGAGTCCATGAAGCAACTGCATGCCCCAGAGTCAATAATAGCGGTTACTTGAAGACTCCTACCAGACAGCTGCAACAAAACAGGAACAGAGAGGTGAGAAGAGACATTAATCGCAGCAGGGACTTGGTTAGTAGAACTTAGGAGGCACTTACTGGACTTAGCCGGACAGGTTCTTACATAATGTCCTGATTCCCCACAGTACATGCATAGATTGTTCATGCGTCTACGTTGACGCTCCTCTCCAGTGAGAGAAGGACGGAGAACACCAGTTACATGGGTTCGAAAGTGTCTGGAGTTGGAGCAGGCAGCCCAGAAGGAGCAGGGTAGGAAGGACTGGGAACCTTTGGTAGCATACAGGTAAGGCGGGATTGACCAATAGTTCTTTCAGACCTGCGTTCTCGCAGACGTCGGTCCATTTGTATGGCCAAGACAATAAGTGCGTCCAGGGTCTGTGGTACCCCTACCCTAACCAGTTCATCCTTGAGAGGATCTGACAGTCCCATACGAAACTGATAGTGGAGGGCCGCGTCGTTCCAGTTGGTGTCAGCGGCCCAACGCCTGAATTCGGCAACATAGTCCTCCACGGCTCTGTGATTCTGCTGTAAAGAGTGGAGTGCGGCTTCCACGCTTGTAGACAACTGTGGGTCCTCATACAGTTGTGCCATGGCATCCAGAAATGTGGTCAGGTTAGTCAGGATCACAGCCTTCTGTTCAAGCAGACGATGTGCCCAGGATTAGGCTCTGAACTTGCGGCGATCTCCAGAACATCTCTCAGGTGTGGGTACACGAGGCTCCGGGGGTAACATCACCACCGTAGGGGAAACAGAGGAACTGGCTGAGGCTTGACAAGTCCCTTAAGGAGCAGCAGGGGGCGAGAACTTCTGCACACGCTCTTCCAGACGATTATAGCCTTCCTGAAGAGTCTTTACAGCCTGAGTCAGGCCAGCAAGGTGTAGGCACAGTTCATCCATAGGTGAGGCTCCCCGCTCGGGCTCAGACATGGCTGCTTGATACTGTTACGTACCTGGTTATTGAGCCTGATATGCAGAGGGAGGCCTCCCTCTGCATATCTCTGCATAACTTGTGGCCCCTGGTAGAGCTGACAGGAAGTATGGGAGTACAGGACAGCACAAGTGCCTGGCAGGATCAACAGCTGATAGGCAAGACTGATGCTCTGGACGCAGCTGAGACACTGGAACAGCAGGTGGAATGCAGCAGACTGGAAGCTGAAACAAGAGGGCAGGCACTTCACAGGATGCAGGTGGATGCAGGGATGAGACGCAGGAAGGTCAGGCAGGCCAGGTCATGCACAGGAGAGCAGTACTGGAACAGATGCAGAAGGCTGAGGGAAGGTCACTGGACAAGCCGGGTCGGTAACAGACTGGTGCAGGTAAGCCAAAGGATTAGACAGGAGCTAGGTTGTGGACAGGCCGAGGTCAGGTGCATGCGGATGGCAGCAGATAGTCACAAGGTAAGCCGGTAATTTCAGAAACAGATCAGGAACACAGGAATCACTCAGGTAACGCTGTAGATCAAGCAGCAAGATTCCCCTGTCATGACAGAGTTTAAATAGCGTTTCTGGCGCCAACAACTGTGCGCCTGCGCGCGCACACACGCTCATGCACACAGGCGCACGCACACGCACGCACGCCTGGAACTGTTGCTCCCAGCAAGCCTTTCCTGACAGGGGGGATTATGGTGTGGGATTGTTTTTCAGGGGTTGGGCTTGGCCCCTTAGTTCCAGTGAAAGGAACTTTTAAGGCATCAGCATATAAAGACATTTTGGACAATTTCATACTCCCAAATTTGTGGAAACAGTTTGGGGATTGGCCCCTTCCTGTTCCAACACGACTGTGTACCAGTGCACAAAGCAAGGCCCATAATGACATGGATGAGCGAGTTTGGGGTAGAAGAACTTAACTGGCCTGCACAGAGTCCTAACCTCAACCTGATAGAACACCTTTGTGATGAATTAGAATGGAGACTGCGAGCCAGGCCTTCTCGTCCACATCAGTGCCTGACCTCACAAATGTGCTTCTGGAAGAATGGTCAAACATTCCCATAGAATCACTCCTAAACTTGGTGGACAGCCTTCCAAGAAGAGTTAGCTGCAAAGGGTGGGCCAACCCAGCACTGAACACGACAGACTAAGACTGGGATGCCATTAAAATTCATGTTTGTGTAAAGGCAGGCAGTGATAATGTAATAAGGGGCAGGGAGCATACTGTGAAAGGAAGACTTGACAGTGGGGGTGTAAGTCAGTTAGTCCTTATTTGCTATGAGCCATCCTGGCACAGACAGGACCTTCTCCCCCCATATTCCCTTGCAGGACCAAGAAAGCTGGACAAGGCAAAACGCATCACTGGCCCCATACCCTTGCAAGAATTATTTCTGTTGCAGGTGCACATATTTATCATTGAACAACACATCCACTGCCTACTGCAGCCTTGCTGGTTTTAACTAAAGTTCAGCTGCCTTTTAGGAGAAACCATTATGGGCAAGGTAATAGGAAACTAAGTACTTTACAATGTCAGAGGTCCCTTATGAATTGGTAGGTCATATGCTGATGGAAAAACAAATCACTCTATGTTGAAAATCATAAAAGTAATTTTAAACAGCCACATATAAACGGTTCTGGCTACAAACAGTACTTTAAAATACCGTAATTGCAAACAATGGCAATTGTAAGCCAGAAGAGTGCTTTATACAAAATTTAAAAAAATGTTTCCTTATTGTATTAAATAATACAATGTTATATATGACACAGTTTAGATAATGTATGCACTATAAGAATACCCAGAAGTATAATTCTGACTGGCACAATATATCTCTGTCTTGGTAATGGACTTTCCATATAAGCATGTTTCTGTAGGATGTCATTGGAAGCAATATAATGAGCTGCCTACAAAGGTCATGTTTAATTGTAATGTTGATGAGTGAATGCTCTACTTTGAACTTGTGTTACAAAGCATCTGGGCTGGCACACTATTTCAATTCTACAGCCCCATAATAAGGGTAGCCTCTTGATCTAATGAATTCAGGCAGAAATGTGTAAGTTGTCTCCTTAGCACAATGTTTAGTAATTATTGGATTTCCAAGCAGTGTATGTAACCCTTGCTTTCACACACAAGGGCTAAAACACATCAATACTCAATCATGTAAACCGACCCTCTATCTTAGAAATAAAGATCAATCTCACACATTAGCAAGACAAGTGTGTACATCATTTTAAACAGCTCACATTCATCTGGAATTAACGGCAACCAAACCCTGAAACCTTGACATTGTACTGAAATGTGACATTGGTAAGATGAGTTGCATTCTTTTACTGGACTACAAAATTAATCCATGGTGGATGATAAAAATGTACAGAAAAAAATGCAGCATTGAATAATCAATAGGTATATTTCACTTGTATGTCCTCTGTGTTGGCAAAATTGATGTTAATAAATTATTAAACTGGTTATGTATCTAAGGTGTCACTACTGGAAAAGTATCACCATGCACATAATTTGATGTTAATATAGCTGCATGTTTACTGAAGATAGTTACTGCATTAAAAACAAATGGTAAATCCAAGAGAAGATAGTTAACCATAAATTAAATTGTTAAGTGCACAATGATTTGTGTAACCAACTATTGTGAACCAAGCAAAAGGGATCATGTTGATAAACTGCAGAAGCCCATCCTGTAATGGAAGAAGAAGAATACTTACCTTTTTGGTCAAGCAGTTCATTTTGTGCACTCTTTATGAGCTATGTCTGCTGCTATCAGACATAAAAACAAAAAAGATAGGTAGTGGCGCTGCCAGAATAGTATCTGTAATAATAGAAAAGGTCATCATATAGTCCTTTGAGCTTCCAGCTCTCAGTAAAGGGAAAACAGTCCACTATATCAAGGCCAGCCTTGTGAGGGAAGTAGAAGCAAGCTTCAACATGCGGAAAGAAGAGAGAAAAAACAGGCGCCTCTGAGCGTAGACTGTAAGCATTTATTGTAGAAATAAGCACAATAAAAAAACTCACATTTGAGTAATAGTAAACCGGCTTGACAAAGGAGCGCGCACTGTGTACATCTCCCCTGTGCGCATGCTCCGAAATGCGTCGCGAGCACAACAGTAATGCTTTCGCGGCCAACGCTGCGTTCCAGTTTCCACCATCCAGCTCCAACTTTCGTGCAACTCGATTTTCGCAGCATCCTGCTGGCCAGGACAGTCCACACGAGAGTCTACACAAGCCGCGGAAACAGCACACAGCCCGGACGGCTTCTAGCGTACCAGACATATCCTACTCCATGCGATTTGGTTCTCCTGTCAACTACTACATTATTATAGGACATAGGAGTGACATTGGGGTTAGCAGGAGAAACCACAGTGCGCAGCAGGGGTACAATGCTATTCAACACACCCAGAAGTTTCGGGTAGCAACAGCAGCTGCCATTTATGAAGAGAGCAAAGATTTAACCCACCACTTGCTGGAAGTATTTGTTTTTTTGCTTCACAGCAGTGGTTCCCAAACTTTAACTACCTCTAACCAGTCAGGTTTTCAGGATTTCCTTCGCCTTGCACAGGTGCATTAAAGCAATGTCAATGGTTTGGTATTCATGACAGCTCTTTTATCTAAGGAAAATTCCCAAAAACATGGACTGTTGGGGGGAATTGAGGACAGAGTTTGGGAACCACTGCTTTACAGGGTGGGTCTGGTCTAATTACTGCAGACTAGTAACACAGGGACTATTTAAAGGTAATATTCACACATACACAAGTGAGATTTATTTTAACTTTTCATCTAAAAACTGAAAATACTGTTAATTTCCTTTAGGTAAACGGGCAATTAAAGTGGAACTAAACTATATCACTATAAACTGAAATCGCTATTTAATTAATGTTCAAAGCAACCTCACCAATCCCTCCATTTTTTCCATGCTTTATTTTGTTGAGAAATAACTTTGAAAAACACTCCCTAGCATTTGTAGCCACAGCCATCTTGAGTAAGGGCAGATGATTCATGTAACATTTACTTTCTGCAATCCATTTGCGCTTAGCTCAGGTATGCAAGCAGGCAGGCGTGCTGAGCTGAAAAAGCCCCTTCTCCCCTCCTCCTGACGACTCATTGGATGCATGACATAATTTTGGCCAAGGCCAGAAACCAGGAAGCAACTGAACAAATGCACAAATATAGTTTACAAGTAAATATAATATACCTTTATATCTATTTATTAATGCTAGCAGCATACAGATATAAATAGTAAATGTTAATTGAGAGTTTAGTTATGCTATAATGCATACTTGACTATCTCTAGGAATGACCTGGTTATCACTTGTAGTCTCTTCAGTGTTACATTAAAACCTTTTATTCCTGTATTGCCTCTGTTGACTGCCCAGTCTTTGCCTGTTAGCAATAATATAGACAGGTGTACTGTATATGTATATATAGGAAGTTTAAATCAATATGCCTGGTTATACATTTTTGTATTATTACTTCACATATAAGAAGCAGCTAGAAAGTCATGACCTAAGAGCCTCTGCAGGTATGCTGATTTAGAGCAGTATATTGTCGGACTGAACAGTTGTAGAAGCAGGTGATTTTGTTTTATTACTTTTATGTTAAAGTGGATGTAAACCCAAAAAAAATGTTTGTTTTTTTTATATCATACTGTAGAGTATAAGATTTGCTATCATGTGAGCCCAGTCTTGCCACAAAGAGTTAATCCATTTCTGAGCAATCCTCTTTTATTGTTCAGTGAGACAATTCCTGACAAACTGAGAAAAACTTTGTCAAATCCTCCCCCTTGCTGTGAGTGACAGGTGATTTACATATCTCGTGCATTAGCCTAAGACACAGGCATTATTTTTAAATTCCCTCCCCCACTCCTTTCTTCAGCAGCTCTGCAAGGATTGGCTGTTCCACACCTCAGCATGATTTGGCATGCTGAAGTCATGTGGTTACTTTCCTGTCTTTTCACTGGATGTTAGAGATCATAGCAGAAGTTCAGCAGAAGTTCAGTGTTAGAAATGCACAGGAGAAAATGCATATTGACAAGGGGAGTGTAGAGGTGGGCGGGGAGTCTACTGACATCACGACTCCACCCACCGAGCTCCAGACAACAGACCCACCCACAGAATATGCAGTTTTTCGGGTCTAATAACAGACTGAGGGGAGACATTTGACAGGTAAAGATACATACAGGAGGCATGTATATCCTTATAGATAACCCCTATGGCAGTAGTTTAGAAAGGATGACATTGGGTTTACATCCACTTTAAGGCAAAATGAAAAGAATTGAAAAAAATGCCAAAACACATTTTGGCAATTTTGTTTACTTCTTTTAATCTTTTCTTTCCTTTGTTGGCTTTATATACTATATGTGTAGTCAGGGCTTTTTCTCTGGCAGAACGCGTCGGAACGCCGTTCCGCCACCTATGCCAGACACAGACGTGGAAACAGGCATAAATAGGAGACTGCATAAGCTAGTTATCGTATATAGTTCCGGCTGCAGCATGCCTGAGACAGTGGAGGGCGGAGTGATATCATCCGCACTCCGCCTCTCCCTGCAGACTAAATGCTCCTTTCAGTGGCAGCCTCTCTTGGATCTATGTGAAGAGAGAGAGAGAGCAATCGCGTGACACGTGTAGCCTGACTGCAGAGAAGCTGTGCAGCCTTTCTTGTTGAGTGTCTCTCAGTTCGAAAAGGTTGTCTCCATGCTGGATATGATATGGGCCTGTCTCTTTGCTGTATATGGAGCTGTCTCTATGATGGTCATGGGGCTGTCTGCTGGATATGGAGCTGTCTATTTGCTGGTTGTGGAGCTGTCTCTTTGCTGGATATGTAGCTGTCTCTTTGCTGGATATGTAGGTGTCCCTTTGCTGGTTATGGGGCTGACTCTTTCCTGGTTATGCGGCCGTCTCTTTGCTTGATATTTAGCTGTCTCTTTGCTGGATATGTAGCTGTCTTTTTCCTGGTTATGGGGCCATCTATTTGCTGGATATGTAGCTGTCTCTTTGCCGGTAATGGGGCTGTCTATTTGCTGGATATGTAGCTGTCTCTTTGCCGGTAATGGGGCTGTCTATTTGCTGGATATGTAGCTGTCTCTTTGCTGGATATGTAGCTGTCTCTTTGCTGGATATGG
Organism: Lithobates clamitans; assembly: GCA_037952925.1. NCBI lineage: Eukaryota > Metazoa > Chordata > Amphibia > Anura > Ranidae > Lithobates > Lithobates clamitans. The sequence continues at coordinate 3,612,063 of JBBGZY010000100.1, read as the reverse complement.
GGCTGTCTATTTGCTGCATATGTAGTTGTCTCTTTGCTGGTGGCTGTCTATTTACTGGATATGTAGCTGTCTCTTTGCTGGATATGGACCTGTCTATTTGCTAGTTATGGGGCTGTCTCTGCTGGATATGGGCCTGTCTATTTGCTGGTTATGGGGCTGTCTATTTACTGGTTATGGGGCTGTCTCTGCTGGATATATAACTGTCTATTTGCTGGATATGGGGCTGTCTCTGCTGGATATGTAGCTGTCTATTTGCTGGTTATGGAGCTGTCTCTGCTGGTTAAGGGGCTGTCTATTTGTTGGTTATGGGTCTGTCTCTGCTGGATATGTAGCTGTTTATTTGCTGGTTATGGGGTTGTCTCTTGAATGATATGTAGCTGTCTCTTTGCTGGATATGTAGCTGTCTCTTTGCTGGATATGGGGCTGTCTATTTGCTGCATATGTAGTTGTCTCTTTGCTGGTGGCTGTCTATTTACTGGATATGTAGCTGTCTCTTTGCTGGATATGGACCTGTCTATTTGCTAGTTATGGGGCTGTCTCTGCTGGATATGGGCCTGTCTATTTGCTGGTTATGGGGCTGTCTATTTACTGGTTATGGGGCTGTCTCTGCTGGATATGTAACTGTCTATTTGCTGGATATGGGGCTGTCTCTGCTGGATATGTAGCTGTCTATTTGCTGGTTATGGAGCTGTCTCTGCTGGTTAAGGGGCTGTCTATTTGTTGGTTATGGGGCTGTCTCTGCTGGATATGTAGCTGTTTATTTGCTGGTTATGGGGTTGTCTCTTGAATGATATGAGGGTGTCTCTCTGCTGGATATGGACCGGTTGAAATAATCTGCAAGTGCCTCTGCGTTTACTTTGGTAAAAGCTGGATATTTCTAATGTGTTGTGCATTTTACTACATTGCTTTTTATTAACAAATTTTATATAAATTACTTGTATAGCCCCCAAAGTATACCTGTTCTCTAAAGGGGGCGGTGCTATAAGGGGTGGAGACACGGGGTGGTTCTAGGGGTAAATAGGGGTGGAGACAGGTGTGGCCTAGGGGAGAGGGGTGAGTTCCTGCACCTTTCTCTGAGAAAAAAAAGCCCTGTGTATAGTCCATCTCTCTATTAATTTTTGATTCTTTATGCATGGTAAAGTAGAACTATTAGTGAAATTGATCCCACGAGATTACAGTGTCATTCAGTTCCCGAAACACCCCCTGTGATTTGCAAGGTCACAGGGGTGTAAACATTGGCACATTACAAAGCAATCCAGAGCAAGGAGATCAGCTGCATTATGTAGCCAAATGCATTTTACAGGGTTAAAAAAGCCCTACACAGTTAACCACTTCCGGACTGCCGCACGATGATGTATGTCCAAACTTTGAAGGGGGATACCGTTGTTATGGCAGCAGCTAATTCGCGGATTCGGTGCAAGATCACTTTTATTGGTGGCGGGAGAGGCCCCCCCTCCCACCATGATCCAGGGCCCTCCGCCGCTTACCGGAGCCGTCGGTAGCGGCGGAGGTGATCGCGTCCGTCTCCATCCTGTGCCTGGAGACGAGTGAGGCTAAGATGGCACCCACTCGTCTCCATGACACTGCTGGGCGGAAGCGACTTCAAAACGTCACTTCCGTCCACGCCTCTTAAAGGCATATTTTTTTCAATGTAATTTTTTTAAATGACTTTTTTTTTTAATTGCATTTTAGTGTAAATATGAGATCTGAGGTCTTTTTGACCCCAGATCTCATATTTAAGAGGTCTTGTCATGCTTTTTTCTATTACAAGGGATGTTTACATTCCTTGTAATAGGAATAAAAGTGACACATTTTTTTTTTTAAAACAGTGTAAAAAAATAAAATAATGTAAAATAAATAATAAACATTTTTTAAAAAATTTTTTAAAACCCCCCGTCCCGAAGAGCTCGCACGCAAAAGCGAACGCATACGCGAGTATCGCCCGCATATGACAACGGTGGTCAAACCAAACATGTGAGGTATTGCCGTGACCGGTAGAGCAAGAGCAATAATTCGAGCCCTAGACCTCCTCTCTAACGCAAAACATGCAACCTGTAGAATTTTTTAAACGTCGCCTATGGAGATTTTTGAGGGTAAAAGTTTGACGCCATTCCACGAGCGGGCGCAATTTTGAAGCGTGACATGTTGGGTATCAATTTACTTGGCATAACATTATATTTAACAATATAAAAAAAATGGGCTAACTTTACTATTGTCTTATTTTTTTATTCAAAAAAGTGAATTTTTTCAAAAAAAAGTGCGCTTATAAGACCGCTGCGCAAATACGGTGCAAAAAAAAGTATTGCAGCGACCGCCATTTTATTCTCTAGGGTGTTTGAAAAAAAACATATATAATGTTTGGGGGTTCTAAGTAATTTTCTTGCAAAAAAACCTGTTTTAAACATGTAAACACCTAAAATCCAAAACGAGGCTGGTCCTTAAGTGGTTAATATGTGCTGAAATGTTTGTCCACTTGTCTGTGCCTTAATATGCAGGATGTGGTTGCTATAGCAATCTCGAATGAAAACGAGGTTTGGCTGCAACATAACTGAGCATGTGCGAGAAACAGAAAGGGCGGAAGTAAACTGCACTGCAGACTCGTAATTGCCGGTTCACACGGGGGCGACTTGTCAGGTGACCTAGCCGCCTGACAAGTCGCCTCCCGTTCTGTACAATGGAATCGTTCTAGTCGCTCCGACTTAGAAGAAAGGTTCCTGTACTACTTTGGGGGCGACTTGCATAGACTTCTACACAGAAGTCGTCTTGCAAGTCGCCCCGGCAGTTGTGTGCAGGTCGCCTCGGTGTGAACCGGTGTGAACCGAGGCTAAGACAGTAGCTGAGATGGCGCTGGCTGCTGCAAGGAAGCGAGAGTTTAAAATCACCTGTAAAATGACAATAGCAGGAATTTTATAATGTCATCCAATGGTACCAACTGTGAGGTAGATCCCAGGGCTTTAGCCCTACCAGCCTAACTAAATGTTTGAATCCTCAAAAGGTAGGTCGCATTAGAGGCTGTGGTATGGCTCTGGACTTGGAGAGCATACCCAGTAACACAGTAAACAATGGCCGTGAAAGTGACACTATGCAGTGGAGTCCTGATACAGCTTTTTAAATGCCAGTCTTCTTTAGGCCAGAAGTTGTGTCATGGCTTTGTTCCTGGAGAGGGCTCTGCAGCTTACTAACAAAGTACACAGAGGTCTGGAAAGCACAATAATGCAGTCCCCAGTGCCAGAGGTCACATTCCAGTCTAACCCTGCAGTCTTTGGTCCAGCAGGGTCCAGGTACAGCATGGGTGCTCAACTTGTGGCCCTCCAGCTGTTGCAAAACTACAAGTCCCATCATGCCTCTGCCTTTATCATTCATGCTTGTACCTATCAAACTTGCAATGCCTCATTGGACTTGTAGTTCCGCAACAGCTGGAGGGCCACAGGTTGAGCACCCATGAGGTACAGCCTCCAAAGTTGTTGGTGAGGATACCCCAATCTGGATAGCTGCTGTGTAGAGCCAAGCTCAAGCAACATTTCTTCTTAAAGTTACTGAAAAAAAAAAAGATAGAATCCTAAGTGAAGAAATAAAGATAAAAAGGCAACATTATAGTTAGAATTTTCTCAGTAGAGCTGAGTGTTCAACCTCTTATTCTACTACGCATGACAGTTGAAGGCAGGGTTACTTTCTGAACCTTCTGCAGATGGGAAGATAACACAAATGTCTGACTTTTTTTTTAAATATTTTATTTATTTTCATTAAATGGATCAAGGCATTACAGTATATGTATACTTACATCACATACATGAAACTATCAACAGCATGAACATAGTAATGAGTAACATGTCAGAACAATGTTAAACAGGAGTTTTGCTATAGCATTAAACGATTGCAGTCAATCTGCTTTAAATTCAATGTAGATATTGGATGGATTGACAGGGTAGTTTTGCAAACAATTCAATATATTCTTTTATACAAGGAAAATATGAAAACAATAATAAAGAAATCGTAGTGTAAGGTAGTCCTACCTAAATATATGGGTTAGCATCCTTGATTCCTGCCGAAGCAGGGTAGTTATGTCATAATACCACAAGGTGGGAGGGAAGTAGGGGAGGTGGGTGGAAGTAGACAAGAAAGAAAAGAGTAGAGCGGGGACAGATAATAAGGGGTAAGAGGGGCGACAGATTGTAGGAAGAAAAATAGGGGGGAGGGTATGACAAGGACTTCTCTCAATGTCAGCAACCAACTCCCCTGTTTGCAAAGCTATATGGTATGTTATATCAAGGCTCAGGGAGTAACAAGAATAGAAATATAGTCAGCAGAGTACTATAGGCATTCCAATAAAATCAGCTGAGGTTAAAGGTTTCCTTTAATTGTAGCAGCTGTAAGGTTTCCACCCTTTAACTGTCATTGCTCTGAGTGAACCACTGAGACAGCATGGAGGCTCTGGTCTACACCACAACACCAGGATACAAGCCTTTAGTTGTGTTCACCAAAGTTCTTATTAATGAGCATATATATATATATTTGTTTCGATATGTTGTTATGATACAGTATGAAGAAGGCGGGGTCTTTGGGAACAATTGCTTTGCTTGCGTCTATCTAGCAAGGTTACTCTGTGGTATAAGCAAGGAAGCTGAGATTTCTGCAGTGTGTAAATTGTGCTTTTACTATACAAAGATGCTGTACGTACAAAATTATTACAATCTCAGAAATACAATACAAGACTGACAGATCTCTATAACAAGCAAAATGCCTATCAAATGAACAGCCTATAGTCTATATCAGTACAAATACACTTAAAAGTTACTTCTCTTCTGTTACTGTATGTTCGTGATCTCCATTGGCAATGATTTTTCGGTAGCATCAGGCACTGTTCTTCTATCATGGGTGGCTTGCTTCTAATGTTACAGCATGATGGTGTGTGTCTGTGTCCTTGTGTCCCTAGCTTATACCTGAATCCCCCTTTTATGTGCCAAGCTGTTTACCATAGTTACCAAACAACAGAAAACATGCCTGTTTACTGTAGCTGTAGAAACAATGGACTGTTAAAAACTGCATCTACGTACCCATTGTCTAATAAGGCCAACATCTGACTAACAGTCATTCTTTGAGTTTGAGAGCTGAAAAAACCCTCAAACGAGTAAATCTCTTTCTTGTGTACTGTAGCTATAGAGACAATAGCCTGTTAATTGAACTGTCAATTAAATACAACAATGATATCTACCCCCATTGTATAAAACAGCATTTGTTTGAGAAATCTACTCAAGCCAAAAAACTGACAGTAATCTGACCAACTCACTATTGTAATATTGTCCCATTTATCTTATGTCTGATTAATATAAAAAAATCATATTTTTAACAAATGCAATACAACAATATATAACCGTACATTTTTGAGCAATTGATATCACCCCTATTCAAAATTCCAAGAGTTTCAGACATGATCAGAAAATATTAATAAGTGTCCCCTCTCCATCCTGACAATGTCAGCAGACTGATGGTATGGGTGGAATCCACCGTGTATGATTTTGGGAACCCTGTACCGTCTTGTCAGTAATTTGTGGTTTGTTTCTTGATAAGAAGTACTAAGAGAGGTGGAATATGTAAAATATAATATATGGTTGCCCTGGTCTTTTGTTGAAGTTATCTATAATTCTTCTCCAATTTTTAGATATAGGACAGTAGTTGTAGTGAGCCTACTTCTATAAGCATTGCATTTAATGAATACAATGTGACCTTTGGCGATGCCAGCGTAGATCAAAAATGGTGTAGTTGTAGAATTCTCTAGAAACCCATAGAGGACTATAATAAGTTCTGCTGCATATCAGTTATTGAGGGCCAGTTTCTCAAAATGTATCATTCTAGTTTACCTTTATTTCAGTATCCGGAAACCTGGGTGTGCAAGCACTGGATGAAATAAAGAGGTTTTTTTACTACGGGGTATAACATGAATATAGCTGGGATATTCGTGGAGATTCAGAGATCTTCAAAAATATTACAAGAGTTGGACTTATCATGGGGTGGTGATGCAATGTCAAAGGTGATGTCTTGGAGAACCACAAAAGATTATGCAAAGGGACATAAGTGGTAGTTTGTTCTACGTGTACACATTGTTTCCATTTTGCACGGCAGCACTAATCTACGACTTTCCCAAAATAGATGGCCAAATAATATAGTCCCACATCTGGAAACCTAAGCCCACCAGTAGATTTGTGATGTCTGAAAATGTTGTGTTTAATTCTCTCTGGTTTACTTGTACAAATGTACTTGGGGAAAAGGGGGTGCATATGATGGAAAATGTCTTTGATATGGTTATGTTACATTAAGTATAAAGTCTTAAGAAGAATGATCATTTTTTCGGATTGCATCTGCCAAACCCAGAAAAGTACCACTTACTCAGTGTTGCAGGTCAATACGGACCCGATGCAATAGTAGTGAAAAGTTTTGGGAGTAGAGTTTGGATAAATCATTTAAAATGTGTGTACCTAGGTATTTAATTGAAGAGGAAGACCAAATGAATGAGATATTACTTTACATTGTCGTTATATCACATTCACAAATTTAGATTAAGGACCTCCGATTTTTGGTAATTAATTTTAAAATTTGAGAACATTTTGTATATGTTTAATTCTTTCATCAGAGTTGGCAGGTAGGTAATAGGGTTTGCAATGAAAGTGAAGGCTGCTACTTTAAAGAACGGACTAGCATGGATTATACTAGATATGTTTGGATCATCCCTCATATTAATGGCTCCAGAGACAAACGAAAATCAGAGATAGGGGATAGCAGCCATCCCTGGTGGGTACCATTCCTGACCTCATATGGGTCCGACAAGAGACTTTTTGCTTTGACTCTGGCCATTGGATTGGTGTATAAAGCCATAATTTGTTGTCTCGTTTTAAGTCACATACCTATTAGACATGTGCACACTGAAATATTTCGTTTCGGAATTTCGTTTTCATCCGAAAAATAAATTTATTTAGTTACTCCAGAAATTCGTTTTTATTTATTTTGTTTCATTAAAAAAAATGCATTCGTCCGAAAATCTGATATAATTAAGGTCGAATTTGTCATTGAAGGCTTATGGTGTCTGTCGGATGTTCTAAGAAGATTCGACGAAGCAGCTAAACTGTACGATGCCGCAATCGTACATTTCCGGTCGAGTTTTATCTCTATGTCAAATAATCTTGAACTAATAGAGTTAGGTTAGGCACATTCAACCTTTTTTGCTATATTCTCTATAATGTCAAATCTTTTCTCTCTATGTCAAATCTTTTCTCTCTATGTTAAATAAGCTTGGTCTAATAGAGTTATGTTAGGCACATTCAACCTTTTTTGCTATATTCTCTATAATGTCAAATCTTTTCTCTATAATGTTGAATCTTTTCTCTCTATGGCGAATCTTTTCTCTCTATGTAGAATAATCTAGGACCAATAGAGCTAAGGTTAGGCACATTCGACCACAGGTTAGATGGACACAGATCGCTATTGTCAGCGTCATGTCGAATCTCCTATCTATATCGAACTGTTGTCACAACGAAAACTAAAATAAAGCATTTGTTAAAATGATAACAAAAATACCAGAAATTCAGCCAAAAATGCATTCGGACGAAAACAAATGCACATGTCTAATACCTATATGTTTAAAGACCTCTACCATGAAGTCCCAGTTGACTAGGTCAAAGGATTTCTCTGCATATGTGGAAAGCTGCATTAATTTCTATTAAAGCAGCACTACTACAGCAATGTAAGAGTGAAGATTAAAAGTTTTACAAATGGCTATTTTTGACTTGTTCTCTATGAGAACGTGTCATACTCTCAACTGACTATTTGTGCATATAGTAAAATATATGCTCCAAATAATTGAAGCCTCAGTTGAACTTCCAAATTGTGTGAGGATCATGGTGGGTGATGTAATCAGTTACATAAGGGCAATGACAATTTCTGCATTGCATGCAGTTATTTCATGAATATACACTGAAAAGGTTTTGACACTTTAGATCACTAGTATACAGATATATCCAGTTAGCAGATCTCCCCAGCTGTGAGCTTTTCAAAATAACTATAAAGAGCAATTCCAGGTAACAAATAAAATCATTGAAGTGCTGGTATCATCCAGAAAATGTCTTGTTGTGCTAGAGTAAGAATTTTAATTCCATTTACCTTTAATCACTCCTTTCTCCCTAAACTCCATAGACTTATCACACTAGTTGGGGGGATAGTCTTTTGTTAAATGGTACTGTGTTACCTCCCTCTTATGCTGCAATTTATGTGTGGGTGAGACAGCAAAGAAAGCGCATTAGATGGAACCAGGGATAACTTGCCTTGAATTATTGTAAGCTCTTGTTCAAAGCCATTTAAAAGATAAGACAAACTGGTAAGTGAAGATGTTTTAGATTCATGTGAGGCTGACTATTATTATAACTTAGCTGGTAGCCTGAATCCCTGCAAAATGGTATTGTTTGAAGTGTACCTTTAATGTTAGGCTCACATTGAAGTATAAGAACTGTTAGTCAGAACTGGATAATATGCATAATATGGAGTAAATTTACAAACCAGTGACTTTCCTTAAAAATCAGGGACAGTTAGCAACTAGATTCAACACCTGCATTTGAGGGATCAGATAAAATATTTTTAGAGCAGAAATCTACTAGCCATTTTAATACAACCATTGGAAGCGCATACCGGCAATATAATACAATTTTAAATACGGGTAGCTAGGGTAACAGTTTTCATTGGTCTTACTAGAGTATCAGGCTGAGATACTACTTTTCCAAGAGAAAGTGCTAATCCAGGTTATCTTTAAATGCTGACTGTATTAAAGTGTTTGTAAACTCCAAAAAATTATTTTAAAAATCTATCTCTTTAAATATTTACACTCAATTTTTTTTTCATTTAACAACATCCATTTTTCCTGATTTTTCTGTCAATACCTGGTTGAGTCTGCCAGTTTTTCTTCTTCCTAGTTGAAACTGACCACGTTAAGCATGAAAGCCTATCTGTGTGATAGCGTAGTCAGTTTGCGTGCCTTGTCATCCTGTTCTGAGATAAAGGCAGGCTGCACAAAAGAACAGCCTGTCTGTATCTTCCGTGGTCAGTTTGGAACCACGGCCACCGTCCATCCCTCCTCTATTGATTAGTTTAAATCCCCCAACCTTGCTGTTAACTGCCCAAGTCAGCTGGGGAAGGGGAAAGTGACATATGCCGCCACTGGACTATATGCTTGCATCCCATTTCCATTGAAACACTTAGCATTGTCAGCAAACGTTACTTCCAGAAACGGCGCTCCCTCTTGCAGAACAGTCATGCCCCCTGGCCACTCATGATGCTGAACAGCGATCACGTGACCACTATAACAACATTAAAAAGGTATCTAAAAGGAAGCTTTTTTATACTTTCAAAACATGGATCATGAATATACATTATGTGATCGGACTATTAATTTTAAGGGCTTTGGCTTTACAAACATTTTAAGGGTTAAGCACTTTGTCACTAGTTCAGTCAGTCTGATCACTTTACAATGATCCTTCACTTTACTAGAGCTCACATGATAAGAGCTTAGGCATTCATGTGGAATACATATGGCCATACACTGTATGAGAGGTGTAGCAGCCCTTCTAGTACTCTATATTATTATCCCAGCAAAACTACTGCATAGTTTTTTTTTAACATTTGAATACAGATCCATTTTAAAGAGGAACTGCAGTCTGCTCACATAATTTGTAATAAAAACATCTTTGCCATTCTGAAGCTTCCCTCCAACCACTTTGCATATTATTTTAAATATACTGTGATTCTGTACTTGCCAAATATGTTGCAGAAATCTCCCTCCACTGAGTCTGGCTGCAACCATTTTAACTGTGGGCAACTGAAGCTGCTGCCTGTTCACTTCTTGGATTTACACAGACACACAGAGGCACACCTCCAGCTCTGCAGCTCTGTAGCTCTCATTGGCCCTCTTATGACTCATCCCCCCTACCTTCCTGGCAAACTCTCACGAGAGTGAGGGAGAGAGCTGTACATGATGTCATAAGCCTAGGCTTTTTACCAGACAAGAAGCAGGAAGTGGGTTCTATAAGGTATTTACTGGCAGAAAAAAAAATTACTATCCAAAGTTAAAACAACAAGGGCAGAAGATTTAATAGAAGGAAAGTTGAAAAAATTAGGTCCGTTTTAAGTATCTTCCCTGACAATCCTAGGCTGATATAACTGAAAAATGTATGCAGTAAAAGATAAGTTAGGATCACAAATGATTTTATTCCCTGCTGGCAAAAAAAAACAAAAAACAAGTAAATATTTTACTTTCAACCAGTAAACAATTGTACGTATAATCTGTTTTTATATTTGGCTGGTAATAAAAAAAAAAGATTTATAGCAACGGTGAATATAAAAGAACCCACTTATAATAGCAATGTCACATTATTTTGCCCTTTTTGACTTTGATTTGGCGCACCTGCATATTCATTTTGCAGGAATCTCAGATTATGCAAAGTTGAAGAAAAGGTTGAAAAGGGAATAGCATGCTTGCACTGCTGAGAGTATTGATTATCATGTGTATACAAAAAAGCTTTAGTTATCGAGTAGCTGAAAATAACAATAACTGCATGAGCATCTCCAGCTGACATTGAAACTGCTCATGCTTTCAGTACAACACTGCCATCTTGTGGATTTTTTCCAGATTTATTTTTTCCCATTGCTGACTTTTTAGAGAGCTTATACAGAATAAAATAAAATACAATAACAATATTTTGTATTATATTTTACAGCCACTGAATTTTAAAATATTACTAAAGGCATTGCCAATATATAGTAAGCAGTGTGCGTTCTTTTGTTGAACAGTCACTACTGAAATGGTAATGCTTAAATGACAGCTAATACAGAGAGTTTATACAGATAAACAAAAAAATATATGAGAAAAAAAACAAAATGAAAAAAGTCTGCAAATCAACAGATAATAGTGACAGTGGCACACTGTGTTTTTTTTAAGTTCACAAAAGGAAGTATTCTTAGGAGACATTTGTTAGGGGTAAATCATGGGTTTACTAATCTTTTGCTACTTATTTATTCTTGACTTTCTGTTGGATCATTAGTGATAGATATATACTGCAATGAGTTCTGTTAACCACATATCTGGACCCCTATCATTCTTCAATGGGCATTCCAGGTCTTAGTAACTTTCGCCATATTTATAAAAAAAAGAAAATGGTGCAATTTGTCAGCCCTAACTCACCCTTGATTTCTTGCAGAGGACCCAGCATACTTAAAGTTACATTATTTCACCACTCTTTTGACACCCCTGAGAATTTTTTTTAACCTTAAAGTAATGTTAAACCTCTGACAAATATGAACAAAGCACATCCTTCTATGGTGTGTACCTGTCTCAATTCAAAATCAATTCATTTCATTTCAACTGCACTTATTTTTCCAATAAGGCCATCCCAGATCTTTAGTTTTACTTGAAGTAAAATGTGTCTCTAGTTACTGGACTATATCAGAGGCAGAGTACACATGGCCACCAACATTTGGTTGAGTAAACATGGGTGGGAATGCTATACATCAGGCATGTCCAAAGTCTGGCCGTGGGCTAATTACGGCCAGCGTTCCGGTTTGATGTGGCCCCCACTTGCAATTTGCATATATATCCTTCTGTGGCCCCCAAACTCGGGCGTGTTATGTTTTTTTTAACTATATATATCTCTCTCTTCTTTAACCTGACAAATCCACGAGCGCCGCTCAGGGTTAGAATGAGCTGTGGTGTGTTGCTGGGTGTGTTGCTGGGCATGTTGCTGGGTCATGTTCACAAGTCAATGTGCCAGAGCCTGCTAGAAAGCTGACAGCGCGTAACGCCAATCACAGGCACTGAGACATTTCCTGGACTGGCGCTGCAGGCTGTCAGTTTCCTTGCGGGCTCGGGTACATCGACTTGTGAATACGCTCATCCTTACAGTGAGAGGCACTGGTGGATTTGTCAGACTAAAGAAGAGATTATTAATATTTAAAAAGAACATAACACGCCCAAGCTCATCCTTACCCTGAGAGGCGATTGGGGATTGGCCAGGGGCTAAAGAAGATATATATATATATATATATATATATATATATATATATATTTAAAATAAATAAATAAATAACACGCCTGAGCTCATCGTTACCCTGAGTGGAGAAGAGAAGAGATATATATATATATATATATATATATATATATATATATAAATATACATCCAGAAAGGCTGCAAAGATGTGATCAGCAAGGAGCAGGCTTGAAGGCCGGGGGGGGGTGTAATGCTCTCAGTGCTGGATAGCAAAAGAACTGAACCTCAAGGCCTGAGGGTTCAGAGACCTCAGTGCTGGATGGTTCAGCAACATCAGTCAGCGACAGAAGGAGATTCCGGGAGAAATGTACCAGACATCACCGGCTGGGATGGTTCTGGACATGTGGAGCAGGAAGCAGTTGCTAAAAGGATGAAGTAGATCTGGGTGCGCACAGACTTTTCCTGAACTGATCTGGGAGGATTGCAGGAGTCGAGATAGGCAGGTGAGGCCTGGTCTTTCTAACATCCACATACCAAGGTGTTTTTCAGAGAGGCACCGGTCAGTTCATTAAGGGAAGAGGATATAACTACTGCTAAAGGAACCAAAGATTAAGAGGCAACTCATACTTCCTGGGGTCACAGACTGTAAATATTGCAAGTTATTTTCTAACATGCTGCAAGGAAAAGAATAAAGTTTGTGTTCAAATGTTACTGGACTGTCTGCTGATGTGATTTTTATGCAGGGGAGGACAACAGACAGCCACTATCAGAAAGGTATGAACTAACAGTAGCTCCCAAGGGAGTAGTGCGCTACATATATATATATATATATTATATCCAAATAACACGCCCAAGCTCATTCTAATTTTTTGTAGCCGAAAAGTCCGACAGCCCGTCCGACAAACTTTCGACGGACTTTTGGCAGACTTGCGGCAGACTTTCTAACGAACAAACTTGCCTACATACGACCACACAAAAGTCCAACAGATTCGTACGTGATGACGTACACTGGACTAAAATAAGGAAGTTGATAGCCAGTAGCCAATAGCTGCCCTAGCGTGGGTTTTTGTCCGTCGGACTAGCATACAGACGAGCGGATTTCTGGGTCCGGTGGAGTTACGACGTAAAGATTTGAAGCATGTTCCAAATCTAAAGTCCGTCAGATTTGCGACTGGAAAAGTCAGCTGAAAGTCCGAGGAAGCCCACACATGATCGGATTGTCCGCCGGATTTGGTCCGTCGGCGTCCGTCGGACTTTTGTAGATGAAAAGTCCGACTCTTCACCACACACAGCCACAAAAGGTAGGGGAATTCTTGTTGGGTGGTGTATTAGTGCTCGGACGAACACACCAAAACCTCTGGCACAGCACTTACCCTTCCCCTTCTGGTCAATTTCTAAAATGGCCACTGTAAATAAGAGAAGGAAAGTTGACAGTGAGGGCCGCTGCTTCCAGGAAAGGTGGAAAGTGGAATATTTCTTCCTGAAATACGGAATCACTGTGTTTGTCTGATACACCAAAAGACTGTGGCTGTTTACAAGGAATTTAATGTCAATTGACACTACCAGTGGAGACATAGCACATACGACAAGCTAACAGGGCGCAACCTCAGTGAAAATTTGAAGCAACTTGAAGCTGTTTTAATGTTACAACAGCGATTTTTCACAAGAGCCCGTGAGTCAAATGATAATGCCACAAGGGCGAGCTGTGAGGTGGCAACGTTAATTGCTAAAAATTGTAAATCTTTTGCTGACTTTATCAAAGAATGCCTTATGAAAATGGTTGAGAATATCTGTCCCGAGAAGAAGCAAGAGTTTGCCAACATTTGCCTGGCTCGTAACACTGTAGCACGGAGAATTAAAGAGATTTCATCAGGTATTAAGAGACAGTTGATGTCCAAAGGAGTGGATTTTGACTCCTTTTCAATAGCCTGTGATGAAAGCATGGACCTATCTGACACAGCTCAGTTGCTGATGTTTATGAGAAAAAAAAAAAGCATACCGCTAGACTGGTTAATGAGAAGAATGATTGGAATTGTGTGCCTTGCTTTGGAGCAATTACTGGGAAACAAACCCAATCTACTCAGTAGCTCCTTCGGGGGTAGCACTACATTTATCATTTAGAAAAAAGATCCTTCAATATCACTTTAAAGCCTAATACTAACCCAGACTAAACTGGAGGAAGTACAGAATGTGTCCCATGGAGAACTCTCTAGGATGAAGATCCATGACTTGCACCAAGCCAAATAGGTCTTCCAGGTGCATATGTAGATGTTGCATGAAGTTGATTTCCTGACCTCTTAAATGAGTAATAACCGAGGGTGGCTTCAACAGCCATGCCATTAAAGTCAGAGACAGATAACAGCATGTAACACTGGCCCTTGGGATGGAGGATCTGGTAGGCCCCACAGAGGGCCTGCCAGGACTTCAAGTACATCAGAGTATCACATCTTCCTGGGCCAATTTGGTGTGATGAGAGTCATTGTAATGCCCTTAATCTCTATCACATGAAAGATGAAAGAGAATCAGGAGGGGAGGAAGGGCAAAGACTTCCTCAGATTGAGGATCAATCTGAAGTTTTAGAAAGCCTGCACTGTCTGCTGGATGTTGGCCGAGACAGAAGACTGGTGTTTTTTTTTCAGATCATCCAGGTGATCCCCAGCATGAAGCCCCATAGCACAGAGCAAAGGCAAGATCGGGGCAAGCACCTTGGTGAAAACATAGGGACCATGGCAAGGCCAAGTGGGAGGGCAAAAAAATTGCAACAACAAAACTCAGATAGTGTTGATAAAGAAAGATGGGAACGTGCAAAGAAGCATCCCAGATGTTTCAGACCAGAAAATCCCCTGGAAGAAGACAGGCAATAACTAACCTGGCAGTTTCCATGTAGATGTTTTTTACCTGTAGGAACTAGTTGAGAGTCCTCAGATTCAGAATAGGCTGAAATCAACCATTTGATTTGGGAACCATAAAAAAGTAGAAACCTTGAAAGTTTTCTTCTTTTGGTACAGGAGTAATGACCCCTTAAGATAAGAGCTGCTGGACGGCAAATTCAATGATTCGCCTGTGATAATAGGGAGAGAGGCAGAGTGTGAAACTCCAGTTGGTAGCCTCTTGAAATGACACTCTGGACCAAGTAGTTTTAGATATTCGGAGACCAGAAGGCCAACAGTTGTCCTCCCAATCTGTGGGGGCACCCCATAACTGGGAAAAGCCCCTGAGACCAGCATTGGTTGGTTTGGAGGGCCATGCCCTTGTAACTGGAAGACAAAGAGGCAAAATGGACCATTCCTAACCTCAGGAGTAGAAGAACTACTGGCAGGGGCACAAGCCTTCCTGTCCTGGGAAAGACAACTACTCTTACACCCTGCAATCTCCTTGATGTACTTATTCAACAAAGAACTAAACAGGCATTCTCCTTTAAAGGGCAACTGCTTCTTGTTAAGGCACGAAATTGCAGGATCTACCACAGGAACTTCCCACATTTGAAGAAAACTTTCTTCAATAGGATACTGCTGAACAAAATGTTTTGGAGGAATAAAAATCTTTGGATGAGGCCTGTTCTTATATTGGAGAAGTTCTACCAGTGAGTGGATCAGAAAAGTCTTAGCTGAGTTTGGAAATTTAAAGGACCCCATACCTTGGGATGAGCAGATTCAGACTTCCCTAATGCTATGCAGTAGCGTACAGTGTCAATAAGGGTAAGCTATAATATCCTTAAGCTTAGATGAAATTTCTGCTATAGGCGGGTCATCCTGATATGTTTTCTCAAAAGGAAAAGGATCTTCCTCAATTACCACCTCCTCCTCGGGTAATATGTCTGGCTCAAAGGCAAAGTGTCAGAGAACGGTTTGCAGAAGAACTGGCATATCTGCTAATGCCCAATGGAATTGCAGATTGTGGACATCTACAAATACGCATAATGCAAAATTGTGCACGCACTGCATGACAGATTCTGGCGCCCAGTGGTCTATTTAAAACCAGCAGCGTGATCCGCTAGTTGCTGAATGATCTTCAGCTCCCCCGTGTGCTCCTGAGTTCCTGACATTATTGGATTTCCTGTTACTAACCCGACTTGCCTTTGACCTGTCCTGTATCCATTCCTGGCTTTGACCCTTGGCTTGCTCTATTGACTCTGCTTCTGCCTTCTGTTCCATGTATGACCTTTGGCTTGCTCTTTGGACTCTGCTGCTACTTGATTACCAGTGTATGACACCAGCTTACTCCTAACCCTGCTTGCTGCCTTACTCCTGGCTGATATTCAGTGTATGACTACTGGCCTGGCTCCTGACCATGCTCCTGGCTCTCCCTTCTGGTACATCTAATGGACTCCTGCCCAGCAGTGCATCCTGCTCGTCCAGCAGACATCTCTTCATCACTCCGGCCTGTTGCAGCTGGCGGCCTTTGCTTCTTTGGGCATAGCACTCCCAGTCATCACCTTCAGTGGTGCCCTGCACTCAGCTGCAAGGGAAGACCTCTCAGCACTTTGGCCTCCGAACAGGTATGTGACAAAGACTGATGAAGGAGAATTTGAAGGAAAACAGTTGTGACCCCTGCTATTGATGGCCTTGATAAAGCCTGACATTCTGATCATGAAATCTGACATTAGGGCAGAAAATTCCTTTGTGGACAGGAAAGAAGAAGCTTGGGTGGCAAATGGGCCAGCAGAATAGTCAGAGGAAGGCAGGGAGTCAGACTGGCAGCAATCAGAGTACAATGTAATAAGATATATGGCCCTACCTCAATCTTAATGTGATGAAAGAAAAATAAAATGTAGAAGGGTTAAAAACCTCAATAAATGAAAAAATATTCAAAAAAATGTGTTCAAAAATAATGAATAAGAATATTAATAAAGTGCAGTGTGTACACAATGAGGAGAATACTAGAATAAACAAAATCAATGTGAACAGTGTCACATGATATATGAAGTGTCTAATCAATCAAACACATACTGACGTCTGATAATTAATGGTGAAAAAAGTGAAGATAATAAATATTCAAAATAGCTATGTGGGTGTTTCAATAAAGTGCAATGTGCACACAATAAATAAAATATACACAATGCACAAAACAGGTGTCCAATCAATCAAACATGTGAACTAACATCTAATAAATAATAATAATAATTGTGGAGACAATGAAGTATATTAAAAAACTAATAAAATTTTGAATGCGACTCCCCAAAAAAGGAATAATTATAACGTGCAATGTGCATATGATGCACAGATAATAAGCCGGCAGATGAATAAAAAACAATCAAATACTTACAGTATAGCCATACAAAATGAAAAGTGTCCAAACAACTGTGAACTGGTGGAAAAATTCCAAACAAAATAAGGTGAAATTAGTGCAGTCCAAAAACATGCAATGCGACTTCCAATGTGACTGGCTCCCAATGTCAGCAGGAGAAAATCTTTAAAAAGTGAGAAAGGTGCAAGTGCAGTGGCAGCAAATGACTCTACACAGTTCATCAAATCTTGCTCCGATGTGCGGTGACCATTTCCCCCAGCCTCTCACCTGTAGTAGCGGCCCCCAATGGGCCGAGTCGGGCTTAGATCACCAAATCAGCAGCAGTGCATACACAGGCTCGGCTTCCAGAGTCGGCTCCCAATCCAAGCTCCAGCTCCCGGGGGGGAGGGTGTAAAACTGATGCTCTCCCACACTCAGCCAGTATTTTCAAATGGATAATGGAAGGAAGAAAATGGGCTCCATTGTGTAGTAATTTGAAAAATTATTTATTAAAAACGCTAATATATAATATATAATAAGTATACACTGCTGCTTATTTGGTCATCTAAGCCCAACTCGGCCCATTTTAAATTTTTAATTTAATTTGTTGAGTAAACAGAAGCCAGTGTAGGAATTGACAGAGAGGAGTAGCAGATGCTTAGCGGTTGGTAAGGTGGATGAGCCTGACAGCAGCATTCATAATGGACTGAAGGGGGGACAGCCTATGTGAAGTTAAGCCAATGAGAAGAGAGTTGCAGTAGTTGAGGCGAGAGATGACCAGGGAGTGAACTAGGAGCTTTGTGGTGTAATTGAATAGAAAGGGGTGTATTTTGGAGATGTTGCGGAGGTTTAGGCGGCAAGATTTGAACAGTGATTGGACGTGGGGGCAAAAGGATAGTTCAGAGTCCAGGATTACACCTAGAACCCTGGAATGCGGGAATGGGTTAATAGTTGTGCCATCGATCTTGACCGAGAATTCAGGCGAAGGGGCAAATGGAGAAGTAAAAATTATGAACTTGGTTTTGGATAGATTGAGTTTGAGGAAGTGGTGTGACATCCAGGCTAATATGTCTGTTAGTAAATTAGTGATACGTGAGGAGACTGAAGGAGTGGGCGGAGGGGTAGAGAGGTAAATTTGGGTGTCATTTGCAAATGGTATCGGAAGCCATGGGAGGCTATCAGCTGACCTAGTGAGGAGGTGTAGAATAATCGAGATCGAGGATCAAGAATAGTAGTAGCAGTAGCAGCTGCAGTGGCTATGATGCAACCAGGAATCTTGATAGGAGAATCGTCTTGGTAGAGAGAGAAAAAAAATCTCCATAGAAAGAAGGTAAATTCTCAGTAGAGAAGAGGTCCATTACCTAAGCACACATACAAAAAACTGAGTTTAAGTGAAGGTGGGGTTATATAATGGATGCTACTGCAGCCTTCTCTTTTTCTGGCAGTATCCAATCACCTGACGGTAGCTGCATATAACCCACAGTAGACTAATGTGTCTCATAGTGTATGACTAAGTACGTACTGTTTCAGTATCTGCTGGAGTGCTGAGTGTAGTGAACCACACTGTTGAGCTGCAGCAACATCGGTGAACAGTTTTTTTTTTTTTGCAGATATTTTTACTAGGTGATCCAGCCAGCAACACGCTTCTTGTCTTAGGGTGGCTCCTCTATGTATAGAGACGCAACAGAGTCACCCCTGGACGGCAGCATTGTCCGGAGAGGGTATTGTTAACTGGACTTTACATAAATGACTAACTTCCTAAATGTATTTTTTTCTGTTGTATTGAACTGCATCAAGTTACTATTCTTTTGATGTATGCTGACATCTGGTGGTGGTTTTCGGCAACTAGAACTTGTTTACTAATGTGATTAGGTATTTCACTCTGTCCTTCACTCCTGTTTAGTGCTAGATAATTAATGTTAGTCCTTGTTAGGTCTTTGCAGAACCCAGTTTAGGGCCTTTTCAAAGGGGCATTAAGTCTGGATCCCTCTGTTAGATTTTCAGATGGCTCAAGACTGAACCTGTCTGCTCCTGTCTATTATTTAATTGTTTAGATGGATCAGAACAGATGTAAATGGATGCCGACTATCTACCTTTCCATTCTTAGACAAGAAACATTTTTTGTTTATACTATTGTCACCTATGATTTGTTTCTGCAACAACTGAAAAACCATGAGCAAAAATGGATATAAACTGAACTGAAGGTGGATGTGCAAACTGATATAACCTGAATCCGTATTCTTCAGTTTTTTCTTAGCATAAAATGTGGCCGTTTACACACGGTTGGACTTGCCAACGGGATAACCTCCGTCAGCAATTCCGACCGAAAAATCTAGAACATGTTCTCTACGTCCGTCGGAAATGCCGACAGAAAAAGTCCGATGGGGCATACACATGGTCGGAATATCCGACCAAATGCTCCCATCAGACTTTTTCTGTCGGAAATTCCGACCGTGTGTACAGGGCATAATTGATGACGCCCATGTGAAAGGAGCCTTGGAGAAGTCAGTCTTTTTATACTTCAAAGGACTAGACCAAACTGGTCTCCAAACTGTGGCCTTTTGCTTGCCTTTATCCAGCCCTTAAGGGAATTTTTTCTGCCATTGACACCAACAATGGGTCATAATTCGTGCCACTGACACCAACAATGGGGCACTATTCCTTCCACTGACACCAATGATGGGGCATAATTCTTTCCACTGACAACAAAATGGGGCAATATTTCTGACCCTAATACCAAAGATCGGGCATTGTTTACTCCCACTGGGCACAGTCCGGCTCCCCCTAAAGTCTGAAGGACAGTAAACTGACCCTTGCTTTTGAAGGTTTGGAGACCCTTGCACTAGACTTAGTTATCTGAAGAAAAACTGCATTGTGAGTCAACTTCTGTATGTTTATTGGAGTAAAGCTGCTTGTGGAGGGTGCCAAAGCAGCAGGTGACCTTACTGCCCAGACTGACTGGATCTCATGAGAAATGGCAATGCATAAAGTAACATTTGAAACAGAACGGTAAGGCTACGTTGACACAGCCGATAGGATGTGGATAGTTTGCTGTTTTCAGGGGGTGGCTGGATGCAGCAACACGCTTTGGGCAGCTGTGTAAATGTAGCCAAAGACTTCCGATTTCTGGCAACTTCTCTATCTGTTGAGAAGTTTTACCTGTATGTCGGTAAGCATATGGTCTTGTCTGCACTCTGTGCGAGCACACGATGCATCAAACTAAGATATCTATATAGAAGCAGCTGAGGATCAGATTACAGTCTACTGCAAGATTCTGATGTGTTTGCTGTCACCAAATTAGAAGCAAACCTTTCTGCAGTTTGGAAAAGCTGTACACACACTTATGTTTCTTTAATCGTACATCACGGGACACAGAGCCATAGTAATCACTATGTGGGTTATAGGCTACCTTCAGGTGCTGGACACTGGCACACCCTAAACAGGAAGTTGCCTCCCTATATAACCCCTCCTATACCAGGAGTACCTCAGTTTTTTCGCCAGTGTCTAAGGTGTTGGTCACGAGTGAAGATGTGCTGTGCTGAGCTCCACTGGAGCAATCCTTGCTGGGGCTAGCTATGCAGCCAGATCCATTCAAAGTGTTATTTAGGCCGAATTGAATGGTACCCGGTCCTCGAGGTTTTGCCTGTAACGCTTCTCTTTTTAGAGAGCTGGACCCAGGAATCCAATGCTTTGGTATTTTCAGCCATAAAGTTTTACTGGCGGGGTGTTATTACAGGTCCAGGAGTGTGGGTTCCCCGAGGCTCCCTGGTTCCTGAAGGTTTGTTAACGGAACCCACCATGAAGGGTGAAGATTGGGTCTGTTGGTTTTACCACAGAAAACCCTGCGGCGGGAAAGGTAAGGGGAGTTTTTCTAAGGAATTTAAAATTTTCTTATGAAATGTCTCCTTTAAAAAAAAAAGTAAATGTTGTCATGTCTAAGAGTCACCACTGGGGGCTGTATAGAGCATGTGCCTTCTCATGCTTTTCTCAGAGATCACGCTGTGTCAGGAAGTAGCAGGCTTTTTCCTCTGGCTAGCTTTGGGGGGGTTTCTTCCACCAGACACCCCCCACCTGAACAAAGCTCCCCCCCCTCTGCTTGGAAAGGAGAAAGTTAAAAACGATCAGCATGCCGCTCCGTTTTCCTACCGCCCCTGCACGGCGGCCTGTCTAGGTCTCCTCCTCGCCATCCCTCCCTCACTCACAAGCCAATCCCGTCGGATCAGAGGCCTACGCTCAGGCGGGAAAACTCTCTTTTGAAAGAGAGAGGAGGGGGGCGTCCTCCAACGTCCAGCGCGGGAGTGTTTTTAAAAAGCTTAATTTTTGCTGCTGCAAGTTGTTGGAGGAACACAAGAGCAAAGAGGGGCATGTAAGAGGTTTGGTGACACAGGCATTCCTATTGACACATTTACTATTCACATCAGGCTGAGCATTAATAGCAGCGGCAGTGGCTGGACTATTGCTCAAAGCAGTGTATGTGATTCTTCTGGTAGTACCTCTGCATTTATGCATCGGACTATGGTCAGAAGGGGAGGTAGAAACACCCCAAAAGAGGGCTAAAGGAATCTTTAGCCCTCTTTTGGTCAGAGTGAGCCTTCAGGGGCCATGGAATGTTTACAACACTGCAGCCCCTGCCTATTTTTCCTCAGCCATGATAACATCGGAAAAAGGTTAGTGGCTTTAATCGCATCCCAGATTGGGATAAAATGTGACAGGTACCATTCCATTACCCAAGGACCCTCAAACTGAGGATCTGGGGGTGGGAGAAGATGTTTTCTCTCAGGGGACCGTGAACAGGCTGATGACTCCTCTTCTGAGGGGTCATATGCGGAAGGATCAGCTTCACATTGGGGGTGCAATTCCTTACTGAATTGGTCCACTCCACATTTTATGCTACCCTTAACTGAGTGTCTACTTCTTGTTTTGGGTTCGCTAAAGCCTCGTCAAAGTTGTGCACACCTTTCCTGTCCATTCATTATTGGGAAAGTTTATGTATTGAGTGGGATCACCCAGTTAAGCATTTTCTCCCCTCCTAAAACGTTTTTCACAATTTAGCCTATGGAGAAAAAAATGTACTAAAGGTGTAAGATACCAGCAATTGATGCTGCTATACCTTCTGATTAAAAGTTTGACTTGTCCGGCAGACAATGCTCAAATACTTAGGGATCCAACGGATAGAGAGTTGGAACTCCTAAAAAAACATATAAACAAAATATATTGTTTTCCTGACAGGTAGAGTGTTTCAGCCTGTGCTGACAGTAATTGATACATTTCAAAATCCTTGAGGGACAAGTTTAAAACAGGTGCTCAAGGTTATCCTTGTTCAGCAGGTCCAGGATCTGGCAAGCTCCTAGTAGCTTTATGTTGGCAATAGACGCTATGAGAGATTCTATCTTCAGGCCTCACGCCTTGCGATGGGCTGGTACATATGTATAGAATATTATGGCTGAAAAATTGGTCATTCCGAAGCGTCATAAAAAAACCCAAAAAACTCCTGGCTGGTTTACCACTTTGCGGTGAACGGCTGTTTGGGATATCTTGGATAATTCATCCAAAGAATTTATATTGGTAAGGTACCCCTTTTGCCATTTAAGAAAAGGAGTAAATGATATTTCATTTAAACAAACTCCTTCTCCAGTGCCAGGGGCATCAGCCTCCAGGCAGTCACGACGGCTTCCACCGTGAAGTTCAAGAGGTCATCTTCAGGGTCAAGCCCAGGGACAAAAAAGATACCTACAATCAAGATACTAAAGCCTTCTTATGAGTGGGCGCCCCCGCTCACGGGTGGGGAAGACTTCTGCAGTTCTCAAGTGTCTGGCAGAAAGAATGTCAAGACAGATGGGTGGCTTTTTCAATAGCTCTAGAGTACAATCTGGGGTTTCAAGAGGTCCCGTCTCCTCGTTTTCTCAGATCAAACGTTCCTAAAGATCCAGAGAAAAAGAAGTCTCTCTTTCTAGCATTGGACCATCATTTGACAAAGAGTGGCCATGCTGGTCCCCATAAAAGAGCTAGGGTTGAGGTTTTATTCAAACCTTTTTTCACGGCAAAATCGAATAGAGATGTCTAATCCATTCTGGCTCTCAAGAATCATAACCGGTTCCTGGATATCCACTCTTTTTCACATGGAGTCAACCCAATCAGTTGTCTCCATTCTACAAGGAGGAGAACTTTTGACGTTGATCGACGTCAAGGGTGCATACCTCCATGGGCATATTTCTCCGCTCACCATTAATATCTACTTCAAGGTAGAAAATCTTCATTTTCAGTTTGTAGCTCTACTTTTCGGTCTAGCTACTGCACCTTGAGTGTTTACAGAGGTTCTGGCCCCTCCTCTAGCCAGATTAAGGGCCCAAGGTATAACGATTATAGTTTACCTAGATGATCGGCTCTTGATAGACCAGTCGGTAGCCCACTTAGACCAAAGTATGGTCACCACATTCAACTACCTAGAATACCTAGGTTGGATTCTCAACCTAGAGAAATCTTCCTTAAAGCCATTAAGGAGGTTATGAATCTGTTCATAGATACACCCAGAAAAGGGTATTCTTGCCCCAGGCAAAGATCAGTGCCATAAAGGAACTGATTAAGGTGATCGAAGCAAGATAAATCCTTCTATTCAGCTTGCATGAGGAAAAGATGGTGGCTTCATTCAAGGCCATTCCTTATGCTCAGTTTCATTCGAGGCTGCTGCAAAACAGTATGTTATCAGCTTGGAACAAGAGGGTTCAAGCTCTAGATTTTCCAATGTGTCTGACTCCAAAGGTGCGCCGGAGCCTCAGTTTATGGTTAATAACCAAAAATCTGCAAAAGGGAAAATCCTTTCTCCAGTTATCTGGGAAGTGGTAACAACATACGCCAACCTTTTTTAGGTTGGGGAGCAGTCCTGGAAGAGGCAACTGTCCAAGAGAAGTGGTCCAGATCAGAAATTACCTTGCCCATTAACATTCTACAGATTCGGGCAGAGGGCTTGGTCCTGAGGGCCTGGATGTTTAATTTATGGAGCTGTCCTGTCAGGATCCAATCCGACAATGCCACAGCAGTGGCCTATATCAATCACCAAGGGGGCACAACAAGTTGTGCGACCCAGAGAAAGGTGAATCATATCCTATCTTGGGCAGAAAACAATGGACCTTGCCTATAGGCAGTTTTTCATTCTAGGGATAGAAATTTGGCAGGCGGTCTATTTTGAGTCGCCAGCAGTTGTTCCCGAACGGTTCCTTCACCCCAATATCTTTCTGACAATAAGTCAAAGATGGGGGATCCCAGACGTAGATCTGTTTGTGTCCAGGTTCAACAGAGAGATCAACATCCTCATGTTAAGAACAAAGGATCCGCTAGCATGCGGAACAGGTGCCTTGGTGTTTCCATGGAATTAGTTTTACTGATTTATGCATTCCCTCCTTTTCTGCATGCGTCCACAACTTATACACAGGACCAAGCATAAAGGGAAGTTGGTGATTCTTGTGGCCCTGGCATGGTCCAGAAGATCTTGGTATGCAGACATCATAAGGATGGTGGTAGGGGTCCCATGGACCCTACCACCACGTCCAGACCTTCTCTCGCAAAGGTCCGGTATTCCATTTTACCTTACCAATGCTAAACTTAACTGTTTGGCTATTGAGGCCCACACTCTGAAGAAGCGTGGGCTGTCAGGTTCAGTGGTATCTACCTTGGTTAATGCAAGGAAGCCGGCCTTCCTAATTATATATTATGGAGTCTGGGAAGCATGTCTCCTGGTGTGAAACCAGGGGTTGGCACCCCAAGAAAAAGGTCATAGGTAGAGTCCTTGACTTCCTACAGATGGGGTGAGATATAAAGCTGGCCTTAAGTACTTTCTAAGGACAGGTCTCGGCCTTACCTGTATTATTTGAACGACCCCTTGCTTCGCATTCTTTGGCTCATAACTTTATTCAGGGGGTAACACGGCTTTATCTCCGGTTAGGTCATCCTTGGGACGTGAATTTAGTTTTGTCAGCATTACAAAAAACAGCCTTTTTTCAGCCTATTCTTGACAAGGAAACTATTTTTTCT
Organism: Lithobates clamitans; assembly: GCA_037952925.1. Classification (NCBI taxonomy): domain Eukaryota; kingdom Metazoa; phylum Chordata; class Amphibia; order Anura; family Ranidae; genus Lithobates; species Lithobates clamitans. The sequence continues at coordinate 3,586,789 of JBBGZY010000100.1, read as the reverse complement.
GGTAACCATATCAGCTGCATGAAGGGTATCAGAATTGGCTGCTCTTTTTTGTAAAGAGCCATATTATTATTGTTCACAAGGGTAAGGTAGTATTGTGTCCTCATGTTAACTTTTCACCTTTGTTTTTTCCAGAACCCTGTTCTATGGAAGAACAATCACCACATTCTCTGCATGTGGTGAGAGCAGTCAAAGTCTACTTAAAGTGACTGATCAGATTTGGAAAACAAGTTTTGTTCGTATTGCCTGAAGGTCCTAAAAGAGGACAGGCAGTAACGAAATCTACTATTTCTAAATGGATTCGACAAGTAATTGTTCAAGCTTATGGTTTAAAGAGGTAGATTCCACCCTTTCAAATCAAAACGCAACTTGGTCTTCAATCTATACATTTACCAGATTCTATCAGGTGGATGTAAAAAGGGATGAGAATATCGCCTTTGGGCGTAGTGTGCTGCAGGCAGCAGTATAACTCCTCTAGTCTCATGTTGCCTTAATTCTGTTGTGTCTCCCTCCCTTCAGTTGGCATTGCTATGGGACATCCCACATATTGATTACTATGGCTCTGTGTCCCGTGATGTATGATTAAAGAAAAATAGGATTTTTATAACAGCTTACCTGTAAAATCCTTCTCTTTTGAAGTACATCACGGGACACAGAGGTCCCGCCCCTCTTTCTAGTATAAACATGTATTGCTTTGCTACAAAACTGAGGTACTCCTGGTATGGGAGGGGTTATATCGGGAGGGAACTTCCCGTTTAGGGTGTGCCAATGTCCAGCACCTGAAGGTGGCCTATAACCCACATAGTGAAAAAGAGGTCTCTGACAGGGAGTAGTACTAAGCAGAGGGTGTACCACATCCCAAAAATCCAAAAAGACCAAAACATTCCCCTAGAGTGGGACTTTTAAGGCACTACCATCAATGATGCAATGTAAGTAAAAAATATATAATTTTATTACAAAATTCAAAAGTACAACAAAAAATATATACAAAAATACAAATCAAACACAAACAATATATACAATGGGATACATCAAAAAGCAAGGACATGTAATTTGGACACAACTGCATCACATTGAAAGGAAAACCAAAAATGGAAATGTAATAAGTCTCACTGAACCGACGCGTTTCGGGGAATCCTTCATCAGGGTTCATTAAGTGAGAGTTACCATCTAAGAAATTACAAAATTAAAAAGAAACATTAACATCACACACAAAAAACAGATAACATTCCCCCCACATCCAGTGAAGGTATGTGTGAGAGTCATACTCACTTCCAAAATACATGTGCTATAGAAGTATCCAAGGCATAAAATCAGCTTCACAACGGTCTCCCAGGCCATGTGCATACAAAGAGAGCCAGATCGCGGACCAGGTAGAATGAAATTGTAATGACTGGTGCATATAATGCAATCTCAATGGGTGCTGAGAACCGCCGCGCCTAAGATTTGGCGCGGCGTTTGTGCGCGGGCTGGGGTCCAAAAATTAACCGGACCTGAAAACAAGGACAAAACCCCATAAATAATGATGATTTTGATAATCAATAGACAATCATATCTCCTGGGATTGAAAATATATCAAATCCCATTGTGTGTAAAAAACATGGGCAGATGTGGGGACTAGCCACAGGAAACATACCTGTAAGCTAGATCCAAACGGGGGAGACCTACATGTTGTGATGTAGGGGGAAGGAGGAGGACTCGGGGTTCAGGCTGACAACCATAAAGCTGCAGATAGTAAAGGAGAGAGAGGGATCTAATTAGAAAAAGGGAAACAAGGTTCTAATATGGGTAAACATATTTAAATGGTAAAAAACCAGACACCACTTAAGGTATGCAAAAAAGTGGAGATAACAGCAATCCAGGTTGCTGAGGTTACCTGTATAATCAGTCCAACAGCATAGTATCAACGAGGCATCCTCCTCCGATCACAAGATCAGAGTGAATGAACTCGATATTTATAACACACACCTCACGCTGTCGGCTGATTACAATGCCGAACAGCTGAAGCCAAGATCCATCCCCTGTGTTAATTCCTCCCACCTCCCAACAGCTGACTCATTGTCAGCCTGAAGGGATACACCCTATGTCAATTTGTTGATTCCCCTATGTTAATTCCTCCCACCTCCCAACAGGTGACTCATTGTCAGCCTGAAGGGATGCACCCTACGTCAAGTCCTGTCGATGGGCCCCCTGGGCGTGGACCGCGCCTCGCCTCCCCGCAAGCGCCAGCCCCGAGTCCGTACCACCCACGTGCGCCAGCCAAGCTGGAACGCAGGATAGCGGCGGACATCACAGCCGCGCCCCGGAGCTACGTGCCGCCGTCCACCCCCACCGGCACGACAAGCCTGAGCTGGAAACAGCCATGCTGAACCAGATCAGGGATGGAGGAGCATCCGAGGATGATCCCCTCAGTATGTCCCACAAAAGGGACATCCATGCCGTGCCGGGTCCGCGCACTACAAAAACAGCAACCAACAGACTCAGGGACTCCATGCCATTCATAATGAAAAGGAAAGGAAAAAAAAAAAAGGAAAAAATGTAATGACAGTCCGCGATAAGAAAACAGTAACAGTGTAATGCATTATTCTTGCATCAAGCACCATTCAGTCAGAATGGCATGTAAATTAAAGGCAAATGCAATCACTGCATGGGAGACTATTATGAAGCTGTCACACGGAGAGGAAAAAACTGTATAGCAGCCACAAAATGCACAAATGAGTTTTAAAACATGCTCAAATCCCAATCCTGGAGTCTGATCCCATAAGTGCCACAGTCCCCATTGGATGCAGAGGCATAAGATTTCAACTGGCCCCTTAGAAATTATATAAACCTTGTATTTGTGTCCTGCATGATATCTAATGTACCAGCAGGATCAAAAATTCAAAAAATAAAGGGGCAGGTAAAGGTGCATTTGCTGGGAAACGAACCCAGGCCTCCCGCATGGCAGGCGAAAATTCTACCACTGAACCACAGGGATAGATATGGGAACCAGAATTAAGTATGAGCCTCCTACAATCGACAGTGTAACCTGGGGTGCTCACTGGAAGGTACTGAGAGGTAACACTACCTCTCCATACCCCCAGAGTCAAAACCCTCCAGGAACGGTTTGAAACATGTAGTGTCATTAAGTCCGGGGGGCCTAGTCGCCCGCAAGTTGTAGATCCACCTCAGTTCGAGCTGGAGGAGAACCTTATTCCAATCTCCCCCCCTCGAACTGGGGTGGACTCGATCCAAAATCAAAAATTTGATTCTTGGAAACAGTCCCTGATGTACCAGGGCAGTGTGTCTCCCCAGTGGTAGATCGGGGTCACAGGTCTGCATGCTTCTGATGTGGCGGTATGCCCTATGCCAGAATTCCAACTTGGTTTTCCCAACATAGAAGCATCCGCAATCACACCATAGCATGTACACCACTCCCTTAGTCTTGCAATTTGCAAAGTGTTTTGGCCTGAAGGTACTGCCATCGGGTAAGGTGGGATTTTTGGTAGTATACATATACTTACAGTACCCACAGGCCCCACACATAAATGTGCCCCTATATTTACAGTGCTGGGCAAAATTTTCATCTTTGAATTCGCTCCTCACCAATCTGGAGGATAAGGAAGTAGCCTTCCTGAAAGTAAAGAGCGGACTCTCGGGGAGGAGTCTATTCAAATTTGGGTCCATGGTAAGAATGTGCCAGAACTTGGACACAATTCTTTTAACTTCAGCATGTTGATTGCAGTATTTGGTAACAATGCGCAGATGGTTATCCTGTTTTTTGTTCTTTTGCGAGTAAATCAAAGCCTGTCTAGTATGTGTGGTGGCCCGCCTAAAGGCCTTTTTGAGGGAGGTGTGTGAATAACCTCTCTCAAGGAGTCTTGCACGCAACTTATTTGCTTCAGTTTTAAAGGTCGCCTCGTCAGTGCAATTTCTGCGCACCCTTAGGTACTGGCTGTATGGTATAGACCTAATGAGACTAGGTGGATGGAAACTGGAGGCATGTAAGATGGTGTTCCCAGCAGTGGCCTTACGATAGAGGCCACTGCTGAGTCCACCATCCTGACCCCTATAGACCATGACATCCAGAAATGCAATCTCACTGCAACTTGATGACATGGTAAAATTCAAATTGAAGCAATTCTTGTTCATGCTCTCTAGGCATGACTGCAAGAGCTCTATGGGACCGTCCCAGATGGTGAAAATGTCGTCGATGTATCTGAACCATAATAAAAAGTGGTTCGTATACATCGACGAGTTTTCATCACTGAGGAATGTGGTTTCCCACTCCCCCAGGTACAGGTTCGCGTATGATGGGGCACAGCAAGTCCCCATCGCCACACCCTGTACCTGGAGGAAGTGGGAACCATCAAAAGTAAAGATATTATGATACAGGATATATTCCAACAACTGTAGGATAAACTCATTGTAGGCCCAGTCTCCATCCCGTCTCTGGTATATAGCCTTCTTAACAGCTCTCAGCCCCCCAGCATGGGGAATGGAGCTGTATAGGGCCTCAACGTCAATTGTTACCAGATATGCATTTTCTGGGGGGCGTGGCTTGATGGTGGAGCGAGCGGTCGCATAGTCACAGCGCTCCGGCTCTCAACAACCATCCTACAGGCATCCTGAGTCCTATCTCCTCGCCGAAGGTCTCAATTTGTTCCCCACGGCAGTGGGCACGAAGCAGGCTGGCTACCATGGTGAAATACGGGCCGGCTTGGCCCCCATCCACGTCGGACCGTCTGGCGGGATTCCGGAGGCAAGATGGCGCCGGGACACAAACATCTCAGGCAACCATGCTGCAGGCGAATATGTCTGATGACCGGAGCTCTGCTAGTGGGGTGAGTGCCTCTACTCCTGCTATCTTCCGTACACAGTCTGTCTCCCAGATATCACAAGACCCCCAGACAGCCCAAGACCCCCAGCAATTCACAGATGATGATGGAGAGCTAAATCCCCCTGCTGAACCAACCCTAGCCACTATTATGCTGGCTATACAAGATTGTAAGGCCTCCCTCACTACTCAAATAGCCTCCATAAGAATGGATTTCTCACTCCTCAAACAGGATGTCCAAAACCTGCGTGACAGAGCTGGGGATATGGAGGAACGTATTAGCTCCGTGGAGGACACTATGCACCCCCTAACTGTTAAAGTGAGAGATAATACTGGGGAACTAGCAGCTCTTCGCGCCAAAATCGACGATTTGGAAAATCGTTCTAGAAGGAACAATTTACGTTTTGTTGGATTCCCTGAACGCGCGGAGGGCTCTCACCCTGAAAAATTCCTGTACTCCTGGCTGCGGGATATTTTTGGCACTGACGCGCCATCATTTTCATACGTGATTGAGAGAGCACACCGCACACCCCCACGTCCTCCCCCAGAGGGAGCACCTCCACGCTCAATCATTGCCCGCATCCTTAATTTCCAGGATAAAATGGCCATCTTACGAATAGCAAGAGAGAAAGGTCCGCTTAAATACAACGGCAACAGTATCTCTATTTATCCTGACTTCTCTGCTGAGGTGCAGCGCCAGCGCATATCATTCTCAGCAGTGAAGAGTCGTTTACGTGAGGAAGGATTGAAATATGCCATGCTGTTCCCTGCCAAGCTCCGCATCATATTCGATGGTAAAGCTCACTTTTACTCCAACCCTAAAGAAGCTATGGCTTGGCTAAATGATCGCTATGGGCCCGCAGGCAGGCGCAGAGGACACTGACAGCTTCCCCTGTGTAATGTTCCCCTTGGCTGAACTCTTCCTGGATGACACCATGCAGTCCCCTATTCACCATAGGCCTGCGTCAGCATATGGGACTACTCACCTATACCTGAGGTCTTGTAATGAAAGGAAAAAGAGAGAGAAGAAGGAAGAAAGATCTATAATCCTACAACGGTCCTTGGCATTTTCGCTTGATCCGGCATTTCAACTTCCTTTTTCTTCCATTTACTAGTGTGAAGGACTGTTCCTGAATCAGGACATAACTTTACTTTTTTTTTTCAATATCAGTTGGGAGCCACACTGATCTCCACGTTACCTCCCCACCGGATAGTGGTGTGACCACGGAATAGTTAGACCCTCAATAACACTTTCTTCCCCCTTTTTACGGGGTAGAAGGGGTCTGTTTGGGTTTTGGGATCCAAGGCTCGCTAAGTTGGGGATGGCCGAGCGGGGCGGGGGTTACGGGTTTTTCAAACACGGTTTGCACCCTTTTGTGCTCTTTGGTACTTTTTCTTATTTTTTTTTCTCTTTTTTTCTCTTTTTTACAATTTATATAGTTACTGCTCGGATCGACTTGTGGGCTTACTCGGGCCTGTATACTGACGATACAGGCTCGAGTAAACATAGATATTTGAAATGTGTTATACATATCATTGAATGCATGTGGCCTGGCGCGGCCTGTGAGGTACTAGATGAGTATGTGCATATGTATCCTTATGAACATGATATATTGTTTGGCATACAATGTCGAGGTCCCTAAAAATAGTATCATGGAATACTAGAGGTTTAAATGCCCCCCAGAAAAGAGCTCTCGTTTTCTCAGTCCTAAAGAAATGTCGCCCTCATGTAGTATGTCTACAGGAAACCCACCTAACTGACACGAAGGTGAGGGCCCTTAAGCGTCCATGGCTGGCTCGGGGTTATCATGCTACACACACAAATTACTCTAGAGGAGTCTCCATCTTAGTGGCAAAATCCCTCCCAGCAGAAACTTTACAAGTCAAGACAGATCCAAACGGGAGATATGTTGTGCTTACTCTACAAATCTCCTCAATAACGTTTACTATTGTTAACCTCTATATTCCTCCACCCTTTTCGGTGGAGGTATTATTGAAATTGTCATTGCACTTATTGGATAGACCCCCCGGACCTCTCCTCTACATCGGTGATTTTAATGCTGTACTAGACCCAGCCGTGGATCGCTTGGGGGGTGGGGGTAGACCCTTTCCCTCCCTTTTGAACTGGATGCAGGTTTATAACCTTACTGAACTATGGCGCTGGAAACATCCAGATGATAGTCAGTTCTCTTGTCATTCAGACTCATTTCACACCATGTCTCGAATTGATATGGCCTTTGCCCCAGCAGACACCCTCCCCTTTGTCGCTGCAACTTCCTATTTACCTAGGGGGGTTTCAGACCATGCGCCCCTTTCTGTGGACCTCACCATCCTTCCAGGATCTACCCCCTCCATTTGGAGGTTAAATTCTTATTGGCTGGAGGATGAGGTGGTACAGGGAACATGTAAACAAGGTATCAAGGAATTCTGGAGAGACAATGTAGGGACAGTGGATCCTTCTATAGAGTGGGAGGCCTTCAAGGCCTCATTGAGGGGCACCTTTATGTCCATCACTGGAGTCTTGAGAAAAAATAACCAACAACATACGGCAGAACTTGAAACTGCCATGGTACAAGCGGAGTCGGTATATACCTCTGATCCAACTCCAGACAAAAGAGAAACATGGCTATTGAAACGTAGGGAGTATGAAATACGTCTTTTAGACCTTACAAAAAAGAAATTGTTACACACGGCACAGAAATCATTTGAGCATGGCAACAAGGCCGGGCGCCTCTTAGCATATCTGGCGAGGCCTGACCACCCCCCAGTATCTATCCCTCGTATTTATACTAAGACAGGCCAAATGAGTGAGGCCCCTGGGGATATTATGGAGACTTTTCTAAATTTCTACACAGAACTTTACACTTCTAGAGCTGAGTACACTGAGCCCCAGCTAAACGAATACCTCGCTGACATATCTCTCCCCTCCATTTCCACTGAGGAAAGGGAAATGTTAGACGCCCCCATCTCGGTTGAAGAAATTGCAGTAGCCATTACTCAAATGCCAGCCCACAAAACTCCTGGGCTAGATGGTTATCCCACTGAATGGTATTCACAATTCAAGGAATTACTGTGCCCATTTCTGCTACGCACATTTAATAAGGCTTTGGATGCTGGTATCCTTCCCCCCACCATGCGAGAGGCCTTGATCGTGCTCCTGCTGAAACCCCGCAAGGATCCACTTAAATGTGAATCATACCGCCCAATATCCCTCATAAATGTGGATGTTAAGATCCTAGCAAAAGTGCTTGCAAATCGCTTAAATACTGTAGTTACGTCCCTGGTTAATAGCGACCAAGGGGGTTTTATACCTGGACGGTCCACAAGAATGAATATCCGCAGACTATTCCAAAACTTGCAATACCCTCATGAATGTCCCCGTACCCGTGCCATTGTGTCGTTGGACACATGCAAAGCATTTGATAGTGTGGAGTGGCCATATCTCTTTCGTGTGTTGCAGGTGTACGGTTTCGGTCCTCGCGTGGTGGCATGGATTAGGCTGCTTTACACATCCCCCCAAGCCCGAGTGCGCGTTAATTCCTCCATCACTAAATCATTCTCCATTACCAGGGGCACGAGGCAAGGATGTCCTTTATCCCCGCTTCTATTCGCCTTGGCTATGGAGCCACTGGCGGCTAGGATACGTACATCCTCCTCCATCAAAGGCCTGCCTGTGGCTACCATTGAGGAGCGCATTTCGCTGTATGCAGATGACACTTTGGTGTATCTGGCAGACACTGGTGCGTCACTTCGGTCGCTACTGGCTGAGATTAATAGATTTGGGGATTTTTCTGGATTCCGGGTGAACTGGGACAAGTCCAGCCTATTCCCCTTGGATTCAGGGGCGGTCTCCCAGATTCACCCGGACTCCAACCTACAGGTAGTGACTTCCTTTCGATACCTTGGGGTGTTGGTACAGTCGCCCCTGTCCACTTACATTACTAATAACTTAGACCCCATACTGAATAGATTACAGGAACAAACTAAACAGTGGATGGACTTACCCCTGGATCTCATGGGAAGAGCAAACCTCCTTAAAATGATCTACTTACCAAAACTACTATATGTACTAGCTAACTCCCCTTGCAAAATCCCCAGATCTGTTTTTAAAAGGATAGATGCGATCTGTACAACGTTCCTGTGGAGTGGGGGGACCCCCAGGGTGGCACTGGAGACGTTGCGGCTGCCGTCACATATGGCGGGGTTGGCGTTTCCAAACTTTTTTCTTTATTACTTAGCATCACAGTTAGTGCATGTGCATGATTGGCTATGCCCGGTCTCGGCAAACGCATGTACTACCACCGAGGGAGCCATTGCGTCTTCCATGGAAACACTACATAACATTGTTTATAGAGGTGGGGTTCCAAGTCGACCGGGCACCTCCATGCTAGCAACTTCTTTTTTACTTTTTCGATATATCACTACAAAAATATGTAAATCTTCCTGGTCCACATCTCCAAACAATCCCCTGTGGTTTAACCCTACTCTGCAGGAACTACACTCATTGCCGGACACTCAGAGATGGTACTCTAAGGGAATAAAATACTTATGTCATCTGTATGATGCCCAGGGGTTTAAAACCTTTCAACAACTGAGACTGGACTTCGACTTACCACGCTCCTATTTACTTTACTACTATCAACTTAGGCATGCTATACGAGCTCAGTTTGGCTCCTTGAAGAATCCCATTAATTTGCCCCCGCTAGAGAAACTACTAAGACAACCAGACCCCAATAAGCTTATTTCAACCTACTATGAGGCCCTAATGACGGACGTTAACCCCCGATATAGTAAAGCACAGGACAAATGGGCATCTATGAACATCTCATTTACTGAGGAAGACTGGACTGAATTTAGAGACACATATAAAGCGACAGTCATCTCATCTAGAGATAGAGTTATACAGATTAAATTTTTTCACCACTCTCATCTTACCCCGGCCAGATTACACAAAATGGGACTGAAGACCTCTGATGAGTGCTTCCGCGGTTGCGGAGGGAGTGCAGATTTTATGCACTGCTTCTGGAACTGCCCGGTGGTTCAGGACTTCTGGGTGGAAGTGGGCTCCTTTATTTCCTCAGCTCTAGGCCTTCCCAATATTATCCACCCAAAAAATGGTCTATTGGGGATTTTTGGAGACTTACAGATATCCACACAGGCCAAAAGACTACTGCGAATCCTATACTTTTATGTCAGAAAGACCATCCTGTTGTCATGGAAGGGTGTATCAACACCCTTGAAATCTCTATGGCTAAAACTGATCAATGATGTGATACCACTGTATAGACTCACTTTCGAACTAAGAAAACGGACAAAAACATTTCATAAGCTCTGGGACAGATGGCTTGCTAGCCCTCTGACCCTCACTTTGTAAGATATGTAGCTGGGGGGTTTACAGGTCGCGCCAGGATAATAATAATATATAATTTATGCAAACTATTGGTACAGTTATGTACAGACGAATTGCTTGTATGAGTTATTGCGTACAATATTCGCAGATGTACCAATGTCTATCTCTGTTTATATGAGCTACATGTTATTGCTGTTTACCAATGACTGACCGAGCATACTAAGTGGATGTTTGTTGTGCTTGTTTTGTACTATTGATTTATAAAATTAATAATAAAAATATCTTTAAAAAAAAAAAAAGATATGCATTTTCTGGTATTGTAAGATTTTCAATAATTTTGAGAAAATGTATGGTATCTTTCACAAAAGATCGTAAACTTGTGACGTGAGGTTTGAGATGTTCATCAATTAAACGGCTTGCGTTTTCAATGATGGACCCTCTACCGGAGATGATCGGTCTCCCAGTGGGATTGTGGCTGTCTTTATGAATCTTAGGTAATGAATAAAAGGTTGGTACAACCGGAAATTTGACTCTGATATAATCCCAGGTGGTTTTGTTGATTACTTTATTGTTGTATGCTGTGTCCACCAAGGTATAGTATTCTTGGTGGAACCTATTTACCAGGTCTCTAGTAATTTTCTTGTACCAATTCTTATTCATTAGGATTCTCTGGCACATTGAAACATATTGAGCATTGTCCATCAGGACAATGTTACCCCCCTTATCAGAGGGTTTGATAACTATTGACTTGTTGTCACTGAGTTCCTTGAGTGCCTGTCTATCAGCCGTATTGGTGTTAATCACTTTGGGGGTACGAATGTGTAGTCTATCAATCTCTTTATATACCAATTTGAGAAACGTAGAAATATTCGGGTTGGAACTAGGGGGTGGGAACTGGACCGATTTTTTCTTTAGTTTGGACCCTTGTTTTGACTCCTGGACCTTCCCCTCCTTGTTGTCCAAAGGAAGAGATAGCACTGTGGGCAAGTCAATGCGGTCAATAAGGTCAGCCGTGTCGCTCTCCTCCAGGAGCGACACCAGCTGATCAATGGCCTGATTTTCTTGGGGTGTTAGGTCTATTGACCCCTGGGGTTTTTGATACATATTTTTGAGCATGAGTTTGCGTGCGAACATCTCGAGATCTTTGACGACCTCGAATCTGTCCATATTTTCATTTGGGCAGAATCCAAGTCCTCTTTGAAGAGTGTAGACTGTGACAGGGAGGTGTATGGTGTTGACGGTACTGATCGAACCATTGGGGCTTTCAGCATTGTCAACCTCTCCTCCCATATCCGCACAGACAGGGAAACAGATATACTTCAAAGAGGACTTGGATTCTGCCCAAATGAAAATATGGACAGATTCGAGGTCGTCAAAGATCTCGAGATGTTCACACGCAAACTCATGCTCAAAAATATGTATCAAAAACCCCAGGGGTCAATAGACCTAACACCCCAAGAAAATCAGGCCATTGATCAGCTGGTGTCGCTCCTGGAGGAGAGCGACACGGCTGACCTTATTGACCGCATTGACTTGCCCACAGTGCTATCTCTTCCTTTGGACAACAAGGAGGGGAAGGTCCAGGAGTCAAAACAAGGGTCCAAACTAAAGAAAAAATCGGTCCAGTTCCCACCCCCTAGTTCCAACCCGAATATTTCTACGTTTCTCAAATTGGTATATAAAGAGATTGATAGACTACACATTCGTACCCCCAAAGTGATTAACACCAATACGGCTGATAGACAGGCACTCAAGGAACTCAGTGACAACAAGTCAATAGTTATCAAACCCTCTGATAAGGGGGGTAACATTGTCCTGATGGACAATGCTCAATATGTTTCAATGTGCCAGAGAATCCTAATGAATAAGAATTGGTACAAGAAAATTACTAGAGACCTGGTAAATAGGTTCCACCAAGAATACTATACCTTGGTGGACACAGCATACAACAATAAAGTAATCAACAAAACCACCTGGGATTATATCAGAGTCAAATTTCCGGTTGTACCAACCTTTTATTCATTACCTAAGATTCATAAAGACAGCCACAATCCCACTGGGAGACCGATCATCTCCGGTAGAGGGTCCATCATTGAAAACGCAAGCCGTTTAATTGATGAACATCTCAAACCTCACGTCACAAGTTTACGATCTTTTGTGAAAGATACCATACATTTTCTCAAAATTATTGAAAATCTTACAATACCAGAAAATGCATATCTGGTAACAATTGACGTTGAGGCCCTATACAGCTCCATTCCCCATGCTGGGGGGCTGAGAGCTGTTAAGAAGGCTATATACCAGAGACGGGATGGAGACTGGGCCTACAATGAGTTTATCCTACAGTTGTTGGAATATATCCTGTATCATAATATCTTTACTTTTGATGGTTCCCACTTCCTCCAGGTACAGGGTGTGGCGATGGGGACTTGCTGTGCCCCATCATACGCGAACCTGTACCTGGGGGAGTGGGAAACCACATTCCTCAGTGATGAAAACTCGTCGATGTATACGAACCACTTTTTATTATGGTTCAGATACATCGACGACATTTTCACCATCTGGGACGGTCCCATAGAGCTCTTGCAGTCATGCCTAGAGAGCATGAACAAGAATTGCTTCAATTTGAATTTTACCATGTCATCAAGTTGCAGTGAGATTGCATTTCTGGATGTCATGGTCTATAGGGGTCAGGATGGTGGACTCAGCAGTGGCCTCTATCGTAAGGCCACTGCTGGGAACACCATCTTACATGCCTCCAGTTTCCATCCACCTAGTCTCATTAGGTCTATACCATACAGCCAGTACCTAAGGGTGCGCAGAAATTGCACTGACGAGGCGACCTTTAAAACTGAAGCAAATAAGTTGCGTGCAAGACTCCTTGAGAGAGGTTATTCACACACCTCCCTCAAAAAGGCCTTTAGGCGGGCCACCACACATACTAGACAGGCTTTGATTTACTCGCAAAAGAACAAAAAACAGGATAACCATCTGCGCATTATTACCAAATACTGCAATCAACATGCTGAAGTTAAAAGAATTGTGTCCAAGTTCTGGCACATTCTTACCATGGACCCAAATTTGAATAGACTCCTCCCCGAGAGTCCGCTCTTTACTTTCAGGAGGGCTACTTCCTTATCCTCCAGATTGGTGAGGAGCGAATTCAAAGATGAAAATTTTGCCCAGCACTGTAAATATAGGGGCACATTTATGTGTGGGGCCTGTGGGTACTGTAAGTATATGTATACTACCAAAAATCCCACCTTACCCGATGGCAGTACCTTCAGGCCAAAACACTTTGCAAATTGCAAGACTAAGGGAGTGGTGTACATGCTATGGTGTGATTGCGGATGCTTCTATGTTGGGAAAACCAAGTTGGAATTCTGGCATAGGTCATACCGCCACATCAGAAGCATGCAGACCTGTGACCCCGATCTACCACTGGGGAGACACACTGCCCTGGTACATCAGGGACTGTTTCCAAGAATCAAATTTTTGATTTTGGATCGAGTCCACCCCAGTTCGAGGGGGGGAGATTGGAATAAGGTTCTCCTCCAGCTCGAACTGAGGTGGATCTACAACTTGCGGGCGATTAGGCCCCCCGGACTTAATGACACTACATGTTTCAAACCGTTCCTGCGTTCCAGCTTGGCTGGCGCACGTGGGTGGTACGGACTCGGGGCTGGCGCTTGCGGGGAGGCGAGGCGCGGTCCACGCCCAGGGGGCCCATCGACAGGACTTGACGTAGGGTGCATCCCTTCAGGCTGACAATGAGTCACCTGTTGGGAGGTGGGAGGAATTAACATAGGGGAATCAACAAATTGACATAGGGTGTATCCCTTCAGGCTGACAATGAGTCAGCTGTTGGGAGGTGGGAGGAATTAACACAGGGGATGGATTTTGGCTTCAGCTGTTCGGCATTGTAATCAGCCGACAGCGTGAGGTGTGTGTTATAAATATCGAGTTCATTCACTCTGATCTTGTGATCGGAGGAGGATGCCTCGTTGATACTATGCTGTTGGACTGATTATACAGGTAACCTCAGCAACCTGGATTGCTGTTATCTCCACTTTTTTGCATACCTTAAGTGGTGTCTGGTTTTTTACCATTTAAATATGTTTACCCATATTAGAACCTTGTTTCCCTTTTTCTAATTAGATCCCTCTCTCTCCTTTACTATCTGCAGCTTTATGGTTGTCAGCCTGAACCCCGAGTCCTCCTCCTTCCCCCTACATCACAACATGTAGGTCTCCCCCGTTTGGATCTAGCTTACAGGTATGTTTCCTGTGGCTAGTCCCCACATCTGCCCATGTTTTTTACACACCCTGGGATTTGATATATTTTCAATCCCAGGAGATATGATTGTCTATTGATTATCAAAATCATCATTATTTATGGGGTTTTGTCCTTGTTTTCAGGTCCGGTTAATTTTTGGACCCCAGCCCGTGCCAAATCTTAGGCGCGGCGGTTCTCAGCACCCATTGAGATTGCATTATATGCACCAGTCATTACAATTTCATTCTACCTGGTCCGCGATCTGGCTCTCTTTGTATGCACATGGCCTGGGAGACCGTTGTGAAGCTGATTTTATGCCTTGGATACTTCTATAGCACATGTATTTTGGAAGTGAGTATGACTCTCACACATACCTTCACTGGATGTGGGGGGAATGTTATCTGTTTTTTGTGTGTGATGTTAATGTTTCTTTTTAATTTTGTAATTTCTTAGATGGTAACTCTCACTTAATGAACCCTGATGAAGGATTCCCCGAAACGCGTCGGTTCAGTGAGACTTATTACATTTCCATTTTTGGTTTTCCTCTCAATGTGATGCAGTTGTGTCCAAATTACATGTCCTTGCTTTTTGATGTATCCCATTGTATATATTGTTTGTGTTTGATTTGTATTTTTGTATATATTTTTTGTTGTACTTTTGAATTTTGTAATAAAATTATATATTTTTTACTTACATTGCATCATTGATGGTAGTGCCTTAAAAGTCCCACTCTAGGGGAATGTTTTGGTCTTTTTATAACCCACATAGTGATTACAATGGCTCTGTGTCCCGTGATGTACTTCAAAAGAAAAGGATTTTACAGGTAAGCGGTTATAAAAATCCTATTTTTCTGCCTATTGAATTTGCTTGGGGAATTACAAGAACTTGATTCTAGAATTATCTCTGCTTTTGGAATTGCTGTGCTGTGATAGACTGCGTTTAGCTTCTGCTCTGCACAAACATTTATTTTCTGCATTACTCGTGAATGCACACAAATAGCTACACTGCTAACAATTGTACAATATGTCAGTAATCTGTACCTCTGTTAAAGGCAAACGCTAAGCAACAGGTAGAGATATCTGCTAGCTCTAATGTAGTTAAGTCTCCTTTGACACTTAAAGAGAACTACAGGATAAGAAGAAATACAAGACCTGTCTGTATTCTTTGTCTTGTGAGCCATTATAAAATTTAGCTCCATTAATCTCTTAAATAAGCCACAATAGTAAGCTGTGAAACATGCTGAGTTCAAGCCTACCCCCTTTAGAAAACAGGGCTTCCTCTTGCTAGATCTCTACTTGAATCATAAAAAAAAGTGGATATAAGATTGGTTATAAGCTGCATGTAAGGGGAAGCTTTGATTTAGTATATACACCGATAAGCCATAACATAATGAACATAGACCATAACGTTTTGAGGCATAAAGTCAAACTCTTAAAGTATTTTGTGGTATCTGGCACCAAACCATCAGTGGCCAATTCTATAATGCCCCGTACACACGGTCGGATTTTCCGACGGAAAATGTATGATAGGACCTTGTTGTCGGAAATTCTGACCGTGTGTAGGCTCCATCACACATTTTCCATCGGATTTTCCGACACACAAAGTTTGAGAGCAGGATATAAAATTTTCCGACAACAAAATCCGTTGTCAGAAATTCCGATCGTGTGTACACAAATCCGACGGACAAAGTGCCACGCATGCTCAGAATAAATAAAGGGATGAAAGCTATTGGCCACTGCCCCGTTTATAGTCCCGACGTACATGTTTTACGTCACCGCGTTCAGAACGATCGGATTTTCCGACAACTTTGTGTGACCTTGTGTATGCAAGACAAGTTTGAGCCAACATCCGTCGGAAAAAATCCTAGGATTTTGTTGTCGGAATGTCCGAACAAAGTCTGACCGTGTGTGGGGGGCATTAGGCCTATAAGTTGCGAGGTGGGGCTTCCATGGGTTGGACTTGTTTCTCCAGCACTTCACACAGATTCTAGATTGGATTGAGATCTGGAGGCCAAGTCAACTCCTCAGACTCATTGTGTTCCTCAAACCATTGTTAAAATCATGAGACCAGGCCACCTTCTTCCATTGCTCCTGTGGTCCAGTTCTGATGCCAACGTGCTCATCGTACATGCTTTTGGTTGTGATCAGTATGGGCACCTGACCGGTCTGCACTGTTCTATATCAGACTACACAGGCCTGCCTTCACTTCCCACATGCATCAATGGGCCTTGGCTGTCCATGACCCCGTCAACAATTTTCCTACTTTGGACCACTTTTGGTAGGTCCTAAACACTGCACACTGAAAATCCCACGAGCTGCAGTTTTGGAGATCCTCTGACCCAATCATTTAGCCTAGGAGTGGGTAATTAATATTTCAAAGGGGCCCAAATGAGTAACTTGGAGGGCCAAATCAAGGGTGGCATATAGTAAAAATATATTTATTAAACCAGCAGACTTAAGGCAACCATACATGGATTGCAATTTCGATCCATGAATGTGCCGACTCTTCTTACCAATTCATTCGCCAACCTGAAAATCCCACAGAGCAGGCAGGAAGAGAATGCCCAAGATATAGAGAGTGACCACACTGGCCCTGCATAGAGATGGGTTTCTCCACCCGTGCACTAGGAAGGCCACGTTTTCTCCCCTTGCTGGGTGGCTGCAGCCTCAACAGTTGTAAGCCTATTTTGACCTTTTTTTCCTTTTATTGTGGAAGCATTTTATCCTAGTTTCCCAATTAATCTAGTACACTATAAATGCTCTCTCGACTCCCTCCTTTCTTCGGTGGACACTGAGCTTTAGCAGAGACCACTGGACAGCTCCTCAGGATCCTTTGGTCCATGATCTTCCACCCCACCTTAGACCCTAGGAATTAAGCAAAGGTCTTTTGGTGCAGGAAATCAGAAAAGAACACCTGTCTACCAGTCTCAGATATCTAGACACTACACATGGTGTGACCACAGTCATAGCAAACATGTCCTAAAAAGAAAGATTGGCAAAAATTAGCTCCAAATACAAGGAGCAGCCCTTCCACTTTTTTCCTTCAATACAAAGTTCACCAAAGACTTAAACCTTGTACACACGGTACGATTGTTGGCAGGGGATTGGCTGTTGTCCTAAAATCTTACCGTTAGTACACTCCTTTTGACAATTGTCACATTTTTGGCCAACAAATGTTGGATGACAGGCTAGTAAATTTTCGGCGGACAACGGTCTGACGGCAGCTTTTCGTATGATCAGTACACAAATCCGTCACACAAAAGTCGAAAGTACAAACATGAATGATCGGAAACAATGCTCACCAAACATGAAATTAGCAGATGGGGCCCAAAAGGGTGGCACTCGAGCTGAAATTCCTCGTAGTAGGTCACTACGATCACGTTTGTGGCACAATTGTATACTGTTAGTATGCAAGACAAGATCCTGGCACACGCCCTTTTGACAAAAATCAGACGCTCGGTTGGCCAACAATCGTACCGTGTGTACGAGGCTTTAGGCTCTGTTCACACCTAGGTGTTTTTCTGCTCTAAGGCTCAGCTCTAAAAACACATACACACTCAACAAGACAAATCCCATTAATTTCAATGGCCCCTGTTCACATCTGAGCACTCTGTCGCCTAAAGCAAAACGCCCGTCGCTCAAAAAAGTACAGGAGCTTCTTTTTTGGCAGAATACAGGCGTTTTAATTCTTCTACTTAAGTGAACGTTTAACCTTGAAAACGCCTGTACAAAAACGCTGCAAAAACACCTGTAAAACAGAAACGCCTAGGTGTGAACGGAGCCTTAGGCAGAGCCAAGAATTATAAATATATATGCGGAAATAAAAAGAGAGAGGGGCGCACCGGCCATGTGTATTATCTTTTGTAAAACATTTATTTAAGTAAATGATAAAGGAAATTACTCACAAGCAGTAGAGTATCATGTGCCATGAACCTTGGACATCAGCTTGCAATAAGTGGTTAAAATGATGAACAAAGCCTTCCAAAGGTCTATCAGAGGAAAATTCATAAAACACTGCTCACTAACGCGTTTCGAAGGGCTCGTCCCTTCTTCATCAGAGCTCAGCAGTGAACCCTCCTTCAGTAGGTCCTGTATATATAGTGAATGCCAAAAACCAGAACTTTTTATTTTACTCTTTTACACAATTATAACAATTAATTTTTTATTGGTTGTTTTATATACTTTTAATGTTTTTACATTTTAGTCTGGCCTGGATTAGACCTTCACTTTTAGCGTCTCATGATACACAGTGATATGGGCATTCACGTTATGTGCAGATGGGCATATGAGTTGTGCATCTTTTAATATTGCTAATACTGTAAATACATGTATTACTAGCACTGCTGACAATCCTAAATGCTATCTAGTACAACACTATACAAGCTGTATATCATCCATCAGTCAGTATTCACTTTAGGTAATTATATTTGATATGCATATGTTTATTGCTTGCTAATATGCAGTGGCCCCGTGATGCATTGAGCGAAGGCCGGTTTTTCTAGGCACCACCCTCGTGTGCCTGTCTACAGGGCAGACCCGTGATCTGTATTGTGCCGGCCCCGCCCCCTCGAGCGTCTGCCTCCAGCAGTATGGTGCCGCTCTATCCCCTGCCGCTGATCTGTATTGTGCCGGCCCCGCCCCCTCGAGCGTCTGCCTCCAGCAGTATGGCGCCGCTCTATCCCCTGCCGCTGACGTCATCGGTAAGCGGCAGCGGGCACAGAGGAAATGACGCACACCGCCCCTTCCTTTTGTTTGGAACGCAAGCGCACTGGCGTGCGTTCCAACCCCGTGTGTACATCCTGATAGGATCGGCTGGGCCGCGCCCCCTCTCATACACACTGCAGCCACACAGCGATCTGAGTATACTGAGCACCAAAGGTATAGTGTCCATCTCTTTGCATATCGGCTTATTTACATGAGACTCACTTCCCCGCCATACAGATGCATCCATCCTATGCCTCGCTATATATGTTTATATATGTGGACGTTTTTACATGTATACATCTATCACTGCTGATCATGCACTCCTATGGTTAGCCCCTGCTGGGTCCTAACTGTACTACACTACATTGACACTCATCAACTTCTTTATATTATATCTATCTATGAATGAATCTATTCATCAATGTATCTACTAACCAACTAAACCATGATGGGCCATCCACTTGCACAGGCAAAAGTGTAGGAGGGAGGATTTTTCAGAGAGGGAGGAGCCCCATGTGCCCTGCCCCATCCATTGATTGGGCCCTTTTTTTTGGCATTCACTATATATACAGGACCTACTGAAGGAGGGTTCACTGCTGAGCTCTGATGAAGAAGGGACGAGCCCTTCGAAACGCGTTAGTGAGCAGTGTTTTATGAATTTTCCTCTGATAGACCTTTGGAAGGCTTTGTTCATCATTTTAACCACTTATTGCAAGCTGATGTCCAAGGTTCATGGCACATGATACTCTACTGCTTGTGAGTAATTTCCTTTATCATTTACTTAAATAAATGTTTTACAAAAGATAATACACATGGCCGGTGCGCCCCTCTCTCTTTTTATTTCTGTGTCTGCTAGGATTCCCCATCCTTGAGGGCAGCAAGGCCAGTGTATCCCTTTGATCATTTGGGTCGACCACTTGTGCGCAGGAGTCATTTTCTGTTTAAATATATATGCGCACTGCGCTAAGAACTGTGTAGAAAATAAAATTAAAATATAACACAAGTGCTGCTACTTATACCAAAAACGAAAAAGCAAAAAGGTGAAAAATATCACAAGACATATATTTCACAGTAGTGCTCAAATAATAATAAACTGTCCAAAAATATATAATTCAGTTTCCATAATAAATTCAGTGTCCAAAGGAAATTATAGATTCCAATCCCTTCAAATGTGATAGATAAGTGCAACAGACAGATGTCACAACACCAATAATCCTCCACCACAGTAATAAGTGCTACTTCAGCTCCCTTAACTACTTCAATACCAGGCATTTTCACCCCCTTCCTGCCCAGGTCAATTTTCAGCTTTCAGCGCTGTAACATTTTGAATGACAATTGCGTGGTCATGCAACGCTGTACCCAAATGAAATTGTTATTTTTTTCCCCAAAAATAGAGCTTTCTTTTGGAGGTATTTGATCACCTTTGCGGTTTTAATTTTTTACGCTATAGACAAGAGAGCAACAAGTTTAAAAAAAAAAAAAAATCATCAATATTTTTTATTTTGCTATAATAAATATCCCAAATTAAAAAAAAAACAAAAAAACAATTTTTTCCTCAGTTTAGGCCGATATGTATTCTACATATTTTTGGTAAAAAAAATCCCGCAAAAAGCGTATATTGATTGGTTTGCACAAAAGTTATAGCGCCTACAAAATAGGGGATACAGTTATGGCATTTTTATTTATTTTTTTTACTATTAATGGCGGCGATCTGCGATTTTTATCGTGACTGACATTGCAGTGGACACGGACACTTTTGACACTATTTTGGGACCATTGACATTTATACAGCGATCAGTGCTATAAATATGCACCGATTACTGTATCTGGCAGGGAAGAAGTTAACACTAGGGGGAAATCAAGGGGTTAAATGTGTTACCTAGGGAGTGATTCTAACTGTGGGGGGATGGGACTGACTAGGCGAGGAGACCGATCGCTGTTCCAATATACTAGGAACACACGATCTGTCTCCTCTCCCCTGACACACAGATCCACGCTCCTGCTCTGTCACGAGCGATCGCGAGTGCCCGGCGGACATCGCCGCCGCCGGGCACGCACATCGGCTCCTCAGTGACACGGCGCGCGCGTCCCCTATACCGCCGGGAAGCCGAAGACGTCATATATGACGCCCACCCAGGATGGGAGATCCCATCTGCAGACGTCATATGACAAGGGGCGGGTAGTGAAGCGGTTAAGAATAAAGATCACCAGATGCTGTTGCCATTCACGCTTGTATCTGGCAAAATTGCTTAAGTGTTAAATCAAAGAGCTGTTAATGGACACCTAATTCCATCCAGATAGGGTTCACACTCCACATGTAAGGATAAAAGTGAAGACAAAGCATCCAATAGTGTAAAATACCTTAAAGGTAGCTAGTTTATTTAAAGTATTGTACGTACATTGAATAAAAATCAAATAAGGCTTCATAATGTTAATCTCATTCGTGCTGGGTGATACTGTACTGCGATCTCACCGCTCCTTCCCTCGCACGCCACCAGACTCCATCCCGGTATCAAAGTATAGTTTCCAACGCGTTTCGTCACTTCCGACTTCGTCACAGGGGGTGACGACATGGCTCGGCAACAAAGCTAAAGTATCCTTCTCCTCCCTAAACTAGCCAATGGCATATTCTTTCAACTCAACATCAAGTAAATGTAAGCACATACAATATTGTCCGTCTACTCATTAACCTATTAGTGACTGTGACAGACCTAGCCGGGACAGAGGCTTTTGGAGGAGACTGAATGCCAGCCTCTTGCCAACGGATTATGGGCCCTGGCATTTGGGGGAACGGTGCTCTTTGTGAGCTGTATGCCTGGGGACTCTTGAGGTGGCATTACTTTAGATTCAGGTCCATGTCCCCCAAAACACAGACTCTGGATATGCCATTGCGATGGGAGTCACTAATAGGGGCACAAGGTGAATGAGAACCCCACTATGATCTGTGCTAGTTAGACTAAATGCTGTATATATGTGTGCTGTCTCATTGTGTTGTGTACTATTTGCTGTGCTAGTTTGAGGTGGGACTGTATTCCAATGTTCTATTGTGCCTGTTTGCCTTAGATCACAGGATGTGCATCTCTATATGGAGGGAGGGGGGATTCCTCCAACAGCTCTCCCTGCTAAGACTCTGTACTGATGAGACATTAAAACACACTTGACCTGTGTGTCCATTGTCATTGGACAGTTTAACCAGCCCTCTTTTTCAAGGGTGGTGGTAAAGAGTCTGTTATTTTATCTGTTGTGTCCATGTGTGATAATAAAGGTGTCTGATTCCTGCTTGAATCTCAAGACAGAGCATCTTGTCTCGTACTTGAGGGGAGAATTATTTGTATGTGTTCCTTGTTCGGCTGATTAAAGTGTTCGGTAGCTGCCTTTGTGTTCGGAAAAGGAATGTCTTAAACGACTTTAACCCCTTTCATACTCGGGGTGTCGTTACAGTGACTGACTTCAAATACTAACCATTGCACAATCTATCACAGTGTATCCTAATAGATACCAATTGCGACCAGGCAATACGGCCAATACATGGCGCAACGAACCCCACCTTGAGGCCGCTGCACCATCCTTATGTACAATTAACTCCGCACTTGCTGGGTAGAAATAAACAAAAAAAAGTGTGTGGGAAATGTAAGCATGTCACCATGCTAGGAATAATGATAGGAGACGATCATCCTTTCATTTTCACCAAACTTGTCGTGATTATGAAATAACTGATCTCATAACATGTAACACGACTCATGTCATATATGCACTAGTCTGCTCTTGTGGACTGATGTATATAGGACGCTCCAAATTGACTCTCAAAGTAAGAACTGGCGAGCATGTGACAAATATAATAAAAGGATACAGATACCACAGGGCCTCAGAACATTTCAGACGCTATCATGCTAGGGACCCTTCCACCCTCCAATTTTGGGGTGTTGAAAGGGTATTCCCATCATGGAGGGGGTCAAATAGGGTTAGAGACCTCTCTAAGAGGGGAAACAAAGTCAATCCATCTATTACAGACGAGGAGCCCTGAAGGGTTAAACATCGATCTTGATATAAAACTGCTTTATCCGTGATTATTAAAAATAGGTTGGATATACTGGGTTCTTACTGAAGGTATTTTTCTTTCAACAGATATATTTTTAAATATTTATATTTTTCTAATTAGTTATCTTTGAAATAATTAATGTTAGAGAAAATTTATATTAATGTGTATATGTAGATGAATCTTGCTGTAAAAGCATGAGTATCGCTCCTCTAACCTTTAGATTTGCAGTCAGTGAGTAATTTTAATATTAGATACTGATATATCATTGGCTGGTATAACTGGTATATTTTTTGACAGTAAGATTCTGTTATTCCATGTTCCCCTCGCAATGGTTGCGTTTCTTTTTTCTTCTATACAGCAAGTGCGGGGTTAATTGCACATAAGGATGATGCAACTTCAAGGTGGGATTCGTTGCTCTATGTATTGGCCTTATTGACTGGTCGCCATTGGTATTTATTAGGATACACTGTGACTGACTGCACAATGATTAGTATTTGAAGTCAAACACTAATAGGTTAATGGAGTAGACGGAAAATATTGTATGTGCTTACATGCACTTGATGTTGAGTTGAAAGAATACGCTATGGGCCAGCTTAGGGATGAGGATACTTTAGCTTTGTTGCCGTGCCGCCAATCCCTGTGAGGAAGTCGGAAATGTGACAAAATGCATTAGTTCGCAGCTACACGGCAACTATACTCTGATGCCAGGACAGAGACTGGTGCGTGCGAGTGGAGCAGTGAGTTTACAGCACAGTGTCACCTGGCACTAACGAGTTTAACATTATGAAGGCGTGTTTGATTTTTAATCAATGTATGTGCAATACTTTTTAAATAAACTAGCTACCTTAAGGCATTTTACACTATTGGAGGCTTTGTCTTCACTTTTATCCCTATATGTGGAGTGCAAACCCTACTATCTGGATGGAATTAGGTGTCCATTAACAGCTCTTTGATTTAACACTTAAGCAATTTTGCCAGATACAAGCGTGAATGGCAACAGCATCTGGTGAGCTTTATTCTCAACCACTTCTGGTATATCAACTCTGTCTCAATCATAACAAACCTCATCATTTCAGAAACTGTGTTGTGCCTTCAAAGGAAAGCTCTTCAAAGAACACCAGGAGTTTCTAAAGAACCATTATATTTGCTTCAGCTGTTGCACATCCACATCACACTTTGCCAGAGACTGCATGGCTACAGTTAAGTGTTCAGAATGGGACAAGCTTGTATCAGCCTTACACGAGGCCCATTTAAGCAAGACTCCACATCCACCAAAGCTCTTACACCTGCATCAGATGATTGCAGAGGGAGCAATGAGCAGTCACCTCTGACAATCATATCTAAATACATTAAGCTATGTAATGGAAGGGCTTGCAGAGAAAAAAAATAAAAAAGCGTTAATATGTCTGGTGCAATCAAGAATCTAATGGCAGAGGAAATCCTTACGCCAGTAGTTAGAGTGGGTATAGAAAAAAAAAAATCACCTGAAATGAAGACAAGGTTTTTGTTTTATCCAGCTGTATTTACTCAGTGCAACCTAAAACATCCAAGTGAAAGATAACACCAACATGTCCGGGAAAAAAAAAAAGAATAGCAGAATCACTGAGTTGTAAAAAAAGATTACCCCCTTATGGGAGTATTTTGTTGGACCACTTTTTGCTTTAATGGCAGCCTTTAAGCTGTTGGGATATGTCTCTACTAAATTTGGAATATTTGCCCACTCGTTGCAGAACTGCTCAAGTACAGTTAAATTTGATGGTGACCGTTTGAGGACCGCAGTCTTCAAGTCATTCCACAGATTTTCAATGGGGTTCAAGTCTGGGCTCTGACTAGGCCATGCAAGGACATTCACATTTTTCATCTTCAACCACTGTGTGGTCGTTTTTGCTGTGTGCTGACTCATTCGACCACCTTAAATGTACCTTGAAGATTCTGAGGTCACATGGAAAAAGGTGTTATGGTCAGAAGAAACTAAAATTTAACGATTTGGCCTCAACACCAAACGATATGTCTGGCGGAAATCTAATACAGCTCACCGATTTCATTGAACTGCCCGATGTCGCCCGACATTTAGCCCATGTGTACTAGGCTTGGGTCCCAATAACTGATTCCTCACCACTGTAAAGAATGCGTGGCCTAAGCTTCAACTCGGCCACAGATCAATCTACCAAGATCCAAGCAGACATGGCTGAAAACTCAAACAAAACAGCAGGAATCTTAGAAGCAGTCAGAAGCCTAAGAAATTCCTCCAATTTTTCTATCCCAGTCTTCAAAGACGTCCACCACTTCACAGGTTTAAAGCAATGGTTCTTGAGCACAGAATCATCCAGGATTCCTTCAGATCAACAAGGGAGACTTATTCACTTCTACCTGTTACATGTCAAAAATTATCCCAAAGTTCAGGCTTTTTTGTGTATGTGTTTTTCATGTTCTCCTGCTTTTGTTTTTAAGGTCCATGGCCAAGCCATTCTTTAGGTCTAAAGATTTCAGGCAGGGGGTGTTCGGTCACACCTAAATGTATTTTTTACTGTTGTATGAACTGCATCAGTTTACTATTGTTTTGATGTAGGTCGACTTAAGGCTTAGGAAAGTCAGTGGTTTCTTACACTTCAAATGACTGGAAACTGCCTCTGTATTGCAATTATCTGAAGTAAAAATTTATTGGATTCAACTGTCTTATTGAATACTTAAGCTGCCCGTGAATTGTGCCAGGTGACCATACTGTCCAGACAGGCTGAATCAAGGCGGTGTGTCAATGTATAAATCGGCATTTGATACAGAACACAAACAAATTCAACAAAATGGTGACAGTCTGCACACCAACACCCTGTTGCATCTGAATGAGATGTGTAAAAGATCCTGTTCACCTGTAGAGAACTCTTCAGAGAGTTCACCCAAAACTCAAAAAGGGTGAAACACATCTGAGGAGTTCTCTACAGACAGAGAAAAGCAGCAGAAGCCATCTTTTACCCATCTCATTAACATTTATGCAACAGGGAGTAAGTGTCTGTGTGCAGACAGCCACCATTTTGTTGAAGTCTACAGGAGCCTGACAACTCGATTCCATGCGTCTTGTACCAGTCTATTCACATGCTGATCCGACAGACATTTTTGGAGGGCGGTCGAGCAGCCTAACAAATTAAAGTCGAGCTTTAGCAAATACTTTATAAGCAGTTACAGAAAGTTTTATTTTTCTATTGGGAAAACAGGTTTAAACCATATGGCTAAAAGGTGACTGTTGTGAGCACCCTCAGCAGTGTTAATATTGTTTGCCACAGCTGTAACTCATTATTTCTGGACAGGTTAGTCTGTTATTGAGGGGAAAAAAAAACACAGATCTACTTGAAGGATCAACAAGTAATACAACTTTGATCATTTCTTGCCATCCAGGGTGATTTGACATTTTACATATACATGTTAACCACTTCAGCCCCGGAAGAATTTACCCCCTTCCTGACCAGAGTGCTTTTTGCTTCTTTTTAGGCTTCTGCAAGAGTTTAGAAGCTGCTGTTAGGGAAGGTTCAACCTCCCTCTCCTGAACGCAGAAGAATCACGTTCAGGATGGGAACGTCTTGACCCCCGGTGGCAAAAACGCAACACGATTTTGCTGCGTTTTGAGTTTTTCCTCAGCCGGTGGTCAACATAGTCTGTGTGTACATGTCGCCCTACTGAAGCTTCTACTCAACCCCCTGACACAACCCCAAAAAATTAAATTATGGCATTAATAGGGAGAGAAAGTAAATTTCCATACAAAAAAAAAAAAAACTTGTTTTGCACCACTGTATAAGTAGCAAATACATTGTAATTGAAGCTTTTTTTTTTTCAAAAAAAGGAGAGAGGTCTTATTTACATACGTTATGTAAGCAGTAGTGGACAAGTGACAAGTGACTGATTTTAGTTTTGAAAAAGCAACTGTTACACCAATATTATTGGCAATACTTTTGTTGTTCTCAAGTTTAATTATCAGAAAAATAGTGCTTATACACAAACTAATAAATGCACCAGGATGCACAAGTACATCAAAAACCTGACTTTTTTTATTTTAATATAAAAATGCAGCTTTGGAAACCCATCATACATATATGTCCCTAACATAATGCTTTAGGTCTTAGAAATAAAAATAAAGTACTAATTCTATATACATCACATGTACCATACAAAATGTATCCAAAGGTTCTATTGCTACCAAGCTTTGCTAAATTATAACAGGTTACCTAAACCCATTTCCATAAAAAAAAAAAAAAGAAAACAAGGCATTTTTATTTAACAGATTTTGATGCATATTCCTTGAAACCATGTTGAAATTTATGTGCCTGCAATATAAAATACATGTTAATACATTGACAAAATTAAATTCTTAGCTTAAAGCAAATTAAAATTTTAAACAAAAACAACCCAGGCACATATATAATTAAATTTATATATATTTATGTTTATAAAAAAAATAAAATCTATGGGATAAAGGTAGTGGATCTTTAAAGGGAACAATGTGCCAGAAACACCCTTATTTCAAAAATTTAAAAAAATATTTAAAACATGAAAAAAGGTCTTAAAAATAAAGGGAGCATAAGGAAAAAAACAAAAAAACAAAAAACAAAACTTTGGGCTGCAGTTGAGTGCGACAATTTTGAACGCGATAATACAGCTTGAACATGTTCTGCTATTTTTGGAATACTTTTTAGCAGACTGCATCTTATGACACCACAAATACATATGGTTTCTTAAATAAACATTTTTTTTATTTATATGGAAAGACTTCTATGTGGGAGCTCTAAAGGGGTTTTGCATTCCAAATGAATAGTGAACTGTTAACATGATCTGCTGTACCACCAGTACTTTACAGGTAACAGTTTCAGATTTAAAGAAATCTTTGTAGGCTGCCATGGTTGAGCACTCTCTAAAGCTGCTTGTGGCATCAATACCATCTAAATCAATGACCTGAAAAAAAAGCATACAACAAATGAAGCCGTGACTCCTGTTCAGTAAATTCCTTTTAGGTCAGAGATTCAGAGGGAATTGCAATTCAGAGAACTATCACTTTCAAAAGTTTTTGCCTGCCATGGCATCCTAAATATTAATCTCATTAAAGGCTTATCTAAGCCTGCAGTGCCATTGCAGGTGAAACACTGAAGCCCGAGCTTTCAGATAGGTTTATACTTTGGTAACATGATTTTGTTCACTGTGCAAATGTGAATTAGGGAAGGACAAGAGTCCCGCTGTTATAATCCAAGCTAAACAGACAATTTATGGTAGCTCAATCGTGCTACGAAAGGAGCCAGTGACTGATTGCTGAAGATTGATATCAGATTACCAATAGGTGGAAATAATAGTTTACGGTGCATCATGTAGTGGCAATCAATTGCGCATTACTCATCATGCAGTGCTTCAACTTTGTGCAAATTATCGCAACCATACGATACAATGTAGTTTACACTGGAGTGCCATTTGTTTCATACGTTAGTGACATGATAATGTTAGATATTCTTCAGCCATTCCTTACAGACTTTAGAAGCAAATGCCTGTAGAAATAATTTTATTAGGGAGAGACTCCTCACTGCTACTAAAAGGCAGGGTTCACTTTTCCACCAATAAAAAAAACTCTATAAAAGGAAGAAAAATTTATTTTCTAGCTTTAAGAACTTAAGGCCAAAAGATTCTCCCAATGTCCTGGTAAAATAAAACAGTTTATATGTAAAGCACATTGTACTCTTTGCAATGGTAAGTACATCATTTAAAATGCTTAATTACAGTAGTCAAAATATGAAAAATGGATAAGCTAGGTAGCAGTACATTAAATATATTTTAAACATAGCTATTTTCCAATCTAGCGAAGTCTTACAAAACGTTTTGTCATTATGTAAAGTGGTGCTAAGGCTCAACCCTTTTTAAACTTAAAAAATTACAATTATACATCTAATTTTAGAGCAAATAAAAAACTGTTTCAACAGGTGTTCACCTGGTAGGAATTACTACGTCAGAGTGAGAATAAGTTAAGTGTTTCCCAATATACAATTATGTACATAATATGAACACTATAAACAGAATGCTTTAGTGGAAGCTCCTCCAATCAACTATAAAGTAAAGTCATCCAAGGGGCAGCAATAGCTTCATGCTCCTTCACAAATAATATCTTCACCTTTCAGAGATTAGGAATTGTATTTTCAGTACATTCTTTCAGAGGAAGAGGTCAGAGATAAAGCTTAAGAGTACATGAGGCATGGTGTGTCTCAGTAGCACCTTCATCAGTCAATATCGCTAAAGTCACTAACGGATTCTCCTTGAACTCTGCTTAAATGGTTCAAAGCACGGTCATAAGCAACTCTGACAGCCTTCCGAATACTCGAGTTACGCCCTTCCATCATCTTCAATTTGTCAATGGTTTCTTCTATCCCAAGAGGAACCATTTTTGACTTTGGAAGCCACTGCCTAAACATACAAAAGAAAAAAAATATATATTTTTTAAATCGTTTTTATTGAGTCTTATCAAAGTTATACAGGAAAGGAAAAAGAACTGTACACTGTAGTGTGGAAAGAATAGTCAACCAAAAAAAATAGGATTTTTTATAACAGCTTACCTGTAAAATCCTTTTCTTTCGATGGACATCACGGGACACAGAGCCACAGTAATAACTGATGGGTTATGTAGGTACCACTAGGTATTGGACACTGGTCACACCCTAAGTAGGAAGTTCAACCCCCTATATAATCCCTCCCCTTACAGGGATACCTCAGTTTTGTAGCAAAGCAATATAAGTGTATTAGAAGAGGGGCGGGACCTCTGTGTCCCGTGATGTCCATCGAAAGAAAAGGATTTTACAGGTAAGCGGTTATAAAAAATCCTATTTTCTTTCTCGAACATCATGGGACACAGAGCCACAGTAATAACTGATGGGATGTCCTAAAGCAATGCCAACTGAGAGGGGGGAATTACAACCAAGTAGGGTGCAATCAGACCTGAGGACCCTGTACCGCTGTCTGCAGCACACTACGCCCAAAGGCGATATCCTCATGCCTTCTCACATCCACCTGATAAAATCTGGTGAATGTATGGACTGAAGACCAGGTTGCGGCCTTTCAGATCTGAGCCATAGAGGCCTGGTGATGCACTGCCCAAGAAGCACTAATAGCCTTTGTGGAATGTGCCTTGATCTGAAACGGAGGAATCTTCTGTTTCAAACCGTAAGCTTGAATAATTAATTGTCAAATCCATTTAGAAATGGTAGCTTTTGACGCTGCCTGTCCTCTATTGGGACCCTCTGGCAGCACGAACAAAACGTCTTTTTTGCGAATTTGAGCAGTTGCTTCCAGATTTTGACTGCTCTTACTACATCCAAAGAGATAGCTACCAGAAAAATTAGTTTCCTTGTCAGCAAGACCAAAGGAATCTGACGTATTGGTTCAAAAGGCTGTTTCTGTAACACCGACAGAACCAAGTTCAAGTCCCAGGGGTTTAGGGGCGCCTTAACCGGAGGATTAAGATGCATCACCCCCTGCATAAAGTTTCGGACCAAAGAATGCGAAGCAAGTGACCGTTGAAACAATACTGATAAGGCCGAGACCTGGCCCTTGATGGTACTCAAGGCCAGCTTTATCTCTAATCCTAATTGTAGAAAATCAAGAATCCTACCTATGACATATTTTCTGGGATGCCAACCCCTGGACTCACACCAGGATACATAAGCTTTCCAGACTCTATGATAAATCATTCTGGAAGCTGGCTTCCTTGCATTGATCAAGGTAGATATCACAGGACCTGA
This sequence comes from Lithobates clamitans, assembly GCA_037952925.1. Taxonomy (NCBI): domain Eukaryota; kingdom Metazoa; phylum Chordata; class Amphibia; order Anura; family Ranidae; genus Lithobates; species Lithobates clamitans. The sequence continues at coordinate 3,555,852 of JBBGZY010000100.1, read as the reverse complement.
AAGCCCACGACTCTTCAGAACGTTGGTCTCAATAGCCAAACCATCAAATTTAGCATTTGTAAGGCAGGATGGAACACTGGACCTTGAGAGAACAGGTCTAGGAGTACCGGTAGGGTCCACGGGGAACCCACCGTCATCCTTACTAGTTCTGCATACCAAGTCCTTCTGGGCCAAGCGGGGGCCACCAGAAGTACTGACCTCCTTTCCTGCCTGATCCTGTGAAGGAGTCGTGGCAGTAGCAGAATAGGCGGGAATGCATAAATCAGTGAGAACCGATGCCACGGAATCACCAATGCATCCGTCCCGCATGCAAGAGGATCCCTTGTCCTTGCCACAAATCTGTCTATCTATTTGTTGAATCGGGATGCAAAGAGATCTACATCTAGAACCTCCCATCTTTGGCATATGGCCCAAAAGACGTCGGGATGCAGAGACCATTCCCCTGGGAGTAACTGCTGGCGACTTCGATAGACCGCCTGCCAGTTCTCTATTCCTGGAATGAAAACTGCCGATATGCATGGCACATGCATCTCTGCCCAGACTAAGATCTGGTTCACCTCTTTTTGAGCAGCTCGGCTCCGGGTGCCTCCCTGATGATTGACATAAGCCACTGCTGTGGCATTGTCGGACTGAATCCTGACCGGGCAAACCTGTAGCCTGATAGTCCAGGCCTTTAGGGCTAGATATACCGCCTGGATCTCCAGAATGTTGATGGGTAAGGTCCTCTCGGTCTTAGACCATAGCCCCTGGATCACAGACTGTTCCAGAACTGCTCCCCCGTTTGAAAAAAACGTCAGACTGGGGCCCCCTACGAATAGGGGGATCCTGCAGTTCTGGCCCTGTAAAGCACCCAGCCAGAAATAATCTGCGGGGTCCAGCTCTCTAAAAAGAGAAGCGTTACAGGTAAAACCTCGTTTCTACGGACACGAGGCCCGGGTACCATCCAATTCGGCCTAGAAAGGACACTTTGAATGGATCAGGTTCGCCTGGCTTGCCCCAGTATAGGATATCAGGATATTCCTTTTGGAGCTTCAGCACAGGACATCTTTACAAGTCCAACACCTAAGACACTGGCATAAAAACTGAGGTATCCCTGTAAGGGGGGGGGGGATTATATAGGGGGTTGAACTTCCTGCTTAGGGTGTGACCAGTGTCCAATACCTAGTGGTACCTACATAACCCATCAGTTATTACTGTGGCTCTGTCCCGTGATGTTCGAGAAAGAAAATGGAGATACATTGTGTGTTGTGATTATATAGGCAATGTATTTCCATGTTTTGGTTGTCTATTCTTTCCACACAACTTTGTAAACCTTTTTTTGTGTTGTGGTTATATAGGTAGTGAAAATACTGAACAAAAAGGTAATATAGAACTGCCATCCGCAGAACCATAATCTACAAAGGTGGAATGCTAAGATATCAAAGAGAGTAACCGAAGGGTTTTGAGCATAATGGTTATGGTTATTATTAGACAGGAGAACATGAAAACAATACATAGAACAGTCTAGCGACATACAATAGATTTAATTCGGGCAGTGAAAAGTCAATGGGGAATCTAAGAGTTCCAAGAAAGATTACATTTGAGTATACAATTATTTTTCATAGCAAATATGCATTCAAATGCTCAACTTTGATTAAACAAAATAATTTAGTACACCAACTTAATGCGTTTGTTACTCCAACACTTCATTTCCGATATATGCCTGCTGTACCATGTACTTGTATGAGAATGCATCCTGTTCTCTTTTTATTGCTTCCTCTATGCTAAAGTGACTTAAACCATGCGCTGCTTAAAAACACTTACTCTCAAACAAAAAATAGTGTTTTAAAACTACACATTAAATGTTAAACCTAACAAGTAAAAATGAAATAATGTTGCATGAAACTAACATTCCATGAATCGCGCTCTCTATACGACAGTGAAATGTGTTTATTTTTAGTGAATCAAACACAATCCTTTCAAGATAATCACTCCGTGTGCACAGTGATTCCCTCCATCTCTTATCATGCAGCCTCTTACCAGCAAATGAGACCCCAACTTATAGGTGGTCTCATAAGCATTTCAAGGATATCAGGATCTTGTAGCATGGATCACGGGCAGATAGTTTCATTAGCCGAATGAAAAAACACCTTTCTTAAAACATTATTAACGGTTATTAAAGAAACTATTCAAGTCCCAACAAACATTTAATCCAAAAGGGATAGAAGACTTGAGGTCAAAAATTGATTTAGTTTCTAGCCTGGAAATACCTTGTGTTTTATTTGTCCCCTCCAATGTGATTCAAATTGATCAATCCCAATTACAACCAAACTAGGGGGATCCTTATGTCACATAGTGTTTTGAAAGGCTATATCCTGGGAAACCCTTTTTGATGTTAGTTATATGTTCCCCAACTCTAGTTTGTAAAGCACGTGTGGTCCACCCCACATATTGTTTCCCCCACATATTTAAACAGATAGACCACGTGTGTGGTAGCACAAGTGGTGCCATGCATGAGGTCATATGATTTTTTGTTTAACTTCTGATGTGAAATGTTCATTTTACAGCAATTTCTCCCCATGTATCTGCATACTATACATTTTTTACAGGGAAAAAAATCCCTTCAAATCCCCAAACATGTTCAATTTCCATAAGCTTATAAGGAAGGTATTCTATCCAAGAAGGAAAGACAGTATTTAGTTCCCTCTGCACCAAGAATGTCAGTGATTTATTGACTACCTAAGATTCCTAAATCTCTTGAACATCCACCAGGACCCCCTATAATTAGTGGGATTAATTCCCAAATGTCTAGAGCAGTGAAGTACTGTACATAGATTGGTTTCCTTCATAATACACCAGCCTATTTGAAGGATACTAAAAGACACCCTCAAGGTATTAGATAATGAATGTTTGTTGGTGACTGTGGAGGTGTCATCATCGTACACCACTATCCCACATTATAAAAGGTCTAAAAAGCAGTAGATTATTATCTGGAGAAGGATGGTACGCTATGCAGAAACCGGAGAAGATTGGGGAGCTTATGAAATTGTTTAAGTAAAACGAACAGTACTACTTACAAAAAAGGCAGGGGCACTGCTCCCAGTGTGGCCAACTTGTTTATGGCCCACTGGGGGGAGAGTGCCATTCATAAGGTGATCTGTGATCCTAATCTGGAAAAGATTGAGGATTCTCTTATGGTTTTGCGTGGATCCAAGGAATCTGCACTTATTCATGGAGTCCCTTAACAATTTCTTAGGAATTAAGCGGTCTTATGAGGGAAGTGCCAGTGAAATTATTTTTATAGATCCCACTATCTTCAAAGAGAATACTTTGTGTACAAAAACATTTATCAAACAAATATAAAAATGGTTACATATCGACCGCTAGTTGTTACCACCCTGTCTAGTTGCAGTGTATACCCAAAGAGCAGTTCATGTGCATTAAAAGGAACGGTTTAAAAGCACTCACATTTATGAACAAGCTAATATGTTAAAAAATAGATTTATAGTGAAGGGGTACCAAGAGAGTGCATTAAATAAAGAAATTGAGATTTCTACTCTTGATAGGAATACTTTGTTACAGGATAAAACTGAGGAACAACAAAATATTTATCAAAGGGCTTTTTCCGCCACCTATTCTAACCAATGTTATTTGGTGAATAAGTTACTTAACATTGGAATATACTTAAAAGTGATAAAGTTCTTGAAAATCAATTGCCTGATAGACCTCCCCTTATCCATAGGAAAGCCCACAGCTTGCGACATTATATTGCCCCTAATGTAGTAGATATTCCTTGTAAATTGAACATGTTTGGAGATTTGAAGGGATTTTTTCCCTGTAAAAAATGTATAGTATGCAGATGCACAGGGAGGAATTGCTGTAAAACTAAAACATTCACATCGGAAGTTAAACAAAAAAAAACGTATGACATCATGCACGGCATCACTTGTGCTACCACACATGTGGTCTATTTGCTTCGGTGCCCATGCAGGAAATATGTGGGGAGGATCACACATGCTTTACAAACTAGAGAGTTAGGGAACATATAACCAACATCAAAAAAGGTTTCCCAGGACATAGCCTTTCCAAACACTATGCGTTACGACATAAGGATCGCCCTAGTTCGGTTGTAATTGGGTTTAAATCACATTTGGGGGGGGGGGGGGGGATAAAACATGAGGTGTTTCCAGGGCAAAGAAAAAAACCTAATGGATTTTTGACCTCAAGTCTTCTATCCCTTATGTATTAGTTTGGGAAAAAATGTATTAACAGTTAATAAGGTTTAGGAAAAGTTGTTTTCCTTTTTATAGTCCTCTAGTATATTCATATACAATTTTATTTTAATTTATTTCATCTCAATATTTCCTAAGAGTCATTATATAGAATGTTAAATGCGGTCTCCCATTCAAGTTTTTGGAGCTAGTGGTATCTATTTTTACCCAGTAGGGGGAGCACAGAACCTGCGGGAATTATTTGTTGTTTTTTTTGTTGACAAATTTTATGAATTTTTTACATGGGATCCTTAAGTGGGTGCCTTTTGAGTAATACCTATGCAAATAAAATATTTTTAACTGCTTTAATGTGAAGCAGAAACTTGAATCTGGAGGCGGCATTTACAGGCCTAAATTGTATTTATAAGAAATCTTCGTCAGCACACTTAGCTGATCCCCTTGAGAACGTCCTTTCGGAGGAAACGTGCGCTGGGGCAGAGCATGAGCTGACATCAGCCGGCAGCTGGAGCCGGTACTAGTGGCGGTATTTTATCTGGATAGCAAAAGCACTTTGTTTCTGGATTTATGCGAGTAGATCTGTATACATTTTATTAAATATACCTTGCGGTATTTCATGATTTTCTATGATCCTTAGGCATTTGGTGTCAGAGGAAGTGGTTGGTGCAGTCCTTCATTTGAACTCCGGTTCATTCAATACAGGTGAAGGGAATGTGGATCTAGTCATCACTAGTCTCCCACCCCTTTCCATCTATCCAGCTAATCCAGGAGAGTCAGAATACCATGACTGAAGCATGTAGTGCTGGGCTTTTTTGATGGTCAGATGCTAAGACAGCTGAATGAAGGGCCCAGCAAAATAGCTCCAAGGAGAACACTGTAATGCCAACATCATTTATAGCATATAGTGGACCAACTGAGGTAATAAAAGCTCCTCATCCCAGCACTGAGTCTTACAAAGTCTCAGAAGGAGAAAAGTGACATCGATGCCAATATAAAGATCAAATATAGCATGTCAATGCTCTTCCTAAAGTTTGCCACAAGCATTTACAATCTCCTATAGATTTTCCCAAAACCTATGTAGTGTAAGTGCCAGTAATTGTTACATCAGGGATGCCTCAAAGCACTTAAAATGAGGGGTGTGCAACAAGCTCCAAACAAGAGGCCAACCAGAGGAGAAAACCTCATGTAGCAGCCCTCCAAACACTGCAACCAAAAGAAGCATTCCCAGTGGCTCTAATATCCACCCGATAGTACTGAGAAATACAGCGGCTTGATGGCTGAAAGATCCAGGACGTTCCAACGCTCCTGGTAAAATGAGCTGACACCTGAAAATGGGGTTGTGAGATCAGCTAATATATCCAACAGGAACACAGCCTCCTTGACATTTTATGTATGCCACAGCTGCGGCATTGTCGAACAGGGGGACCTTGCAGTTTCATTGATCAGTGCAGGAGGGCAAAGTGGCTCACCCACAAACCTAAAAAGTTGGTCATCAGCCACTCCTGCAGAGACCAGGTACCCTTCACCAAAAGATGACCCAGGACTTCCCCCAGCCTGACATGGTGTACGCCATCAACACGGTCCAAGAGATGGTAAGAAAATACTTTACCCCTCCAGCACTTGGGAAGACATCCACTGGTTCAGAGAATCAAGACTGATGTAAAGCCATCAGGGAGTCCAAGGAATGATGGATGCTGTCCAAAGCATGTAAAATATTCAGTCGTAAAAGGTCCGGAATGAAACTGGGCAAGCAAAAACTCCCTTGAATAAGGCAACCATCTTTCCCAAGACTCGCATGCAACAATGAAATTGAGGGAGCCCTCAGCGCAGAGATTCTACTTGCATCCTAAGTGCAAGGCATTTTTCTGCAAACACTTCAGCCAGAATCCTGAGGATGTGCACAGATAAAAGGCCCAAACAAGAAATCTGCTGGATGAAATCCTTGAGGCTATCCACTGTAAAAACACAAGGTCCAAGGGAAATCCAGTAGTCAAGCACCCAAATCAACATCTCTAGATAGATGTTTTGCCCTGTTGTGGCAAAGGAAGCCTTTACCAAGGATTCTAGTCTTATCATAAGCATCATTAAAAACAGGCACATTATCAAACTAGTAAGATTGTTGCTGCGATAACAGATTGCAGACTCAACCGATAGCAACTTATTTTGTGAATTCTCTTTTCACTGGGTATTTCTGTTCAAATATCTTTGGTGGCATTAACACCTTGTCAGAGCGAACCAAAGTCCACATACTAAATGTCCTTAAGGCGAGTAAAGACAGGATGTTGAGACAGGGACATCATCAAAAAGGCTGAACCTTCTGAGAAGACTACTCTGAAAGTGGCATCATCCTCCCTTACCAAGGAGTGGGGAGGAGAGGGGGAGTGCCTACATTGGCAACCTTGAATGTCCGACCCAGCCAGGATTCTAGAAATCTGTTGAAGCATTCCATTTAACAGACAATAAATCCTCCTTGTAAATAAAGGAACCGGAGGAAGGTGCCATCAAGGTAGCAGAAGTAGCCAATATGGGAAGAGAGTCAGAGCCACCAGGAGCTGGAGTCCCAGGTGGAAATGTACCAGGGAGGCTACATCCAGGTTCCGACCTACCTGTCAGCAGTATTTAGGACCCATTCCCCCGGTTTCTCTTGCTCTCTGCCTTTTTTGAGACAAGAGGCCTGCTGACAGTCTATACAGGGACCTGAGCTATATATCAATCCATTTATCAGCTGAAAGAATACTGTGCAAAAGCACCGGTTGCTGGTTACCCCTGGAAATTACCCTTATTTGCCAGTGCCCCACCACCAACCCAGGGGAGAGCTTACATGACCTTGAAGGATTACTGGTCCACCGCTATGTAGTTGCTGCACTGTCTATTGCCCTGGAGTGCTGACTAGATCATCCCTTCTGCTCTAGATGATGCCCTGAATGCCGCGCAACCTGTGAAAACCATGAAGGGTAAGCAAATGGCCACCGCCAGGACTCTCTATATAGGAAGCACCAGGGTTCTGTGAACACAGCATCCAGTGACGGTCAGCAACATTACATACTGTCGCCGCATTTTATCCATTCTCTGTCTGATGTGGGGTCCACGCACTACTCATCTGATTCCTATTAGAATTGTTGACAATATTGTAAATTCCCCAGAGAGATGGTCAATAAAAATCATCACCTTCAGAAGAAAAAAAAAAAAACTGAAGACTTTCAGGCAGAGTATTGGTTATGCCTGAGAGAGGACTTCCTGTCTTTTTTTGCCAGTGTCCAATCACAAAAGGCAGCCATAGCCTTGGCGTAAGGATTAATGAAGTTGTCCTGTAATGTAGGATTGAAATAATCTTAAAAGTAGCATCAATGTAGGTGCTGTTGAGCGTACCTCTACAACCTGGTAGCCTGTAACCAGAACATTCTTCGATGCAACCAGTCTGCAGCCACTTCAGAGCAATAAGTTAGCAACTAGTTGCAGGACATGTAAAACGATGAAAATTATAAGAAATGGGTCGCTATTTGGGCATCTGTTTTTGGGTTCCAGAAGCTTTAATAGTACACATTACAATACACACAATAGCAAAGTGAAACAGCTGTAGTTCTACAGTGTAATAAAAAATTGGCTATACATGTACATTGTAAAACGTAAATGCAAAGTGTGATAAAGAGAAATGAATGCAAGTTCTTACCAGCTTCTTTTAGTATCAAAGAAAAGAACCAAAAACAACTTTTCTTCAGCTCTTGTTTGCATCTGTTCTCCCGTTTTTAAAACATCCATTGGTGGAATTGGTATAGCAACACCATTATGATGGCAACCAACACGTGGCATTTTGGGGTCTATTATCTAAAAGAAGAGAGAACATCTTTGAAGCTACAAAACAATAAAAACAAAACAAGAATGCCCCAAAAATTGCAACCAAATTTTTAAAAAGTTCCATAGTTATAATTTCAGCAGGCTGTTTAATGCTTATACCTATAACAAGTCAAAGTGCCTGCACTCACAAAAAATGTGTAAACTCAATAATATTAACTTTATTGACTTATCAGTAGCTCTTGTGTACTGTCTCCACAAATCAAACCAAAAAGAGAGACAGCTTTCTTTTTCTTCTTTTGAGCAATAAAATAACAGCCTAAAAGGTAGCCATAAACTATAAAGTCTGATTGTACAATCTCCTTTAGATTTGTCAAAACTATGTAACATCTGTACCCAGTCTTACAGGCCCTTGTACGAAATAGCTGATGGTAGCTCTAAAGGGAATTGTATAATCGGATTATATAGTGCGCTTTAGTTTATTGGGCAGGCAGATTTTCATCAAGCGATCGGTGATGCCATCTGCCATCTGTAAATGAAGAGGAAACATACATTGTATTTGATCTAGGTCAGTGCCAGGGTTAGTGTTTGGGTCAAGTAAGGGTCAAAGGTCAGGGTAAGTATATTTGACAGTAATTAAATTAGTGTCAGTGTAGGGTAGGACAAGAACCCCCCCAAATGCGCACTTAAAGACTCTTTGAGATGTGTTTACACGTTAAACAGGTTTTTTTTGCTAGAAAATTACTTAGAACCCCCAATTATAATACATTTTTTTCTAACACCCTAGAGAATAAAATGGCGGTCGTTGCAATGCTTTCTGTCACACCGTATTTGCGCAGCAGTCTTACAAGCGCACTTTTTTGGGAAAAAATAGACTTTTTTGAATTAAAAAATAAGACAACAGTAAAGTTAGTCCAATTTTTTTTATAATGTGACAGATAATGTTACGCCTAGTAAATTGATACCCAACATGTCACGTTTCAGAATTGCGCCCGCTAGTGGAATAGCGACAAACTTTTACCCTTTAAAATCTCCATAGGCGAGGTTTAAAAAAAAAATTGTACAGGTTGCATGTTTTAAGTTACAGAGGAGGTCTAGAGCTAGAATTATTGCTCTCCCTCTACCGATCATGGCGATACCTCACATGTGTGGTTTGAACACCGTTTTCATATGCAGGCGCTACTCATGTCTGCATGCGAGCTCGGCGGGACGGGATGCGTTTAAACAAATTTTTCCTTATTTTACCTTTTATTTTTACACGGTTTTTAAAAAAAATAAAAAATTGTGTCACTTTTATTCCTATTACAAGGAATGTAAACATCCCTTGTAATAGAAAAAAAAAAAATGAGATCTGGGGTCAAAAAGATCTCAGATCTCATATTTACACTTAAATGCAATAAAAAAAAAAAAAGTAAAAAAAAAAATGGCCTTTTAAGAGCTGTGGGCAGCGGAGTGCGGCGGAAGGGGGGCCCCTCTCCCTCCGCTAAGTGATCTCGCGGCGAATCCACCGCAGGGACCACTCTTATCAGAAACCGAACCGCTGGCCGAACAAGGATACCGGGGTTATGGCAGCTAGCTACTGCCATAACAATATTCCCCGTCAAACTAAGGACGTATATCAGCGTGCGGCGGTCCGGAAGTGGTTAAAGATTTGTTTTACCCTAGGCGTAAAGGGGTTCATCTAAATTATCCTGAAAAGTTTGTTCATTTATTTTGTGAAACTGCAGACATTTCCTTGAATTCTGTGAAAAGTCTTCACTATGCACTATTGATGGGTGCTGCTGTGTCAGAATTCACAGAGCCTGAGTCAGGACAGGAATCACTGCAGGCAGCAAGGTACCATGGGATATGTAGCCCTTAGAAATCTAAAGCAAATAGCAGTGGAGAAGCTGCAAAGGGAATCCAAGAAGTTGTGGAAAGAGATGGCCAGCAGACAGGCAGAATTCATAACATGAAAGGACATTTTTCAAGTAAGCTTATACTGGATTGTGCAAAAGGACTACTGTGTGTATTGCTATTACAATGCTGTAGTTATAATATGAAAGCATATGCTGTGACCGTAGATTTCCCTTTACAGTCCTTCCAACAAATTCCATATGACATCTTTTTATATGAATTTGTCTTTACTTACTATACAAAATTTGTTGTAGCCAACATATCCCAACGGAAAGACTACGCTTTCCAATGCTTGATAAGGACAACTTTAGATATATGCAATACATTCCTAAAGCAATACGTGTTAGATTTTACCAATCTAAGCAAGGTGCATCAAAGGCAACATTCCGGTGTGCGTGTCAAATGCAAAATCAAGTATCAAGCCAAAAACTTGCTTCCAGTTTGAAGTGGGGAAGGATTACAACTCCTGTAATCGTACCTGGGGCTCTGTTACAGAGGGTCAAAAGCTCACTTGCTGTCCTGGTGAAAATTATTTTACCAAACAGGAATCCAGAAAAACTCTGCAACAGGGACAAAGACAGAATTAAAAGGCTGACATGAGCTTATATGTTGCTGTTGAAGAGTTCCCCTCATGTTCAGTTTGGTAAAATGTTGTCAGCGGGACAGGAGATGAGGGTAAATCTTTCTAATGCAGCTCAAAAGCAGTAAAAACCAGGTGGGGGGCCTTTTCTCCACTCTAAAATCTAAAACGAAGAAAAAAGTTTTGACTGGACATATGCTTAAGGCTGCAGTCACACCTGAGCATTTTCAGCTCGCCAGAAAAAGATGCCCAGCAAGCAAAATCCCATTCATTTAAATGGCCCCTGTTAACATCTGAGCATTTTGGAGACTGAAGCAAGATGCCTGAAGCTCAAAAAAGTACATGAGCTTCTTTTTTGGCAGATTACAGGTGTTTTTCTGCTTTTTACATTGGTGACCTTTTGACCTGTGCAAATCGTGCAAAAAAACACGGTAAAAATGCGCCACTTTCTGCCTGAAAACGAAAACGCTCAGATGTGAATGCAGCCGTAATACTTTCAAACACATTATATATTGTTATTGCAGCTATACCAGGGTAACTTAAAGCAGAGTTTTACTCATTTAAAAAAGTCAGCAGTTACAAAAAGTGTAGCTGCTGAGTTTTAATAAACACACACTCACCTGTCCCACGGTCCAGCAATGCAGGCGCACGAAGCCTCGTCCCGTCCCCCCACCCCCCCGGTGACGGTGGCATTGTAACTGTGGGCGCCCGGCTGTGGCTTCACAGCTAAGCGCACACTGTGCGTTGTAAATGGCCGGGCAATCTTCTGGGACCTGTGACGTGTCCGAGAAGATTGCAGGGATAGAGGGGGGAAGAGGTGAACTTCCTTCTGACGCCAGGGGAGGAGCTTGGTGCGCGTCAAAACTGGGTCCCCCCCCCCCCTCGGCATTTTAGGGGGTCACCAGTACTTAAAGCAAAAGTTCAATTAATGGGTGGAACTCCACTTTAAAGTGGTTCTAAAGGCTCAAGTTTTTTACCTTCATGCATTCTAAGGTAAAAAAAAACCTCTGTGCAGCATCCCCCCCCCCCCAGCTCCAATACTTAACCGAGCCCCATCTTGATCCAGCGATGTGCACGAGTGCCCCAGCACTCTGCCTCCTCATTGGCTAAAACAGCAGGACCCTGCCAATTACAGCCACTGAGCCAATTAGGAGAGAGAGGAGGTGGGGCCGAACCACAGCTCTGTTTGTGAATGGACACGCAGAGCCACAGCTTGGAAGCAAGCCTGCCCTGGTGCCCTCATTGCAAGTGGCTTGCTCTGGGGGCACTCGGCAAAAGGGAGGGGCCAGGAGCACCAGCAAAGGGGAGGCTTGGGGCTGCTCCATGCAAAACCATTACACAGAGCAGGCGAGTATAACATGTGTTTTTTTTTAAGAGAGGTTTTAATATAACTTCAATTCTATTTCATAAAACGTGTGCCCAATACTACTAAGTGAAGAATATGTTACTTGTTCTTACCAATGCTGGATAAGAAGGATAACCGCTACATTTGGCCCAGACCACTTTTAGAGGTTCAAGGAAAGCTGAATTTGCACTTGCAGACACCCACATGTTCGTTTGTCCAACTTCTACATTGAAAAAGAAAGAATACAATGTTTAACATCAAAGGGCAAAATTTCAAGTGTATTTTTTAAGCACTGAAAACATACAATGCAGTTTGATAGTACCCTACAAGTCCCACACGATAAAAACACATTGCATAAAACTATGTGCAGTATGGGTGCATTAACATGCACTTAAAGAGGTTGTATACCTTCCTTTAGGATTTGTACCTAAATGTGCGCCATTTAGGAGATATTTACTGTATACTGCGGCGACGACATTAGCGCAGTATACAGTAAATATCTCCTAAATGCTGTGAAGGAACGGCTGCTCATGCCGTTTCATTAGGAGTGTGTCGTGACCGGCGGCTCCTGCGCGCATGTGCAGGAGAGACGTCACACTGCTTCCGGCCAGTGTTTCATAATGTGCTAGTATGCGATGCATACTAGCATATTATGCCTTTACTTTGCAGGGAAGAAAAAAAAAAAAGGAGGGTGAAAAAACCCCAGAGTTTACTTCCTCTTTAACCAATATCCCAGCTGCTTGGTGTTTAATATTTATAAATCGAGAAGCAGGATGGAACACTGGTCCTTAGAAAAAAAAGGTCAGGATGATCTGGAAGAGCCCATTGAGTGTCTGCCTGGAGTCCGAGTATGTCTAAATACCATGTCATCCTGGGCCAATTCAGTGCGATGAAATTATTCAGAATATGTCCCCCCCTCGATCCTGTGGAGTAGCTGTGGGAAAAGCATACAGTAGATCAGGTTGAACTGATCCCAGTCACTAGAGCATCCATTGAGATGGCCCAAAGGCCCCCAGACCTGGCAATAAACCCAATGTATTGCTGAATCTGGACTCCAGGAGATATGCATCAGCCTTCCCAATTTGCGAAAAAGGGATTGAAAAACTTCCAAATGGAGGGATCCAGAAGCTGACTACTGAGAAAGTCAGTCTGACAATTATCCACTCTGGGAATGTGAATGGCATATAGGGCTGTAATGTGATGTTCTGCCTAAGCAGAGCAAGTTTACTACTTTCAGAAAGGTGCAACTCCTGATACCTCTTTGATGAGGTAGGCCACGGCCAAAAGCATTGTTTGACTGGATTCTAATCAAGTGTCCCTGCAGAAGAGAAGTTCAACATCGAAGGTCAAATTATCCAGAGTTTGAGAATGCTGAGAAGGCAAACCTCCTCCGACTTCATCGGAAACCTTTCATGACTGAGGAGAAAAGGGCTTCTCCAGTTCAGTGCCAGGTTTAAAACAACCACTAAGGAGATTCTGGAGTAAAATTGGGTGTACAGCACAGAAGGAGGTAACCATGAGACTCAAGTCCCTCATACAGGCACAAACCGAGGGCCACTTCCAAGCCCAGAAGCTCGAGGAATGAAAAAAAGAAGCTTATACTAAGCAGGAAGACCCTAGACAAAGTCCTGTTTAACTCCAAAACACAACTGACAGATATTGCTTGAGAATCCACCCGAAACTCTGTGGAGTTTGTATAGTTTTGCAGATATTGGTGAGGAAGACTGGTTGTTCAGTAGAAAATTAGGTACAAGAATCCTCCAAGAGTTTAGCAAGACCTATACCAGAACAAACACCTTGGTTAAAAATCTAGAGTGCACAAACCAAAAAGCAGGGCAACAAATCCCCTCGGCCTCTATCCTTCGCAGTAGACGCGGAAGAATCCTGAGGGGGAAAAGACAAATGAGTTGATAATACCCCCATGGAGCCACCAGGGCGTCTGACGCGTCCGTCCAAGGATCCCTTGTTCTGGCCACAAATTTCTGCACCTTCTGATTGAGACGAGAGGCCAGGAGATCCATGTCCGGTGTGCCCCATCGCCGGCAAATGAGACTAAACACTTCCGGATGCAGGGACCACTCCCCTTGTCCAGCAACTGACGGCTGAGATAATCCGCCTGCCAGTTTTCTACGCCTGGAATGTAAACGGCTGACAGAGCCGACACGTGACGCTCTGCCCACTGCAGAATGTGAGAGACCTCCAGTACCGCTGAGCTCCTCGTCCCCCCGATGATTGACGTAAGCCACTGCCGTGGCATTGTCCAACTGGATCCTGACCGGGCGACCCTGCACCACGTGGAGAGGCACAGCCTGATCGCCCGCAGCTCACGTTGATCGACAGGTGAGATTCTTCCAGCGCCCATCGGCCCTGGGCCAAATGAAGACCCAAAATCCCTCCCCAGCCAGTCAGGCTGGCATCTATCGTGATCATCGTCCAATGGTGAGGAAGAAACTACCAACGAGCCGGGGACCTTAGCCACCAAAGAAGCGAAGCATTGGCTAGATGGCTCACCTGGATTTGACAATCCAGGGATGTCAGAGATTTGTCCCATCTGAATCACCGTCTGCAAGACCCGAGTGTGAAATTGAACATACGGAATCGCCTCGAAAGTGGCCACCATGACGCCCAGAACACGCAGGCAAAAACGTAGCAACGACCACTTGAGGGACATCAGTAACCGCACCGCGGAACAAAGAGTGTCGCTTGCTGGAAGGAAGAAAGACCCTTTCCTTTGAGGAGTCCAGAATCAACCACAAGTACTCCAGGGGTTGGGTCAGAAACAGACTTCTGGAGATTCAACACCCAAACTCTCGAAGGGTCTGCATGGTGATCGCCACATCCTCTCTCAATTCTGAAGCTGAGGCTGCTCTCAGGAGGAGATCGTCCAGGTAACCCACGATCGTGATCCCTCGCTGTCTCAGCAATGCCAGAACTGGAGCCAGCACCTTGGTAAAGACCCTCGGCACTGATGCCAGGCCAAAAGGAAGCACCACAAATTGATAGTGCGCGTCCCTGACCGCGAAACGCAGGAATCTGCGTTGATGTCCAAGGAGGCCAGGAAACCCCCCTGATGTAGCGCTGCTACCACAGAACGGACAGATTCCATCCTGAACCTCCGTACCCTCACAAAACAATTGAGGGCCTTGTGATCCAAGACCGGACGAACCCCCTCTTTCTTCGGAACAACAGGTTGGAGTAGAATCCCCGAAATCCTTCGGAGGCTGGTACAGAAACTATTACCCACCACAGTAGCAAGTCCTGTACCTCTCCAAACAAGGCCTCCCGACGGGAGAAATTGAAGATTGGAGTGTAAAGACCTGTCTGGCGGACAAAAAAGAAACTATCTTGTATCCTGACAAAATCAGTTCTCAGACCCACTGGTTGGAAAGAAGTCCACCGGTCTGCAAACTTCCGAAGGCGACCACCCACCCATAAGTCGGGCCTGGGTGGCCCCTTATGCGGCCGCGGACTTGTCCGCAGGCTTGTTTGGTTTACGATGCCAAGGGCGTCTTTGTCCATCTGCGGGAACCTTGGACTGGTAACTTTTTTTGTAGCGGAAAAAAAGGGACCCTGTTTATGCTGGGGCTCCTTACCCTTCCTGGACTGTGGGAGAGAAGTACTCTTCCCCCCAGTGATGTCGTTAATAATGTCATCCAAAGAGGCACCAAACAGCCTCCCCCCCTGGAAGGGCAACTCCGCCAAGGCTTTCTTAGATGTCTGGTCCCCTGACCAACATTTGAGCCAAATCAGCCATCGCAGAACTACAGCCGACACCGAGACCCTTGAAAACAACGGGACCGTATCTAGAGCCGCATCACAGACATACTTAAGCCCGTGCACCAACTGGTCTGCCAGTTCCACCCATACTGGGGAGACTTGCTCATTCCCCAACTCACGTTGTAATAACTTGGCCCATTCCGTAAGGGTCTGTGACACCAGAGCTGTGACTAACACCGGACGCAGCACCGACCCCACCACCGTAAACATAGACCAAGCAACCGCCTCACCCCTTCTGTCGGCAGGATCCTTGAAAGAAGAGGACCCCCTCCACTGGAATCATGGCCGCCTTATTTAACCTGGACACCGGAGGATCAACGACCGGAGGAGATGTCCATTTCTTCAAGAAACTCTCCTCAAAGGGGTAACGCACCGCAAAGCGCCTAGGAACTGAAAAGGAATGCCGCGGGCATTCCCAATCCTTGTAAATAAGCTTATCAAAAAAAGCCAGGTAAGGAAACACCTTAGCGGTATGGACTGGCTTGTGGGACCCAAAGGGAACTGACACCTCTGTGTGATGTCCCAGCCGTATCCTCCATTTTTAAAGTATCCCGCACCGCGGTGATAAGTGCCCCCACTAGTGCCTTCTCCTGCGCTGTAACCGACGCAGAGGATCACTCTTCCTCACTGTCCGAAAGGCCAGGGCTCGCCTCCTCCAGACCGTCCACACAGGGGTCGCCTGCTACAGTGGGGCCAGAGTGTGAATCAGAGCTCTCCCTGGAAGATGGGGGGGGGCGCTTTTTACCCCCCTTACGCCCTCACGCCACTTCCACCCTGGAAATAAATGATTCCAGCACCGCCGACAAAGCGTCCAGGGGTACCGCAGACCCTGAGGAACCAGCTGCCATCACAGGGGCGTCTGGGGGGGGAGAGGCACCAGCTTCAGATGCCATATCTGCCCAACGCTCGCCTGTCACCACCCGAGACTTTTAAGGCAGAGAAGAAAGAAAAAACTACCCTCCTTGCTGCCAAGGATTGGGGGGCCCCCCCAGAAGGACTCGCCACCCTTACCAAGGAGCTGAGCTGTGCCGTTCGTCCCGCTGCAGCAGCGCCGGCCACGAGGCGATCCGCGCGTCTCTAGTGCCCTTCTCTGCTTCAATTGCCATCCAGCACTAGAGGCTCAACAGAATTCTCCACCGTGGCTACAGGAAAATGCCCGCCGTCGCTTCAGACACAAGTGCCTGTAAACACCAAGAAAATGGCCGCCGCGCTCCGGGAAAATAGCTGCGGCTCCTGATGCGACCATTTCCCCTGAAATGGCGGCTCTGCACGCGGATAAAACGCCAGACACCCCCCACCTGGAGAAACCCCACCTAGGCCAGGTAGGTGCACACACCCCCCACTGCGCCCAGCAACCGGCAGCGTCCCCGGGAAGAAGAGGAGGGAAAAAAAGAAGAGAGGAGAGAATGGGAGAGCCTGGTACCTCCAAATCGACCCCCCCCCCAGAGAGTGCCCAGCTGCTCCACAATGCCGGTGGAGCTCATACTTACCCCTCCTGCAGGGATTGCAGGCCGCACTCCACAGACAGACCCATCTCCTGCCTCGACGGATTGGCTGTCGGCCATGGCGACACTGAGCCAGACAGCAGTAGCCCGGTCATATGTGCGACTGCGAGACTGTACATCGCCGACCGCCCCGGTCCAGAATGGGGCCTGTTGCGGCCGACCCAGAGCGGAGCTAAGGTCTGCGCGCGCTCGACAGCCAGGCTGGGGAGACTACCAGGATCTATATTATCCCGCCTGTAACCCAGCTCGGCTGTTGATTGCAGATCACAGGAAAAAAAAAAAAGGAAAAATAAATAAACAAAATCCAAGGAACCACAGGTCCCTGCAGGGAGCCAGGTCCTTCTCCTATACTAGGCAGAAAAAACTGAGCTGCTGGGAGCAGAGTGGGGGGTTATTGCCAAAAAGGACCGCCCCTGGGTGGTGCTGGGTTTTTTAATGTTCTGCCTAGTCCTACACCTAAAAGGTGGCGATATAACCCTAAGGTCAAGACTAAGAGTGCTGTGTCCGTCAATGAACGAAAGAGAAATCCCCTTTTCAGTTCTCTATAAATTCACCTGCTGGCCACTGTTTGTAGTAGCAGGAGACCATAAATGTTTAGATGGCTTATGCTCTGTACTCTCATCCGTAGCATGAATAGGAGGGATTAACCCCATACTGGTTTTGCCCTAAATGATAAGCATACCCCTGCAGGTGTTACCAGAGACTAGGCTCTGCTGCAGGCAGACCATGACTCTGGACCTGTAACACACCCTGCAGCTCTACACGTTGCACTGTGCCAAGAGGATCACCCAAAGCAGAAATGTAGTGCCAGAAGCAACATTATAGGCTGTCACCGAGTCTTCCATCTGACAGTGATCAGAGCGTAAACCTCCATGTAAGAACTTATTACTCAAAAAGGAGGTCCATAGATGAAGGATATCTGAGGGTAGCTGGGAGTGGTAGGGACTATATTGGGGGGATAAGTTACAGAATGCATTGCATGTCTGTTAAAGATACAAACTTTCAAAATATTTCATGGTAATTTGAAATAAAAATTTCATACCTGCTGCAATTCTTGCTGCCCTTGCATAATTTCCATTCTCTATACAAGATATTAGCTCGCTTCTGTCTTCGATAGTATGGCGTCGCACAAGTGCAGGTTTGCCTTTACCGCATTTTGGTAAACTAAAACTGAGTGATAAAGACATAAGGATAGTGGGACATTACAAATATAAAAAGGTTTTTCTTCAATTGTGTACATTACCCAGCTGTCTACTCTTTTCAATATTCAACGGGTACATTTCTGCAGCTGTTCTAAGATGTTACTAATACAGCTGTGATACCTGAAAGACACTGCCTAGCCCTTTATACACTAGTTTCACTACACATTTTTTACTTGCACTCCACTGACTTTAGAGTTTCAGGATCACCAGGTAATATTTCAACAATAACAAATTTAAAGGGATTGAAAAACTACTGAAACAATAGCAAGTAATGATTTAAGTTACATTTTAATGGGTACAAAACAGTGATTGGAATTAGATATTCTTTTATGGTTTAAGAAGTGGGAATTTAAGTGCACATGACAAAAAAAGGTTTCCTTTCTCCCCATGGGATGGGACTTGATATATGGGTAATCAATATATAGAAATGTGGGTTGACAAGGGGTTTAAAAATTTTTACAACCCCAATGTTTATTTCAGTATTTGAGAATCATTTACAACCCAATTTTGAGATGAAAAATAACCAACCCAGGAAAATTCTACAATTGACAGTTCATTTAGCGCATTCTTGGTTGAAAAGCCAGAGAATACACATCAAAACAAACACCTGAAGAGATGGTCTTTCAAAATTATAGCAATAAGGTTGTAGGAAGAATTGCATGCACTTGTAAAGCATATTTTGAGAAGGAAAACTTTCAATCAGTGGAAAAAAAAAAAGGACAGAAGATGAAAGCAGTTGCAAGTGCACTTGTTATATGCAAAAAGGGGAGAATTCCCATTTTTTGCCTGTAATGGACCCTTACTTTGAGTTGCACAAAATGCTGTTATTTGAAGAGATACTGGATTCTGAAGCACACCTTCTACGAGGTTCCAACTTTCTGACCGGAGCCACTGAAATAGCCTTCTCCTTGTCTCCATCTGCAAAGCCATTTGGGAGGCCTGGAAAACAAATTCAAGCTACATATGAAGTTGTACTTCATTGTAATCACTGGCAGTAAAATCTAAAAATCTCAGTCAAATTCCTTGAAGTGTATGTATACCCATTTTTTTTTATATACAGGGGGGGGTGGTGATGGAATCTGTTAATTTCCTTTTGCGGGCTGAACAAAAAGGAAATGAACAGATTCCTCCATCCATAATAAACAGTGTGAATGGGGAATTCTCCCATTGCATCTGACTGGGTAAAGGTGCTGTTCAGCAGAAAATTTTCCATCTGGCTGATTTTGGAACTAAAGGATGCTGGATGGAGTGGTGCTGTCATCTTTGTGTCCCATTTCAGAAATTTTCCTTCACTTCCTAGGCCATAGCCAAACAGGAAGTGAGAGGAAATCCCTGCAAATTAAGGGAATTCCTTGGGATCGCCATAACTAGTTTCCCCATTGGAAGATTTCCCCTTTATTACTTTTTTGGGGGCAACCCAAAATTTTGGATTTTCTTTTACTTTTAATAAGAAGGGTAAAACTGGGCAAATAGAGAGGCAATAAAACATGACAGGGGTTCTAATCACTCTACTCAATTTAAAAAAAAAAATACTTTAATTCACACTCCACAGTGGTAAAACAAAACATTAGTAAACTTGAATAGGTTATGTTATAGTAAAGGAATTCATGATAATAGGAACATTGAGCTGTTAATGCCAACTCTGTTTTGATGGTGCATGTCTATAGTAAGACTGGCCATATACAAAAGTCATTTTTTTTGTTTTGGTCAACCCGCTGAAAAAAAATGAATTGGTTCCCCTATCCACACACTCCATGTGGATGGGGGAATCCCTTCCACTGAGCTATTGTATTCTTACAGTAGGGAGAGATCCCTTCCGCCTGAATACACTGATTTTCCAACAGGCTGGTTGTACACAAGTTGCTTAACCACTTCAGCCCCGGAAGGATTTACCCCCTTCCTGACCAGAGCACTTTTTACAATTCGGCACTGCGTCGCTTTAACTGCTAATTGCGCGGTCATGCAATGCTGTACCCAAACGAAATTTGCGTCCTTTTCTTCCCACAAATAGAGCTTTCTTTTGATGGTATTTGATCACCTCTGCCGTTTTTATTTTTTGCGCTATACACGGAAAAAGACCGAAAATTTTGAAAAAAAATGATATTTTCTACTTTTTGTTCTAAAAAAAATCCAATAAACTCAATTTTAGTCATACATTTAGGCCAAAATGTATTCGGCCACATGTCTTTGGTAAAAAAAATGTCAATAAGTGTATATTTATTGGTTTGCGCAAAAGTTATAGCGTCTACAAACTAGGGTACATTTTCTGGAATTTACACAGCCTTTAATTTATGACTGCCTATGTCGATTCTTGAGGTGCTAAAATGGCAGGGCAGTACAAAACCCCCACAAATGACCCCATTTTGGAAAGTAGACACCCCAAGGAATTTGCTGAGAGGCATGTTGAGCCCATTGAATATTCATTTTTTTTGTCCCAAGTGATTGAATAATGACAAAAAAAAAAAAAAAAAAAAAAAATTACAAAAAGTTGTCACTAAATGATATATTGCTCACACAGGCCATGGGCATATGTGGAATTGCACCCCAAAATACATTTAGCTGCTTCTCCTGAGTACGGGGATACCACATGTGTGGGACTTTTTGGGAGCCTAGCCGCGTACGGGGCCCCGAAAACCAAGCACCGCCTTCAGGATTTCTAAGGGCGTACATTTTTGATTTTACTCCTCACTACCTATCACGGTTTTGAAGGCCATAAAATGCCCAGATGACATAACCCCCCCCCAAATGACCCCATTTTGGAAAGTAGACACCCCAAGCTATTTGCTT
The DNA here is from genome assembly GCA_037952925.1 of Lithobates clamitans. Classification (NCBI taxonomy): domain Eukaryota; kingdom Metazoa; phylum Chordata; class Amphibia; order Anura; family Ranidae; genus Lithobates; species Lithobates clamitans. The sequence goes on along the minus strand of JBBGZY010000100.1, from coordinate 3,534,760 downwards.
TGAGGCATGTTGAGTCCATGGAATGTTTTATATTTTGACACAAGTTGCGGGAAAGTGACAATTTTTTTTTTTTTTTTTTGCACAAAGTTGTCACTAAATGATATATTGCTCACACAGGCCATGGGCATATGTGGAATTGCACCCCAAAATACATTTAGCTGCTTCTCCTGAGTACGGGGATACCACATGTGTGGGACTTTTTAGGAGCCTAGCCGCGTACGGGACCCCGAAAACCCAGCACCGCCTTCAGGATTTCTAAGGGCGTACATTTTTGATTTTACTCCTCACTGCCTATCACAGTTTCGGAGGCCATGGAATGCCCAGGTGGCACAAACCCCCCCCAAATGACCCCATTTTGGAAAGTAGACACCCCAAGCTATTTGCTGAGAGGCATGGTGAGTATTTTGCAGCTCTCATTTGTTTTTGAAAATAAAGAAAGACGAGAAAAAAAAATTTTTTTTTTCTTTTTTCAATTTTCAAAACTTTGTGACAAAAAGTGAGGTCTGCAAAATACTCACTATACCTCTCATCAAATAGCTTGGGGTGTCTACTTTCCAAAATGGGGTCATTTGGGGGGTTTTTTTGCCACCTGGGCATTCCATGGCCCCCGAAACTGTGATAGGCGGTGAAGAGTGAAATCAAAAATTTACGGCCTTAGAAAGCCTGAAGGCGGTGCTTGGTTTTCGGGGTCCCGTACGCGGCTAGGCTCCCAAAAAGTCTCACACATGTGGTATCCCCGTACTCAGGAGAAGCAGCAGAATGTATTTTGGGGTGTAATTTCACATATTCCCATGGCATGTTTGAGCAATATATCATTTAGTGACAACTTTGCGCAAAAAAAAATAAAAAAAATAAAAAATTGTCTCTTTCCCGCAACTTGTGTCACAATATAAATTATTCCATGGACTCAACATGACTCTCAGCAAATAGCTTGGGGTGTCTACTTTCCAAAATAGGGTCATTTGGGGGGGGTTTGAACTGTCCTGGCATTTTATGCACAACATCTAGAAGCTTATGTCACACATCACCCACTCTTCTAACCACTTGAAGACAAAGCCCTTTCTGACACTTATTGTTTACATAAAAAAATAATTTTTTTTTGCAAGAAAATTACTTTGAACCCCCAAACATTATATATTTTTTTTAAAGCAAATGCCCTACAGATTAAAATGGTGGGTGTTTCATTTTTTTTTTTCACACAGTATTTGCGCAGCGATTTTTCAAACGCATTTTTTGGGGAAAAAACACACTTTTTTACATTTTAATGCACTAAAACACACTATATTGCCCAAATGTTTGATGAGATAAAAAAGATGATCTTAGGCCGAGTACATAGATACCAAACATGACATGCTTTAAAATTGCGCACAAACGTGCAGTGGCGACAAACTAAATACATTTTTAAAAGCCTTTAAAAGCCTTTACAGGTTACCACTTTAGATTTACAGAGGAGGTCTACTGCTAAAATTACTGCCCTCGATCTGACCTTCGCGGCGATACCTCACATGCATGGTGCAATTGCTGTTTACATTTGACGCCAGACCAACGCTTGCGTTCACCTTAGCGCGAGAGCAGGGGGGACAGGGGTGCTTTTTTTTTTTTTTTTTTTTTTTCTTTATTATTTTTATTTTTTTATCTTATTTTTAAACTGTTCCTTTCATTTTTTATTTTTTTTAAATCATTTTTATTGTTATCTCAGGGAATGTAAATATCCCCTATGATAGCAATAGGTAGTGACAGGTACTCTTTTTTGCAAAAATTGGGGTCTATTAGACCCTAGATTTCTCCTCTGCCCTCAAAGCATCTGATCACACCAAGATCGGTGTGATAAAATGCTTTCCCAATTTCCCAATGGCGCTGTTTACATCCGGCGAAATCTACGTCATAAAATGCTCGTAGCTTCCGGTTTCTTAGGTCATAGAGATGTTTGGAGCCACTCTGGTCTCTGATCAGCTCTATGGTCAGCTGGCTGAATCACCGGCTGCATTTTCAGGTTCCCTGTTGAGACAGGAGAGCCAGAGAAAAACACGGAAGATGTTGGGGGGGGGGGGGGGGCATTCCCTCCCACTGCTTGTAAAAGCAGTCTAGAGGCTAATTAGCCACTAGGATTGCTTTTACATGAAAGCCGACCGCTGGCTGAAAAGAATGATACCAAGATGATACCTAAACCTGCAGGCATCATTCTGGTATAACCACTCAAAGTCGTGAATGGCATACCTGAAGACAAAAAAATGGTTAACAATAAAGCACAGTAAACGGTAAGGTATAAAAAATTGCATACCTGAAAAGCAAACATGATAAAACATAATAACAATAAAACATTGCAGAATAGAATACAGTAAAAAAGAGCAGAACAATAGAGAGAGAATAGAGAGAGAGAGAACAATAAAACGACAACTATTTTTATTTTATATTTTTGTTTGTGTTTTTTTTTTTTTACACTTTTTTTTGTAACTAACTATAATAACTGTAACCGGTTCCAGGTTCGGGTCTCTCAAAATGCGTTGGCATCTCGGGAGACCCTGTGAAAGTGTGCCTAGTCTGTGCAATGCTGTACCCTACGCTAATACTCAACTAGTGCATGGTAGCGTTCAAAACATTCACCAATGCAAAGACCAGGATTGTCAGGACAGGAGGGACAATAATAGCGGGTGTCACGCCTATATCCGCGCTTGCTGCAGACACGACATCTTTTTTGGGGGGTTCGCTGGGTAGGGGTACTCGGGAGGACATAAAGAAAATGCCTCTCATGCAGCTGACTGAATTTGGTTGGGGATGTGAATGGGGGAAGTACGGGCGCTGCAGAAGCGGTGGGTTCCCAATTAGGATTGGCGAATGCAGCAGGAAGGGCACTATGGGCATGACGGGCCTGTGTTTGTCTTTTTGGTGGCAGCGGGACACTACTTGTGCTTGCCACCTCACCAGCTTGAACTGCACTTATGGGACTCGCCACGTCACCACGTGTTACTGCAGTGCTGGTTTGACTACGACCGGGGTGTACTAGGCCTCTGGTGCTTGCCAGTTCACCAAGACGCTACAAAAAAAACTGTTAGCGATCGCAGGGATCAGGCCTGACTCTGCGAACGCTGCAGTTATGCGTTTAGAGTTTTGTAAGTGACAGTGATCGATCGATACTGCACTTGGGTGGGCCGGGCCGGGCGGAGGGGCAAAACGCAGGTGCTAGCAGGTATCTGGGCTGATCCCGCTAACACTGCGTTTTTGGGAACCCTAAACTGCTGGTGACGCTAGTATAGATCTGATCGGATCAGATATTGATCTGTTCAGATACTATACCACTAAGGGAGGTGTACGCTGCGTGCGTGGGTGTTAGCGGTACTGGCGCTAACCTGACGCTGCCTGGGGCTGGTGCTTGCCAGTTCACCAAAATGCTACCAAAAAAACTGTTAGCGATCGCAGGGATCAGGCCTGACTCTGCGAACGCTGCAGTTATGCGTTTAGTGTTTTGTAAGTGACAGTGATCGATCGATACTGCACTTGGGTGGGCTGGGCTGGGCGGAGGGGCAAAACGCAGGTGCTAGCAGGTATCTGGGCTGATCCCGCTAACACTGCGTTTTTGGGAACCCTAAACTGCTGGGGACGCTAGTATAGATCTGATCGGATCAGATATTGATCTGTTCAGATACTATACCACTAAGGGAGGTGTACGCTGCGTGCGTGGGTGTTAGCGGTACTGGCGCTAACCTGACGCTGCCTGGGGCTGGTGCTTGCCAGTTCACCAAAATGCTACCAAAAAAACTGTTAGCGATCGCAGGGATCAGGCCTGACTCTGCGAACGCTGCAGTTATGCGTTTAGTGTTTTGTAAGTGACAGTGATCGATCGATACTGCACTTGGGTGGGCTGGGCTGGGCGGAGGGGCAAAACGCAGGTGCTAGCAGGTATCTGGGCTGATCCCGCTAACACTGCGTTTTTGGGAACCCTAAACTGCTGGGGACGCTAGTATAGATCTGATTGGATCAGATATTGATCCGATCAGATACTATACCACTAAGGGAGGTGTATGGTGCGTGTACGGTGCGTGCGTGGGTGTTCGCGGTACTGGCGCTAATCTGACGCTGCCTGGGGCAACGCATATCACCGCCGGGCGATCAGGGGGCTAAACCTTTATTCGGTAATAAACGGCGGGTGCCCTGACACTATAAAAAATAAACTAACTAACCAGCGTCACCCGTAACAGTTATACGGTGATCAGTGGTGAAAGGGTTAACTAGGGGGCAATCAAGGGGTTAAAACATTTATTAGATAGTATATGGGGGTCCCTGTCGCTATAAAACACTGACGGCGAACCTAAATATTTACGTCCCTAACTAGCGTCACCAGTGACACTAATACAGCGATCAGAAAAATGATCGCTTAGCGAAACTGGCGACAGGGGGTGATCAAGGGGTTAAAACTTTATTAGGGGGGGTACTGGCGCTAATCTGACGCTGCCTGGGGCGACGCATATCACCGCCGGGCGATCAGGGGGCTAAACCTTTATTCGGTAATAAACGGCGGGTGCCCTGACACTATAAAAAATAAACTAACTAACCAGCGTCAACCGTAACGGTTATACGGTGATCAGTGGTGAAAGGGTTAACTAGGGGGCAATCAAGGGGTTAAAACATTTATTAGATAGTATATGGGGGTCCCTGTCGCTATAAAACACTGACGGCGAACCTAAATATTTACGTCCCTAACTACCGTCACCAGCGACACTAATACAGCGATCAGAAAAATGATCGCTTAGCGACACTGGTGAGGGGGGGTGATCAAGGGGTTAAAACTTTATAAGGGGGGGTAAGGGGGGTACCCTAGACCTACAGGGGGGTTACAGTAACTGTCCTAACACTGCTAACTGTCACAAACTGACACTATGCAGTAATCAGGAAAAAAAAAAAAAAAAAAAAAAAAACCTGCTTGGTGTCAGTTTGTGACAGGGGGGGGGGGTGATTGGGGGGGGATCGGGGGGGGATCGGGGGTGTAATGTATGCCTGGCATGTTCTACTGTGTGTGTTTGTGTTGTGCACTTACTTACATGTCATCTCTCCTCGGCGCTGGAACGGAAACTGCCAGACCGAGGAGAGATGACATCACATCCTCTGCCTCTGTGTACTATACAGAGGCAGGGGATGTTTGTCAGTGGCTGGGAGCGATCGCGAGGGGGGGGCCACGATCGGATGGTCTCCCCCTCGTCTCTCATCGCTCCCAACCAAATGCCGACCGCAGCTGGCACAGGGGGGGGGTCCGATCGGACCCCCCCACCCGCGGGAAGGCAATCACGTACTAGGTACGTGATTTTGCCTGCCCGTGCCGCTCTGCTCACGTATATAGGCGTGAGCCGGTCGGCAAGTGGATAAAGCTGCCAAATCTTAAAGCATGTATGGCTGGCTGAAGCGATCCTTATCCTTGCTGTTCTAATTAGTAAGCAACCTGAAACAAGCATTATTATATAAAAAGGTGCTAGCCCCGGAGCATACATTTTCAAAGGTTAGTCAATGATGGCAGCCTGCGAACAGAAAGTAGAAAAATTACTATTGAAGTCATTAGATCACCTTGACATGAGAAGCAATCAATTTCAAGGACATGTAAGATGGCAGCTTCTATACTTTGAGTGCTGGCTCATTTTAAAGAAAGACAAACTTGGAAGCATAACGTTCATGGTAACAAGAACGTTTACCAGTACCTGCTCCAGATCTATTCTTCCCGATCTTAGGAATGAAGACAAGTGAGCACATTTTCAAACAGAACTTCCAGGCAAGAGTAATTGCCAAAACATGCTAATCAACATATTTCCTTTCAAGGATACAATTTTTAAACCTCAGCTTTCAAAGAAGGTAATTTTCAGCTCTACACAATATGATTGGAGAAAATTCCATAAGGTTTAAAATGGATATTTAGGGGTTTTTTTGGAAGCCCATCAACTGCTTTTAGTGTCTTTACTAAATTATATGTGTAACAATTCTTGAAGTCAACACAAAAAAAAACAAAAAACCCCTAGAAAAATTAAAAAAAAAAAAAAAAAACACCATGTGCACGCACACAATTACTGTTTATGATTATGTGGGCCCATTAGATTAGATTTTTTTTTTCCTACATTAAACCAGGTACCATCAACAACATTCTATCAATGCAATATGCTTTTACCACACTTCATATAAGCTTGGATGTCATAGCTGGTAGTTTCACCTGCCACTTTTGGCTCATGCTAAGCTAAGGCAATTAGCACATACCCTGTTTCCCCGAAAATAAGACCTAGCGTGATTGTCGGTGATGGCTGCAATATAAGCACTACCCTGTTTCCCCAAAAATAAGCCCTACCCTGAAAATAAGACCTACAAGAACTTTAACTGGGGCTTATTTGGAGGGGTAGGGCTTATATTGCAGCCACTGACAATCACGCTAGGTCTTATTTTTGGGTAAACAGGGTACATACAGGATTCAAGTCTTCAAGGAGGTATTTAAACTGTACTTAAAGACAGACTAACAGAGTAAGGGAAATCATGCCTGTTTAGGTGTGACCAAATAAGGGGTACCTCAAAAAAAATAAAAGGGTCTTATGCGCCACACATCACTGCAAGACCCTGTGGATATGCGAATTGAAAGCCTCGGGCTCTGCATCAGCCAAGCCATGCCCCCCAAAGCGTTTCATTCCACCCCAGAGTTTAATCATGGAGGCCACGATTAATCTCTGGGGCACAGTGAAACGTGTTGGGGGCATGGCTTGGCTGGAGTTCGGGCTGAAGCTTTCATTTTACATATTCACAGTGAAGTGCGGCGCATAGGACCTTTTTTGTCTATTTAGGTGTGGTTAAAGTGTTGCATTAAAGGCAGCCCATTTGTTTGAACAGGCTTCTCAACTGACCTAAAACTGTCCCTTTTGCATGTATTGCAGCACAATGCATCTGCAACCCAGGTGCATTTTGAACAATACTGCAGTGCACAGCACGAGGGAGCTTTACCAACACTGGTACACAGAATCTGGTGCAGCTGAGCATAGTAACCAGTTAGCTTCTAACATGTTCAATTAAGCTTAGATGAAAAAACCTAGAAGCCAATTGGTTACTTTATATAGCTGCATCAGATTTCGTAAATCTCCCCCAAAGTGTTACCGCAAAGCAATAGTGTGAATGAACCCTTAAAATAGAGCACACAGAGTCCCTTTAAACTTACAACCTAACATTTTCACAATGGTTTTGAGCAAAAAAGGCTGGTGAGTGATTATATTAGGATTTACCTAGTATAGCTGAATGGGAATGAATTTATATTAACATGACTCATAAAAAAATACAACAGTCTGGCTAGGAAAAATAAATTCCTAAAAGAAGGGCTCAAATAGATATGGAAAAAAAGCAACACAAGGGTTCCCTTCATTGCTAGATACCAGTGAAGGCCAAGGCTCTGGTCACAATTTCTGCTGAAGCAGTGGACCAGCCAATCTGAACGCCATGTCTCCCTTTTCAGTAGAGATCACATTGATCATCACTCTAAGCCTTCACATACACTCACCAGCCACTTGGACCCCCTTTTGCCTTCAGAACTGCCTTAAGGCTCCATGTACACTGGATGTTAAACTAACATTATAAAAATGACAGTAGCTTTGCAGAGTCTTAATGTTTTCCTAAAGTTTTTTAGCGTTTTCCCGCGCTAGCGGTTTTTAGCTTTTTTTTTTTTTTTTTTTAAAGGATCAAAAATTATTAAAACGCTCGTGAACCACGTTTGAGCGTTTGGCATTTCTGGGGGTCAGAAAAACGACTCTTGAACGCGATTTTATGGCGTTCAGAAAACAGCCCATTAACTCCATTGCTTATAAACATCCAAAAACGTCCATGTGTGCATGGGATAACAGAGGGAAGTTTATGGGCTGTTAAAAAAAAAAAAAAAAAAAAACAACACTAAAAAAAAAACGCCCAAACTCCAAAAAACAGCTTCAGTGTGCATGGAGCCTTATTCTTCATGGCACAGATTTAACAAAGTGTTGGAAACCCTCCTCAGAGATTTTGGTCCATATTGACAGCATTGATAGCATCACGCAGTTGCAGATTTGTCGGCTGCACAGCCATAATGCAAATCTCCAGTATCACCACATCCCAAAGGTGCTCGATTGGATTGAGATCATGTGATGTTCAAGAAGAGGATTTGAGCTTTGCGACATAGTTTATTATCCTGCTGGAAGTAGCCATCAGAAGATGGGTACAGTGTAGTCAAAAAGGGATGGACATGTCAGCATCAATACTCAGGTAGGCTGTGGCATTTAAACGATGCTCAATTGGCACTAAGGGGCCCAAAAGTGTGCCAGGAAAATATCCCCCACACTATTAAACCACCACCACTGAGACTCAGACCAGGCAACATTTTCTATTGTCCAATTTTGGTGAGCCTGTGCGAATTGTAGCTTTGGTTTCCTATTCTTAGCCGACAGGAGTGGCACCCGGTGTGGTCTTCTGCTGCTGTAACCCATCTGCTCCAAGGTTTGATATGTTGCACGTTCAGAGATGGTATTCTGCATGCCTTGGTTGTAACAAGTGGTTGAGTTACTGTTGCCTTCCTATCATCTCAAACCAGTCTGCCCATTTTCCTCTGACAAGGCATTTTCGTCCACACAATTGCTGCTCACTAAATATTCTTTTTTGGGCCAGTCTCTGTAAACCCTAGGAGGTGGTTGTGCATGAAAATCCCATTAGATCAGCAGTTTTTGAATTACTCAAACCAGCCCGTCTGGCACCAACAACCATGCCACGTTCAAAGTCACGTAAATCTCCCCCCAATCTGATGTGCGGTTTGAACTTCAGCAAGTCATCTTCACCACTTCTAGATACCTAAATGCATTAAGTTTCTGCCTTGTCATTGGCTGATTAGCAATTTGTTTTACCAATTGAACGGGTGTACCTAAGTGGCCGTAAGTGTATGTGTATATCACAATGGAAGTATAGTGTATCATTTCCTCCATAAAACGGCAAGAGTTTTGGCACCTTTATTACCATCCTATATAAATTAACAGATTTTTCTTTATATTTGGGTACAGGCTTAACATTTGTATAAAATGTCCTCAAAACTTTAAATAAATGGGAGGGATTTTCAATCCTACCTTGCAACCAGACTGTCTTCTTGGATAACGAAGAAGCTGTGCACAACACCAATGTGGCTGGGATATTAGAAAATCATGAGTATGCACTACTGTCCATCAGCCAGGAGTAAATAAATCCGCTCTTCCTCCCCAAGATTTCAACATGAAGAGGCTTCTGCTGTCACCGAAAAAGACCACTGCATACCCTAGCCAAAAATTGCCTCACCAGAAAAAACATTTATTGTTCATTACTACCTTTACTGTATATCTAAAGCAGTGTTTTCTCAACTCCAGTCCTCAAGGCGCACAAACAGGTCATGTTTTCAGGCTTTTCATTATTTTGCACAGGTGATTAGATCGGTTTGACTGCCTTAGTAATTACCAAAGCTGTTTCAGATGAGGGAAATCCTGAAAACATGACCTGCTGGGGCGCCTTGAGGATTGTAGTTGAGAAACTACAATCTAAGGTCAAAACTTTTTTTTTTATTCTAGCTTTAGGTAATAGGAAGGGTAAAACCTCTGCCAGGTGTTCATTTTGGTCTGTTTTTCCGCTGGGGATGTTTACCCTACGTGCTCTGCTGGCAGCTAACAGCTGAACAGAAGGTGGGAAATTAAAATTTAGTCGTCACCAGCGAAGGAGGTGATGACAACTATTTCGGCAGGGACATCAGAACCAGTGGCAACTATCTAAAAGGAGACTTAATCTCCTAGAGAACAGGAATTGAGTAAAAATAAAGTAATAGAAAAAAATAAAAAATAAAAAATCACAAACAAAACAAAAAATGTTTTGGTTAGATTTTAAGAAAAAAAATGGACAATTAACTTTAAACTGCAGAATATATAGGAGGTAAAAAGATTCCTAGGACCTATAATTACATGATAATTGGGTTACTGCATAAAGTAATAATGCAGTTGGAAAATAACCACTGATGTAAAGCCATCTAGTCACAAAAACGTGTAAGGACAATAAAAATGTTCCTTCTTAATAGGAAAAGCAAACGAAAAAGAAAAAAACAAACACACACACACACACACACACTAAACCAACCTATGGCCAAAGTCAAATTAGCAATCCTGTTACTGGTGACAACTTGCCAGTGACAAAATCAATATGCAGGGCTAAAGAAGTTAAACAAGTGCCTCTAAGTGTCGCTCTACATTTTGTGGTATTTCCGGTAAGGGGACTCATTCATCCAGTTTGTACATGCATAACATTTCACACACCCTCATTAATCTAATCCTTCACATAGCTAAAGCCTGTAAATTTAGTCACTTTAATTCTTACAAGCTAATTATTTTACAAAAATATTTAGCTTCAAATCAGGATGAGACAAGAAGCAATGGGCATTGAAAAATAAAGGAGTTTTTTCTAGGGACAGAATTCTACCCTTCCCATATAGCAAAATAAAAAAAAATTAAGTAGGAGCATATCCTACACCAGATAGTCTGATTTTCTAACCACAGCTTTCAAAGTTTGACGATAGTCTGATTTTAAACACACGGTACGGAAATTTCCATAACATTTCACCAATTAGTGAGTAAACTCTACTTACCTTTCCTTTTATGGCTTGCCGTTCTAAAACTAGTGTGCTGGCTACTTACAAGTAAAAATACTAATATGGATAACTCCATAAAGCTTTTTAAATGGTAGGACCACACAGCTGTCTGGCTAATCAAAAATTATGAATTATAAAAACAGCTACAGATTTAAAGTAGTATTAAACCCAAAATAAAAAATGTAATATATTGCAGCTTACCAATCATTAGATGTGGTGGTTGCATCAGTTTTCTTTTCTTTGGCTTTTTCCCCCTGTGTTCAACTGGTGATCTGGCCAGTGACACCTCCTGCATTAGTAAGACACAGCTCTGGAGGAATGAGCACAGAAGTCACAGCAGGTACTGGTACAGCCTGGTACACACAGGTAGATATTTTTTCGTTCAACCCAGCGGGCTGAAAAAAAAAAAAAAAAAAAACCTGGGGCGCTTGCTGTACCAACATTGCATAGTTAGTACAGCAAGCTCCCCCTCCCAATCTCCCCACTGTGCCATTGTGTTTAGACAGGGTCCCCCTCCACCACCAAAGCACACTGGTTAGCACACCATTGGCTGCAAATGCTGATTAGATGCCAACTGGCTGCTGGTTTCCCAGCATGCCTGTTCGACGGAAGGTAGACATTAGGCCAGCTTCTGTCGACAGGCTGCTGAATTCACAGGCCGAATGTCTCCCCGTGTGTACCAGCCTTTAGAGGTTCTAGCACATTGTTTAACCATTTTTCAGTCAAGGCACCCTTTAAAAATTATAGGCAGTCTCAAGGCACCCCCATTCTAAAATGTAAAAGCTATTCTAAATAGTTTTACTTAACGCAGCAACATCCACAAGTCCAAGTAGGAGACGCAACGTTAGAGGCGATTTATTCTTCCAAAGCAACACTTTTGCAAACTGGTTCTGACTAGTATTCCAATGTTTCTCTTCTCCCTCAGTTTTTCTCCATCACCCCAATGCTGATGGAGAGGGGCGGGGGGGGTCAAACAAGGATTCTATGCAGGCAACTGACATTCTCCTTATCAACTGCTGTTGCTTATTGGTCATTAGGACACTGGCAGCTAGAAGGTTGTAATAGTGCACAATGAAAACCTGTGACTTAGTGTAAATAAAAAGGCAGGCTTCATCCACATGCTGGCTTGTATAACATTTTTTGGGCAAATTTTAGGCATTTTGCCAAGGCACCCCTGAAGAAACATCAGGGCACCCTGGTTGAAAAAGGCTGTTCCAGCAGATTTAAACACACTAATTGAAGCCAAACTTCAGATCACACTGATCAGTTAGAACAAGAGTTTTTGGGGATTTTTAATTTTTTTGTCTCAATGTAAACTGATACGTTCTGCTAGAGAGCTTGAGCTTTTGAAAAACTGACTTGCTGGCTGAATCACCAGATGAAAATAGAAGACAGCCTAAAAAAGAAAACTAATGCAACCATCACATCTAAGAATTAGTAAGCTACAATATATATGTATTGGTTTAATGAAACAAATACATTAAAGTTCCTTCAAAAAACAAAACACAACTAGCTTTATGTATCTAAATCTGACATTTCAGTATTTTGTAAACTACTGTAGAGAAGTACACAACACTGGAAGAGGGAGGGGCAGTACCAGGTTTGTTCTGTTCCCTCTGTGCCAACATGTGAGTAAGCAAAGGTATGAGCCTAGTCTGCGGCTTCCCTGTCACTGTCCAATCACAGGCTGTCACCACAAGGGTTAACAAGTTGCATTGCTTAAAGTGTATTTCCATTTTTGCAGCCAAATTGGAATAACCGCTACTTTAGCATAACCTAACCTAAAATATTTAAAGTGTGCTGGTTATCTTTTTATTTTCAATATTTTTTATTGAAAAAGATCAAAAAAAGTGTTATAGCGTAAGACATTGCAACAAGAATCACCACCATCCATGTCCAGATAGATCTTAAACATTTAGAATAATCTTACAAACAAGGGATGAGACCTTCGACTAGTATAACGCTGATTATCTTTTTAACTGATTTTTGCTTGTTTTAAAATCCTTAATGTGGAAGGCAAATAACCCAATTAAGCTTAAATCTACTCCGACTCCCATTCTAAGTTGATTCTACCTATCCTGAAAAAGGAAAGATACACACACTCACCTATTTTGAAGTTGCTCTGGTCAACACAATCTCTCCAGAGCCAACTTCAGTGAAGAGGAGAGATCACCAACAATGGTTGTAGAGCCCAGGGGATGACATCACCCAGAGGCTTACTATGGGTCATCCATTGTTGACTGTCCCATAGACTAATCATGTGACCAGACAGGAGGGACTTCACAATAGGTAAAGTATAGACATCTTTCATTTTACTGGCGAAATAGATTGTACTTAGTTTTTTTATAAATTTTTTAACAAGAAAGAGCATGCGGAAACAGAACCCCCACAGGGTATTATACAAAGACAGTATAAGCTGTACATCACCCCATCCATTTTTTACACAACTGTAAGAACACTTTACTCAAAGTCTCCTAATGGGATAAAGTCAGGATGCTTGTCCACTGGGTAGGGGACCTCTGCGACCCGCACAGCTCCTTTAATTTTCACGGCATGAGCCATCTTTTAAGGGAATGAAGCCGGTTTTTCACCGGTCCTTAGAAGTCGTTATCCGATAAATCATCATCGGATAGGACCAGAAACAAAAAAATTTGAATAATAAAAGAGGAGGAAGAGAGAAAGGGGGGAGAAAAAAAAAAGAAAAAAAGAAGAGGGGGGGAGGGAGGAGAGGGAAGTATATAGTCCAGTCACAGCCAGTCCCCCAGGGAAATTTTACAGGTATTCCCCTCAAGGAGGTTGGTTCACCAGCTGTCCGTATTCCTCGGAATAGATAAACTCGTGCCAAAAGAACCATTTCTTGGAGAAATTCTCATTTAAACCTTTTTCCATGGCCACCAAGTCCTCCATCGCATGTAAGTCCGCTACTCTTTTCAACCATGTCACCACCGTCGGAGGCTGGGTCTGTTTCCAATACAATGGGATGCAGCCTTTTGCCGCCGCAAGCAAGAATGGCAATATAGACCTCCTGTAGTTTCTTGGTCGGGATCTCATGGTGATGCAAAAGGAAGAACTCGGGGGACTCCAGCAACACCCGATCCGCGAACTTTTGGGTGATGCGATGGACCTCGGTCCAAAAGGGCCGCACCAACCTGCATGACCAGAAAACATGGAGGAGGGAACCCACCTCTTCTCCACATCTCCAACACAGGTCTGTGCTCTGGGGAAACATCTTGTGGATCCTTACTGGCGTGCAATACCACCGGGACAGCACTTTGTATCCCGCCTCTTGGTGTCTCGTACTTATGGAAGTCTTATAAGAGAAAAAGATGATCCCCTCAACCTGGTTGACTGAATTTTAACCCCAGATCACGCTCCCACTTGTCAATGTAGGGGGGGTCTGGCATCCGGCTGTGGGGACACCAGAAGCTGGTATGTTAGAGAAATTGCGTGTCTCAATGGAGACTGCTCCAAGCAGAGCAGTTCAAAAGGAGTTAGTTGCCTACCGAAAGCAGCTGGTGAGGGTAGTGAACTAATAAAATGAGACAGTTAGATCTTTTGCCAGAAAGATAGTCCCCGCAGTGCCGAGTCATCTAAGATTTGTTGTCTATTTCTCCAATGACTGTTGATGAGATAATGCCTGGCCTTTGATCTCTCCGTTTCAGATCTCGGAATCTGGGATCCCTAAGTCCCGGAGTGAAAGCCGGGTTGCCCACTACTGGGGTGAGTGGAGAAGGGAGTGGTGCGAGAGACAGGTCTTGGAAAACCGGATGGTCAACCCTACTGTGGGGTGAGATAGTACCCATTTTGGCAAAGGTTGTTGACACCAGGGCAGTTGGTCAAAATGGACCCCTGCTAAGGAATTTTCTATTTGTACCCATTGTTTCAGGGTAGCATGTCTGCTCCAGTCTAATATGCGGGTTAAATGGCAAGCTGTGTGGTAGAGGATGGCGTCAGGGAGGGCAATGCCACCACTCAATTTTGGAAGTCGGAGTACTGTTTGTTACCAGCCCATACAAAGTGAGTTATCACTCTTTACCGCTTTCAAGAAAGTGAGAGGAATTTGTATTGGAAGTGCCTGAAAATGATAAAAGGAATCTGGGCATATTATTCATTTTCACTATGCTGCAACGTCCAAACCAGGTAAAGAGACCATGCTGCCAGTCCTTCAGATCTTTTTTTATCGCTGTCAGGAGAGGGGGGAAGTTGAGAGGATAAATATCCTCTGTCTTGCCAGGTAACCTGATACCCAAATATTTGATATGTGAAGTGGCCCACTTAAAAGGCAAGTCCGATCGGAGTAGTGCTTTTAAGGCGGATGGCAAATTAACATCGAGAGCTTCCGATTTCTGGTAGTCAATACGGTATTGGGGGGTTTTGTCAGGAAGAAGGGGAGATCATCCGCAAAAGCAGCGACTTTCGGGGATAGGATGGCATCAAGGCTCATGCCTTTGATGTCTGGGTTGTTTCTTATAGTCCTCAAAAAAGGTTCGAGGGTGAAAATAAAAATAATGGTGAAAATAAAAATAATGGTGACAGGGCCCCCCTGTCTCGTCCCATTCATTATATTAAACGTTGACGAAAGATAGCCATTGACCTTGACCTGAGCTGAAGGGTATGAATATATGGCATATATCCAGCTCATTATGCGTTCTTTCAATCCTATGCATCTTAGGGTTTCAAATAGGGAAGGCCAGCTCACCCTATCGAACGCCTTTTCGGCGTCCGTCGAGGGGAGCAGCAGAATGATCTTCCGTGTTCTTGCCGTCTGAATCAGATTGATTGCCTTTGTTGTGTTGTCCCGCGCCTCTCTCGTCGGAACAAAACCTACTTGGTCGGAATGAATCAGTAATGGGATCGAATTTATCAGTCGAATAGAAAGGATTTTTGTGAAAAATTTTAAGTCAACATTTAACAGGGAAATCGGTCTATAATTTTGACAGAGTAATGGATCTTTCCCTTCTTTGGGTAAAACCGTAATGTGGGCTCTCAGTGTGTCTCTGGGAAGGGTTGTCCCCTCCCCTGCAGCATTATATGCAGATAGGAAATGCGGAATCAGCACTTCTCCAAAAGTTTTGTAGTATAAGAGGGAGTAGCCATCCGGGCCCGGGGCCTTGCCTAGCTGCATTTGTGTCATTGCCAAGGTCACCTAGTCTGCTGAGATAGGTTTGTCAAATTCGCTCAGCTCTTCTTCTGGAATCCGTGGGAGGCCCGATTTTCTTAGATATTCTTGAATGGCCTTTAGTTCCGCAGATCTATCTCTTTCCGTCTGCGGGTATGGGAGCTTGTACAAAGCCGTGTAATAGTCTCGGAAGAGAGCAGAAATCCCCTCCATAGTTTGAATTTTATTGTGTGTCTCGTTTAGCATTTCTGGAATGTATGTGCGGGATCTCTGGACTCTCAATGCTCGTGCCAGCATTTTGCTGCATTTATTGCTATGTTCGCAGAAGGTAAGACGGCATTTAGAGATTATCTCCTTGGCCTTGAACACTGCCAAGGAACGGAGCTGGTTTCGCAAGGCGGGTAATTCTGACAGGGCCTGGGATGCTAGAGATTTTTTATGAATGGTCTATTTTCCAAATTTTCGCTATAAGATCTACAGTTTGTTTGGCTCTTTCCTTCTTTATACGCGAACCTATTTTTACAATGATGCCTCTAATGTAGCTTTTGTGCGCTTCCCAAACTATTGTTGAGAGTACCTCTGGAGTCACATTAGTGGAGAAGTCCGGTGCATGGTCTGAAAACGTAATAGAGCCGATCGAGGCTGAAGCAACCCTAGATAAGAGTGACTGTGGCACCATCAACATGTCAATTCTGGTGTATGAATTATGGGGGCATGAAAAAAACGTATAGTCCTTTTGGTTCGGGTGGAGGACTCTCCACACATCCACCAAGTGGAAAGCATGAAGATTTCTCTTAAGGTGTCTCAGTGATGCGTAGGAGTTCTGTGATGTGTTTCTGGAGGAATCTAAAAGATTGTACTTAGTTTGAAGGAAAGTGTAGATGTAAGCCTAGTTAGGTTTTGACTCTGACATTAAAATGGCTGTAAACCTCTGACCTGAAATATGAAAAAAGAATATCCTTCTAAAGTGCATAATTGGTCTCAGTCCAGAGCACCAACTCATTTCTTTCTATTGTCCAATTTCTCTGCCATCTGCAAGAGTCACTTCTAAAAAGTTTTCCTGACACCAAGAGGAAAAAAAAGTGAGGGAGCTCCAGCGCAGAGCCTGCGATTGACAGTCTTAGCTCTGTTCCTGTGTATTTTGTAAAGGGGGTGTGTCCATTCCCTCCAATCAGCTCTTCTTATTGTGCTCTGCAGAGTGTAAATTTGGTTTCCCATCTTTTAGAAGTTCAGACAAGCTGTATAAATGTTGTAATTTTTATAGACCTATGTAGGAGGATTTGTTTCATCTCTGGTTCACCTGAGGCTAGTCACGTCACTAGGTATATGTATGGGTTTACCACCACTTCAAGCTGGTCATAGATGGATCAAATATCAGTTGGTTCAGCAAGGGCTGAGAGTGATCCATCTATGACAGTTCCAGTTTGAGAGAAGTCAATCTAATGATCAGCTTCTCTCGAATGAGACTGTTGGAAAATTTTGTCGTTCAACATATTTCGTTAGTTGGAAACATATTACAATGCTTGAGATATAAGCACAGTGGTCAAAACTTTGGGTAGTTAAAACATACAAAAATATAATTCAGCTAAGCAGAGAAAAATTAATAGAAGGCTGAAAGAAAAAAGCAGAAGAATATAGCCACTGGCTCAAGTCTCGAAAACAAAACAAGGCTGGGGCAGTGGGAAGCCCCTCGTAATTACAGATCTTTATATGCAGTGGTGAAGTATACAATAATACCAGCAATATTGGTAGATGGCAAACTGGGGGTCTGTTGGAAATTTTTCATTCGATCAGCACATGCAGCGCTGATCAATGTACTCAGAGTCGTTCTTACTGTTAGAATACAATAGCACAGCAGGGAGGATTCCTTCATCCACCTCACTTATGTGGATGAGGGAACCTGTTGGTCTTTTTTGTCTGGCATGTTGCTAAAGGTGAAATTTGGCTTTAAGCAATAAAGCGTGGTCAGCCTGGGATTGAACATCAAAAGGAGCAGCAGCATGAAGCACACTTGTATGTGAAATCCATGCTGGCATTGTTCCTTAAGGGGCAACGCTTAAGAGGCAATTGTTCTAGTGCACATTCTTTTAGAACACAATTTCACTGGAGGTATTGTTAATTGCTTTCAGGAGAGTGTGGAGTTCCCTGAGCACATCTGGGGAGGAATAGAAAGCTATTGCAGCCCAGTTAAAGGGCAAGGCGCTTTTATATACATGATCGAGGTGAGCAACTAGTAAAATGAGTGGTTGATTACACTGGGTGTACACGATAATGAATCATTGAAAATTGTTTTTAGACACCAAGTACCTTTGGAGTATATCAACTGAACTGTGGATTGGACGTTTGTACATATTCTATTTTATTCACATTTATATAAAGCACTTTACATTTTGGGAATTTTAGTTTGTATGATTTTTGATACATGTTAACGCATGTTATTTGTTTGCACATGATTTTATAGAATTTAACTCTAAACTATTAGGTCATATTGCACTGAAGCTGGGTTTGCACATTAAAATGAATATATGAAATATATTCTATATACATACATATATACATTATATATATACATATATATATATATATATATATATATATATATATATATACACACACATACATACATACACACATACATACATACATACATACACACACATACATACACATGCGGCTTTAAACCAAAGTTCTATTGATCTTTTTTTGAGACGTATTGCTGCGTCCAAACTTTTTTGGAATTGGGGGTTGTAACTGGTAAGTTGTGCAACTAAAAAAAGCTTATATCTAAAGGTCCATATGTGAAAATAACCTACTAAAGATGAGACATTTAAAGTATATACACACACACAGTTACAAATATTCGGTGTATATACATATGCTGGCCAACAGAAGACTTTAAGAAATCCATACTGACCTTGGTGGATGCAGCATCTGTCCCACACTGGCTCTAGGACAAAAAACTGAGTGGCCAAAAACAGCTGATTGCTCGGTTCTCAGTCTTCAGTAAGCAGAACCAGTGACTGACAGTCACCAGCTTTCAGCCCTGACGTCCCCCCTCCCTCCCCAGTTCAACTGGCCAGTCTAAATTGAAGAACCTGCACTTTGCAAGTATGTGAGAGTAGCTTTTTCATCTAAAAAGATGTGTTCCAACACCATCAGATAAGGTAAAAAGAACACGTTTCTTTATATAAAAAAACAAAAAGCAAACAGGGATGCTTTTCTCTTGCAGAAGGATGCATTCATTGGGTGTGTAATGGCATATTTTTCACTTTAAGGGCCCATTCACACCTGAGCTTGGTGTTTTCAGGCAGATAATCGTGCAATTTTACAGCGTTTTTTACTGCGATTTTGTGCAGGGCAAAAGGTCACCAATGTAAAAAGCAGAAAAACGCCAAAATCTGCTCGATTCGCGCGACAAAAAAAGGGTTCAAACTTGTTTGAGCTTCAGGCGTTTTGAAGTGGAGATGTGAAGCATCTCCATAGAGAATAATTGATTTTTTTTTCCCCTTCAGCATTTTGTAGCTTCAAGCTACAAAACGTTCAGGTGTGAATGGGCCCTAAGGGTAAAAACGCCGCAAAAAACGCAGTAAAATCGCACGATTTTCTGCCTGAAAATGCCAAGCTCAGGTGTGAATGGGTCCTTAAACAGAAGAGACATTTAACATTCAAGTTTGAAGAACCTGCACTTTGACTACAAGTATATGAGAGTAGCTCTAAAACAAAGCAAACACGGATGCTTTTCTCTTGCAGAAGGATACATTGGGTATGTAATGGCATATTTTTCACTTTAGGATTCCAGGGCTAAAACAGACACTTCTCTTAGTAATAGGCAATATGTCATTTTAAACATTCGAAATCTTTGCTATAAACAGGTAGAAGCAGATAAATTTACGTAAAAAGGCAGAAAAAAGGTAAATGCCATTCTTTAAAACAGAAAAGACATTTAACATTCAAGTTTGAGTACAGGCAGTAATAAAATATTTTTCTTTGAGGAAATAAAGTTTAAAAGGCTAAGAAAAAAAATTTAAAGAAAAGGGAAGAAAAGGGCATTGAAGGGTGAGAATTCTTTCATAAAAATCTATTCTATAAATGAACAGGCTTTTAATTTGTATCCTATTTTCCCCATGCACCCACACGCACGAAAAACTTGAATTGTAGCTTTTATTTATTTTAAACTGCAGGTATAGAAAAATAAAGTTTAAAATACTACCTCCTGTCATGAGGCTTTGTATAGCAACCCAACTATGGTATACTCCAAAATGTTTTCTTTTTTTATCAACCTCAATATACACTACATAATTGTTAAACTTATAGATTTTGAATCATTTAACCATTCCTGTTGTGTCACAGAGGTATTCACAGTTCATATTATGTCAAAAATAATGGCTAGGTGAAAGGGATAACGGAAAGGAAAATGTGTTTAGTGTTTTCTTCTTCATGGTTGCATATCAAATACGTAAGGCAAGACTGAATAAAATGCCAATAGTAGAAGATAAAACCATTATTTTCTTCCAAAACTGTAGACTGCAAATCTAGCGAGGTAGATGGACATTCAGGTAAAAAGGTTATTCTTCAAATATTGCTAATTGTTGCTCCAATTGAAGCGGTTATGGAAATTATTCAGATAGCAAGACATAATCCTCTGACCACCCAGATTCATGTGTAACAATAACATTTTCAAGAGTGGTTTTAATGTTGGAGAATTGTCTGCGGGGAGTTCTCTAACAATTCTTATTCCTGTTTCCAGTCATATACTGGTCCTCCTAAAATAGACCAGTGATGTTTTCACTTAAAGATGGTATTTGATATATTCCTCAAGTGCAAACTGGCTTTTACTGGCAATGGAATCAGCTCTTTTTTTCTGTTAAGGAAAAAATAAAAATAAAAACAAAACAAAAAAAAACAAAAAGCAAAAAACACAGTATTTCTCTTTAACAAGCAGCATTATTTAATAAATGCAAAGGTCCCCAACCTGTGGCTCATCAGCGACATACATCAGTTCCTTCTTATGGGAGTCACAGTACCTTCTATGAAGAAGGTACACAACAATCCAATATGTATTCTATATTTTTTTAACATTAAAATTTGTTTTTTAAGTATTAAAGAATGGCTTGTCATCTTTAAATTTGAATGTGACTCACAAGCCAAAGATTTTGGGGCCTCTGCTTCAATGCACAATTTACAAGTTAAGGAAAATAATGCTCAACAGAAACTAAAATTTATTGCCGAACATATATAAAATTGTAAACATAAAAAGCAACTACAAAAAAAAAAAAAAAAAAAAAAAAAACACACACACAGGGACGATTTTCTAAATGCTTGGTAACCAATTGGCTTCTAACTTCAGCTTGTCATTTAAGCTTGGACAGAAATTTTTTTTTTTAAAAATGGAAAAACTGGAAGCTGATTGGTTTCTATGCACAGCTGCACCAGATTTTGCACATTCCAGTTTTAGTAAAATCAATCCCTGTGTGAAAAAATAAAAATAACCCAATGTTTCTGTCACATATCTAATTACAGATGTATTAAAAGAGGTGATTGCTGCCCGGAAAGCAAGGCAGATACCCAACAACACTTATTTGTTGCTCACAGGAATACAACTGGCCCTCTTAATTTCCACTTGAAAAGGAATGAGAGTTACAAAAAAAAAAAAAATAATAATAATAATATTAAAATTAAAATGTCTGCACACCTCAGACCTATGCAGCAAGCCACTCCAATATACACCAATACAATAGGAAAGCGTACAATACTGAGCATCAAAGACAGCAGCAGGTACTTTAAACTATTTCTTCTTTCTTGTATTCTTCAGCACAATGTAGCTTGCATCCTAAAAAAGGAATTTGACAGAAAGCACAACATGATGTGCAATATTTCATGTAAAGAGTGATCCTTCTGAAGCAGATTGAAATTGTGGCTTGAGAAAGGGTCACACTTAAAGCGGTTGTATACCCGCTGTCATTTTTTTTTTTTTTTACACCTGCAAGGGAAAAGGCATAATGAGCTAGTATGCACCGCATACTAGCTCATTATGAGATACTTACCTTAGAACGAGGCGCCGGCATCTCACCTGGTCCACGCCGAGGGAGCCGACATCTCCCCTCGGCGTGTCTTCCGGGTATCGCGGCTCCGGCGCTGTGAGTGGCCGGAGCCGCGATGTCGTCACTCCCGCGCATGCGCGCGGGAGACTTCTGCCCGGCATGCCGGGCTGTCAGCCGAGAGTCCCCTGTGCGCATGCGCCGCTGCAGTTAGCGGCTCATTGCGAGGGGAATATCTCCTAAACCTTACAGGTTTAGGAGATATTTTTTTTACCTACAGGTAAGCCTTATTATAGGCTTACCTGTAGGTAAAAGTTACAAATATAGGTATACAACCGCTTTAACCTAAACCATGACATCTTTGAATGCATTTCTGGTCACATTGCTCTAACAATGCATGCTACATGGTGCAGAAGTTTACAATAAAGATGGTGAACATGTTACTGCTATTGTGAAGTTCCTTAATGCCCTTCGTTAGGAAGTTAGCCTTTACTTTTTAAAAGTGACCAATAACCCAAGTCTGGAAGGGTTTTATAAACTAGTATGCTTGAGGTGATTGTAGCCTTATTTAGTACTTCTGGGACCTTTAGGCTGGGTTCACACTAGCTGTGGCTCACAGCAGGGGGTTCAATGCTTCCCTGTACTCCATTTCAGGTACGAATAAGGTCCAAATTTGGACATAAAAACAGAGCCAAAGACACACAGGACCCTTTTCCAGTGCACACCGCAGCCACCCCAGAGGTGGGTGAATCGGCTCCATTGAGAGCGGGTCAGTCTCCTGTAATGTGAATTGGATGCGGGGCAATTCACATAAGTGTGAACCCAGCCTTAAGAAGAGGACATACCCCGAAAGCTTTTCCCGAAACATTGTATGTTAGTGCAAATAAAAAAAAAAAAAGTATCAGGCAGTACTCAATGGTTCCACCAATCCTGCATGCTTAGC
This sequence comes from Lithobates clamitans, assembly GCA_037952925.1. Lineage (NCBI taxonomy): Eukaryota > Metazoa > Chordata > Amphibia > Anura > Ranidae > Lithobates > Lithobates clamitans. Next base: position 3,512,039 of record JBBGZY010000100.1, on the reverse strand, counting down.
CCTACAGTAACAGGTTCTCAGCTGGTATTCCCGCTATTTACTACTAAAAAATTGCCTACTCTAATGTACAAACTTTTATACTGGAAAGTAATTGCACTGAAAAAAAAAATGGGGGTGTGCATGCCCTCGCACCAATGGCCAATAAGAGAAAAAAAAAACAAACAAACTGACATACTCACCCAGGACAGAGGCCTTTGGAGGGGACTGAATGCTAGCCTCTTGCCAACTATGGGCCCTGCCATTTGAGGGAGCTACAAGCATTTAGGAAGATATTGTGTTATGTAAAGATAAAGGACATTATTAAGGAGGCCATGATGGTCTCTGCCGTTTGGGGTGTGGCTGTATTCCAATGTTCTATTGTGTCTGTCTTGGATATTATGGTATGTGTATGTAGATTAGCTGTGAGATTGGTGGGGGCGAATTCCTCTCAGCTCTCACTGCTGATTGGACAGTCTACCCCGCCCGGAATGCAAAGGTGGGGGGATTGTCCAGAGCATTACCTGTGTTTTCAATATACAGTCCATGTTCAGCAACCAAATGAGTATTGTCTTGATTGTGGAATATCTGATATCTATATTCAGACTGGGAGGAAGCGGTATATGACAAAAGCACTCAAGCGGAGTGTGGGACATTTGGTTACATTGATGGCAAGCAGTGGGAGCTTCCTGCAGTCTGGGACATCTAAACCTCCACCTGGATCCAAGGTCCGGCTAGATAGCAGGAGAGGAGGAAATGTACAGATACCAGCCGCCATGGAAAAAATTCGGAAGGAGGTTGCGAGAGATGCAGTTACAGCACAGAGGACCAGTATCAGAGCAGGTCCCGCTGGGATGGTATGATTCAAAGGAAGCGCTAGCCCATGAGCAGCGACACCAGGAAAAAATTCTCTCCTTCCAGGAAATGTACTGGTCGCAGCACGAATGGTGTTTCTGGGGGAACAACCGCATAAGGAATAGGAAGCAGAGTTAACCAGTCTGGTCCGGGTGGAGATGTGGTTGGACGAGAGCTACAGAGCCCTCCGCTGGTATGTAGCCCAAGTGTGCCCATGGACAGCGGACGATACCCCAACAGAAGGCTTTGGCTACGGCGGCCTGGGGCTGTTATTAGCGAGGCTGTCACAGAACCCTGACTTCGGGAGTGATTTGGAGTGGCGTTTGGAAGAAATCTCTGAATACAGAGAACGGCTGCCGAATGTCTGAGAAGTTCCCTGGGCACTGGAAAATTTGGAGTTTCTAGCCAATCAGGAATGGGAGCTGGAGATGATTGCCTACAGACAGCGGCTAGATTCTGCGCAGCAGCATGGCTGGGCTCCCTTTGCCTGGGACTATCAGGAAATACCAGCTGACAACTGAAATCCTGGCTGAAGAGTCGGCAATGTGGCAGAGTAACAGTGTGCTTTGCCAACCTGCCCCCGCAGCATTGGACGTGGAGGTCTTATGGCGGATGCAGCAAGTGCTGACTTGACCTTGATGATCTCGTTTCTGCATGGGATGATCAGATGAGGTAACAGAAAAGGAAGCATCCGGCTCACCTCCCCAATGGCAGCTACACAGTTTGGGAGTGGAGGAATCCGGCCTCCTGCCCCAACGGTTAGCCGAAGCGGATGATGTGGAGTCCCCAGCAGAAGTGCTGGCAATGGGGCAGAGCGCCGCTGGCCTCTGCCTAGCACCTACAGTGTCTCTACTGCTTCTGGAAGCTGGGGCGATCGTCCCCTCTGCCCAACAGTCCCAGATGGTAAAAACCACCCAGCTGAAGCGCTGGCAGCCAGAGAGAGTCAATGACCTCTGCCCCACACCTACTGAGGTCAACTATTCTTTTCAGCCAAGAATGGAGATAATGCGGACAGACCATGTGAATTCACTCTGCCCGACTAACGCATGTCCAGACCAGGTGGAGGTCTGGGATATTATTAGACTTTTGATGGGGGGGATGTGAGACACACCCGGGACAGAGGCTTTTGGAGGGGACTGAATGCTAGCCTATTGCCTACCGACTATGGGCCCTGCCATTTGAGGGAGCTACAAGCATTTAGGAAGATTCTGTTGTGTAATGCAAAAGGACATTAAGGAGGCCATGATAGTCTCTGCCGTTTGGGGTGTGGCTGTATTCCAATGTTCTATTGTGTGTCTGCCTTGGATATTATGGGATGTATATTGTGAGATTGGTGGGGGCGAATTCCTCTAACAGCTCTCACTGCTGATTGGACAGTCTACCCCGCCCGGAATGCAATGGTGGGGGGATTGTCCAGAGTATTACCAGCGTTTTGAATAAACAGTCCATGTTCAGAAACCAAATGAGTATTGTCTTCATTGTGGTTGTTCGGTTGGAATATATGATATCTATATTCAGACTGGGAGGAAGCGGTATATTACCAAAGCACTCAAGCTGAGTGTGGGACGTTTCGTTACATCAACCCTTGAGTGTACGTGTATACACATACTTCTAGGGTGGAAAGTATGTTGATTCTGTAGGAGAGCAAAAAGGTGGAAGGATACGCCAATTGTACCAATCTGCTAATCCTTTTTAGCCTATCCGTATAATATAGGAGTATCAGATAGTCACTATCTACAAGGAGACCTCCCCCTCTTAAACATTTTCACTGGCCAATTAAAGTGGTATGGTGTCATGTGACACCCCAAGGTAAAAGTGAAAAAAAAGGTGCAAAAATAACTTAACTAGCCTACAGACTAAACCTATGGTACCTGGACAATAGCTCTTTTGAATACTTCGGTGCCTTGATGGTGCCTTTCAGACCATCCCGTCGACCGACTCTGATCTGAGAGGTCGCGTTGAACATCGCTCCATCCCCTCCCTCCCCCCTGTCCCTTGCTCATACCCCTCTACAACCTAACCCACCCCCCCTTTCTTTTCTTATGGTAAGTTAACCTAAAAGCTTAATTCTCTCCTTTCTATATAATATAAAATAATCTGGGCGAGATGCGGTGTTACACTCTAGCGACATATATTGACCATGATTTGCATGTATAATCTAATGTAGATGCGATTCCTCAAAATAGCCAATGTACATGTTTCCGCCTTGGATTTGCAAAACCTCATCTGTAATGTATGCCTGTAATGTTGTATGGCGCCCCAAGAATGTTCATCTTTTCGCTGTATGTCCTTGCACCTTGCCCTTGACTGACTAAATAAAAAATTTGCAAAAAAAAACACCAACTTAACTCTAAATGTTTCACTAAATGAGCTTCGTCAGGAGTAGCAAATAGTGCACCAAATCAAAATAGGACAAATATATACATAGAAGGTCCATTGTTTGCAAGAGGGAGGTCTCCATGTAGATAGTGACCATCTGATAATCCTATATTATAGGGAACGGCTAAAGATTAGCAGATTGGCGTATCCTTACACCTTTTGCTCTCCCCTACAGAATTAATATGCTTTCCATTAGTGTATACACGTACACTCATTTGCTTTTTGCTTTTTCATGAAATATTTCATAATCAAAGGTTCATTTTTTCTCTTATTGGCCATTGGTGCGTGGGCATGCGTACCCTTGTTTCTAGTTTTTTTAGTATTCCTGCCATTTACTGAACTCCGAGCCCCCCTAAAATTCAGAGAACTCTAGAACAAAACTAACTTAGACCCGGTCACTGAGGCACTAATCAATCAAGGGACAAAAGACAAACTATTGTAGGCTAATACAGCACAAGGAAAAAAAATGTTCATCCTATTCTTAAATTTTAGAATAGAAATAAAACTGACAAAATTGCTCTATTTCTAAAGTTGTATTATCCACTGCAGTTTAAGAAGCAGCTGAATTGTGAAGGGTACAAATATGATATAGAACACGCACACATTAGGACAAAAACCCAGCTCTGGCATCTATCCTTACCATGCTTATTAAAACATTTAGCAGTGCTTCATTACTGAATAGCTGCAGTAATTTGCTTTTCGTCTCCCAGTTTTCCAAACTGTATGGGTCCCTGACCTGCACATAAACATCTAATGAAAGTTTTTAATATGAAAAAAATCTGTACTCTAAAAATTATACAGCCCATTTTTGTGGTTACACACTGCAGATCAATTGTTACCATTAAAGCATGTGCAAAAGTATTCATTACTTGTGGCCGAATTCCAAAAATTTCAAACTCCAGAGCTTCTGTATCCATATATAGCCATCCCTTCCATACTCTGTCAAGAGTATTTTCCCCATTTTAAAATCAGGCTCCTTACATATTAGCATGTCTCCAAAATCACATGGATTTCCAGTGCGACTTAGGAGCACGACAATTAGATCCAGAAACTGACACACACTGCCCAGAAAGATAAACACGGAAGGACACTACTTCAAGGAATTCTGAATTCGAGAACTGCAGTAATGGCGACATTTCCCTTTCCTGGCCAGATGAATACCGTTGGACGCTATTTTACAAATCAGTTTAGCACAAAATTTGCTTAGACTTGGTGCCATGCTGCTGTTCTCGTACTGGACACTATGGTACCTTGTTAAATATCATTTTGTTTTGGCCATGTCCCTTTGAAAAATAATTAAAAGTTGGTCAAAATACTACAAAGTTCTTTGATTTGGAGCAGCAGGGCGAGTACTGTGCTGACCAAATATGAACAGCTTGATGACAGACTGTAAAAAGGAACGTAGGTCATAGGCACTTATCAAGAGTGCTGACTATTGCTTAAACCAAAAGATAGAGAGAATTCTATTGGGACTTTGTAGGTAACAACTTTGCCTGCCTGACCCGTTCCTCTATTAGAAACCACATGAGATCTTCTATCAAATGAAAGGCACTCTATGAATGGTGGACAAGCAGATAAATGAAAGGCCCTGTGCTCCATTTACAAAGCACTTTTCATTTAACCCCTTGCAGCACCAGAAACCTACCACTGTGGGCAAGCGCGGGGGGGATTCAACTAGGACAGCCAACACCAGCACACAAGGGACACGCCCTTTAAATGTAAACTTGAGAGAAATAAAAAAAATAAGCAGAACTGGAAGGGCCAGTGTCAAGAAGCTTTTGCGCCCCTCAAAGCAGACAATCTCCTTATACAAGTCTATAGGAATGCAAAAAGTAGCAGAAGTTGGGTCAATGCACTTGCAATGAGTACTGACTTATCTCAAGGGACTCAAAATGCAAACCCAGCCAGAAAGTTACTAATCGCTGCCACAACAGTCAGTGTCACTAGACCATTGCAGTCGCCAACTGTGTCCTTGATCGCCACCGCATCAGTACAGTGTCAGAGACAGTGCAGCCAGCACCAGTGTTTCTGATCACCACCACACCAGTGCAATGTTTCCTCTGTATGCCACCTGTACTGACCCTGGCCTGTTTACAGACCACATTTCTGCCTGCCACCTGGGCCAATCCTTTGCCTGTTTGCCAATCGAGCTTCTGCCTGACCTGACTCACATGCACATCCCACAGTACTGGGACACCAGTTCTAGCCTTCCCCTTTTGACAACTGCACTCCTGGAAGCACAAGAACCCATTTATTCACCCTTTGTTCAGCCTCCTGTACTTCCTGGCCAGTAAACGTATCACGTAGCATTCACGTATCAGTAGACGAAGCATGCTAGGCTTATAGGAATGGGGGCTGCTATCTGTGATGCTACACTATGCTATATTCCTTAACCACTCATTCAGAAGCGAGCATACTACACTGTTTTTGATGCACTGTTATTTGATATTTGTGAGACAAGATAACAATGTCCAGTAGTACAGAACAGGGTGGATTTGATTTAAATCAAATCAATTTAAATCACTAGTAAAAAGACTTGATTTAAATCAACTCGATTTAAAATCATAATTTTTAAAGAGCAACTGTCATCTCTGTCCCACAGCAGCGCCTCCTCTGACCAGCTGTTGACTCACTGTCTCACTCACGGAGACGGCTGGTGATGTGGCAGTGACACAACAAGGTGAGGGATGTGGCGGCAGCAGGTGAGTGGATGCCCACTAACAGGCGTTGCCATGATGGATCTGAAATGACAGGTGCTCTATAAATGTAAGGACTTCTTCTTGCTGGTAGTTAAAATCTTTAATATTTGCAAACAAAAGGAAGGTTTCCTATTTAGAATAATAAGCTGTCAGGTTAGTAAAACAGATACCAGAACCGATTCAATCACAGTTTGTAGTGTACATAGATTTGCAAAACAATAGGATAAAGGCACATTCCTGAACTTTGTTTTATCTCATGGTTACTGTGAAATTGTGTGAATGCATCGATGCAGTGCGTGTTCTCAGCTTGCAGGGCTTGGATTCATTGAATGAGTTTACCAAAAATGTAAATGTTGCAGAATATACAGCCTCATGCTACATAACTAAGCTCCATTTCATGCTGAATAAACTAAATTATTAATGCATCTTAAATAGAAAAAAAACGATCTTTGGATAGATTTTCACTCCAAAAGCATTTTTTAATTAAAATAAAATTTGATAAAAAAAAAAAAAAAGTTTTTTTAATGTTTTTTTAAATTATTAATTTATATCTACCCTGGTACATAATAAGTCCTAATATTTTAAAAGTCTCACTAATGGTATCCCCATACTCCGGAGGAGAATGTGTTCTGTTCAGAATTTATCACATTCATCTGGCGAGATAAACATCCACGCCTTGGCAGAGCCTTGTTAAGACCGAAACTTAGGGGCGGTTCTTGGTTTCCTGGACCCTGCCCTCTATTACACTGCTACACATCATTCAGGTTGTAGACTGGTGTCAACATGGCGATCTGAAACTTTGGGTAGCGCTGGAACAGGGGCCTGGGAAAACTCATGTTACCCATTTGACTACCCCTTTGCAGACTGGCCCCTCTTGCAGAAAAGAAGATGTTATATTGTCTATCCTCAATGAGCAGTTTTCCCTCCCCAGTGACACCACTCATTGGTCCTTCGAGGTTCACACACAGCCCCACTGATCCAACTTTTTTGCAAGCCCCATAGGGACTCCTGAGAGTCTCTCAGTTTTTGCGGTCCTCTGGCTGATCCCCACCGAGACCTTGCTTTTTGGACGAGCCCCTCTTGTATTAGATAACTGGTGGACTATTCAGCTATTTCACTTTGTCTTGCTGCCCAAACCTGCGCTCTTTTGGGGAACTTTGTTTGGGCAAGGGCCTGATCTTGAGGTCCCTCTCTACATCTTACCAATCTGTTAGATCTCCATGCTGCTGTGGACCCTCCTTTCTTGGCAAAGTAGGAGAAGGATTTATGAGTTACTTTTAGCAAACCCCAAAAAGGAACGCACACTTTTCTTTGTGCAGAAATTCTCTATGTAGCAAGTATCGGGGGACCATATACAAAATTATTATGCGCTGTTATAGAATCCCATTGGTCCTGGAGAAGCGACGCCCTCAAACTGATGGCTGTTGGCGTTGTAGCCTACATCCAGGTACCATCTTACATATTTTGGGAATGCCCCAAGCTCCAAACTTTTTGGCAGCCAGTTCAACTCATACATAAATTTACGGACATTTCCCTACACGATCCCCCAGCTGCAGTCTCATTTAAAATTACTCCTTTATCAAGGAAGCAATCTCAAATTTCTTCTCAAACATATAAACACTGTGTGGGCTTGCATCCCATGCCTATGGAAGCAAAAGTCTGCACCAACGGTAGACCAATGGCTCGCAAGAGAGAAAGATGTCGAACAAATGAAAGATCTGATCTCTGCTCTTCGGGACAAGTCGGAGGAACATAAGACCAGATAATTGCCTGCGATTTCCGCTACCTAACTGGCACTGGTGACACCTCCCTATACCCCTCTACCCAGTTTCTCAAAACCCTTTTTTGTTCCCCCCTGTTTCACCCCCCCCCTCTTTTTTTTTTACTTATCTTTCGCTTATACTGAATTAAAAACTGGAGTGCACAGACCCTAGTTGTATACCCCATATACTATACTAGACTTCCTACTGTTAAAATCGGCAGAAGTTAGAGGGTTTTTCCCCTCAAGCAAGATTGATTCCAGTACAAATCAAATTGGAAAAATTCTGTGAGCCACAATGATCTTATGCCTTGCTTGTGCTACCTCCAGCTGCATGCGCTAATCACGCTTCACATAACGTGCATAGGATAAATTTAAAAGTTATGCACTGCGCTTGGGTGACCCCAAAAACAAAATTAATAACCAACTTTGTGCTTACTAGCGCATAATATTAAATACAAATAATATGAATTTAATAAAAGCATTTTGACTATATTACACTATATAGTTTCCTTTTCATTCTATATATGGAGCCACATTGTTTCCAGCTGGAGGAGTGGAGCAGACACCGAGACTGAGCCCAGGGGTGGCTCCAAAGCAATTTTGGACTCAGGGTAGAAGCTGAGTCACACGCTCTGAGGTGAGCACATTAGCTTAAGGGGGTCACGAAGGAGCACAGGAGCATGTTTTGCGGCACTCAGGATATCTTCGGCATGATGTTGGATTGTTGTCACAGCTGAACACCACCTGCACACATTGTTTTATTATCACTGCTGGACATTGTGCCATAGAGAACTTTTTTTTTTTCATTTAAGAAAAGTAGGTTACTGTGTATTGAGCACTAAGCACACTTTTTATGTTGATTAAGACACTATGTATGGTGTAAAAAGCACTAATAAGCACTAATTTATGGTGTAACAAGCACTTGTTTTTTCACACCTTGTTTATTTATTCTACATTCATATTATTTGTATTTAATATTATCGCACTAGTAAGCACAAAGTTGGTTATTATTTTGTTTTTGGGGTCACCCAAGCGCAGCGCATAACTTGTAAATTTAAGATTGATTCCAGCACAGCCCGACCAGAGGGCTTCTTACATTTATGTACAATTGCCATGTCATTTTCGTTGCTACTTGTCTATACCTTAATCTTCTGTGGTATATCTGTATTGGTTGTGCTTAAAACGCTTAATACAGACTGTATGCTATGTGAAGTTAACATTTTATTGTATCTGTTACACAACTTTAAATAAAAAAAAATTACCAAACAAAAAAAAAAACAAACATTACATTTTTATATTTGTTTTCTGAATGAAAATGAAATCTTTAAGACACACCATGCCTTTTAAAAATACCTTGGGGTGTTAATTCTCCAAAATGTGGTAATTTTGTGGGCGTTTCTACTGTCCCGGCGATAGTCAGGAAATTAGGTATGTAATTCATGCCCTCACGAAAGCCTGACAGTGCTCCTTGAATGTTGGGCCCCTCTATGCAGCTAGGCTCAGAAAAAGTCTTGGTAGGAATAGCCTAATGTGTTTTGGGGTGTAATTCCCAAGTATGCCCACGCTGTTAGAAATATCTTATTCATTTACAACTTGTGTAAAAAGCACATATTTTCATTTTCCATAAAATTAGGTCATTTTGTGGGTGTTTTTGCTGTCTTGGCTCACCAGGGCCTCCAAGAATGTGCTAAGTAGCCTGAAAATTAGATTAACTTGAAAGCTGAAAGGTGCACCTTAGATTCTGGGCTCCTTTATGCAGCTAGGCTGCAAGAAAGTCTCACATATGTGGTTATCCTCATACTCGGGAGGAATAGCAGAGTGCGTTGGGGTGTAATTCCAAGTATGCCTATGCTATGTGTAAGAAACATTGTATAAAATGTTTTTGTTACCAAAACATAATGGCAAAAAAAAAAAAAAAATCTTTAAAAGAAACACTGTGCCTCTAATTAAATATGTTGGAGGGCCTATTTTACAAATTGTAGTCATTTTTGTAGGAGTTTCTCATTCAGGGCCTCAAGGAGAGTGCGATAGGTAGTCAGGAAATAAGGTGCATTATTTATGTCCCTTGCCTGAAGATGCTCTTGGATTTTGGGCCCCTCTATGCATCTAGGCAGCAAAAATGTCACATGTGGTATCTCCATATTCAGGAGGAACAGAAGAATGTTTTGGGGTGTAACTAGGCATGTCTTTGCCATAAGTGAGAAATAACTTGTTAAAAATGACAAAATTTATGAAAAAAAAACAAATTTTATTTACTTTCTTCATTTTCCAAAAAAGAAAGTGGCGAAAATTACAACTTCAAAAAAACTTACAATTATTCCTAATACCATGTAGTGTCTACTTTCTCAAAAAATTATAATTTTGGGGGTTCTTACTGTCCTGGCATTTCTAGGGCCTCAAGAAATGATAGGCAGTGAGAACATCAGGGTTTCAGAGATTCAAATTTCCACACAGGCTAAACACTTTGTTAAACAAGTTAACGTAGCAGAATACATTTTGCCCTAAATTTATGAAGACTATTTACTTGCAGAAAAAGTTTTATAGCAGAAACCAAAGGGAAACAATGTTTTTTCCAAATTTTGTGTCCGTTTTCCAATCTATTTATAAAAAAATTAAAAAACTAGTGGCGATTAAATACCACCAAGAAAGCTATGTCTCAAAAATGACATATAATTCATTTGAGTACAGTGTTGCATGACCAATTGTTAGTCAAAAGTATCAGTGCTGAAAACTAAAAAAATGGCCTGGACAGGTAGGCAGATCAATATGCCAGTCTTCAAGCAGTTAAACTACAACACAATATTAGTGTGCCACTTACACACTTGGTTTTTATTATATCTCCATTAATACATTTCCAATAACCTTATTAGGTATGCACAGGTTTTGTTGAAACTAGCAAAAAGCACCTTTCTGGCTTTATATGCTACAGCCAGACTCAGCTCTATATAATCTATCAATAGTTTGGATATAGACATGACTCGGTGCATGAAATGGTAAAGAAAAACTAAAAAAACTATTTATGCAACTGTGTTGCAGATAATTTCTTTTTTGTTACAATATTTTGAATATGGAAAGTTTTAGAAGACCATACCCTCCTAAATGCTGCAACATAAAAAGGATATACAGTACAGCATATAGCTAACAGTGTAAGCAGCACAACCCATACAACCTAGTTATAAGGCAAATTGCTCATGCCAGACCAGCACAACATGGAAAAACAATTAGTTTAACTGCTATGGGTTATTTTAGTTTAGTTCCTGGTACTGTTTTGCTAATTAAGACCAAAAAGCATTAGAATAAAAGTCAATATGATAAGTATTTGATGCATTAAAGACTACATTGTGGCCTTTTAAGGAATTTATATTCATATACATTTACATGCATAGCTGCAAATTGATTGGGCATAAAGTGGAGCCTCAAAATCCCACAAAAAGTAATGTTTGGTAAATGCCATTGTCAATATAGCCAAACTAATCAGCATGCAGGAAGGCATCTCTTGGTATCCAATTGCGCCGACAGTCCTGTGTCACCTACCTACTTTCTGTATGCTTGCAGCATTATCACATAGGAAAGGTAATTAAGATCAAGTCTCGGTTCACACTGGTGCAACATGAGACCTGACTTGTGAGAGTACAAGTCGCATGAAACGTCAAATTAAAGGTTTATCTACGAGAGCCGTCTTAACTGATCCGACACAAGTCGCTCCGACCTTTCAAAAGGTTCCTGCACTACTTTGGTCCGACTTTAAATGACTTATTTGTATATCCCTGGGCTCATGTTTATGTGGCACACACACAGGAAAGCAGGAATGCAAGGATTCCTGGATTATATACCATCTGGCTAAGGAAGTGACAATATATGACACGTCACACCAATACTATAGAAAGGATTTTTCAAAAATCCCCTGGTGCAAATAGTCATGTAGGTTTAAAATAAAATGGGGATTTAGATAATGATTTTTACTTGCCATAGCTTATTTTCAGCAGGAAGAGTTATATATGCAAAAAACAATGATCATGTCAAACTACACATGCACTATAGCATATTGAATAGCACTTTTAGAGATGGTTTTCACTGGGAACTTTTATCACTGTTTAAAGAACTCCAGGAATGAGATTAGTTTAAACACTTACTTTGGGCCATCATGGCTCCAACGAATTATCCAGATGAAACCTCTGTGTGGCCAATGGTGAAACTGTAATTCATTGTTGTAGCCAATGCTACACAGAGTAAGCGCTGTCCTTTTCCAGTGGGTGCTCCAGCGATTTCCTTGTGCACTAAATATACAACATCAATCGCTCACACACCTCCACCACTCAGGAGAAACCTTTCCTTCTTTTCCTTCAATGAATGCAAGGCGTTCTCTGATGGACCAAGTTGGCATGGAGGGGCAGGTGACATCACGGTCGTCTCAGCCAACCAGAGATTGGCACACAGAGGTGGCATATGGATAATCTGTTTGAGCCAAGATGGCCCAAAGTGTTTAATCCCATTCCTGGATTACATCTCTAAATTTCCTCTGAAACAGTATTGTATTTGCCTGGAGTTCAAATAAAGGACTCCTGTAAAGGAACAAGTGAATAATGAAGAAAAAAAAGCATGGATGCAAAATGAAACACTGCAACAAGCAAGCAGATCTAAAATACAAAATTATTCTAAATGGCAACATGGTACATGCATAAGAGGATAAAAAAAAGGTCTAAAAAAAAACAATAACTGGTATTCTAGCAAGTATGATATCATGTTTTTGGGAGAAGCAAATGAATGTATTTACCTGTATCCAAACGTTTTACAGGGGACTCGTCATCAAGCTCCGACTCTCCACATGAGCTCCTTGACCTTTTTCTTGGTTGCAGGAGTGTTTCCAACCTTGGGAGGACTACAGACAAAAAGGTTTTGGTCCCTAGCTGTGGTGATGTTGGTTGGGTTTCATTGTTCTTTGCAGGCTTTTGGGGGCTTACACTTTTAGATTTGCGGAAGAGAATAGATGTACGTCTGTTTACATCAGCTGATGATTCCGCAACTTCAGAATCTGTCGAATCACTGAGATTACTGTCCTTAAGTAAATGTTCTGAACTGTGTCCATTTAATACTTCATCCTGAACAGAAGCGCTATGTAATTCATTATCAAAAGTGACTCGTTTGTATAGCTTACTCTGCTCTGGATTGAGTTCTATTGGTTTGAGGGTTGGTGGTTCTGAATTAGTCTCCGAGTTTGAAGGCAGAGGTAATGCATCGGATGGTTCAAGTTTAGGGGGAGATTTATCTCCTGAAAAAATTATAAAAGTGCCGTTTTTGAAAGCTGTATAAAATTATACAAGTTTTCTTATAAAACAAAATTAATCTATTAAAATCTCAAAAACACAAAGTTAAACAGGTACATAACAGTAAAAACAAATTAAACAAAAAAAAGCTACATTTAAAGTTTAATTACTACTTCTATTTTTATAAAAATTTTGACTAGTTAAATCAAGGATTTCTTTAAAATAGCCTCTCTCCCCACACCGGGTGATCAAATCTACATAAAATTTGAATCTGTAGCAATAATTAAAGAACTATGGACATCTACTTGCTTAAAGCAAAGTTCCAGTCGATTTTGTGTTATTAAAAGTCAGTAGCTACAAAAAAAGTGTAGCTGCTGACTTTTAATAAACACACACTCACCTGTCCCCCACGATCCAGCCGCCCGAACCCTCGGTTCTCAGTCTTGCCTCTCCCCGGCATCACAAGCGTGGGTACCTGGCTGTGACAGCTTGAAGCTTCACAGCCGGGTGGGCACTGTTCATGCACGAGTCACTCTGCGCCTCCTCAATGGCCGGGCAATCTTCTGGGACCTGTGACGTGTCCCAGAAGATTGCAGGGAGGGAGGGGGAGAGGAGAGCTTCCGCTCGAGTCGCCTATGTGGCCCGAGCAGAAGTCGGAGCTGGGTACCTGACAAAACTAAAAACCTTTGAGAAGAGGGAGGGGTGGTCACAAATGACCAAAAGTTGTGCTAAAGCATAGGCAAAAATCCATAGCGCACACTCTAGCCATCACTCTAGCCAACACTCTAGCCATCACAGCCATCACTGGAATTCTGCATTTTGAGTGGGTGTTTTGGGATTATATGCGATTACCTACTATACTTCAGAAAGGCCAACATACGTCTGTCAGGTGCCTTAAATCATATTTCCACTGTTGTAGCCCAATTGGGATAACACCTACTTTGTTTCAGTTGCATGTTCTTATTAACTTAGCATATCTCAAATATTTAAAAATTGCCGCTTAGCATTTTAAATTCTCTTCTGTGATAATTCCAACACTAGACAAAACCCTACTTAAAAAGGAGAAGGTCACTTTTGTAAAAAAATAAAACGCACATATTTGTCTTTTAAATAGTGTTAAAGTGGTTATACACCCTGTACAACCACTTTTACTTACATGTAAGCCTATATTAAGGCTTACCTGTAGGTGCTGGAAATCTCTTCTAAACCCCCACGGTTTAGGAGACAGTTACAATAAAGCCGTGCGCACTTTAGAAAGGGCAGATCAAAGGGGGTCATGCCGTGACTGACGGCTCACGCGACTCCGGGCAGTCACAGAGCCGAAGTTCCCGGCCCTGGAAGGAAGAGGGCTGAAGATGGACGCTTGCTACTAGTGGGGACAGCGGTGACATTGCAGGATTCGGTTTCAGGTAAGTGGCACATAATGGGCTACTATGTGATTCATAGTAGCCCATTATGCTATACCTTTGCAGGGAAATAAAGAGGAAGTAAAACCCATCAGGGTTTACTTACTCTTTAATGTACAGTATAAAATAGAGCTCTCCATGTATAGCTGTAATTAAACAGCATATGAGCATGAGGCTGCCGTGTATGCTCATCACACATGCATTCTTTGCCCCTTGTCCACTTAGGTCATGTTCATTTCATCTCTGTACAATATTTATGCACACTTTGTGACTAAGAATTTATCTCTGGGGTTGTTGATTGGGTAGATGCTATAGTTACACCTCAAAGTATTTAAGGCAACATTTCTTTCAGTTTAGTGATGTGGAAGTGTTAAAACTGGTCAGGTTTTTATTGCTGTCCACTTCTTTGCTAAGAAACTTCACACCCAATTTTCACTGGTGAGGATTGTCAGCAGGACACAAAACGATGCCCCATCCAAAGTTTTACTACTCTCACCAGAACAAGAATAGAAAGGAAATCTTTCAATAGGGTCACCATGTTACAGTAACAACTATAAGGCCTCATGCACACGAGACGCTGTTAAACTCGCGTTCAGAAGCAGTTGGACACTTTTTTCAGCTGCCCCTGAACCCATTCAATGTTATCCTATGTGTCCATGTACACAGTCTGGTTTTTTTTTGGCATTTTTAGGCAGTTGTGTTAACCTCGTTTTTCCAGAAGCAAAAAAATGGGTTCAGACGCAAAAGTTTTCCACGTTTCAGACGCCAAACGCGGCTAAACGCCTGTCCTGCGTTTAGCCGTGTTTGCGTTTAAGTGTTTTTAAAGGAACATTTTATGACCCGACTGAGGCCCCATATCTTGGGGCTACTTGGTGCTAGGAACCCCAAATTTGGCAGTTTGGGGTTCCTAGCACCAATTGGCCCTGAGATATGGGCCCCAAAGTTGGGTCGGAAAATGTCATTCTCTGCTGCAGAAAAGTGCTGGACATTTTGCGACCTGACTTTGGGGCCCCATATCTCGGGGCCACTTCGTGCTAGGAACCCTAAATTTGGTGTGCTAACACAGTTGGACTAACACTATAATGTATGTAACACTAAATATGGAGTTCCTAGCACCAAGTGGCCTTGAGATATGGGGCCCCAAAGTCGGGTCACAAAATGTCATTCTCTGCTGCAGAAGTGCTTGACATTTTGCGACTCGAATTTGGGGCCCCATATCTCGGGCCACTTGGTGCTAGGAACCCCAAACACTATAACATATCCAAATTTGGGGTTCCTAGCTCTGCAGACGCTTCTAGACGCAAACGCGGCTAAACGCAGCATGCAAACGCAGCAAAACGGGCGTTTCTAAACGCCGGTTTCAGCTTTTAAAATCAAGTGTTCAGCAGAGTTTGCATGGGCGTCTCGTGTGCATGAGGCCTAAGGTGTACACTGCTGCTGGTAAACGGACGTTTAGAGGCAGTTGGCTGCTTTTTTTCAGCTGCCCCTGAAAGCATCCAATGTTATCTTATGTGTACATGTACACAGGTTAGTTTAATGTCGTTTTTAGGCAGTTGAGTTTAGAGGCCTTTTTTGGAAAGCAAAAAAAATGAGTTCAGCCGCTGAGTTTAGAGGCATTTCAAATGTTCCGTGTACATTAAGCCTAAAGGGGATTTCTTAACACTTTATCTTCTGGGTAAGAGAAACGTGAAAACAAAACCTCTAACAGGTTTTAAAACTAAACCCTAGGCAAATAGGAAAAATACAGAAACTAAATACATATAAGGCAGTAAGGGTCATAGATTTCACATTTTTTTCTATCACATTTTTGCTTCAGTTAAGCAACACCTACAAGTCCACCAGCCTGTGAGTGGACAGTGGAAGAAGCAGCAGACTGAGGAGCTCATCTGTCACTCTGCTCTCTACTCCTACAAGCATAAGCCTTTAACAAATCAAATGTTTGGTGGAGGAACTTGACTGGCCTGCACAGAGTCATGACCTTAACCCGATAGAACACCTTTAGGATGAATTAGAGTGGAGACTGCGAGACAGACCTTTTCGTCCACATATCAGTGCCTGATTTCACAAATGCACTTCTGGAAGAATGGTCAAACATTCCCATAGACACACTCCTAAACCTTCAGGACAGCCTTCCTATTAGAGTTGAAGCTGTTATAGCTGCAAAGGGTGGGCCAACTCAATATTGAACTCTACAAACCAAGACTGGGATGCCATTAAAGTTCATGTGCGTGTAAAGGCAGGTGTCCCAATACTTTTCGGAATATAGTGTACTTTATAGGTATCTTTTTGTTACATCAACTATGAAAAACGTTTACAGCTCCACTATTAACACTTCCCACCCTCGGCTACCTTAGGAAGTTGGTTACAGCCTCCCCCATGCAGTGGCTTTGTTTACAATCGCGGGCCTCCAAGGACATTCTAGGGGGTTGATCTACTAAAGGCAAATAGATGCTCCAGAGCTTCGTAAAATGAGCAGAAGCTTTGCTGACTTCCATCATCTAATTGTGTGAAAGCAAAAATGCTGTATTTTTATTTTTTTTATTTGCCTTGCACGTGATTGGGTATTCTTTGCAAAGTGAAGCTTCTGCTCATTTACTAAGCTCTGGAGCAAACTGCATTTTACAAAGTGCACAGTCTATTTGCCTTTAGTAAATCAACCCCTATGTGTCATGGCATTTAAAGAAAGGGTAAAACAAATACATTACTGCTGGTTTTTAAAGCTTCTCTTTAAAAGTGATATTAAAAAGTATAAGAAAAAAAAAAAAAAAAAACACCACACACACATCCTACTTACCTGCTCTATGCAGCAGTTTTGCACAGAGCAGCCTTAATCCTCCTCTTCTTTGGTCCCCCGCCAGCACTCCTGGCCCCTCCCTCTTGTTGAGTGCCCTCAGAGCAAGCAGCTTACAATGGGTGCACCTAAACAGGCGCACTCCCGAGCCACTGCTATACATGTCTATTCAGACACTCCTCATTGGCTTTCTGGCTGTGATTGACTTAGCCAATGAGGAGGGAGAGTCCCTGGTGAGCCGATGCTCTTGTGTCCATTGTAGGATCAAGAGGGAACACAGGTTTTTTACTTTCATGCATAGAATGCATGAAGGTAAAAAAAAAAAAAAAAAAAAAACCTTCAACCTTTAGAACCATTTAAATGATTCTGGACACTGCTCGAGAAGTCCGCAAAAAAATAAAAAAAAAAATAAAGTCTTTTGTATTTATCATTTCTTTTACAAAAAACAAAACCCATGTAAACTGCTGAGTAATGCATCACAATCAAGATTAAATATTGTTGTTCACAAGGTACCATGACTTACGAGCGGTAGTAAACTCTGCTTTGTGTTTTTTTTTTTACCTACAGGTAAGTTTATAATAAAGTAACTGTGGGGATCTTCACAAAGTTTACAAACCAAGATATTTCAGATTAATAGGTAAAGGATAAAAATAATTGGAAAACGATGTGGTAGCACATGAACATACAGTTTATCTACAGATATGATTCATATCTCTCTCTCTCTCTATATATATATATATATATATATATATATATATATATATATATATATATATATATATATATATATATATATAATGTTTGGAATGAGCAACCACTCCTCTTAACCTCACAGCTTTATTAGTAAGGGTATGCACAGATCTAGAATGCCTCGAGCACAGAATCAAATGATTCATGATGTGCGGTTTAGAAAATCAATTCATCTGAAACTGCACCCCCCCCCCCCCCCCCAACAACTAAAGCAAGACTATTATAATGGATTATATTTAAAGGTCTATGCACATTGGGCATAAAATGTTGCTTCTACAAGAGATTTGTGCTTTGCCTGTAGAAGCATTAGGGTAATATAAGGCAAAAAAGGGTAAGCATGTTAAATTATAACATCTAGTAAAGGTATTTTTGTTAATAAACTGTAAAAAAAGAGCAAAAAAAAAAAAAACACTCCATGAAATAAACTCAAATACATAAGGGATTTCTAAGAACAAATGTATGTTATTTCGCACAAGATTTAGATTTCATATTTTGCACAAGTTGTTAGATCCCATGCTATGTTTTGTATTAAAACTATCAAAAATGATTGCTCCCTCTACCTCCCCTTCAGAAAGGAAGCCACTTTGGTATTTTAGCCAAAACCGTAAAACAAAAACAAAAAAAAGCAAGCTACTAACCTCTCCAACCAAAATATCTACTAAAAAAAATACTTAAATATAAAAATACACAATTCCCCAGGAGGCCAAATTTAAACCACACAAGAAAGAACAATTGGCAAAAAAAAAAAAAAAAAAAAAAAAAAAAAAAAAAAAAAAGAAGAAGAGCAGGCGTTCCAAAAGCAAGCAACCCCTTCGACAAAAAGTAAAAAAAAAAAAAAAAAAAAAGTTTAGGTTCAATAAAATTAGCTTACGAAGACAAAGGGGAGACAAACTTATATGCAAAACACTTCTCAATGTCTTCTCAGGTTGAAGAGTACACCATATGGCCCCCATTCATTGAGCGAATAACAAAAACTTGCAAAACGAACAGCTGTCTGGCATGGGCATTATGTTATGTAAGAACAAAAAGACACACAATGCACTTTTGTAAAACACTTCATGAGATAATGTTTTGGGACACCGAAAATAAATGACACAGACATGTCTTCTGATCCTATAAATGCGGATCCCTTTTACTGAAAGGGGGGGGGGGGGGGGGGGAGTCTGCTGCTAAAACAAAATGGAAACACATTCCTAACACTGACATATGCCCAACAACCCTTTTACAGACTGGCACAATTTTTGTTTCCATATACAGTATATAAGTTGATATGCCTTTAGGGAGCGCACCAAATAAAGAACCATTTCAAGTGGAACTTTAGTCACAAAATTAAGGCTTATTATTAATTTAGGCTGGCCTATTTTGCAGGTATAGCCACGTACAACATTAAAAATAAGTGCCTATACGGTTTAAAATCCAGTAATACACTGTCTCACCCAGCTCTGCATATGCTCAGTTGCTGTCTGTTTTTCGGCACAGTGCTGAAAATGTAGAGGCCAATCCGCCGACAGCCTAAAGGTTTACTGCTGCTCAGGGCTTCTGCAAAATGGCAGCTTCCAGCAAGAAGAAACTAGAACAATGCTGAAGGCCATTTACAGCACACACTCATTTTGGTAGCATAATTATTAATGTAAGAATATATGTGCCTTGCTAAACAATATTTTTTAAGTTATGGGTAAAGTTACACTACGGATCCTGAGAAACTGCCTTCTATTAATTAATGGTGAGAACAAAATTGGCATAGGTCGATACCAGTCTGTTCATCTAATATTTCCAGAGTAAAATATTACTGAGCATTCCAAAAAGTTTAACACACAAGCTGGTGACAAAAAAAAAAAAAAAAAGCTTCCACCTAATATAATTAGGCAGATAAGTCTGTAATAGTAAACAAGTGCTTATATAGCACTGTCAATTTATGCAGAGTATATCTTATCTATCTATAGATATATCTATATATCTCTATATCTATATTTTTTTTTTTTTTACATTCACTTCGGTCTCTGCCCTCAAAGAGCTTACAATCTAAGGTTGCTAACTCACACTCATACATACTAGGGGCCAATTTAATACCCGGAAGAAACTCATGCAGGCACAGGGGGAACATGCAAACTCCAGGCAGGTAGCGCCGTGGTTGGGATTCGAACCAGCAGCCCTAGAGTTTAGGCATTTCCAGTGAAGTGAACAGCTAAAGTTAAAGTTTTTGGCCTATATCGTGTTTAGCAGTATGCCTTGGCTCTGTGCTTGCTGTCTACCACTGGATACTGTGTGAAGACAGAAGACAGAAGACCTGCTCTAATGAGTTGAATGCACCTTTTGGACATGTAAAAATGAATGTATAGGTTTCAGTGAAAGTGTAGTTAAACATGCCTTCAAAAATAAATAATGTCCTAAAGCTGCTATTAAGAGTTTAAAGAGTTTACCTTAACAAGAAGCACTCACTGAACACCCCAAAAATATCCTCTGATGTTCTCAATTCAACAGTTAAGAGCCTATATAGCAATTTTACAATCTATCACTTTCAGAACAGCTGGGTTAATAGAAACTCCAAAGTGCGATACTAAAGGTTAAAATCTTGCGAGGACTCAACACTTATACAGTTTAGAACTCTAAAGTTTATAGCAATTGTAAATGTAATTTTTTCCTCTAAAATAACAAACATGTTATACTTACCTGCTCTGTACAATAGTTTTGCACAGAATCACTAAACCAAAGCTGGCAGGATCCAGTGATAACAATCTCATGTATATGGGTGCTTTAAATTTAGCTGGCATAGACATGTCACCATGTAAGTAATGTGGTTGCAGTCTTTTTGTAATGTATTTGAACATTTAGGTTCTATTAAAAAATGTGGCTGTGTAGGAGAGAAAAAAGGGATACTTGTCTTGCCAAGTAACTGCCGTCATTAGCACTTTATATCACAACATTAAAAGCATAACTTCGTGGAAAAAAAAAAATGTTATTCTCCCAGGCAGCTAGGCTCTGTCCGCACTGCATGGGTTACTTGCTTGTTTTGTCTAGGGGCGCAACAAAAACTGTACTTAGCCGGTCCTTCAATCCTTCAGAAAACCGCGCTCCCCCACATCCAATGGTGGACTGCCCCTGTGGTCCTCATGTCCAGAGCCAGTCTTCGGGCGTGATGACATCAGGAACAGTCCATTCTCAAAACCGCCACTTGGATATCTCCGCTCTGAAAACCCCTAGTAAAAACGAGTAGTTAACCCATGCAGTGTGGGCACAGCCCCACTGCAATGGAAAATCTTTTTTTTCCCCGAAGTTCTTCCTTAAGTTGGGGTGACAAGTGGCTAGAAGTGCTTAGAAATTATTAGGGGGATCCATGTCAGTGGATGTGTCCAATCACAGCCGTCACAACATAGACAGACGCGCGTGTCTGTGACAGTTCTCCCCGCCGAGCTCAGTGCGTGGAGAGAAATGGGTATGCAGATCTGTGACAGCTGTCTGTGTGAGGATGATTTTGCACAGAGAGCTGTTACAGATCACCCCACAAACAGCACACCAAGCACCACTGATACCCCTTGTCCCCATAAAACATCTGTTTGTCCCCATCACTGCCAACACCAAATAAACACCGATTTGGGTTATTTTTACCAAAGAAATGTAGCAGCATCATTTTTGGTCAAAATTTATCAAGAGAAATTACATTATATTATTATTTGCAAAATTTTGTAACAGAAACTAAGAAAAATGCATTTTTTTGGAAAATTTTCGGTCTTTTTATTTGTAGCATAAAAAAAAAACCCAACCCCAAAACTGATCCCGAAAGTTTTTGGAGGCCTCTGTGCATATACGGGAGTACCATTCTGTAGATTTCTGAAGATTTTAAAAGCTGTGTGGCACTAGCAGGCCACACAGTGAACATAGCTAAACATGTGTCTTTTATCATAAAGCAGTACTCAGGTTTTCGGTGAAATTACTGTGCCTAGTTCTAAGAGAAGCATGCTGGGGAAAGGTCAACAGTCTGCTTGCGAGAGACAGCACTCCTGCAGTCTTCCCCAGCACCAGAGATAAAGCACTAGGACTGTTTTGACAACCTTCCAGTAACATCAGAAAAAAAAAAAAAAAAAAAGTACAATGTATGCAATTTCTGTACAATTTAATTTCTTTGAGCGGTAAAGTGGTATTAGAGGCTCAGCTTTTTTTTTTTTTTTTTTAACATGTTATATTTACCTGCTATGTGCAGTGGTTTTGCGCAGAGCAGCACCAATCTTCCTCTTAACATCCCCGCCTACACTCCTGGCTCCTCACCCTCAACCAGTGCCCAAATCAAGCCGCTTGCTATGGGGGCACTGGTGCGTGCTTACTCCCGAGCCCCGCTCTAGGCATCCATAAGACAAAGGGCTGCAGCTTGGCCCCGCTCCCTCCTTATTGGCTCACTGGCTGTGATCGACAGCAGCAGGAGCCAATGGCTCCCGCTGCTGTCACAGCCAATTAGGAGAGGCAGTCCTGGGACAGCTAAGGCTCTCGTTTACATCGCTCATTAGAGAAAGGACTCAAGTCGGTAGGAGGGACTGTGGAGGGGAGCAGCACACAGAAGGTTTTTACCTTCATGCATAGAATGCACGAAGGTAAAAACCTTCAGCCTTTACAACCACTTTAATATAAACTTGTAAGTGCTACACTTACACTGCTTAGCAGGAATGCACTTCACTTAAAGGAGAAGTCCAACCTGAGCTTGTTTGGCTGGGCTTCTCATATGGGGTCACAGGAGTGCAATTCGTTTTGCACTCCTGTGAACAGTTTTCAGCAGAGAGCGGTCTGAAGTCTGCTCTCTGCTGACATCACTGGAATCAGTCCAGGTACCGCGTCATCATGACAGCCTGGATCCGCCAGGTGCCTGGACTAATGCCCGTCTCAGCGAGCCGCTGTGAGACAGTCGCTCCCCGCCCCACCACAGCTCAGCATCCCAGTAAGCGCGGAGGAGCAGAGAGGAGAGCTGAGCTGCTGACTGACAGTCAGCAGCTCTCCTCTCGGAGATCTGTGAGACCAGAGCCATCGGCAATGTTCCCAATGTTCATCGGCTCGGTTCTCAGTGCAAAGGTGGTGGGGGGCGGATGTAGCATAGGCCCCATGCTGCATCCACCCAAGTATAAAAGGGGAAAACAAAAACCATAGTTCGCTTTTAAAAAAAATATACATTTGAGGCCAAGTCCACATGAATTAGAACAAACATGTAAAAAAAAAAAAATTTGTAGAGTATGAAAAAAAAAGTATCTTACCATCTTCTTCGCCATCATTTTCCACTGTGGACCCATTTTCCTCTTCAAAGCTTCCAATACCAGATTCTATTTGTGGTGGCTGCACTTGCTGTTGTGACAACAGTTGACGAACATTGTTAACTTCCCTTTTCAGCAATTTTAACCGTTTACTCCTAGATCCACTTGATTTCATTGCAAAAGTCAAATCCAGTTTTTCCAACAGTTCTTTTAGTTGTTCTTCCAAGGGCATATGTGCACGGTTATCGGGATTCAGCAGCTTATCAACTGCAGATATATAAAGCAACAGTGAAAGATTAATTACTAGCTATGGCTCAAGTGATGGGCATTTAATCCTGTATTAGCAATAATAGGATTTCTGTGCTTGCCAAAGAGGGGGGGAGACAAATTCAATGACCGCTGGATTTACACAGCTGTCTACAGGAGCAACTGGACACTAGCACACAAAATCAGTGACCAACCTGGTATAACCGCTCCTACTACCACCATGGCTCAGCTTGGTGATAAAGCTGAACTTAAGAGCATAATCGGACAGAGGGGCGGGACCCGTGTCCGTCAATGCACTACAGGAAATGTTAAAAATGCCATTTTCCTTTGTGCTCCATGACAGACACAGGAACTCAATGAATGTTGGACATTCAAGACCTAGACTTCAACAGCCATGGTGTTAAAGCTGGCAACTGAAGCAGTATGGTAAACCAGTCCTTGGGAGAGAAAATCCAGATGAGCCCAAGGAACATCTACCAGAAATCTTACCAGGTCAGAGTACTACATTCACCTGGGCCAATCCAGAGCTTTGAGAATCAATGACATGCCCTCCATCTCCATTCTGTGTAGCAGAGTTTCAACTTGCTGTTGCACCTTGAGGGCAGGAAGTCCACATCCAACATCCCCCACCTGTGACACGAGTCCTGGAACCCCTCCAGATGTAGGAACCATTCCCCAAGTCCAGGTGCTGATAGCTAAGGAAGCTTGCTTGTCAATTGCCCGGGTTATAAAATGGCAGACAAGTCATGACGTTTTGTCAAGGACAAAATTAATCCTACATCTCTAGCCATGGCAAGACTTTCAGTTCCTCCCAGTGTTGAACACCACTGCTTCAACACTGCACAACTTAAGAGTGCAGAGCGACACTCCACACAGAGGAGGTCGTAAGCACTCAGCCCCTCAGCATTAACCTTTTCCATAGTGAACCAACAGGAATTAGCGCTAGTAAAAGGCGGCCAAAGATCCTAGTAACAACTCTTAGTGCTCAGCTCACACGGCCTACTCAAAGTAAGTCTTCAGAGACCGGGTCACACCTGGGCTCTAGACCCAGAAAGCACTCTGCAGTTAGCCAACTAGAACACTCAGGTATGGAAAGCACAATATGCAGAGCCCAGTGCTCAAAGGTAACATTCCACTGTAAGAACTGTAGTCATGCAGTGGGGAGCCAGGTACCACCTCCAAGTGCTGAAGAATGGTCAATACAGATAGCTGTGTATAGTGATCAGCAAAGCAGCTTATCAAGGTATCCTGAAAATATATTCTTGATTGAAGAATAGCTAGCAAAAGAAAGGTTAGAAATGAAAATGGGGTGCTTCTCCCTGGGACACTAGCAAAAAAATAAGGCATGCTGGAAGTAGGAAGGCTTATAACAGGCTGGTCATGGTTTTTTGTTTGCCAAGGTTGAAATACTCCTGTGTGAGGCAATATAACCCAACAGTCTCTCAATGAATGCTAAGGAAAAAGCTTTAATTATTTTCTGGTACTATATGAAAATATCCAGGACACAGTAAAATCATTGCAGAGGAGAAGGGGTACATTTAAATATATGCAGTGGTTTCTCCTACCATCTTGCAGGTCAATACAGGACAGAGGCTGTGAGGTTTCAAACATTGCAACCAATTACCCGCGGCAGCAGGAGAGCCAGTTTTTCAAGACACGGGCCCACAAAATAGTATAATGTCACTTTTCTTAGAGGGCAGGTGTTTTTTTTGTAAGTGAGCCAGTGTTGAAAAGAAAATCTTTAAAGATGCAGTAACTTTAAGCTACTTCACCTGAACGCCAGGCTGTTCTGACAGGTAAAGGTTCTGACACATACAGTATGACCTGGTTCACACCTATGCGTTTCTTGGGCGCTTTGTGCAGAAATGCACTACAGTCCATTTAACATTGTTTCCTATGGGACACATTCACATCTATGCTTTTTTCAGCTGCTGCGTTTTTGGAAAGGGTCGGCAACTTTTTTTTTTTTTTTTTTTAAACACAAAATGGTGAGTTTTTGGTTCAAAAGACTTCAATGAAGGTGCTGCAGAAAAGCATGTAGTGCGTTGGACAGAAATAAAAAATGAAAAATGTGTCAAACAAATTGGCAGGCAAAAACAGAAAAATGCATCCAAAACATGTGCAAAAAGGCAAACACTGCAGAAACGGAACAAAGTGCTACAAAGAGTGTAGTTGCTGAATTTTAATAAACGGACACTCACCTGTCTCACGGTCCAGCGATGCAGCCACCTGAAGCCTGGCTCCCCCCCCCCTCCTTTCTCATTGCAAGAGTGGGCACCCAGTTGTGACAGCTTGCGGATTCACAGCTGGGTGCGATTCGCGCTGCGCTCTCCTAGTGGCCAGGCAATCTTCTGGGACCTGTCACATGTCCCAGAAGATTGCAGAGGGAGGGGAAGCCTAGGGGGAGAAGAGATGACATAAGCAGGAAGTACCTGTCAAAACCAGGTACCCACTCCTGCAAAAAAAAAAAAATAAATTACATGCCAAATGTGGCATGTAAGGGGGCGAGGGGTGCTTAAAGCGGAAGTTCCACTTTTGGGTGGAACTCCGCTTTAAAAAAGGCACCAATTTATAAAACAAAGTAATAAAAAAAATACACCTTTCTCCATTCTGACCATTGCTAAATTTGATAAGGACTACATGAATTACGTGACTATTTAAAACGTGATGGTTTACAATGAGGTTTAAGTCCAATGAGGTGTTTGCCACCTCCTGGACGTATTTACAATTTACAGTTTTACTGAGCACTGGCAGTACAGCCATCGATGATTTTCCTGATGCTCTGGGTGAGCTCTGCTACAACGCAGCTACCCTGTCTCTAATAATAAATCTTTGTATTTGTAAACGGGAGGGGCAACAGAGCTGCTGCAGGATTGGATACCCAAAGGTCCAGTGTCAGAAGTATAGAGTTAGCTGTACTGTCAGCGCTCTGTGAAAACAAAACTTGTACATAAGAGATAAGGTGTATGCCCCCTTGTTGAACCTAACCCATTGTATGCCAGCACATTTTAAAGAGTGACTAATAACTGGAGTTCTTTAAAACGAATAGCATTTATAAAGGGTCAGTTCACACCACATTAAAACTTACCATCCTCCCAGGAAAATTGCGGGGGAGGTTCAATTTTTGGATGCTCTGGTAAATGCATCCCTGTTTCTTCATCAAAGCCAATAGCATTAGCATCTCGCCTTGCTTGCCTTAATAATGCTCCTCCCTGATCTCGCAACCGAACAGCAGCTCTGTAAAAGATTGTGTCCTTGGCATTGTACTTCATACAGTTTTCAATGATAAGGTTGAAGTCCTCTTCAAATTCATTTAAATTACTGTATCTCTGATCTTCTAACTGTTTCTTCATTGTGGAGAAATCCATGGGAAGTTTTATGTGGTCCAAGTAATCAGGAACCTATTAAAAAATAACCAAATTATAATAAAAAAAATTAATAATGTAGCAAAAGATGTCGTCATCGAAATCTTAAAACAAAAAGGGTTGGTTGTATCCTTTTTTATGAGGTCATCAGGGCAGCACAGTGGTGTAGTGGTGTAGTGGTTAGCACTCATCTAGCAGCAATAGGGTCGCTGGTTCAAATCCTGACCACTACACCATCTGCCTGGAGTTAGCATGTTCTCCCTGTGCCTGCGTGGGTTTCCTTCAGGTACTTTGGTCTCCTCCTACACTCCAAAGACATGCTGGTAGGTTAATCAGATCCGGTCTATAAATTGGCCCTAGTATGTGTATTTGTGTATGTGTCTGTAAGCGCGTCGGGGCACTGCTGTGTTAAGGACCGCTCTATATCAAGATGCAACTCAACTCATCAGTTGTAGAACCACGGTTGCCCTTACCTCAGAAAGATTCACAGGTTGAGAAAATATATGGGCAGAATCCTTTTCCTGCAATTGTTCTAGAACCGTTCGCAGGATTACTGTAAGTGGTGTCAGTTGAAGCTCCATAGCAACCTGCTCAACCTTAACCTAAAAAACAAAAAATAAAAGTTCACAAACATGCAATGCACCTCAAGTGTATAGTGTACAGTTTTATACACTATATATAAAAGATTAAAGAAAAGGCTGTCTAGTAAATGATCTGCAGCAACCTAAACCTCTTAAAGGGTTGGGAGGCACCGGCATGAAGAGGTTAAAGTAGAACTAAAAGGCACAACTTTAGTTTTGGATAGAATGGAGAAGGATTAGAACACCTGTCAGGTTTTTATTGCTGTCTGTGCCCCCGTTAGGGAGATTCATCCTCTCCATTTGTTTTATTTACTGTTATCACCAAATGTGAAAGTAAAGGAAAATCCCCACATTTGTGAACAGAAGGGATCCTTTCACACTGCTGTACTGCAGTTTACACGAAATGTAAGTGCAAGTACACCTGAGACTTGCAGGTTACCTACCCATTACCTATAAACTTATGGAGGACTAGATCGGGCAATATAGGTGTGTTTTCTGAAAGTGCACCAAAGATGCAGCATGCAGAACTTTTGGTGAAAGTGTGGGGAACACAAAAAACAGCCGGTACACTGGGCTGCAGGGAAACTGCCCTAATAAGGAGAAATCTTCCAGTGTGGACACTAAACCTGGTTATAAAAAAAAAAAAAAAAGATTCCCCAACTTTGGAAGGATATCCTTTCGCTTCTTTTTTGACTATGGAACAGAAAGTGAAAGGAAATCTCCTCAATGGGACACAGATGGCAAAAAAATAAACTCCGGTTATAACCCTCCCTTACTCTATCCAAAATGAAAAGTTTTACTTTAAGCAGAAACAGGGGGCGATTTACAAAAGCAGTGCGCAATCGGTAGAGGCACAACGCACATTTCCATATTTACGAAATGATGCGTCTTTAACAGAGTGCAAATCCCCCATTTACTATAGCGATCTCGGTGCACAGGTAGAATACAATCTGTGCGCCACTATGGACATGGCGCACGGCATCTCCAAATTAATATTGACAGAAGATGGAGGTGCCAATATTATGCGGTGATGAGGAAGTTTAACAACAACTATGCCCAAAATAGAATGAGAAAGTAACTTTTTCAGAGAAAGCCAGCTGTGCCTGCAAGTACGTTTAGAACTGCGTGAGATCAATGTAAGCACTGCGCATGCGAATGCGGCTGTTGCGCTCGTTCACATGCGTTTGTTCACTGCGCTGCCAAAACCTTAGTAAATGTTAAGCAACATACATGCAATTGCGTGGGTTGAATGGGCGCACCTCTAAACGTCTATGAATTTAAGGAGATTCGCACACAGGTCATGCTAGAATGTTACGTTGCCAACATGTGACATGCACATTGTTAAAAATATGTAAAAAAAGAAGAAGACTCTCTCCTCCTAAAAGGGCATTTACCCTTCCCCTTCTATTGCATATGATTTCCATGGGCTAACTTTTGCTTTTAAAAAGGGGAACTCCACACTCTACTCCATTCTTAAAAGGCTGTGAGCTGCCTTCACCAATCCAAATCCTTTTTCAGAGCATACAAACAGGGCCAGCTAGGAAAGGGGTGAGAATAGTGAGCACCCAACCCCCTCCTGAACCATACAAAGCCACGTGCACTCAACATAGCTGGCTGCCTTTGGGGCATGTTGGGCTCAGCCCAATACCAACCACAAAGCACCTTGTACCCACTAGTTTAAAGGGGCTTTCCACATTCTGTAAAGCCCACTGTCTGCAGCCCCCCACAACCCTGAATACGGGAACAAGGTGGTTAACTTTTGGGGTGCCCAAGCCCCTCCTACCTCCAAGCATCCAACTCCCTTTCATGGGCACGCTTGCTGTGGGTTTGGCTAGGGGTTTGTTAGTGTGTGGGAGGGGCACAATATTTTTTACGTTTGGGAAGGTATTTTTCACATTGGGGGGGGGGTTCTCATTTTAAGCCTTAACAGACCCAAATGGCCTTGTATGTATTGGTGGGGCTATTTTTTGGTTTGGGTTAAAATCTTGCAGCTGCAATGTAGATTTGTAAGTTTTCTCTAAAGCCGTACATCTTTGAAGCAGCATTTTGGATACATGCTACAGATGCACCACTTTACAGGCAGAGTAAGCCCCCCCAAGTTACTAGCTTTTAAGAAATTTTGCATTTTTAAAAAGGCACTTCTTGTTTCGTTTTTGGGGTTGTCTAAATTGGTGACATTGATATATGCCCCTCAGGGTGGGGCCTGGGCCCCCATACCCATTTTAAGGCCAATTCTTAGAATATTCTTAGAATAGAAGCCAGCCAAGTGGGGACTAGCAAAATTAACAGTCAGTTCCCATAGACTGCAATGGTATTTGTTGTATGGGGTGTTTGTCCCATATGTAATTTTGTAGCATGCCTTTTTTAAAGCGGAGTTCCACCCTAATAAATTGTAAGCTCCTCTGAGCAGGGCCCTCTTAATCCTCTTGTATTTTATTGTATTATAACTGTATTGTCTCCCTTTTATATTGTAAAGCGCTGCGTAAACTGTTGGTGCTATATAGTCATCGGGGGGGGGCGATGTCTGCCGGGCACCACGATTGCTTGTCACAGAGCAGGGATGTGGATCTGTGTGACACACACAGATCCATGTCCTGTCAGGGGAGAGGAGACTGATCCTGTGTTCCTGGTATATAGGGACACCGATCGGTCACCTCCCCCAGTCAGTACCCTCTATATTAATCAGTGCATATTTATAGCCCTGATCGCTGTATAATTGTCAATAGTCCCAAAAACGTGCTGATTGCCACCATTACTAGTAATATATATATATATATATATATATATATATATATATATATATATATATATATATATATATATATATATATATATATATATAATAAAAAAATGTAATAAATCTATCCCCTATTTTGTAGACGCTATAACTTTTGCACAAATCAATTAATATACGCTTATTGCATTTTCTTTTTTTAGCAAAAATATGTAGAATACCTATCCGCCTGCAGCATTACAGGAGGTTTTTCACCTCAATGCATAGAATGCACTGAGGTGAAAAACCGAGGGTTTACAACCACTTTAAGCTCCGTGTACATGAGGCCACATACTCTGAACAACATGCTATTTAAAAAAAAAAAAAAAAAAGTGTCTGGTATTAAACCTCTATTAAAATGCTCATCTAAAATAGAAAACTCAATTCTTATTAAGTAAAAAATTTTTTTTTAAAAATGTGTCAATACCATACATCTACATTAAAAAGGTGCCAGATCATCAAGTAAAAATGATACAAAAACACAAAAATGGATGGGACTTTCAAAGCACCACACAGAAACAGAAAATCAAAAATACATAAACGTATTTTATTTTACACGTTTTATTTTTTCGGTTTCTGTGTGGTGCCTTGAAAGTCCCATCCATTATTCTATTCTCTGTACCGAATAAAATCACATATTAAAAAATAAAACTGTAAAAGTACAAGCAGTGCTACCTGTTCACGTTTTAACTTCTCCCGTTTTCGGATAAGTTCAATTAATAACCTAGCTCTCTCAAGGTCATGTCTTAACCGTTGCCAGTATTTTAATTTCCTTTTCAAGTTCTGAACTTCTTCATCATCTTCTCGCTGAAAAGAGTTAAAAAACAAAGAAATCAATCTTAAAATCCTAAATTTAAAGGAATTTTCAAGCACATCAAACATTATGTTTATGGTGCCACATAACAGCCATTTAAAATAGAACAGTCATTCTTCAAAAATGTATAGAAAGAACAGCTTGCACAAGGGTCAATTATATCACTATGTACAGAAAAGCAAAAGTTTTTATGGCAGGAGAAAATCATTAGGATCCTGTAAAATGAGAATAAATAAGAGATAAAATCTAAGTTCATTACATCCAAAGTAAACGTATTTATCGGCGTATAAAATCAGGGGAAAATCGTGGGTGCATGTTATACGCCGATCCCCGCTGATTGTGAGGAGAGGAGCGAGCGAGGCCGACATACACAAAGCCGAGTGTACTTCGGCTGGACTCGGCTCCTCTCGCAGTCCCGCCCCTGACTGTGAGCAGAGCCGAGTCTAGCCGAAGTACACTCGGCTTTGAGTATCTTGATCGGCGCCAATTTTAAAAGAAACGAGGCTGCAAAGACACAGGAAAGGCTGCAATGACACAGGCTGCAATGACACAGGAAAGGCTGCAGATGGACACTGATAATGCTGCATTGATGGGTATTTAAATGTAAGTTATTTTCCTTAAAATTCCCTCCTAAACTTGGGGTGGGTGTTATACGCCGATAAATACGGTACATTGCAATGCTTTATTCTAGTGTTGCACCAATACTAAGCATTTGCACGAGTAGTTGCACTAGTGGAAATGCTCCAATACTAAAACCGATTGTAAAGTGCAATGAAATCGCAAAAAACTCTTGTTAAATGAAGTTGCAACAAAATCGGAGGTGCAAATCGCACTAACCTGCGGCTTTGAAATGATGCTGAAGTAGTACAGTTTCAAATCCGCAGCTCAGTGCTTTTTGAAATCGTGCCACTGCAGTGCGATTTCAAAGCCGCAAATCAGTGTGATTTGTGCCTCTGATTTTATTGCAGCTTCATTTAACAGAAGTTAATGAAAATCGCTATGAAATTGCAAATGTGCGTGCGACTTCCCATGTGATTTTGAACTGTCAAATCGCACTAGTGTTAAACGTAGAAAATAAATGCATCCAAGGACCAAATAGGTATTGATAATTGGTATCAGCGAGCACTTGAGAAAAAGTATCTGTACTCGGTCTTAAAAACTGGTATTGGTGCATTCCTACTCCATTCCAAGTAGGAAATTAGGTGTTAAATCATCCTTAACAAAACAGCATTTTCACAGAGGCTTTTGTGTGTACAATATTCAGAGCCAACTTCACCTGTTGAATGTTTTTCTGGGACTGCAAACTTGACTGAAGCCGTCTGAGTAAGGGAATGCCATTTCTTGAGAGTCGCTTCAGAAGCCAATAACTATGAACTCTCTCAATGAATTGCTTCTTCCGCTGGATAGACACCTGGTTTGAGATTTTGTTTATTCTGAAGACAACATATGAAAATCCATAAATATTTTAGATCAGGCAAAATGCAATAAATGTTGCTTAGCATGAGACATCAAATAATATACTTCTGTTGCATTATGATTTTTTTTTTTTTTTTTTTTTAAAGAAGCAAAAGCATGATGTTTTAAAAGCAAGGCCTTCACCACTTACGCGTTTGTACTTGTTAAACCAAGCAAAATAAAGTGCTTTTTAATGCAGAAGCTTTGCTATGAAAACCGCACACTGAACTTTAAAACTTTGAGTTTTAAAATATACAGTTTTAAATCACATACTGCAGACCTACAAGCCGTAACCGTTATGTTGGGGGGGGGGGGTTGGGGAGGATTTCTTACCTAGAATTAAGTGATTTAGTGGACCACACATGCAGATTGCCACCATCCCATGGTAATACATAAAATCCCATTTTTAAGGTTTATTCTATGGGCAATTGAAGAAACATGTATAAAAACTTTATATATAAAAAATTGTAATTTGTTGTAGAAAAATTGTATAAAAAAAAATCTCATATTGATAATACAAAACATTATATAAATTATGTTGTCCATGAAGTGGCAATCCCCATCTACTAGCTGTTCCCTTTGGTCATTAATTGTGACAAGGAATACGGCTGAAGGGGATATCCAACGCGTTTCAAAAACATACTGTTCTAAATCTTCTTCAGGGAATACTACCACTTCTGAAAAAACAGCTTAAATTAGTAAGACATTGATACAGAGTTGTATAAAGATATGCATATAAAATTGACATCCACACGCATGTAAAAAAATGTGTATGTTTGGAGAAGCACTCCTCCAAAAAGCATGGATGCCATATAGTGGCCATGGAAGGCCTACCCCAAACGGATTCCAAAATGTCCATGTCCAAAGACTGCCCAATGTAAATTGCCCTAGGTGGCACAGGGAAAAAATGGCCCTATGAGCTGAAGGGAAAAAGCAAAAGTGATGATAAATCGCCTTTTTCCTTCAGGCCATAGGGCCCTTTTTTCCCTGTGCCACCTAGGACAATTTACATCGGGCAGTCTTTGGACATGGACATTTTGGAAAGCGTTTGGGGTAGGCCTTCCATGGCCAATATATGGCATCCATGCTTATTGGAGGAGTGCTTCTGCCAAACATACACATTTTTGTAAGCGCGTGTGGATGGCAATTTATATGCATATCTTTATACAACTCTATCAATGTTTTACTAATTTAAGCTGTTTTTTCAGAAGTGGTATAATTCCCTGAAGACGATTTAGAACAGTACATTTTTGAAAACCGTTGGATATCCCCTTCTGCCATATTCCTTGTCACAATCAATGGCCAAAGTGAACAGCAAGTAGATGGGGATTGCCACTTCATGGCCAACAGTCAAAACGTGCAATGTTGACAACATTATTTATATAATGTTTTGTATTATCAATATGAGTTTTTTTTATACAATTTTTCTACAATAAATTACAATTTTTTATATAGAAAAAGTTTTATACATGTTTTTCAATTGCCCATAAAATCCCATTTTTTGAGGTTTAATCTAAGGATTTCTTACCTTTCTTTCTAGGTGTTTTTGGAGAAGGCATAAAGCCTAGTACACACAGGCCAAATGTTGGGCGAGATTCGGCCTGTGTGTATGGGCAGCATGTACGACTCGAAGGCTCATGACCGAAAGACCGAAAGTCAGCCAATGGCTGAGATTGCTGACCAGAGCGTTTTGGCGGGGGAGCCGCCCCCCCCATTAGAGCACACTATCACAGCAGGTAGATTGCTGTACTAACATCAGATTGTATGTACAGTGGCTCTGACCTGAGCAGTCAGTTTTTTTTCCGTTCATTCCCATCTAGGCTTTAGATCCAGACCACAAGCTACTCAAATATTTGAAAATTAAAGAAAACTCAATCTGTCTTCACTGACAAAAGTGCAGACAGATTAGGTTTCCTCTCATTAACATATGCCCTAAAATAGTTTATCCTTTGTGAGGACAGACAGACATTGAAATTTAGTTTACATCTGATCATTAGGCCTGCCAGCACACTGCAGACAGGACAAACTATTGTAAACGGTAACCTAAAAACCCCTCAGCTCCAGTGATCATTTCTGGCGGGGGGGGGGGGTCGGCGAAGACGAGGAGAACAAGATTTAAGAAGGAGAACAACAACTACAACATAGCTTCAGCAACATGGTACATCCTTTTGTAGGGTGCAACGTGTTGCAAAGCTTCAGCCACCCCCGTTTCATCATATACTGGCAGAGAGCTGTAGGGTGTCTGCAAATCCTGACATACCCATGGTCCACTGATCACAGGTGAAATGATAGGCCGGCTCCAGTGTACAAATACAAAATGCAGGTAGAACGCTCTGGCTGAGCAAGGTACCCCTTTGACAGAGCCCACAACAATGCTTTGGCACTGGCCACATGACTAGGAAACTGAAGTGGTGTAAACTTTAGCTTTTTAAATACTTTGCTTCTATTTTATGGTTTATACATAAATTCTGGGGGGACAGACAATTGAATAAATATTTGTTATATTTTGAGTTTACGCCTATTTCAAATAATGCAAGACAAAACTAGGGAAGTCAACAACTCACTTCTTATCTAAGCATACAAAATTGCTTGTTGACTGCTGCCATAGGATTTACAGTGAAAGATAACCATCATATTTATGTTCGAAACATAGCAAACCGCTTTGATTTAAAAAAAAAAAAAAAAAATTAACTTACGCTTACCTTAAAGCCCAAAACCCAGAAACAGATATTTTTATGAATTTTAGAATGTAAACAAATGTTAATGTCCAGACATTACTAATGGATACGGTTGGAAACATGGACGAGGCAAGTGAAGACTAGCGGTAACCCAACCAGGAAGGAGATCGTGAAATCACAGAGGGGGACACCGATCAATTTCTGCCAGTGGATTTACATTCATATGCTCATTACCCCTGCAGAGGTTGGGCTTTTCGGTGAGTGGGGACACAACCGGGGGTTCCAGAGGAGGAGATCACATAACAACCACAACAATTCACACGGGATCCTTTGGAAGCAAAGACACTTCTCACAGATTTTTTCTTTTTTACATATATAGAACTTTATTTTTGTATGGACACTTATATCATTTGGATCTTATTTTCGATAATCTTGGTGCACTATCACGTCAATTATTTATCACACCATTGATTCTAATTGTGCATTTTTTGGGTACACTTTATGCGTTTTTTTGGGGGGGATTTTTTATATCAGCACTAATATTACGCACATATATTTTTTATGTTCATTTTTAGGTGCATGTATTTCTTTTAGGACTATTTATGCTCCAGCCTAACCTATATTTATTTGCACTTGACTTTATAATATTACGTGATGCTTTACACATGTGGCATTTACACATGACATACTGTTTGTTTACTATTTACACATTTTTTTACAGTACTTCTCACACATTGTAACTTTTTTTGGGGTAATATTTTAATTCCATTCACTTTTGAACAGCGCCACATTCCCCACAAGAGTTTTTTACAGAGACTGAGACAGCCGATTGTAGGAAAGGCACACACCCCACTCCCCACACATGCAGAGGTTGCCTGTGAATTGATTAGCTGGCTGCTAAATTATAGCAACCTCCTCCTACACACACTTCTAACTCTGAGCCTCAGAGAACTTGTCAAAGTTCTCAGGCTGATAACAGAGGAATGGAGCAGGACAAAGCTTCAAGACTCAGTGCTTTGAAGAAAGAGAATAAAACACTGCAGATCTATGTGCCCAGCTCATATTTCATGAATCGGGTTTACACCCACTTTAACTCTTCTAGTCTGGATGAATTCTGACATCTCTCATACAGCCTTTACAGGTTACAAATTTAGAGTTACACAGGAGGTCTGGGGCTAGAATTATTGCTCTCAACCTGACGTTCACAGCAATACCTCACAAGTAGTGCAATCACCGTGTGAGACCTATCTGCGCAGTAGCATTTGCCCGTGAGCATGGGGAAACGGGCACTTTAATTTTTTTTTTTTCCCCTTTGTGGCCTAAGTCTTACACAGAAAAGGAAGGGCTGAACTTAGGTTTTGAAGTTGAAGCCAAGTACAGTGGTTAGGTGCTCTGAGTTTTCAGAAGGTAGAGGCTCCTGTAGAGGGTTTTGGGATCTTCCGCTGTGGGAGTAAAACCTTGCCTGCTGTGAGATTTGATGAATTGGCCAAGTGCTTCTTCAAATAGACGTCTTCCAAAAGGCATGTGTTCGACCCCTTTCATACTGAGGCGCTTTACAGGCGCTATAGCATACAAGAGCAGAGTGGGTCTATCATTTTTATCATAGGTATATTTTAAACGATAGAGACAGAATATCAACCAAAAAAAAAAAAAAAACCGATACAAATTTTGTAAATGGAGTTGCAGTTCAGTGAGTAAAAGTATTTGATTCCCTACCAACCAACAATAATTCTGGCTCCAAAAGACTGGCTACAGTACATGCTTACGTGGCACACAGATTAGTCCTGTCAATTTAGGAAGGTGCTCTGAACGGCAACTGGTTTTGTGTATAAAAGACACCTGTTAACAGAATCGCTTTCTTCCATTCAAACCTTACCATCATGAGCAAGACCAAAAAGCTGTCAAAGGACGTCAGGGACAAGTCTATAGACCTGAACACAGCCTGGAATGGGCTACAAGACCATCAGCAAGAAGCTTGGTGAGAAGGAGACAACTGTTGGAGCAATTATTTGCAAATGGAAGACATACTAAAAAACTATTAATCGCCCTCGGTCTGAAGTGCCATACAAGATTTAGCCTCATGAGGCAAGGATGATCATGAGAAAAGTGAGGATCAGCCCAGAACTACTTGTGAATGATCTCAAGGCAGTTGGGACCACAGTCACCAAACCAACCATTAACACAATATGCCGCCATGGATTGAAATCCGGCAGCGCCTGCAAGGTCTCCCTCCTCAAGAAGGCACATGTACCAGCCCATCTGAAGTTTCCCCATGAACATCTAAATGATTTCAGAGAAGGATTGGGAGCAAGTACTGTGGTCAGAGGAGACCAAAATTTAGTTCGTTGGCATTAACTCGATTCACCATGTTTGGAGGAAGAAAAATGCTGACTGTGACCCTAAGAACATCAAGCACAGAGGTGGAAACATTATGCTTTGGGGCCGTTTCCCTGCTAAAAAGGTACAGGCTGACAAAATTTGCCGCCTCGAGGGGCAATGGACAGGGCCATGTATTGTAAAATCTTGGATGACAACCTTCTTCCCTCAGCCAAAACACTGAAGATTACATTAAGGTCATGGTCTAGTCAGTCTCCAGACCTTAATCTTATAGAAAATTTATGGAGGGAGCTGAAAATTCCAGATGCCAAGTGACAGCCAAGAAACCTTAAGGATTTAGAGAAGATCTGTAGATTCTTGTAAAGAAGAGTGGACCAAAATCCCTCCTGAGATGTGTGTGAACCTGGTCACCAGCTACGAGAAACATCTTACCCCTGGGCTTGCCAACAAGGGTTTTTCCACCAAGTACTAAGGCATGCTTTGCTTGGGGATCAAATACATAGTTTACGCACTGAACTGCAACTCGTTTTATAAAAGATTTGTATCATGTTTTTTCTGGATTTTTGGTTGATATTCTGTCTATCATTTAAAATACACCTATGGTAACAATTATAGACCCTTCATTTCTTTGTAAGTGGGCAAACTTACAAAATCTGCAGGGGATCAAATAATGTATATGGCCCCATTTGGCTCACTACACACATTGCACTAAGTGCCAAATTGAGCACCTATGCAGGATCCAGCATCCAAAGAAACATTACAGGCCATCACCACAGAATTGGGTTCATTTGCGGCTCTGAAGATTTACCAAGGTTGCACTAATCCAGATAAAATGCTTCTAATAAAAGGTATTTATAAAAGACATCAAGGAGATAAAAAAATGATATCAAATAAATAAATAAAAAAAAAAAAAAAAAAAAAAGGGAGGGAAGGTTAAGCCAAGTGATTTTTCCCAAAAACCTTTTGCTTGAGACACAAGCTTAAAACTGAGGACTCAGGAAGTGGATTATAGTTATAGGTGAACGGTCAAGCAGTGTTGTCCTTAACCCCTTGCCAACCAGGCGCCGCAGTTTTGCTGCAGCAGAATGGCACGGCTGGGCGAGACAACGTTACCTTACGTTGCTTCGCCTTTTGGCCACTGTGGTATCCTTTTATGAAACTGAGATCAGCGGCGATCCCGAGTCTCACCGCTGAACTCAGGTCATTACCAGTTTATGAAACTGAGGTAATCAGCGGAAAACATGTTCTCCGCTGATTATCTCAGCACAGTGAGAATCTGTAACTGACTGTCACAGAAACGGCCAGTTTATGAAGGTGCGATCTCGGCATCTCACTGGCGATCTGTGACAGAATTCTCACTTTCTGTTTCACCATTTCAGAGGTGGAGAATCAGAGAGAAGCGTGAAGCTGGATGAGTATTCTGGAGAAAGCAAGAAGTCTTTTGACTTCTTTCACCAAACAGTCAGAGCACATCTTCCCCACCATTACACACCCCAAAACCAGCAGGATAGGAATTTATAATGTATGAATGTATGTATGAATGTATGTATGTATGAATGTATGTATGAATGTATGTATGTATGAATGTATGTATGAATGTATGTATGAATGTATGTATGAATGTATGTATGAGTATATGTATGTATGTATGAGTATATGTATGTATGTATGAGTATATGTATGTATGTATGTATGTATGTATGTATGTATGAGTATATGTATGTATGTATGTATGTATGTATGTATGTATGTATGTGTGTGTATGTATGTATGTATGTATGTATATATGTATGTGTGTATATGTATTTATATATATATATATTATATATATATATATATATATATATATATATATATATATATATATATATATATATATATATATATATATATATATATATATATATATATATATATATATTCATATATTTGTGGGGGGAGGACGCAAATTTTGTTTGGGTACAGCGTCGCATGACCGTGCAATTGTCAGTTAAAGCGCCGCAGTGCCAAATTGTAAAAAGTGCTCTGGTCAGGAAGGGGGTAAAGTCTTCTGGGGCGGAAGTGGTTAAAAGCTTGCCAGCGTCCAATCACCTGAAGGTACAAACCTACAACCCAGGACCTATTAACACTTTCCTGTGTCCTGTACAATTAGGACTTACAAGTTTCTGTCTGAGACTTGAATGATTTTGACAAGCAACTGATCAGCACAGAAGAAGCTGCACAGCCAATATTTCTCTGGTTTGGGTACAGATGACTATAGATTTAGTGTATCCCTCTAAAAGCACAAAAACAATATCAGGAGAGGAGGCCTGCAGATCAAGGAAATTGTGAATATTTGAGCAACTACACACCTATCATACACTGCTGTATCAAAGTTACCAACATTTTCCCTACACACTCAATCTTTTGCTGCCATGGTGAATCAAGTGACACGAACAGAGATAACAAAAAAGAAACAAAAATGACAGGGAGGCGCATCACAAAGATGGAACTAAACAGGGGGGGGGGGGGGGGTACAAAGTCTACTATCATTTCATTCACAGCCTTCTCCAACCATTCTGCAATCATTTCCTCTGTTATATTTCATACCTTAGGAAAATTAAATAAGCATCACATCTTAAAATAAAAATATATTTTTACTATCATGCTAAGATTTACCATCTTACCTTTGAGGTGGAATATCGGGCACATTGACTGTTGGTATTACTGAACACGTTTCAGTCAATGCTTTTTTTGTTTTCTTTGCTTTTTTCCTAACCTTAGAGGTAGACCTAGCTGATTTATCAGTCCCTTTTCTACAAATGCCATTTTTAGACTCTGGCAGCTCATATATGTTTAGAGGCCTTCTGACACACCCTGAGGGAGTATGGGCATCACAATATGCTGTCTTTTTTACAGAAAAGGTTGTGCCACTGTCCGTCACTTCTTTCACGGGCTCCATTTTCATGTACAATCCAGCCTTTTGAGCGCAAGTTACATGAAAAGCTGTATAACAGTTAGCCTTATGGCACTGAATGCAGGCACCAACACCCTTTTGCTTGCAGAGGTAGCAAGTTAATTTCCATCTCGCTGGGGGTATGTTACGTACACCATCGATTGGTTCAATAAAAATAGTATTTGCAAATCCAACTTCAGGGATCCACAAAGCACAAACTACATGTCCCCAGCGATCATCATCAGTCTTTTTAAAGGCACCACCCTTATTTGGGCACAACACGCAGTCAATAGCTGTGCTACGTGACTGGAGGCAATGCCTGCAGAGCCACTGTCCTTCTGGTATGTATGGCACACCATAACACTCTTGATGTACTGCTAAATTACACATGTCACAAAACAAAATAACATTACTGTTCTGACATTCTCCATCCATGCATATGCAACATACGGCATCCTCATCAATTAATGACTGCTGATCCCCCTGCTTTTGGTTTTCACAATAAGATTCCTTCTCAAACCTGTCCATAAGGAATTCAAATATGTCTTGAGACACTACAGAAAGTCCTTCGCTTTTTCGTTTTTCATTTACTATTTCCAGCCAAGCATAATCTTCTTCATCCATATCATACTCCACCTCTTTATCCAGCTCCTCTGAAGACTTTTCATGAAATTTGTAATATGTAGCAGGCCTACTGGGAGCAGAAGGAGGACTACATTCTATGACACGTACTTTGGGTTCTGGAAGAGTGCTGGTGGAAGCATGTCCGTGGGTGGTTGGAAGAACTTCACTTTTCTTTTTTCCCTTACTGGTTTTCTGTCTTTTAGACCGTAAACAAACCTGGGGTGGCTGCTCACTATTTTCTTTATTGCTATTGCATTCGCTCATTTCTTGAGCAGTGGGATCATCTTCAGAAATAATGTCAAGAGGATCAAAAATACTTATTCTGTGCAAACGGCCTTCTATTTCAATTTCAACCATTCTCTGTGCCTGGGCATAAGTCAATGTCTCTCGAGTAGGAGAATGCTTAATACTACAGGGAGAAGTAGATGTCCTGGGTGCAGAAACCCTGTGCCAACGTCCTTTTCGCCTCATTTTGGATGATCTGAAAGAAAACAAAAATATATTTCATCAATATTCACAATCTGTAAACGGAAACCTGCTCATAAAAAAAGTGATCAGTCGATTTGAAAATTAGGTTTAAAAAAGTGTTATACGTCAACTTAAGACACACCTTGTTCAAAGATCCATTCATGATATAAGGCCAATTAAAGCCATTTTCAGTAATAAGATTTTTTTTCCCCAGAGTTTAGTGAATATATATAAATCACTTTTATCAGTGGCGGGAAAGGTGCCCCCCCCTCTCGCAGCGTTCCGGTTGTCTCTGCCGTTTAGCCGTCGGTAGTGGTGGACACAATCTGATCCTTTCCCCTCAGAGGCTGGAAGTCCAGTGAGTGAGGGAATGATGGCCCCCACTCGACTCAATGACATTGGATGACCTCAGCGACGTCACTCCCGCCCAATGGCCTTAAAAAGGGACATTTTGTTTTTATTGTATTTAAGTGTAAATATGAGAATATATATATATACATATATATATATATATATATATACATATATATATATATATATACATATATATATATATATATATATATATATATACACACACACACACACACACACACACACACATATATACATACACACACACAGTTTTTTTTTATTTAAAAAAAAAAAAAATTAAAAAAAAATCACTAGACTCTATATGCACACAAACTTGTGCTCATAAGTTTACATACCCTGGCAGAATTTATGATTTCTTGGCTATTTTTCAGAGAATATGAATGATAAACTTTTTTTTCACTCATGGTTAGTGTTTGGCTGAAGCCATTTATTAACTGTGTTAACTCTTTAAATCACAACAGAAACTACCCAAATGACCCTGATCTAAAAAGTTTACATACCCTGGTGATTTTGGCCTGATAACATACACACAAGTTGACACAAAGGGGTTTGAATGGCTATTAAAAAGGTAACCATCCTCACCTGTGATCTGTTTGCTTGTAATTACTGGGTGTATAAAAGGTCAATGAGTTTCTGTACTCCTGACAGACCCTTGCATCTTTCATCAAAATAATCTGTTGGAAAAGGTAGTTGAACTGTATAAAACTGGAAAGGGATATAAAAAGATATCCAAGGAATTGAGGATGCAAATCATCAGTGTTCAAACTCTAATCAAGAAGTGGAAAATGAGGGGTTCTGTTGAAACCAAACCATGGTCAGGTAGACCAACTAAAATTCCAGCCACAACTGCCAGGAAAAAAATTGTTCGGGATGCAAAGAAAAACCCACAAATAACTTCAGGTGAAATACAGGACTCTGTAAACATGTGGTGTGGCTGTTTCAAGATGCACAATAAGGAGGCACTTGAAGAAAGATGGGCTGCATGGTCGAGTCGCCAGAAGAAAGCCATTACTATGCAAATGCCACAAAGTATCCCACTTACAATACGCCAAACAGCACAGAGACAAGCCTCAAACCTTCTGGCACAAATTCATTTGGATTGATGAGACCAAAATTGAGCTTTTGGGCCATAAACGCTTCATTTGGAGAGAAGTCAACAAGGCTTATGATGAAAGGTACACCATTCCTACTGTGAAACACGGAGGTGGATCGCTGATGTTTTGGGGATGTGTGAGCTACAAAGGCACAGGAAATTTGGTCAAAATAGATAGCAAAATGAATGCAAAAATACTGGAGGAAAATTTGTATTCATCAGCAAGGAAGCTGTGCATGTGACGTACTTGGACATTCCAATATGACAATGATCCAAAACACAAGGCCAAATGGACCTGTCATTGGATACAGCAGAATAAAGTGAAGGTTCTGGAGTGGCCATCTCAGTCTCCTGACCTCAATATCATTGAGCCACTCTGGGGAGATCTCAAAACGTGCAGTTCATGCAAGACAGCCCAAGAAATGACAGGAACTGGAGGCTTTTTTCCAAAAGGAAAAGGCAGCTTTACTATCTGAGAAGATAAAGAGCCTCACTCACAAATACCACAAAAGACTTCAAGCTGTCATTGATGTTAAAGAGGGCAATACATGGTATTAAGAACTGGGGTATGTAAACTTTTGAGCAGGGTCATATGGGTAGTTTCTGTTGAGATTATGATTTAAAAAGAGTAAAACGGCGATTGATAACAAATGGCTTCAGCCAAACACTAATCATGAGTGAAAGAAAAGTTTGTGTCATCATTCATAGTCTCTAAAAAATGGCCAAGAAACCTAATTCTGCCAGACTATATAAACTTATGAGCACAACTGTGTATAATATCTATTTTTTTTCTCCCCCCAGGTTCTGAGCCTCCAGGAAATCTTCCTCACTGCAAGACACAGCAGTGAACATTGGGTCAGTGGGAAAAAACCACAGTATGAAGCAGGAGACACACTATTCTACACACACACACACACACACACACACACACACACACACACAGAAGTGTGGAATAGGTTCATTGCCAGGTACACTGCTACAAAACAAGGTTTTAGCAAAATGGTCAGACAGGTAAATATACAACCTGCAGCAGTAAGGACTGCCATCAGTCAAGAAGAGGAAGGTGGTTTAGTAGAAGCACTTAACTGTTTTAGCTTTTTTGTAGACCATATAAATCCATTAGACTGTCATTCTGGAAAGCTTGGAACAAATAGGAAAAAAATGACAGAAAAAGTCAATGTGCATAACTATTCACCCCACTAAAGTCAATACTTAGTAGAGCCACCTTTTGCAGCTATCACAGATGCAAGTCGCTTTAGATAAGTCTCTATGACAGGGATATGCAATTAGCGGACCTCCAGATGTTGCAAAACTACAAGTCCCATCATGCCTCTGCCTCGGTGTCATGCTTGTGGCTGTCAAAGTCTTGCTATGCCTCATGGGACTTGTAGTTCTGCAACAGCTGGAGGTCCGCTAATTGCATATCACTGCTCTATGAGCTTGCCACATCGTACCACTGGGATTTTTGCCCATTCCTCCTTGCAAAACTGCTCCAGCTCCTTCAAGTTGGATGGTTTGCGCTTGTAAATAGCAATCTTTAAGTCCGAGAGATTTTCTATTGGATTGAGGTCGGAGCTTTGACTAGGCCATTCCAACACATTTACATGTTTCCCCTTAAACCACTCAAGTGTTGCTTTAGGAGTGTGTTTGGGGTCATTGTCCTACTGGAAGGTGATCCTCCCTCCTAGCCGCAAATCACACACAGTGTGGTACAGGTTTTGCTCAAGAATATCCCTCTTTTTAGCACCATCCATCTTTCCCTCAACTCTGCCAGTTTCCCAGTCCCGACGGCTGAAAAACATCCCCACAGCATGATGCTGCCACCACTCTGTTTCACTGTGGGTGATTGTGATGTGTTTGCGC
Organism: Lithobates clamitans; assembly: GCA_037952925.1. NCBI lineage: Eukaryota > Metazoa > Chordata > Amphibia > Anura > Ranidae > Lithobates > Lithobates clamitans. The sequence goes on along the minus strand of JBBGZY010000100.1, from coordinate 3,467,298 downwards.
CAGAGTTTTCTTTGATGGCCAAAAAGTTACATTTTGGTCTCATCAGACCAGAGCACCTTTCTCCATACATTTTGGGAGTCTCCCACATGCCTTTTTGCAAACTCAAAACGTGCCATTTTGTTTTTTGCTGAAAGTAATGGCTTTCTTCTGGCCACTCTGCAATAAAGCCCAACTCTATGGAGCGCACGGCTTATTGTGGTCTTATGTACAGATACTCCAGTCTCTACTGTGGAACTCTGCAGCTCCTCCAGGGTTACCTTAGGTCTCTGTGCTGCCTCTCCGATTAATGCAATCCTTGCCCAGTCCATGAGTTTTGGTGTGCGGCCGTCGTGCCATGTTCATTCCATTTGGTTATGATAAATTTGATGGTGCTACTAGGGATCAAAGATTTGGATTTTTTTATACCCCAACCCTGACTTGAACTTCAACAACATTGTCCCTTACTTGTTTGGAGAGTTCCTTGGTCTTCATGGCAGTGTTTGGTTAGTGGTGCCCCTTGCTTAGGTGTTGCAGCCTCTGGGGCCTTTCAAAAAGGTTTTTATATGTAATGACAGATCATGCGACACTTATGCCGCATACACACGATCGGACTTTACGGCAGACTTTGTCCGGCGTACTTTGACGGACTTTACGACGGACATTCCGAATGAACGGACTTGCCTACACACAATCAACCAAAGTCCGACGGATTTGAACGTTATGACGTACGACCGGACTAAAACAAGGAAGTTCATAGCCAGTAGCCAATAGCTGCCCTAGCGTTGGTTTTTGTCCGTCGGACTAGCATACAGATGAGCGGACTTTGACCGGATTTGAGTCCATCAGACAGATTTGAAACATGTTTCAAATCTAAGTCTGTCAAACTTTTGAGAAAACAAAGTCCGCTGGAGCCCACACACGATCGAATTGTCCGACGAAATCCAGTACGCCGGACCAAGTATGCCGTAAAGTCCGATTGTGTGTACGCGACATTATTATGCACACAGGTGCAATATATTGTAGTAGCATTAGCTAAGTGGCGATGTGTTCCAGCAGCAGTCTGGACGACTTCCCATCTACAGCTAGAATAAAAGTCAGTCAATGCTGAGTTTTCATCCGCCATACAGGAAATGCCTTGTATTTGTGTCAATGAATGCAAGGCTTAATGTGAATGACCAAAGTGGAAAATGTGATGTCATCCATCCACCTCTTTACCTCCTAAAATCAAATTGCGGCTTGAATTTACTGATAAAAATACATTCTCCTGAATGGATGAGAAGCACTACTACTACTACCTGTAGGAGCGTATGCCTGAAAACACCGGCAAAAGCTATAGTGTGCATGGACACAATGGCTAACATGGAGGGGGGAAAAATTTGAAAAATTAGAGCTCAAAAAGCTTGTAGGAGCCACTTATTTGAGCTCCTTTGGGGTCCAGTGTGCATGAGCCCTTAGAGTGCACTAAAACCTGCAATTTTACATTTAAGCAGTCAGATGCTGCTGACCAAAAAATGCACAAGAACGCATCCCAGTGATCTATCATGTCTTAATAAACAATGGCAATCTATATGTCTGAATGACAGCTCCATTCACCCCAGACTTGAAAAGAAATGGTCACAGCTGCTTCTTAGCCCATTTAAAACAGAAGGATCTCATTTTATGCAAATGTGATTTGCTCATCTTCTTTACAACACTGAGACTGAATATGATTATATCAGGCTATAGCTCTCACATCATTCAGGTTGAAGATAGCAGAATTGCCTGTTACAGTACAATTCTGGGATGAAGGCTGCCAAACTACTTACATGTTTAACGGACCTAGGAGATTTTTATTTAACAAAGTAGTCCTGGTTTCAGCATAAAGGTTTGAAATTGCACACATTTAGGCAACCACAGGTTTTTCAATGTATTTTATATTGTAGTTTGAATATTTTGCAAGACTGTTACACTACAAAAAATAAATAAATGAAAAAAACTGAACTGCACTGAGCTACAATACTGAACAACCAAGCATAACAATTTTGTATAAATGGTATAAAGTCATAAACACAGCAATATTATTTATTCCGGTATAAAAAAAAAAAAAAATGAAATATGCTCTCATTAGCCTGGGTCCACTATACAGTCCAGGATATTTAACGTGTTAGCAACTGCTCAATTTACTGCTTCCCACCAAAGCCATTGTAAAATAACGCCTGAGCGGGGATCCCCATTGTTGTGGGTGAATGTCATATGACGTCCTCCCCAAAATAGGATGCGCTCTGGCGCAATCTGTCACCCGCTGTGTCCACCGGATGACTGATCAATGTAGAGGCCCACTGCCAGTACCATGTGATCGCTGTGACCAATCACAGTAGATCACATGACAATTATAAACAATGAGAGGCTTTGATTCATGCCTTTCATGGTGTATAATTATTTTGCTAGGCATGATGGGTCACAGTGATCACATGGTACAGACAGGGCCAATCATAGCCCATCTGTACCACGTGATTAGCTGTGACCAATCACAGCAATACACACTAAATTAATCTATTTTATGCAGAAAAATTGCTTGCTTAGAACAGTGAAATTCATTGCTATAAGCAATCATAGTGTGTAAACAAAAAAAAAATCCCAATCACCTCCCTAGAGTAGTACAGTGTTCACTATGGTAAAAACTATACTGCTCACGTCACAGTATGTAAAAACAAAGAAAAAAACATTTAAAAAAAAAAAATAAAAATAAAAAATGATTGTATTGCACTGGTGACAGAATGTAAAACAAAACATTTTATTTGTTCATTTTTCAAAATAATTGTGACAAAAAATAATAACTTCAAAAAAACTCACCATGCCTCTTACCAAATACCTTGGGCTGTCTACTCAACAAAAAGGGGTAATTTGGGGGATATTTGTACCGTCCTGGCATTTTGGGGCCTCCAGAAATTATAGGCCTTCAGTACAGCAGGGACGATCAATTTGTGGATAGATAGACACACATACCATAGTTTGTGAACTCTAATTTTCTTATAGACTAAATATACACGGATTTGGGTTATTTTCAAAGAAATGTAGCAGTATAGCAGTTTAATTGTACAGTGTTCCATGACTGCGCAATTGTCATATAAGTGACACAGTGCTGAGCTAGCTGAAAACTGGCCTGGGCAGGAGGGGGTAAAGCTGCCATTTATCTACTTACTAATGTGCTAAGTTCCAATAACAAATTACAGTTTAAAAAGCAATGAATTAAAACCTAGACAAAAACAAATGTGTGGAACTTCAAAACTGAACACTCCGACTTGTGGGCACACTGATTTTCTTCACCCAGTTTTTCTTCAAAAGTCAGTCTCACAGCGGGTGCTCAAGCATGCAGTCTATATGCAAAGTAGTGGTGAGAAAGTAGAACAAGACAGAAAAGTCAAGGGTACTGGTTTTGTGGTCAGAGTCTGAGTCGCTTTATAAGAGTTGCAGGATGCTATAAACATAGCAATAAGTAACTAAGGAAAAAATGTGTGTAAACAATGTGAAAAAAAAAATTACCTTGAAAAAGTAGTCAAATTTAAATGCAATTGGTTTGTAGGTGATCTCAGCAGAAAAGTAATAAAACCAGCTAGGAGGCAGCTGAGAAAAAGACTGAAATAAAATCCATATTAACTCCATCGATATGGAGTTAACGAGGGGTAAAATCTATAATCTCCTGCTGAATATGAAAGGCTCATTATAGTGAAAAATCTGGTATTTTGGTTAACTGTATGTGGTTAATACCCAATCATACCATTCAGTATTTCAATCCATTTTTTATGCAGACCAAGCTGTCCAGCCAAAGTGACAGCTGGGACAAAAATCATAAGGCCCCTTCATACCTTTCTGTACCATGGCATAAACATGCACTGAATTTAAATCAAAATTGCAGGGAAAAAAAACTAGAACTAGAACACTACCAGCTGCAGCTCTCCACCATCAACAGGTAAAAGAAGATGTATTGGGGACTCTCAAACCACTGCATCACGCATATTTTTTTTATTTTGGACCATAGATCCATTATGATTAGGGCTCATTTATACTTGCAATCAGAGCCAGTAAAAATAAGCAGCTGAGCTGCATTTTTACTGCCTCGACCTAGAGCTCATTTAGAACACAATTTCCATGTTCACAGTTAAAGTTATTGTACAAGCACTCCTGGATTACCCCCCCATAACAAGCCTGGTGTCCATTAACACACAGCACGGCTCAGCCCACTCTCTCCTCACAGGCTGCGTGTATCAGCAGCAGAAGCCAATGGCTCCTGCAGCTGCCTCCATGTCCAGTGTGGAGAGAACCGCGGCTCTCGTGCACAGCACTGAATCGTAATCAGCTAGGAGCTGAACAGTTTTTTTACTGTAATGCAGAGAATGTATTAAGGTAACAATGCTTCTTCTGTCTTTACAGCCCCTTTAAAGTGGTTTAAGATAGAAAGCCTGTGTGCAGCAGCCGCCCCAGCACCCCCTAAAACTTAACTGAGCCCCATCTCTAAACAGCGATTTCAACTAGTGCCTCGGCTGTCTGGGATTCTCCCTCCTGATTGGCTGAAAGTCAGTAGTAAGCCAATCAAAAAAAGAGAGCAGGCGGGGCCGAACTGGGGCTCTGTGTCTGAATGAACACAGGGTGCTGCAGCTCAGGTGCCCCCATAGCAAGCTGCTTGCTGTGGGGGCACGCAACAGGAGGGAGGGGCCAGGAGAGCCAAAGAGGAGGATCTGGGCTGCCCTGTGCAAAACCACTGCACTTTTCTATAAAAATAACAAACAAGACTTTACAATCACTTTAACCCCTTCCAAACCTGCGGCAGGTTGGCTCCCCTGGGTGAACCCACGTAACTGTATATCGGTTCGCCTTTTGACCACTAGGGGGCGCGTGTGCCCTATATAAACACAGTTAACCCCTTGATTATTATTATTATTCGGGATTTATATAGCGCCAACAGTTTACGCAGCGCTTTACAATATAAAAGGGAGACAATACAGTTATAATACAATAGGATTAAGAGGGCCCTGCTCATAAGAGCTTACAATCAAATAGGGTGGGGCAGGTGGTACAAAAGGTTGTAACTGTGGGGAATGAGCTGGTGGAAGTGGTAGGAGATTAGTTGGAGACGTGATAGGCTTTCCTGAAGAGATGAGTTTTCAGGGATTGCCTGAAGGCAGCAAGAGTAGGGGATAGCCGGATAGATGGAGGTAGCGAGTTCCAGAGGATGGGAGAGGCTCTGGAGAAATCCTGGAGACGAGCATGGGAGGAGGAAATGAGAGAGCTTGAAAGCAGGAGGTCTTGAGAAGAGCGGAGAGGTCAATTTGGGTGATATTTGGAGACAAGATTGGTGATGTAGCTGGGAGCAGAGTTGTGAATGGCTTTGTATGTTGTGGTTAGAATTTTAAATTTAATTTGCTGGGTGATTGGGAGCCAGTGTAGGGATTGAAGTAGAGGGTTGGCAGACACTGAGCGGTTGGTAAGGTGGATAAGTCTGGCAGCAGCATTCATGATAGACTGAAGAGGGGATAGCCTATGGAGAGGTAGGCCAATGAGAAGGGAGTTGCAATAGTCAAGGCGAGAGATAACAACGGAGTGAATGAGGAGCTTGGTGGTTTCATTTGTTAAAAAAGGGCGAATTTTAGAGATGTTACGGAGGTGAATTCTACAAACTTTTGACAACGAATGAATGATTACACCCTAGTGTTAACCCCTTCCCTGCCAGTGATATTTACACAGTAATCAGTGCATTTTTATAGCACTGATCGCTGTATAATTGTCAATGGTCTCAAAAATGTCCGTTCTGTCAGCTGCAATATTGGGGATATTTGTTATAGCAAAAAGTACAAATTTTTTTTTGTTTATAGCGCAAAAAATAAAAAACGCAGAGATGATCAAATACCACCAAAAGAAAGCTCTATTTGTGGGGGAAAAGGACATCAATTTTGTTTGGGTACAATGTTGCGCGATTGTGCAATTGTAAGTTAAAATGACGAAGTGACGTATCGCAAAAAATGGCCCGGTCATTGAGCAGCTGAAGTGGTTAAACACACATAAAAGCATTGCAATGGCATACATTAGTTTTTCTTGCATATGCATTTGTACTGCGTTTCACTGCACCTGGTGTAAACAGCCACTAAAGCTGCAAAGGCAGTGAATGGTGTTATACACATTCCACAGCTCTGCTGCAAAAATTATACCCCTCGTGTTTGGTAAAAGTATCCATTCAAGTGAGTGGGGCAGTACCGCAAACACATGCAGTAGCAACGCAGTGGTGCAGGCTTTACAGGGTTAGAGTGGTATTAAACCCAAAATCTAAAATGTAATATATTGCAGCTTACTGATCATTCGATGTGGTGGCTGCATTCATTTTTTCCTTAGAGTTTCTCCCCTGGTGATCTGGCCAGTAACACCTTCTGTATTAGTGACCCCACTCTGGATGAATGAGAAACAAACACTTAAGCTTGATACACACTAGTCAAGTTTTTTTTTGTTCAACCCAGTGGGCTGAATGGAAAAAAAAAAACTGAAACGCTCGGAAGGAGCCGCTGTACTAACAATCTGATGTTAGTACAGCAATTTCCCCTGTTGTTCTATTGTGTTATGACAGGAAGACTGCCGCCACCCCCCAACAGAACACACGGGTCGTCAGCACTCTCAGTCATTGGCTGAGAGTGCTGATCGGCAGACCGGCTGCCATATAACGAATGTCAGCTGATTTCTATTGAACTGGCCGATGCCGCCTGATATTTGGCCTGTGTGTACAGCCTTTTGAGGACAGCAGCATTGTCAGTCTGGAGGACGGGGTATTAGATGTACTAGCAGACTTAGATACACTAGGAAATTGAACCCAAACTCCAGCTAATACTTTATTTGCAGTTACAGGCAGTCCCCGAGTTACGAACGACTCCTACTTACGAACGGCCTCAAATGCCGGCCACTTGTGCTCCACGCGGGTCCTGGATACCTTTCGAGCACTTTCAAGCACTTACGTACACATCCCACGCTGCCGTACTACGCCCCAGATAACATAACAAGCTCCCGGAACATCCCACATCCATGCACAGGTGGCAGTTACACATACGAACGCAGTGTTCCGACCGGAAGTTACACTTACAAATGTAGTGTTGCGACTTACAAACAACTTTGACTTACGAACAAACCTACAGTCCCTATTGTGTTCGTAACTCGGGGACTGCCTGAGTTTTTTGGCTGTAAAAACGCTCCATCAAAAAACGCAGATAAACGCTTAAAAACGCGGCTCACCAGCGGTTTCTATCCATGAAAAATTAATTTTAAAAAAGGCTAACACGGAAAAATGTTGGGAAACGTTGAAAAACTCACTGCAAAGCTACTGGTGTTTTTATAACGTTATTTTAACATCCAGTGTGCATGAGGCCTCAGATCCAGACTTTTCTGGCACATTTTGTTTACAATGTAAACAATGTAACCATCAGTATTTTTTAAAGTGGAGGCCCTAAAGAAAATTGGTGGGTTTAGCAATTTATGTAACATGTGGAGTAAATAGATACCAAACAGGTCACGTTTTAAAATTGCACACACCCGAGAAACAGCGTAAATTTGACTATCCATAGGCGACGCTTTAATAGCCTTTACAGGTTGCCACTTTAGATTTACACAGGAAGCCTGGTGCTAATATTACTGCCCACGATCTGATGTTTGCGGTAATATCTCACATGTGTGGAACGATTGCCGTTTGCGTGAGGGACCGACGTGTGCATTTGCCTTTTGTGCACGAGGACAGACCACCCCCCCCCCCCCCCACGGTCGCTTTAAATCTTTTTCTTTTTCTTAACACTTATCACAGGATATATAAATATCCCCTGTGATAGCAATAGACAGTGACAGGTATGCTTTATGGAGAGATCTGTGTGTTAAGATGCTTTGCCTATTTAACCACTTCAAGATCCTCCAACGTACATTTACGTTATGGGTTTGTAGTGGTTTACCAGGGTTATGGCTGAAGCTGCCAACCATAACCCCAGTTTTTTTTTCATCGATTTTTTCTGATAAAAGTGATCTGAGTGGCTGATTAGGCACTGGAATGCTTTTACAAGCAGCGGGGAGGGATGTGCAATTTTAAAGCATGATATGTTAGGTATCCATTTACTTGGCGTAACAAAATATTTTATATCTTATCAAAAATGAGGGCTATATATTGTGGGGGGTTTTTTTTTTTAAATCAAGGTGTATTTTTTCCCCAAAAATTAGGTTTGAAAAACCACTGCACAAACACTGTGTGAAATAAAAATTGAAACGACCGCCATTTTATTCTCTGGGTTCTATGCAAAAAAAAAATTATATATAAAAATGACTCAGAACCCTTTACTTATATTTTCTAAGTAAATTATCTTGCTAATGATACCGATTTTACCTACCTTGTAAACAAAAAGAGTAAGAAGATGCCCTAGCCTTTAAGTTGTTAAAAACAGCACTGTTTACATCTGGGAAAACTGGAAGTGATGTATGCTTATCGCTTCCGTTTTTCTATATCGGAGATGATCAGAACCATTCCAGTGGGACAGGAGAGCCCAAGAAAGACACGGAAGGTGGTAGGGGGTGATGTCCCCTTTACCTGCTCATACAAGCAATACAGTGGCTATTACCACTTGAAGTTCAGCGAAGTACAGGTAAGCTGCTGGTCGTCAAGTGGTTAATAACATGATAGAGTTACCGCCTCTTCTCCGGCTTTTAGTCTGTTCTGTGAGAGCAGACCGAACCATTGCAGACTGGCACTGAGTGAGGACTCAGGTAAGTATAAGGGGGTGAGCGGGTGATACCAATGCCTGCACACTTTTTACCTTAATGCAGGGAATGTGTTACCCACTTAAAGCGGAGTTCCACTCATTTTTGTGTTTATTAAAAGGTCAGCAGCTACAAAAAGTGTAGCTGCTGACTTAGGCCCGTTTCACACGAGGCGGACTCCATTGCTACAGAGCCCACCTCGATCCGCCAGCTCAGCGGGAGATCAGTCCGTTGATCTCCGCTGAGCCGGCGGATGACAGATCCCTCTCTGCTCACTGAGCGGGGAGGGGCTTGTCAGGCGCCGCTGCCACCTATGGAGGGATCGGATGAAAATGGACAGCATGTCCGTTTTCATCAGATCTCACCTGATCCGGTAGCGACGGACCTGGACGTAGAGCCATCCGTCTGCTTTTAGCGGATCGGACCAGGTCGGATGTCAGCGGACATGTCTCCGCTGACATCCGACGCTCCATAGACTAACATGGAGCACCCGTTCAGGTCCGCCGTCATAACTGACAGGCGGACCTGAACGGTCCGATCATGTGAAAGGGGCCTTAAACACACACTCACCTGTCCCACGATCCAGCAATGCGACCCCCACGAACCCTCGGTTCTCTCAGTCTCTCCCCGGCATCACAAGCATGGGCACCTGGCTGTGACAGGCGGATTCACACTGCACATTCACACCCCACATGTGAGGTATTGCCACAAATGTTAGAGTGAGAGAAATAATTCTAGAACAAGACCCCCTATGTAACTCTAAACAGGTAACCTGTAAAAATGTTTAATGCGTCGCCTATGGAGATTTTTTTTAAGTACTGTAGTTTGTCGACATTCCACGAGCCTGCGCAAATTTAAAGCATGACAGGTTAGGTATCTATTTACTCAGCGTAACATCTTTTATATTTTACAAAAAAAGGGGGCGTTTCTGTTCACCGGTTCAGGTGCAAATTGAACCGAACCCAAAAACGCATAGGACCCTTTTGAAAACCGCATCATAGCAGCCCCGCATGTGGGTGAACTGGCTCCATTGAAAGCTGGTCTGATTCACGTTATGCAAATTGGATGTGGTTAAAAAAGTATCCAATTTGCATATATGTGAACCGAGCCTTAGCGTTTGCTTTTGGGTTTATTACCTCTTTAAGGCCTCATGCACACTGGTTCATTACAAACGCTGTTTTCTCAAATCAGCATTAGCCTAGGTTCACACTGGAGCATGGAAAACACTGCATGTGATTCGCACAGGATGCGATCCAGCTGCAGGAAAAAAAAGGGGGGGGGGGGGTCCTGCACTAATTTGGTGTAGATGCGATTTGCATCATACAAAATGTATGGCTCAAATTACACCGCACAAACACAAGAATAAGAACCAGGTGTAGAAAGATAAGGCTGATTGGAGTATCTTGCAGAGTGCCAGCCCCGGCCCGCCTCCGTGGGAAACTTGGAAAGAAGAAAGAAATGGCTACAGATCCAGAACTTGGTGTCATCTTTGTGAAACAAAATAAAAGGCAAAGACACCAAACTGTGGTTATGTAGACTCATTTCACACACATACATCTTGTGCTTAATCATTACACTGCACAGACATTGGATGTGCACAGGAATATGTGCGATTTGAGCCATACATACATACATGGCTCAAATCACACTGCATCCGCACCAAAATAGTGCAGGACCCCCCCCCCCCCCAGCACCTAAACTGCATTCTGGCAATCGCACTGCGTTTTGCAATTGTTTTGGGGTGTCGTTAATCTAACAATGACACCAGCAGATCGCATGGACGTCATGAGAGTGCCAAGTAATACGACGTGGGGAAGACACATCAAATCTTATGCGTTTCCTGCATCAGTATGAACCAGGGCTCCAAAACGCACCAGCGTCGCAGTTTTTCAAACGTGTTTAGATAGAGTTACCATCTCATCCCTTTAAACCCGAACACATATCAATTACACAGGTTCTGAAGGCTAATGGAATGCAGAGAAGGCAACAAGTGAGTTTAATTACCACCTTAATCAGCCTCAGAACCTGTGTAATTAATATGTGTTCGGGTTTAAAGGGATGAGGTGGCAACCCTAGTTTAGATGGGTTTTTTTATGCCCAAAATCTCTGAACACAATTCCTCTACATCCAGGAGCTTTGATTGCCTCTAGGAGTGTATGGACACAGACTTTCATTAGGGGGGGTCAGTTTAGGACAGCGTTTCTCAATTCCAGTCCTCACGGTGCCCCAACAGGTCATGTTTTCAGGATTTCCCTCAGATGAAACGGCCGTGGTGATTACTAATGCGGTGAAACTGATCAAATCACCTGTACAAAATAATGAAAAGCCTGAAAACATGACCTGTTGGGGCGCCTTGAGGACTGGAGTTGAGAAACACTGCTTTAGGAGTAGCGGGGTGCAGCCTTATCCCCTCATCAGCTGTCAAACACCTCTGAAAAGCGAACCACTGAAGAGCTTTTGTGAGAAGTGCCAGCTGCCTGCAAAGCACATACACAGGTCCCTTTAACTGATCTGGGCTCCTGATTGGCCACACAGGCCTGGAAGTTAGTGAAGTTCCAGGAAGCAGTCCTCCCTGCTCTGACCCCACATACACCCCCAGCCCCCCTCCATGTTTTCCCCCCTCTGGGTGCTGAAGAGTTAAGCCTTCCCCCTCAGCCCCCGTGACGTCACTGCACCAAACACTTTTCCCGGGCCCGTTCAAATCAATGGGTGGCCGTTATAGAGTCCCCGGGAGAGGCCGCCCGCCCGCACCAAACATGGCGGCCAACAAAACAAGCGCACAAAGCCCAATACACAGTGAGTGGGAAGGCGAGGAGCGGCCATCGTCCTTCCACTGAAGCGGGAGGAGGAGACGCGGATTACCTGCGATGCCGGACACCGTCCTCAGCGGCTAATGGCGGACTACCGCTTCTCCCCGATGTGACCGCACTCTGCGGCCAGAAGACACGGATCCGACCACAATAGACTTCCGCTCCAGGCTCCCTCCCCCGACCAGGCGGCAGGAAGGGGGGACCCCGAATCCCCCCCTTTGCGGTCTCCCCGTTCTCCGATCCGTTGCCTTGTCCTGGCGAAGCTCCGGGGGGTTCGGGACGGCGGCCGCAGCTCGGCCCAGATTCCTCCTTTGAAACAAACAATGCGGTTTCACCACCACAAGCGCGTGCCGCCCCTCTCCGTTGGGGAGACGTAAGGACGTCACGTACTGTGCGTGCCGCCATGATGGGGGAGGCTTGGCACTGGCTGGTTACTGTGGGAACGGCTGGACCTCAACCGGCTGGAAGCAGCTGAGGACGGCGGGTGGGGGGGTTCAAGCTCGAGGCGGCTTTTCTATGCAAATTGACTTTTTGCTATTTCAGGTCTTTTGCTGCAGTGAGGAGCTTCGAACAGCTACACTTAGGTTGGATATATATTATAGGCTGAGAGAAGCCAGGGCTCGGTCACCGGAGTACAGCTACACTTGGGTAGGATATATATTATAGGCTGAGAGGAGTCAGGGCTCGGTCACCGGAGTACAGCTACACTTAGGTAGGATATATATTATAGGCTGAGAGGAGCCAGGGCTCGGTCACCGGAGTACAGCTACACTTAGGTAGGATATATATTATAGGCTGAGAGGAGTCAGGGCTCGGTCACCGGAGTACAGCTACACTTAGGTAGGATATATATTATAGGCTGAGAGGAGTCAGGGCTCGGTCACCGGAGTACAGCGGCTGAGTGTTATTCCAACATTTTTATGCGTGCTATTTTCATGGTTATATACAGCAGTGCTGTTTTTTTTAATTAGCCAATAAAGAACTATTATCTGTTGCAGGATTTGTTGCTTGGTATTTCAGCTTTTTTTTAGCTTTTATGTTGTTTATTGTTATTATTATTCGTTTATTATATTTTGTTTCATTAGGGTAAGGGGTTAGAGTTAAGGTTATTTTTAATTATTAATATTATTTTGGGGGGCTTACAATTGTATTATTTTAATAATATTATTATATAGTGTGTGTGTATGTGTGTGTGTGTGTGTGTGTGTATATATATATATATATATATATATATATATATATATATATATATATATATATATATATATAATTTCTCATATTTAAACTTAAATGCAATAAAAACAAAATGTCCCATTTTAAGGCCATTGGGCGGGAGTGACGTCGCTGAGGTCCTCCAATGTCATTGAGTCGAGTGGGGGCCATCATTCCCTCACTCGACTTCCAGCCTCTGAGGGGAAAGGATCAGATCGTCTCCACCGCTACCGACGGCTAAACGGCAGAGACAACCAGAACGCTGCGAGGGGGGGGCACCTTTCCCGCCACTGATAAAAGTGATCTCCCAGCGAATCTGCCACGAAGACCGTGGATCGCCCGCCGTTTAGGAAAATACTGGGGTTATGGCAGCTAATGTCAAAGTATTGACGTATAACGACAGTGGGTGGTCCAGAAGTGGTTAACGTAAAACTATGGGTATCATATATATATATATATTTTTTTTTTTTTTTTAATTTTGGATAGAGCAAGAGAGGGTTATAACCATTGCCAGATTTTTTTTTTCACCATCTGTGTCCAATTGCAGAGATTTCTCTTCACTTCCTGTCCCATAGCCAAACAGGAAGTGTGAGGAAATCACTGTAAATTAAGGGAATTCCTTGGGGACCCCCAGGTCAGCAGAACTAATGTCCCCGTTGGAAGATTTCCCCTCAATTACTTTTCTGGGCACAACCCAAAATTTGGTATTTTCTTTTACTTTCAATGAGAATGGTAAATAGGACAAATAGAGAGGGTGAATCTCCATAACCAAGGTACAGACAGCAATAAAATTTGACAGGTGTTCTAATCCACTCCCCACTCTAGCCAAAACCCCCCAAAAAAGTTTTGCCTTTTAATTATACTTTTACCCCTAACCCTTAAAAAAAAATAATAATAATAAATCAACTCCCTGACACAAAAAAAATGTATTATTATTATTTTATTTTTTTTGTTTGTGGTTTGGGTGTTTAATATAAATAATAATAATGTAATATTTTTTTTTAAGGTTAGGAGTTATTTATGTATTTATTTTATATCATTATGATTTTTAGTTATTTGTGTATTTATTCATATATTATTACTATTTTATTAAAAAAATTTTTCATTTGACAGGAAATCGCACAAAAATGCGCGAATGGCACGTTTCCATTCATTTCCATAGGAATAAAATGCACTAAAAACCGCTCAACTCTGCCCGATTCGAGCTATAAAAAGAGCTACAGAACTTTTTGGAGCTTCAGGCGTTTGGCTTCATGCAACTTGAAGTGGCGATGTAAACCATCTCCATAGAGAATTGATTTATTTTCTCCTTCAGTGTTTTGGAGCTTCAGGCTGGGTTCACACTGGTGCAAACATAGACATTGCATGTGATTTGCACCGCATTGCTGTGGCGATCACATGCGATGTCCATGCGATGCAAGTTCTGCCGTATAAACTGTATGGCTGAAATTGGATCACATTCGCACCAAAATGGTGCAGGACCCTTTTACGGTCCGCATTGGAATCAGAATGCATGGTTGTTCACACCTATGCAATCTGATTCCTGTAACATTTGACAGTTTGAACTGCGACCCGATCTGGGGGTCTCATTAACTTTCTTTTGACACCCACAGCGGTTCGCAGACGAGTGACATGCAATGCGGGAACCCACACTGGAATCACGCTGTTTTCCGCATCGCATATGTGTAAATCTAGCCTGAAGCTACAAAACGCTGAGGTGTAAATGGGGCCTCAGGGCTTGTTCTCACCAGAGCTTTTTGTAATATGAAGCCACTTTAAGACTAAGCGTTTTCTGCTACTTTTTGTTTACAAGTTTAAACCAGTATTTTTTGCTAGAAAATTACTTATAACACCCAAACATTAGGATGGGTTTTCACAGCTAATTGACAAAGTAGTTGTTCAGCATTTTCAGGTCAGGTTTATATCAGGATCTGGTCAGCATCTTTTTTTGTTTATAGCGCAAGACATAAAAACCGCAGAGGTGATCAAATACCACCAAAATAAAGCTCTATTTGTGGGAAAAAAGTACATACATTTTGTTTGGGTACAGGGTCGCCTGACCAGGCAATTGTCAGTTAAAGCAACGCAGAGCCGTATCGCAAAAAATAGCCTGGTCAGGAAGGGGGTAAATTCTTCCGGGGCTAAAGTGGTTAAAAGTAAAAGATCAAAAAATAAATATATTGCTATCTCAGTCATAATGTTGCTCTGGTCCTCCAAGGCCCATTGAGTCGATCAAAGAGTACGTACTCTTTGATCGCCTATGGGACAGCCAGCTAGATCGTTTCTCGGGTGAACCAGCAGAAACGGTAAGCCCGAGAAATACCAGTAGAGTGAGCGGGGGACATCCCCTTCCGCCGCTTCGAAAAGCATTCCAGTGGCTCATGAGCCGCTCAGAATGCTTTCATGGGAAAGCCAGCCGCTGGCTGCAATAAACCCGACGTTGGGGGGTTTATGGCTGATAGCTTCAGCTATAATCCCAGTAATCCACTTGCAAACCGCAACGTATATATACACGTATTGTGGTCGGCAAGTGGTTAATATGGATTGGGACCTTGGCAAACATTTTGTTGGCCTCGGCCCATGTAATGTCCGATACTAAGTGGTTATAACAGAAGAGACTCTAGGGGTCTCTTCTAGAGGTGCACCGAAATTATCGGCCAAAAACGGTGTTTTTGGTATCGGCTGAAAGAAGAAAAAAAAGCCTGTACCGAAAAGGAGCGGGGTCCGCTCCGGGTGCTGCCTATTGCGGGAGTGTCATCCTGGCACGTCCAGTCCTCCCCTCCTCACTGCGATCTCTTGTGTGTCACGGAGCTGAATTGCAGGGGCCACAGTAACAATGTCCCACCTCCTGTGATAGACGGCACACTGATCCAGTGGCGGGACATTGAATCAGTGTGATGTGATCACAGGAGGCAGGACATTGTTACTGCGGCCCGGGCAATTCAATCCGCTGTGTGACACATGGAGATCGCCGCACTGATCTGGGCACAGGCAGGCTGCTGAAACCGGTAGGCTGCATCCATAGACACTGGTTAGGCTGCTGGGCACAGGCATGCTGCATATGACGAGCACTGGTGAGGCTGCTGGGCACAGGCAGGCCGCATATGACGAGCACTGGTGAGGCTGCTGGGCACAGGTAGGCTGCATATGACAGGCACTGGTGAGGTTGCTGGGCACAGGCAGGCTGCATATGACAGGCACTGGTGATGTTGCTGGGCACAGGTAGGCTGCATATGACAGACACTTGTGAGGTTGCATGTGACGGGCACTGATGAAGCTGCATTGATCTCCTGTATCATGTCTGCTAGAGGTGCACCAAATGGAAATGATACTAGAGTTGGTTAGAGACTGAGGACATGATACAAGAAATGGTTAGAGACTGCAAACTGCATTTTTCTTGAGCTTTTCTTGCACTAAAGGTGCCAACAATAAATGCATATTGATTTAAACTGATATTAATTAAAAAGTGGAATATAATACAATTGTATATAAAAATATAAATATTTTTCTCCCTTTGTCTTTCAGGACAGCACCTGGAGAGAGCGTAGCTCCCCCCACTTTCCCAGGAAACACTGCAGTCAGTTTTCTTTAAAGACCGGACGCTTCCACCATGGCCTCAGTTGTAGTGTTTCCTCCGCCATGGTGGAAGCGCTGCAGGGAACCAGGGGTGTGCTACGCTTTCTCCAGGTGGGGAGAATATGGGGCATACCGGTGTTTTTCGTTTTTGTCTGCAGGCCAGCCCAGCTTCCTCCCTTGCATGCGGCGGATGCTCCGGCGTCCTCTCCTCTTCATACCCGGCGAGGGTCAGGCTGCTGGAGGTCCCTGCTCCATTAGACCAGCGGCACAGGCTAAGGAGGAATGGCATGCAAGTGGCGTCTCCTCTATCCCCAAAGCCTCAGCCTTACGGGTTTCGATGGCGAGTGCATCATTATGGACGGGGGCGGGACCTCTAGCGACGCGGCTTCCGGTTCCGGCCGCTGGGACTCAGGAGGAGGGGACGGCCTCTTCCGGCTGACATCATTTCCGGTCGACATCATTTCCGGCCCTCGCAGCGGCGAGCGGACCGAGAAATTTGAAACAAAAGCTGCAAACGCCATTGTAAATCCTTGCAGCAATGGGGTACAAACGGCGGTGGTGGGAGCAGGAAGTCAGCCAGGCCCAGGTAAACGGGGACAGTGGTCTCTGTCTTTTTTACTCTATGGGCATGTGTTATTTCCCTTCTTTAAATTCTTTGGGGAATTTGGGAGCCTGCAACACTCTTCCTGTGCTGAGACAGGAAGAATGTGTGATTATTTAATTGAAAAGTGAATGCGTGGGGGATTCACTGGCTGTGGTATCAAAAAACAGGGGTTAAAGAGTTAGCTCCTCTATTTTGCAGCATGCTATGTTTTTTTTTCTATGATGGAAAAATGGGTATTTTTTTTTTTTTTTTTTGGTGTATTTCAGAAAGTTAAAGAAAAGACCAAACATTCCTCCCCTCCTACTAAAAGGAAATGTCTGTCATGTAAAAATGTACTAAAAGAGTCCTGGACCAAAGTATTACGCAGGTCCTGCATAGCAGATTTATTTAAGGAGGAAACCACTCCTACTACACCTGCAACTCAGGAAGGAGAATGATTAAACTCCTTCCAGAAGGAATTGGCGGATACATTTGAGAAATTCCGGTCCCATCTGGATAAACACCCAGCTGCAAGTGGCAGCACAGTACCGCGTTCTCATTCATCTGTTTCCGCATCCAGAGGGGGCAGTGACTCAGAGGATGAAGAGCGAAGTTTTTCCCCAGACTCTGAGGAAGAAGCGAATGAAGAGAAAGAAACTTCTTCTTTTCGGTACAAATTATCCTTAGAGGAGGTGAATGATCTTTTGAAGACTATCCACACAACTCAGAGGATAAAACCCAATTGTCATTACATGATAAAATGTTCCAGGGCATGGGTGAGGTAAAATACAGGGTATTTCCAGTGCATAAGTTTCTATCGGAAACTATAAAAAGGGAATGGAAGGAACCAGAGAGGGCCTCTGTCTTTTCTAAATCCCTCAAACGGAGGTTTCCTTTTGAAGAGGATAGCTCTCAAGTCTGGAACAAAAAACCAAAGCTTGACGCAGCTTTTTCTCAAGTGTCAAGGAACACTGACCATGCTTTTGGGGATATGGGTATCCTAAAGGATACCATGGACAAGAGGGCAGACTCCTTATTAAGGAAAGCATGGGATTCAACCCTAGCAAATTTGAAACCAGCTATGGCCTCAACTGTGGTAGCCAGGAACTTGGAGCACTGGATGGAACAGCTGAAGGCCCATATCAAGGCAGGAACTCCCCCGTAAGGACCTGTTGGATACACTGCCTGTACTACTGAAAGCAGTGGGGTACATAGCAGATGCTTCAGCTGAATCAATAAAAATGTCAGCAAGATCTTCAGCTTTGATAAACTCAACTTGTAGAGCTTTATGGGTTAAGACTTGGACCGGGGATACAGCCTCAAAAACCAAACTATGCGGGCTACCCTTTGAAGGAGATTTGGTTTTTGGCCTGGATCTCGAAGCCATACTTGATAGAACGGCTGACAAGAAAAAGGCCTTCCCTGTAAAGAAAAAGGTGATCCCTCAGGGTAATAAAAATTTTCGTGCTTTTCGAAAAACCCCAGACACGAAAGAGACAGGTTACAAAAAACCCTGGAGGTCTCAGAGAGGGAGGGGCAAGTCAGGAGTACTATTTCGCCCCCCTACCCCAAACACAAAAAGCCAGTGACTGTCCTCAGACTGTGGGAGCAAGGTTACAAACCTTCTTTTCACAATGGAAGATGATAACAGCCAGTCCGTTTATCCTCAAAACAATAATGGAGGGTTACAGACTGGAATTTTCTCAACTCCTACCTGTTCGTTTTTACGTAACCGTACACCGAGACCTAGAGAAATCTGTGGCAAATGACATCAATCCTACAGGAATTGATTCAACAAAGGGTGATCGTAAATGTTCCCCCCAAAGAAGAGGGACAGGGATGCTATTCTCACATATTTCTTGTAAAAAAATCCTTCAGGCAAATTCAGATTAATTCTGAACCTGAAAATACTAAACAAATCAATCAGGTACAAGAAATTCAGAATGGACACAATCTTTTCAGTAAAGGGTCTTCTGACCCCAAGCTGTTTTATGGCATCCATAGATCTGAGAGATGCATATCTCCATGTGCCTATAGCACCAGCATCGCAAAAACACCTTATGCTGCTTACACACGGTCGGACTTTTCGGTTACAAAAGTCCGACAGCCCTTTCGACGGACTTTTGGCGGACTTGTGGCAGACTTTCTAACGTACGGACTTGCCTACATACGATCACACAAAAGTCCGATGGATTCGTACATGATGACGTACACCGGACTAAAATAAGGAAGTTGATAGCCAGTAGCCAATAGCTGCCCTAGCGTGGGTTTTTGTCTGTCGGACTAGCATACAGACGAGCGGATTTCTGGGTCCGGCATAGTTACGACATAAAGATTTGAAGCATGTTTCAAATCGAAAGTCCGTTAGATTTGCGGCTGGAAAAGTCCGCTGAAAGTCCGGGGAAGCCCACACACGATCGGATTGTCAGCGGGCTTTAGTCCGTCGGCGTCCGTCGGACTTTTGTAGACGAAAAGTCCGACCGTGTGTACGCAGTATAAGATTTGCGGTCAGGATGGGAGACTCAATCCTACATCTTCAGTTCAGAGCTCTTCCTTTCGGGCTGTCCTCCTGTCCAAGGATATTCACAAAAATCTTAGCAGAGGCCTTAGCCCCCCTCAGAGTATAGGGAATATCGATTGTCCCATATTTAGACGACCTTCTAATATTTGCCAAATCAAGGGATCTATTAGAAAAGGATCTGGAAAGAACAAAGAGACGCTTGGAGGGTCTCGGATGGATAACAATCAAGGAGAAATCAAACATGATTCCATCTCAGACAATACAATTTCTGGGATACTCCATCGATTCCATACAGGAGAAAATCTTTCTCCCGGAGGAAAAGATAGAGAAGGTTCACAATGCCGTAAAAAAGACCCAGACAAACCTGCAAATTTCTATCAGGGCAGCTATGTCAGTCTTGGGACTCCTCACTACATCAATACCAGCAGTATAATGGGCACGTTTCCATGCAAGGGATCTCCAGCAGGCAATTCTGAGGAATTGGTCCTATGGAGAGTCCCTGGAAAAGTTGATCAGGATGCCCCCTCTAGTTCAGATGAAGCTATGGTGGTGGAGGAATCGCTCAAATCTGGAAAGCCTGCTCTGGTGTCTTCCCGTAGAGAGGAGGTTAACAACAGATGCAAGTTCTTGGGGTTGGGGCGCCCAACTGGAAGGAGAGATGGCTCAAGGGAATTGGACAAAGAAGCCAGGAGATCCTCCAATTGTAGGGAACTAAGGGCCATTCTTCTAGGACTATGGGCTTTCAAAAACTGGTCCAGGGTCACCATGTCCAAGTTTTGTCGGACAACGCCACAGCAGTGGCCTATATAACAAGACACGGAGGCACGAGAAGCAAGGTGTTGCTATCCTCGGCACTTCAGATTCTGTCCTGGGCAGAAAACAACTTGAGGTCCCTAACAGTGGTGCACTTAAAGGGAGATCTGAATCTAGTAGCAGACTTTCTGAGCAGAGAAAGGATCCTAGAATCAGAGTGGAGTCTGAATGCAAAGATATTGCAAAGGTTAATAGAAAAATGGAAATCCTCAAATAGATCTGTTCACATCCCAAAACAACACAAAGGTGAAGGCCTATTTTTCACTAAACAGGCAAGATCAAGCAAGAGGATTGGATGCGTTGGCACAATTGTGGAGCTTCCACTTGTGCTACGCCTTTCCCCCCTTTCAAAGGATCCCTTTGGTATTAAAGAAACTACAACAACAGACCACAAGTATGATTCTAGTGTCTCCTTTTTGGCCCTAAAGGGCTTGGTTTGCAACAGTGCAGAGGATGGCTGTGGAACCTCACTGGGTTCTTCCACTGCGGAGAGATCTCCTAACCCAGGGTCCCCTTCAACATCCGAATATCGAGCACCTCAGACTGACAGGGTGGTTACTGAGGAGCAGATCCTAAAAAGAAAAGGCCTCTCAGACAAATTGGTCTCAACCCTTTTAACCACTTCAATACCAGGCACTTAGACACCTTCCCGCCCAGCCCAATTTTCACCTTTCAGCGCTGTTGCAATTTGAATGACAATTGCACGGTCATGCTACACTGTACTCAAACAATTTTTTTATCATTTTGTTCCCACAAATAGAGCTTTCTTTTGGTGGTATTTGATCACCTCTGCGGTTTTTATTTTTTGTGCAACAAATAAAAAAAGATATTTCGAAAAAAAACAAGTTTTTCTTTGTTTCTGTTAAATTTTTTTGTAAATAAGTACGCTTTCTCCTTCAATAATGGGCACTGATATAGCTGCACTGATGGGCACTGATACGGCGGCACTGATGGGCACCGATGAGGTGGCACCAATGAGGTGGCACTGATGAGGTGGCACTAACGGGCACTGATGATGGGCACTGATAGGTGGCACTGATGGGCACTGATAGGTGGCACTGATGGGCACTGATAGGTGGCACTGGTATGCGGCACTGATGGGCACTCATAGGTGGCACCGATGGGCACACATAGGCGGCACTGATGGGCACTCGTAGGTGGCATTAATTGGTATATATGGGTGGCACTGATGGGTACTTATGTGTGGCACTGATGTGTGGCACTGATGGGCACTGATGGGTGGGCACTGATGGGCACCGATGGGCACTGACAGGTGGCACCGATGGGCAGTGACAGGTGGCACAGATAGGCAATGACAGGTGGCACTGATAGAGCATTGCTGGGCATTGCTGGCAATATCATTGGCATAATAGTGCCAATCAGTGCCCATTTGTGGGCACTGATTGGCACAGATTGGGCACATGTGGATGGCCATGGGGTACATACCTGGCCATCCACGTTGCCCCTTCCCTGGTGGTCCTAGTGGCATCCCTGGTAGTCCAGTGGGGTGATCTGCGGGGGGGCTGCGCTGATAAATAATCAGCGCAGACCCCCCCTGCCAGGAGAGCCGCCGATCGGCTCTCCTCTACTTGCGTCTGTCAGACGCGAGTGAGGAAGAGCCGATCAACGGCTCTTCCTATTGACAGCGTGATCAGCCGTGATTGGACACGGCTGATCACGTGGTAAAGAGCCTCCGCCGGAGGCTTTTTACCAAGATCAGTGTAGCGGTGTGTCAGACTGACACACCGCTCCACCGATCGCCGCGATGCGCGCCCCCGGGGGCGCGCTGCGGCATGTTATCCTGAAGGACGTCATATGACGCCCAGTCAGGATAACACAACCACTTCCCGGACGTCAATCCGCCATAGGGCGGGCGGGAAGTGGTTAAGTAGCCGGAAAAAGGTTACTAGGGCAATTACTTTTAAGACATGGAAGAGGTTTAATTCCTGGTGCACAACTAAAAGGTTCTCACCACAGGAAATACTTTCAGTCTTATGCCCCGTACACACGGTCGGACTTTGTTCGGACATTCCGACAACAAAATCCTAGGATTTTTTCCGACGGATGTTGGCTCAAACTTGTCTTGCATACACACAGTCACACAAAGTTGTCGGAAAATTCGATCATTCTGAACGCGGTGACGTAAAACACGTACGTCGGGACTATAAACGGGGCAGTGGCCAATAGCTTTCATCTCTTTATTTATTCTGAGCATGCGTGGCACTTTGTCCGTCGGATTTGTGTACACACGATCGGAATTTCCGACAACGGATTTTTTTGTCGGAAAATTTTATAGCCTGCTCTCAAACTTTGTGTGTCGGAAAATCCGATGGAAAATGTGTGATGGAGCCTACACACGGTCGGAATTTCCGACAACAAGGTCCTATCACACATTTTCCATCGGAAAATCCGACCGTGTGTACGGGGCATTAGAATTCCTCCATGATGGAATGGAGATGGGGTTGGCGGCTAGTACCCTAAAGGACCAAGTGGCCACTTTATCGGTTTTTCTTGAGAGACAGCTATCTCAAGAGCTGCTTATTAGATTTTTTAAGGCATTGGCAAGAGCTAGGCCAATACCTTTTTAAGTTTTTTCCAAAATGGGACCTATTATTGGTTTTACAAGGTTTGATCAAAAGAACTTTTGAACCTCCAGAGGAAACGACAATCAAATTATGGTCGCTCAAACTAGTTCTTTTAGTGGCAGTTACATCAGCTAGAATTGTAAGCGAGTTGCAAGCCCTATCTATAGTAGAACCTTTCTGTTATATATTTGCAGACCGGGTAGTGCTCAAAACTGATCCGTGTTTTCTGCCAAAAGTTCAAATAGCATTTCATAGGGAACAAGAAATAATTCTCCCTACCTTTTTGTCCTACACCATCCAGCTCTAAGGAGAAGTCCTTGCCTGTACGTGAGAAGGTGTTTACTACACTACCTAGAAATCACAAAAGAATTTAGAAAATCAAATTCACTCTTTATTCTGTTCTCAGGACCACGCAAAGGGTATAGTGCTTCTAAAAACAGTATAGGTAGATGGCTGCGAATGGCCATCAGTGAAGCCTATAGAGCTTCAGGGGTAGATCCTCCCACAGGGGTAGTGGCCCACTCAACACGGGCAGAAGCAACGTCCTGGGCAGAAAGAGAAGAGGCTTCCCCGGGTCGGATCTGTAAAGCGGCCACGTGGACAAGTTTTTCCACCTTCACCCGCCACTACAGGTTGGACTTGCTATCAGCATCAGAACAATCGTTCGGGAGGAAGGTCCTGCAGGCGGTGGTCCCACCCTAGAGTAAGTACTCTCTTATCTCAAGGTGCTGTCCTGAAAGATGAAGGGAGAAAACCTTAGACTTACTGGTAACAGTATTTCTACGAGTCTTTCAGGACAGCGCCGATGACCCGCCCTAATGGTATTATAAAATGTGGTGTTATTGCTTATCTAATTTCAGCATGGCTGGAGGTACTCTATGAACAATTGAGGCCATGGTGGAAGCGTCCGGTCTTTGAAGAAAACTGACTTCAGTGTTTCCTGGGAAAGTGGGTGGAGCTACGCTCTCTCCAGGTGCTGTCCTGAAAGACTCGTAGAAATACCGTTACCGGTAAGTCTAAGGTTTTTTAAAACTGTCATTTTCGGTTTCGGTTTTCAGCTAAGTGCATTTTCGGTATCAAAATTTCCATTCGGTGCACCCCTAGTCTCTTTTACAAATGTCACCCCTGCCTGCCAGCGATAATGTGATTTGAGCCGCGCATGCACAGCTCATATCACACTTACAGCCCACTCTGTGGGCTGCAGCGATGTGACTCCCAAGCACATGATGTCACCACAGCCTGGCCATTCAAGCGGCTGATGATAGAGAACCCGGAGAAGAGGGATGCATTGAGGGCCAAGGGGAGCCATGACAGCATAGCGCTGAAGGGCCTAGTTTGCAGGTAAGAAAAAAGACTGCGCTGTATACCAACCTAAAACTATAGCTGCAACTCAAAGTGAAATACACACAAGTAAAGATAAATAAAAAAGGGAGCTGCACTCTCAAAGTTACATATTAACCAAATATAAATTGAAATAAATGAATAAAAATAACAAGTCCCAGTGAGTGAATCATGAATAAATATAAATATATATATATATATATATATATATATATATATATATATATATATATATATATATATATGTCCTTCGGTGGACAGTGACTTTTCCTTTATGGACAGGTGTCTGTCTGGAGCAGTGGGAGTTCATAGAAAGAGAGAATTTACATTCAGGTAACACCCCCCCCCCCCCCCCAATCCCCATGTATTACTGGGTTTCCGTGATAGAAAAAAAAAGAAATTCAATATGAAAAAGTGCCTTATTGTAAGCTTGTAAAGTGATGTCACATTCTTCAGCCAGCAAATGAGGTGGGCTCTATCTGACTTGCTGCCAACTTCTAATGCACACTGTAAGAAGCTCCCAGTGTCGCAGTGAGATCAGAGTAATCCATTTCAGTACAGGAGAGGAGGCTATACAACTGTTCAAGACTGAAGGTTTGCAAGCCGTGCCTCTGACCACCTTCAGGATCAATGGTCCACAGCGTCATATAGCTTGATTAGACATCTGAAGTCCCTGGAGTAAAAGGCCCTAGCTGGGTATGAGCCACAAGTGTTAAAGCTTGTGCAGCTGATAAGCGTGCACTTTGTGTGGTCGTGTATTCCTTTTGTCCATCCTTAAAGTCAGTTACTGTTTGTGTATTCATTTTCCATTGGAGGAATTTCCAAGGTTTAACTGGACTATATATATAATCACATGATTCACTCATTGGGACTTGTTATTATTTTTATTCATTATTTAGTTTGCAGGCAAGTCTGTCATAATATGCTAGTATGTGACACATACTAGTGCATTATGACTTAAACCTGCAGGGCGACCAGTGTTTTTATATATTTTTTAAAATTATTTTACTACTGTTTTAGGCATGGTTCACATCTATGCGGGTTTGCAGCCCACATTTGCACAGGCACAGCAGCCTATTCATTTGAAGGCACTGTACCTGGCCAGCTGAACTCCGCTCACCATCCCCGGACTCTAAGTACTGCTGGCTACTGCTCCTATCGGCTCCTAACCTGCGGCATCCCGAGCACACTGGCAGCATGGCATGGGGCAATGTCAGAGCATCAGTGGAGCTCACAGCCACTCCCGGTCCTTCCTCACTGGAGATTCAGGAATAATACACAGCGCGCCACTGCCGCCCTGCCTCCTATAGTCCTGGCCCGTGTACCCAGTCATTCTGCAATGCCAACAGGGCCCACAATTTGCAGGCAGTGTGGGCTCAGGGGCCAGCTGCTTTAGGCCTCAAAACAGTATTTGGGCCTGGGGCAGCTGCCTCATTTGCCCCGTAGTAAAGACAGCCCTGGATGTATATGTTCTAGGCTAAGAGGAGTCAAGGCATGACAATCAGGGCTTGTTCACACCGGAGCATTTTTTACAGCATAGCCTAAGGCCCCTTTCACGCCTGTAATTTTTTCAGCTAGACCTGATCAGATGCTCCATTTACCTCTATGGAGCGGAGGATGTCAGTGGTGACATGTCCGCCGATATCCGATCCTGTCTGTGAAATCCAGATGGATGGAAACCCTATTTTCCTGACAGGCTCCATGGCAGCATACGTGTTGGTTGACCCCGCCTCCATAACTACCCAATAGGACCCCTCCCTATAAATCAGCTGTGAGCTCCCAGCCGTGTTCCTTTTTTGTCCTCCTCCGTAGGACCATATGATTGGTTCTCCTACCTGAAGACGATGTCCTGCGATCGTATCGGCCGACCGATGTGATGTCACGTCCCTCCGATAAGCCTTGACTGTTAGCAGGGTATGGAGTGTATTGCAGAGTAAGCGCTGAAAGCTGGAGTCATTTGGAATGAAAAGCGCGCACAGGCCTATTACCTAGCAGTATGCAGGTGGCCATTATCTGCCTGAAAGCCCGGTGTGTGTGTATGGACGTTCCTGGCCGAGTCGATCGTAGGTGATGGTGAGCATGTATCGCCTTCATGGCAGCAGTGTATATATTTATTGTTTGTTTGTCTCTCTTTATGTGTCCTTTTACTTTTGTTAAAATGCCTATGCAGCGGCTGGTTCCCTGTGCGTTCCAGCCGCCGCTCCCTCTACTTCCGGGTGCCGTCTGCGTTCTGCGCATGTGCGGTCCCGGAACGAAAGCGAGGCCTGGTTCGCGCATGCGCACGAGGATCGCGGGCCTGGCGCGGCCATGACGTCACACGGCGCCAATTTTAAGAAGCCTGGGGAGGCTTGCAGATCTCGGGAACGATCGTGGGCATAGCGGCGACTTCCCTGAGCATCTGCAGAGCCTACCCCAGGTAAGGGCAGTACAGATGGGTCTGAACTTTTCCTGTTTGCCTTTTTCTGGTATATCTGATGTATTCTGTGTTCACCTGCAGTGATTCCAAGCATCAGCCATGGACTCTTCACTGCCTCCTGGTGGCCAGTCCTCTCGCAGCAGGTAGGATTTGAAGGTGTTTTTCTTTACTTGCCTGCTGGGGGAAAGAGAGTGGAGTGTAGGGCATTATTCTGACTTTGTGCCTTTTCTCTCTCTCTATTCCTGTCTTTCTTCTTTCCTCAGCCCTTCTAGGTCTGACCAAAGACAGTAGTTCCCGCAGAAGGAGCGGGTCGTCTAAATCACACCACCGGCATTCCTCCTCTGGCTCTAGACACCATGGTTCATCCTCTAAGTCTAAAGACCACAGTAGAGGTTCTCCTCACCCCCCCCTCATCTCATAGTAGGGGACCGGAGAAATTATGTTGGGGATGCAGGGCCCCAGTTCCTGCTAGCAAGTCTCTCTGTGACCGCTGTTTCTCTAGAGCAGCTAATGAGAGGGAAGGTGCAGACTAACACCTGGAAACACTAATCAAGCGAGTCGTGAAAGAATCGCTGCAGGAGAAAGACGCTGCAAAGCCTCGTGATTCTCCTCCAGATCCACTGATTCCCCTGTCAGAAAAGGGTCCAGTCCATGAGACGTGGGAGTCTTCTCAACCTAGTCACCAGTCAGCTCCCCCTTCAGATAGCGGGTCAGAAGCAGATGATCCTGGGATGGGATTTGAATACGCCCTGGTTCCTTCTCTGGTGAAAGCTGTTAAAGACGCTTTGAATTGGGAAGACCCAGTTATTTCTCCTCCTAAACAGAGAAAGTTTTTCAAACAACTCAGCAAGGAGCGTCATTATTTTCCTTTCCTCACTGAAGTAGGAGCTATAATATCTGAAGAATGGGGCAAGATGGATAGAAAAAGTTCTATGCAGTCTAAAATCTCAAAACTATACCCTTTCAAGGAAGAAGAGGTTAAACACCTTGAGTCAGCTCCCTTGGTAGATGCTGCATTAATGAGACTTGTGAGGTATGTGACTCTCCCTCTCGAAGATACAGTCTCATTTAAAGATCCTCTGGAGAGACGGATTAATTCCGACCTAAAAAGGATTTATTTGACAGCAGGCACAGTGTGCAAACCTGCTCTGGCCTTAGCAGCAGTCTCTAAAGCTTTAGAGGCATGGTCAGACAATGTAAATGATTCTCTTAGAGGTATCTCTGAATAAGCGGCTAAGAGCTCCCCTATTCAGGAAATCAGGCTAGCCTCCGCCTTTCTGGGGGAGGTCTCTTGATGTTATTCGCCTAGTGGCTCGGGTGATGTTGTTATCGGTCACCGCCCGTCGGGCCTTGTGGCTCCGACCCTGGTTGGCGGATCCAGCTTCTAAGCAGGCTTGGTGCCGTATTCCATTTGAGGGTTCGTCTCTCTTCGGCAACAAGCTTGATAGCGCCATTACCTGGGCTACGGGTGGTAAGTCGGGGTTCCTCCCTCAAGATAGGCATTTACAGAACCAGAAACGCACCTTTTCAAGAACGCAGAACACCGACCGTGCAAGGGAAGCACGTAGTTACAGGCCTGGTCGGGAAATTTCAAGATCCTGGAAATCCAGGCAGTCCTCTTTTAAAAAGCCCACAAAAGGGGCTTCTACTGGTAACCAGAACTCCACTAAGTCCTTTTGAAATTGGGCCCGCTCAAACATGTCAGGTGGGGGCTCGTCTGCTCCTCTTCCGGCATGTTTGGGCGGCCTCAATTCGGGATTTCTGGAATGTCAGGACGGTGTCCTCAGGCCACACCTGGGTTTTCAACAGCACTCCCAGACTAAGATTCATACCAACAAATCTTCCAAGTTCAGGGGAGAAGAAACAAGTTCTTTTAGCTTACGTAAGCTCTTTATTAGCTCAAAGCGCAGCCATTCCTGTTCCAGATGGCGAACGAGGCGAAGGCATGTATTCCCCTCTATTTCTGGTGCAAAAGAAGAACAGCACATGGAGGCCTGTTATAGACCTGACTCATCTCAACCGGTTTATCCGAAAGGAAAAATTCAAGATGGAGTCACTATTAACGATTCAACAGTCGGCTCATCTAGGAGACTGGTTGGTGTCAAGAGACTTGAAAGACGCCTACTTTCATGTCCCAGTGGCGGCTGACTTCCAAAAGTTCCTTCGCTTTGCTGTAGGCGATCAACACTTACAGTTTACCTGCCTTCCATTCGGTCTCACGACATCACCTCGGGTGTTTTCCAAGGTTCTGTTGGCTGTTGTTGCTTTGCTCCGAGTCAAAGGAGTTCGTCTTCACCACTATCTAGACGACCTCCTCCTTCTAGCCCAGGACAGGGGTCAACTTCTAGAGCACAGGAGTCTAGTAATTGCCACTCTCCAAGAGTTTGGGTGGCTCCTGAATTTGGAGAAAAGTCACCTGAATCCATCTCAGTCCCTCATATTTCTAGGTGCCCATTTCAACACACTAGAAGGCACCATCTCGCTACCCGAGGAGAAGATTGTGGTGATCCGGGACAGGATCCGTTCAACGCTCGCTTCATCTCACCTGTCCGCTCTTCAATGTCTGAAGGTGAATGCCACAATGGCAGCCACTATTCCCATGGTGAAGTGGGCACAATGGCACACTCGCCCATTCCAGAAAGGGTTTCTCCAACAGTGGGATTCTCCCAGCAAGAGTCAGCGCATCCTCCTCACTCCATCCATGAGAGAGTCTCTCCTTTGGTGGCTCCAAGGGAAGAATCTCCGCAACTGCCACTCAATTCTCCCCATCACATGGGTCACAGTAACCTCAGATGCCATCAATCGGGGCTGGGGTGCTCATTGCCTGTCAGAAGTGGCTCAGGGCAGATGGAAATCGCCATCTCAGAAGATTGTATCCAATATACTGGAACTTCGAGCAGCCTTTCAGGCGCTCAGATCCTTCGACCATCTGATAGAAAACTCCTCTGTGATGCTCCGGTTGGACAATACAACCGCAGTGGCCTATATAAGGAAGCAAGGTGGGACTCGCAGCTGGTCCCTCCTACGGGAGGTGGAGCCAATCATGAACTGGGCTCAGAAGAATCTGTCCAACATTTCGGCAGTCTACATTCCGGGGGTCCAGAATGTACAGGCAAACTTTCTGTCCCGTGTTCAAATGGACAACAACGAGTGGTCCCTGCACATAGAGGTGTTCAAGTGGCTCCTGACACTGGGAATGTCTCCAGAAGTGGATCTGTTTGCATTCCCATGCAATTTCAAACTGACCAAGTATTACTCGAGGTTCCGGGATCCCCAAGCCTATGGGATAGATGCCCTCACGGATCGGTGGAGGTTCAACAAGGCGTATGCCTTCCCTCCGGTACCTGTGATACTCCAGTTTCTCCGCAGGCTCAGAACAGAGGAGGTGGAAGTCATAGCAGTAATACCGTTTTGGCCCAACAGGCCATGGTTTCCCCTCTTAACTCTCCTCAGTTATCGGGATTCAATCCCCCTGCCTCTCAGGCCGGATCTTCTGTCCCAAGGCACAATCCTGCATCCATGCCCTGTTCATCTTCATCTCAGGGTCTGGTTTTTGAGAGGGGAAGGCTTGAAGCCTTAGGTTGTCCAGAAGAAGCCATTCCGACTCTTCTTAATGCCAGACGGAAGAGCACTAATAGAGTTTATGAACGTATCTGGTCCAAGTTCACAGAGCACATGGCCTCTAGACCTAATCCTTGTGGTTCTCCAGAAGTCCAGGATATCCTGAGCTTTCTGCAAACGGGGTTGGATTTGCCTCTAGCAGTAAGTTCCCTTCGTGTACAAATATCAGCCATCTCGGCGTTTACAGGAATTTCATGGGCTAACCACGCCCTGGTTCGCCAATTCTTCAAGGGTGCTATCAGGCTAAGACCTCAAAGAAAACCAAGGTTTCCTAAATGGGATCTTCCCCTTGTTCTAGATTTTCTTTCCACACTTGGAACAGATCCTGAAAATCCTCTATCAGTTAAGGACCTCACACTCAAGGCCGTCTTCCTGGTGGCAGTAACTTCAGCCAAAAGAGTGTCTGAAATCAGAAACTTAGGTTCTAAAGAGCCTTTCCTGACCTTTTTTCCGGATAGAGCAGTGTTAATTCCCATGTTGGGCTCAAACCCTAAAGTGACATCTATTTTTCACGAAAATCAGGAAATTGTGTTGCCTACCTTTAGCACAACAGAAGGTCAAGATGTCCATCCCCTTGATGTGGGACATACTTTGAGTCAATACTTGGAAGTTACTGAATCGTTTAGACAGACTTTCTTTTTATTCTTCTACGGGGAGAAAATAAAGGAAAATGGGCCTCAATTAGATCTATTTCTGCTTGGATAGTACAGACCATTCAAAGGGCTTATAAAGCGAAGGGCTTGGCTCCTCCAGAGGCAGTGACTGCACACTCAACTCGGAGTATTTCAACCTCGTGGGTGGCTTCTCTTCATGTCGCACCCGAAGTTATATGTAGAGCGGCTTCTTGGTCATCTATTAATACGTTTGTTTCCCACTATTGTGTTGAACCAGCCGCTTTGTCATCCATTAATTTTGGTTTGAAAGTGCTGTCAGTTGACAGTGTTAAATACATTTATTTTCTTGCTCAGCATTGTGCCCACCCGGGTGTGTTTGGCGAGTTATTTCCCACACGTATGCTGCCATGGAGCCTGTCAGGAAAACGGAAAATTTATATCAAATACTTACTGTAATTTTCCTTTCCTGATAGGCTCCATGGCAGCAGGAGTCCCTCCCAATGCTGGAGTAGGCTAGTTACGAAACACGGCTGGGAGCTCACAGCTGAAATTTATAGGGAGGGGTCCTATTGGGTAGTTATGGAGGCGGGGTCAACCCACACGTATGCTGCCATGGAGCCTATCAGGAAAGGAAAATTACGGTAAGTATTTGATATAAATTTTCCGTTTTTGATCCGTCTGGAGCAGGGGTCCTCAAAATTTTTAGACAGGGGGCCAGTTCACGGTCCCTCAGACTGTTGGGGGGCCGCACTATAGTTTAAAAAAAATATGAACTAATTCCTAAATTCCTATGCACACATATTTTTTGTAGTGCAAAAGAATAAAAGAATGAATAATAAATAATAATATATATAGGGGATGGACAGGGGGACAGAGGGATGGACAGGGGGACAGTGGGATGGACAGGGGGACAGAGGGGTGGACAGGGGTACAGTGGGGTGGACAGAGGGGGGGACAGTGGGGTGGACAGGGGGACAGTGGGATGGACAGAGGGGTGGACAGTGGGATGGACAGGGGGACAGTGGGGTGGACAGGGGGACAGTGGGGTGGACAGTGGGATGGACAGAGGGACAGTGGGATGGACAGGGGGACAGTGGGGTGGACAGGGGGACAGTGGGATGGACAGGGGGACAGAGGAGTGGACAGGGGGACAGTGGGGGGGCAGTGGGGTGGACAGGGGGACAGAGGGGTGGACAGGGGGGCAGAGGGGTGGACAGGGGGGCAGAGGGGTGGACAGGGGGACAGTGGGGTGGACAGGGGGACAGTGGGGTGGACAGGGGGACAGAGGGGCGGACAGGGGGACAGAGGGGTGGACAGGGGGACAGTAGGACAGTGGGGTGGAGGGGTGGACAGGGGGACAGAGGGGTGGACAGGGGGACAGTGGGGGAGACAGAGGGGTGGACAGGGGGACAGAGGGGGGACAGTGGGGGGGACAGTGGGGTGGACAGGGGGACAGGGGGACAGAGGGGGGACAGTGGGGTGGACAGGGGGACAGTGGGGTGGACAGGGGGACAGTGGGGTGGACAGGAGGACAGAGGGGTGGACAGGGTGGACAGAGGGGTGGACAGGGTGGACAGAGGGGTGGACAGGGTGGACAGAGGGGTGGACAGGGTGGACAGAGGGGTGGACAGGGTGGACAGAGGGGGGGACAGGGGGACAGAGGGGGGGACAGGGGGACAGAGGGGTGGACAGGGGGACAGAGGGGTGGACAGGGGGACAGAGGGGTGGACAGGGGGACAGTGGGGTGGACAGGGGGACAGTGGGGTGGACAGGGGGACAGGGGGGGGGCAGTGGGGTGGACAGGGGGACAGTGGGGTGGACAGTGGGGTGGACAGGGGGACAGTGGGGTGGACAGGGGGACAGAGGGGTGGACAGGGGGACAGTGGGGTGGACAGGGGGACAGAGGGGGGATAGTGGGGTGGACAGGGGGACAGAGGGGGGGACAGTGGGGTGGACAGGGGGACAGTGGGATGGACAGAGGGGGGGACAGAGGGGTGGACAGGGGGACAGTGGGGTGGACAGGGGGACAGAGGGGTGGACAGGGGGACAGTGGGGTCCTCACTTGTTCGTAGGCTGTTGCTTGAAGCCTCCCCTCTCTGTCACTCTTCGCTCCTCCTGTCTCTGTGCGGGACTGTGCTGGGAACTACACTTCCCAGCATGCAGAGCGGCACACGGAGCCCTCCATTACTGGTGTGGGGGAGGCGGCTGGAGCGGAGCGGATATGCTCCCTGCCGAAGCCGAGCAGACCTGGCCCCGGCCCGAGCCTGGATTGTCGGGAATCCGGCCCTGGGTGGATTGGGCCGGATAAATGTCCTCGGCGGGCCGCATGTGGCCCGCGGGCCATAGTTTGAGGACCCCTGGTCTGGAGGATCGGATGAAAATGGACAGGCAGTCCGTTTTCATCTGATCTCCCATAGAGGAGAGCGGGGCTCTGACTGGTCCGTCTCCGCACAGAGAGCAGAGATAGACCTGTCATCCACCTGCTCATTGGGTCGATCTCCCGCTGAGAAAGTGGAATCCCGTGTGAAAGGACCCTTAAGCCTCATACACATGATCGGATTTTCGGCAGGGAATTGTGTGATGACAGACTGCCTAAAATCCGACCGTTGGTACGCTCCATCAGACAATTGACCAACTTTCCACCAACAAATGTTGTGGATGGCAGGCTAGTAAATTTTCGGCGGACAATGGTCTGTTGTCAGATTTTCGTGTCATGTGTACACAAGTCTGTCACACAAAAGTCCAAAGTACAAACACGCATGCTTGGAATCATTGCTCACCAAACATGACATTAGCAGAAGGTGCCCAAAGGGTGGCGCTCAAGAGCTGAAATTCCACGTAGTACGTCACTACGTTCATGTTTGTTGGACAACAATTGTGTACCGTTTGTATGCAAGACAATTTCGGACAAAAGTCTGATGCCTCGTACACACGATCGGATTGTTGGCCAACAAAACCGTGGAATTTTGTCCGACAATTACGAACGTAGTGACGTGTTACGTGGTTTTTCAGCTCTTTAGCGCCACCCTTTGGGCTCCTGCTAATTTCGTGTTAGTAGAAGTTTGGTGAGTGTTGATTCGCGCTTTTCTTTTTCATTTAGCAATTTTCAGTTTGTTTCTGAACGGCCGTTCGCCAACCAGACATGTTGCGGAATCGGAGGAGATAACGTGTTATTTATTCTTGGCCTTGGAGTTATTGCTTTGACATTATTTTTTTTGGTTAAATAATGATTTGATTTGGTATATTTTCTATATTTTTGGATGCATAGAATGCACTTTTTGGTTAAGTTCTATTGGTAGATAGCATGTCTAATTTTATTTGTTTTCTTTTTTTAATGCACAATAAAAAAATTGTGGAGAATAATACTTGGCTATGTGTTTTACTTCAAATGACAGTTTGGGAGTAGGCAGTTACATTTAAAAAAATAAAATGTAAAATTGACAAGGGACACCAACATAGTTGTATCTTTGATCTAAAAAACTACGGGATAATGGTGTTGTGGTAACTTGCCCAAAAAAAAAAACAAAAAAAAAAAAAACATAATAATATTATTCTTGAATCACCAGAATAAAAAAAGCCTTTGAAAATTTGTTTGCAACTCCATCAGTATCACCAGCAAAGCAGCTTCATTATTATCCCATTAAAGAAGAGAATTGTGCGCTACATTTGGAGATTTCATAATTTGCCACATCACAAATGTTAATTCTCTATTACGAACGCTAGTTTACAAGACCGACCGCTCCTGCTTACGAGCATGCGTGTTTGTACTTTGGACTTTTGTCTGACGGACTTGTGTACACACGCTCGGAAAATCCGACAACACACATTTGTCCACGGAAACTTTGAACCTGCTATCCAACATTTTTGGCGGAAATTCCGACAACAATTGTCCGATGGAGCATACAAACGGTCGGATTTAGCGACAACAGCCTGTCATCACACATTTCCCGTCGGAAAATCCGATCGTGTGTACGGGGCTTTATGCTTTGTTGGCCAACAATCTGATCGTGTGTACGAGGCTTTAGGCTCCATGCACACTATAAGCTAAAAAAAATGCTAGAAAAATGCTTATAGGCTCCATGCACACTAGCGTTTTATATAAGCTCAAAAAACGCTGATAATAGCATTTTTTGTGCCAGCTTCTAGTACAGTTTTAAATGCATTAGCATTTTTACAGTACATGAAGAAGAAAAAACTGCTTCAAAAAAGCTGCACGAAGCCTTTAACATTTTTTTCTCCCAAAAACTACAAAAATATATTTTTTTTCTACTCCTAAAGTAGTGTGCATGGACACATAGGATAACAGCTTCTAGGAGCTTAAAGTTGAACTCTAGTCAGAAAATTAAGTCCTGCTAGATGACTTCATGCTGGCCTCTTTTGCAGGTATAGCTTTGTAAAACATAAAAAATAAGTGTCTATACTGTTTACCATCCAGTCATACACTGCCTCATTCTGCTCTGCACATGCTCAGTTGCTCTCCCTTTTTAGGCACTGCTGAGTTTGTAGAGGCCAATCTGCTGACAGCCTTAAAGCCTGAGCTGTGGATCTCTGCAGCTCCTCCAGAGTTACCATGGGCCTCTTGGCTGCTTCTCTGATTAATGCTTTCCTTGCCTGGCCTATCAGTTTAGGTGGATGGCCATGACTTGATAGGTTTGCAGTTGAATGGGCTGCTGTGCCTACATTTCCCACTTAAAAAAGGCACATGCAGCGTTTTAAAAATGCAGTGTTCCTGAAATTGCATGGTGCTTTTACAGCCAATAAAGCTGCTCCTGTTTGATCTGCAACTGCCATGATGTTGCACATGTGATCAATTATGACTTCAGCCAGGGGTCAAGTCCTGGGAAAAGTGTAGGAATTCACTCAGTTCTCCCCCACCTCAAAAATAAAAAAGTGTGTATGTGTATAATATATATATATATATATATATATATATATACACACACACACACACACACACACACACATATTATATATATATATATATATATATATATATATATATATATATATATATATATATATATGTGTGTGTATGTATATATATATATATATATATATGTGTGTGTGTGTATATACACACATATATATATATCAAGACGTATACATATACTTATGTATATATATATATATATATATATATATATATATATATATATATATATATATATATATATATATATATATTTATTTATTGTGTGTGTGTGTGTGTGTGTGTGTGTGTGTGTGTGTGTGTGTGTGTGTGTGTGTATGTGTGTGTGTGTATGTGTATGTGTATATATATATATATATATATATATATATATATATATATATATATATATATATATATATATATATATATATATATATATATATATATATAATATCAGGGCTCAAAATTACAAGTCTTGACCTACTAGCCAGGCTTCAATTGTTACTCGCCACCAGTTCCCCCCCCCCCCCCTAAACACGTCCTCATAAATGATCTCATGAAATTACTCTTAATATTTATTTTTATAATTCTGCATTGAACATTTAACAACAACTTTATCAGTGCAGCCTTACCTGTGCTCATCAGTGCAGTCTCACCTGTGCCCATCAGTGCAGTCTCACCTGTGCCAATCCATGCAGCCTCACCTGTGCTCATCATTGCAGACTCACTTGTGTCCATCATTGCAGCCTCACTGTGCCCATCATTGCAGACTCACCTGTGCCTGGATTATACACAGCAGGCATCTCCCGCTGTGTCACGGAGTTTGGGTCTGCAATGTTCGGCGGCCGGCCACTGTAACAAGTCCCGCCTCCTAGCAGTGTGTGTGGGGGGGGCAGTGTGTCAGGGAGAGGCATCAGTGTGTGTGTGTAGGGGGGGTGCAGTGTGTCAGGGAGGGGGGAGCAGTGCGACAGGTGGGGGGAGCAATGTGTGACCAGTAACATATAATACACAGCACACACCGTGCACAGCAGCACCCAGCTCACCCCACATCATTCATACAGCTCTCTGTGCACCAGCCTCACTTTTCTCCCCAGCAGTCACAGCACCGCCTCGCATAGCTCACCCTCTGCTTCCTCATGGTTCAGCCTCCTGTTCTCTCGTCTCAGGTGTACCAGGTCCCGTAGCACCGCCGCCAGCAGTTTCCTCCCCGCAGTCTCCTGCTCCACCACCATACCTAGTCGACCCCAGCTTAAGGAAACCCAGAAGTAGCATGGAGCTGCACATGTAGTTAGACCAGCCGGTCGCTGAGAGAGGAGGAGGAGCCAAACACCTAATACTGACCAGGCTGTCTTCTGTGTGCCACACTGGGCCCTGCTGCTAATGCGAACAGTGTTTCTGCTGTGCAAAAAGTACAGGAACGCCGTTCCCGCAGGACTCCAGCTCTTTGATAGTTTGACAGTTTGGTGGAGGACACAAGCAAATATGACAGTTAGCAATCCCAGCATTCCAGGACTGTAACTTTTTTTTTTTTAATCGTTAAATTGATGTTTTTAGTTCAACTTCATAATTTACTGCTGGGACTCTAGGCTTCAGCAAAATGCCAGACTCCAGCAAGAAGAAACAGGAACAATGCTGGAGGTAATATACAGCACACACTAATTTTGGTAGCATAATTATTAACCACTTAAGGTCCACCATACAGCAGTTTTACTGCTACAGGGCGGCACAATTATGCTGGATCACTCTTCCGGGTAGGGGGAACACATGCGCGATGTCCACCTGCACCCTCCTATCATCAAGCAAAGAGACAGAACGGAGATCTGGATATGTAAACAAGGCACATCACCGTTCTGACAGGAGGGAAGGGATGGAATTTGTTGCCCTGCATAAATTTCATCTCTTTCCCTAGTAAAAGCACCTCCCACAGTACACATAAAAAAGAAAGAAGGACGGCGCCCTCTAAGTGCAGCATGTATGTTAAAAATATTTATTACAATAGATAAAAACACTCACATTTGAGTTGCTAAAAACCAGCATGTAAAGTAGTTTCATCCGCGTGCTCTCGGGGGATGTGGGTGTCACGGGCCAGTTCAGGGGTTCCTGGGATGTGAGTCCTGTAACCTGGGTCCTGGTAGCTGTTCCGGTGGTGCCGAGGGTCCTCAGAGCCTCCGGGCGGCCAGGATATCGGTCATGGATCCTCCGTGGAGCGCCGTGCTGACCTGCGTCTTCACTTCCGGGAGCGGGGTGAGGCGGGCGGTGCTTCGCGTTCGGAGCATGCGTGCTCCTTCATCAGGCTATGCTGGTGGCCATATTCAGTGTGGGAATTTATACCATAGGCAATGGGAGGGGTGGAGAGGTAATTGAGAGGAGGGCGGGACTATGTATAATGATTGGGCACGTAGGTAACCATGGAGATGGGGTGTACACAATGTGGAAGGGGAGTGGAGGGAGACGGGGAGTGGGCGGGGCGGGGAGTGAGGAGGGGGGAAAAAAAAAAAAAAAGGAGATATGCAAATGAGTGTGTTGTGGTAAGAACATATATGTGTGTGTATGGAATGTGGGGTAAGGAGAAGGCGGTCTATAGGAAGAGGAATGTTGTATTGATCATAGTGGACGGGAACAAAATATATATACATATATACATGTATACATATATACATACATATACATACACATACATACACACATATCTACATACATATATACACGTCAACATATATGGGAAGGGAATACAAAAATGCAGAAAATGGTATATAATTAAATAGGTATATAATTATAGGGAGAGATTGGTGGTATATATGAGAAGAAATGACGCAATGATGGAAAAGGGATAAAACATGTACAATGTATATACGTGTGTAAACACAAAGAACCGTTTAAAAAGGATCCCTTCACACACACATACACATATATACACATTTAAATGACGCGTAAGATTGGGACAAAAGAAGGGGGGGAGTGTGTTTCCAGAGGGGTATTTGGGAATGAGAGAAATGTTATGGGAAATACTGGGAAATAAATAAATAAAAGTAAAAATAATAAAAATAATAAAAATATATAGAAATATAAATAAAAATAAAGATAAATATAAATATATATATATATATGTAAAAATACAAGTACAAATAAATAAAAAATAAATAAAATTAAAAAATATATAAAAATATAAGGAAATTAAAAATAAAATATTTTTTAATAAGAATAAAAATAAAATAAAAAATAAAGATAGGAATAAAAATAAAAATAAAATTGGTATGTGTTATATACTAGGGCTATGTGGATAGGGGTAATGGGTGGGAGACGGGTATACCCATACACGTGCTCCACGTGGACTGTAAGTTAATGGGGTAGTGACTAGATGATGGATAAAACAATAAATGAGACAACAGGTAGGACAAAGGATGAAACAATACGTGGTGAATTGGGATGAGATGATGTGATGAGGCAGGGATATGGTTGGGGTCACAGCAAAATGTTAATTTCAATGCCTTCATTGAGGCCTCCTGGCGATAAAGTGTCCAGTGTGTATATCCAGTAGTTTTCTCTTTCACACAACCTTTTGTAGCGTTCAGCGGTAGGGAGGGTGGGTGGGATAGACTCAATAACCCACACGCGTAGCCCTGAAGATGTTTGTCCATGATGTTCTTTAAAATGTCTTGGTACACTATGCTTGTCAATGCCCTTCTCTACAAGGTTACGATGCTCACCAAACCTTTTGCGGAGTGGGCGTATAGTGCGGCCTACGTATAGTAGGCCGCAGGGGCATGTGAGGCAATAGACCACATAATCTGAACCACAATTGAAGAAGTCGGGGATGACATATAGTTTACCCTTATGGTGGAAGTCTTTTTGCCTATGTGTAACATGGGCGCATGTGAGGCAGAGGGGCTTCCTACATTGATACATGCCTTTGATGTTAAAGAAGGTTAAGGGGGCACTGACGGTGGGGCGTGCTGTTTTCACTTTGCTTGGTGCTATTAGGGCCTTTATATTCTTAGCCCGTCTGTAGGTGACCAGTGGTTTATCACTTATGGTGGGTTTTAGATGCGGATCCTCACGCAGAATGGACCAGTGTTTGGTGAAGATCTTTTCCATTTGCTTAAATCTGTTGTGGTATTGTGTCACAAATCTGACGGGTTGGGTAGTGTCGTCTGTACTGGTTTGTCTCTTGTCCTTCGCGTTTTCACTGAGATAGTATTGGAAGGCATCTTCTATGATGTGGTCTGGATAACCCTTGTCTTTGAATTTGGCTTTGAGTAGTAGGCCGTGTGTTTCATAGTCCTGTAGGCGCGTGCAATTGTGTTTCAGGCGGCAGAACTGGCTTTTTGGGATGTTTTTAACCCATCGTGGGTGATGGCAACTGTTAAAGTGTAGGTAAGAATTTCCTGAGGTGGATTTTGTATAATTCTGGGCGCAGATGGTGTTTTCATAGTGGAAGAGTTCCAGATCCAAAAAGGCCAGTTTGTTATTGTCTGTGACTGATGTGAATGATAGACCCATGGAGTTGTTGTTGCAGTGTTGGACGAAGGGTAGGATGGTGGTTTCTGGACCATCCCAGATAATGACTACGTCATCTATGTAGCGCCCGTAATAGACTATGTGGGGCGCATATGGGTTATTGTTGTGTATATATTGTAGCTCCCAGTAACCCATGGTTAGGTTCGCGTAGCTGGGAGCAAAATTGGCCCCCATGGCAGTTCCTTTTGTTTGAATATAGAAGTCTCCGTGGGATTCAAAATAATTGTGGGTTAGGCAGAATTCTAATATTTCCAGTAAGAATTGGTTCTGACGTGGGTTGAGTGATGGGTCATTGTTGAGGTAGTGTCGTACAGCTTGTAAACCAATGTTATGGGGAATGGACGTGTATAGTGAGACCACATCTAGCGAGAGCCAGCGGTATGTCGGTTCCCAGGAGTAGTATCGTAGCATGTTCAGAAGGTGGATGCTGTCTTTAATGTAGGAAGGTAGGTTCTGTACTATACCTTGTAGAAAATGATCAATGTAGATAGAGAAGTAGCTGGTTACGCTTTCCATGGCCGCCACTATTGGTCTACCAGGAGGGGGTGTGGGGTCTTTGTGCACCTTCGGAAGGTGGTAAAAGTAGGGCCTTTTGTAAAAGTCGTGTTTAAGAAATGAGGCTTCAGATGCAGTAACTATACCATCTGCTTGTGCTCGATCTATTAAGTTGTGAGCTTCAATAGAGAATTTGGGTAAGGGATCTCCGGAAAGTTTTTTGTATGTGGATGTGTCCGATAGGAGTCTAGTTGTTTCCAGCATGTAGTCTGCACGGTTCTGGACTACGATACCACCTCCTTTATCTGCGGGCTTAATAACCAGTTGTCTGTTGTTGGTGAGTGATTTAAGAGCCGTGCGTTCTGCTGGGGTTAAGTTAGATGGTGGATTGGAACGTGAGTTGGACATTTGACACATTCGTAGTATATCAGCATATACAACCTGATAGAAGGTCTGGACGTAAGGTCCTTTGGCAAATGTGGGATAAAAGATAGATTTCGGTTTGAAATTAGTGTGTAAGATGGGAGGAGAGGTAGGTGGATGTTGAGTTAGAGATTCAATCTGGTCGTCAATGTAGAGATCTTCCAACTGGTCTAGGGCTATGAGTTCTGCGGGTCCTAGGGTGGAGGAGTCTTCTGTAGTAGTACTGCATTCAGCGTGGTCATTAGTAGTATATGGAGTAGTGTTTGGGGTAATGTTTGGGGTACCATTACCCTTCTTAGTGTCTTGAATGTTGAAATATCGTTTGATGGTGATATTTCTAATGAACCTATTGAGATCCAAGAAGAGAGTGAAAGGGTTGGGAGATGCTGTGGGGGCGAAGGTGAGCCCGCGTGCTAGTAGAGATTTTTCAGGCATGGATAAAGTGTGATCAGAGAGGTTGAAGATTTTTACAGTCTGCGCAATTTCTCCCTCCTTTTTGTGTCTGTGTCTCCCCCCTCTCCTGCCTCGTCGGTGAGCTTTCTTTTTGGGCAGGGTTGGGGGGTGATCACTAAAAAAGAGGGGGTAGGGGTGGGAGATATATGTTTGTTGGTCGGACTGTAAATGGGGGGTGATGAGATGGCGTGGATACTGGGGTGGTCCATGGTGGGCCCAGATGCTTGAGTGATCTTGGGCTGTGCGGTGTGTAGATTCCCAATACCAAAATCCAGAGTGGATGACTGGGGGTCCTCATAAGTGCTGTGATCTGATATGGCACTGCCGGTCTGTGTTTCTTTGAGGGTAACCGGTATGGGAGGGATTGAGGTAAGGATGCCAGTGTGGGGTTTCTTCTTTATACTCTTGGAAGTTTTGGGTGTACTGGAGGAAGAAACTGGCACGGGGGGTGGTGGACGATGATGGTCCTCTTTTGGTGTGGGTGTGGGCTGTGGCCGTCTGGAAGGTGCCGGTGGCCTATGTGGTTTATAAGGCTTGGTGGAGGGGCCTTGAAAGGATAAGAGGGCCGTGGTGGGCCTAGGTACACATTCCATCAGGGGGACTGGGGCGTGGTTCTCTTGCCCTGATGGGGTGTGGAGATTGGGGTGGTTGTTAACTTTGGGGGGGTGTGTATTGCGTCTGGGTTTTTTCCAACAGTGGATCCTGTTGGAGTTGTAATCGTCAAAGTCTCTGCGTATCTTCTGTAATTTACATTTGATGAGGCAATCCTCTTGGTACTTAGTGTTAAGTTTCAGTTTTTTGTACCATGAGGTGGGTAGGGGTGTAATGTATGATCTTAGTTCATCTATAAGATTGGTTAATTTGGACGATAATGAGTTGAATAGGGTATCCCTTTGCTTGATGATGATTTCCATCCATTTTTGAGTGCAGAATTTGGATATGGTGGACCATTCAGCAGCTAAATCTGCGCCCAGGAATGAGCAAGTCTTTTGGTTTCTGAGACCTCTGGGAGAAATTTTGTAGTTCAAATACAGTTCCAAGAAGAACTTATCCCACCATTGTTGGTTGATGTTATTGATGGTGTCCTCTATTTTGCGAAACTTCGCACATATGTGTCTGTATTCCAGACGGGGGATATTTGCTGATGGGAGGAAGTATCCATCTGGGAAGTGTGCGTATAAGTCATCTAATATGCTGTACTTGACTGATTCTATTTTTTGTATAATTTCCATGGTTACTATACAGCATAGGCTTGAAGTATTAGGTATGTAAACTGGGGGGAAGTAAATCACATAAACATAATGGGGCTGAAGATGAATGTACAATAATAATAATTGGCATAGATCCAGAGGCTGCGCATATATGTGAACTTCTTAAGAGGTTCTCTATTGAAGCTCACAACTTAATAGATCGAGCACAAGCAGATGGTATAGTTACTGCATCTGAAGCCTCATTTCTTAAACACGACTTTTACAAAAGGCCCTACTTTTACCACCTTCCGAAGGTGCACAAAGACCCCACACACCCTCCTGGTAGACCAATAGTGGCGGCCATGGAAAGCGTAACCAGCTACTTCTCTATCTACATTGATCATTTTCTACAAGGTATAGTACAGAACCTACCTTCCTACATTAAAGACAGCATCCACCTTCTGAACATGCTACGATACTACTCCTGGGAACCGACATACCGCTGGCTCTCGCTAGATGTGGTCTCACTATACACGTCCATTCCCCATAACATTGGTTTACAAGCTGTACGACACTACCTCAACAATGACCCATCACTCAACCCACGTCAGAACCAATTCTTACTGGAAATATTAGAATTCTGCCTAACCCACAA
Organism: Lithobates clamitans; assembly: GCA_037952925.1. Lineage (NCBI taxonomy): Eukaryota > Metazoa > Chordata > Amphibia > Anura > Ranidae > Lithobates > Lithobates clamitans. The sequence goes on along the minus strand of JBBGZY010000100.1, from coordinate 3,423,833 downwards.
TTATTTTGAATCCCACGGAGACTTCTATATTCAAACAAAAGGAACTGCCATGGGGGCCAATTTTGCTCCCAGCTACGCGAACCTTACCATGGGTTACTGGGAGCTACAATATATACACAACAATAACCCATATGCGCCCCACATAGTCTATTACGGGCGCTACATAGATGACGTAGTCATTATCTGGGATGGTCCAGAAACCACCATCCTACCCTTCGTCCAACACTGCAACAACAACTCCATGGGTCTATCATTCACATCAGTCACAGACAATAACAAACTGGCCTTTTTGGATCTGGAACTCTTCCACTATGAAAACACCATCTGCGCCCAGAATTATACAAAATCCACCTCAGGAAATTCTTACCTACACTTTAACAGTTGCCATCACCCACGATGGGTTAAAAACATCCCAAAAAGCCAGTTCTGCCGCCTGAAACACAATTGCACGCGCCTACAGGACTATGAAACACACGGCCTACTACTCAAAGCCAAATTCAAAGACAAGGGTTATCCAGACCACATCATAGAAGATGCCTTCCAATACTATCTCAGTGAAAACACGAAGGACAAGAGACAAACCAGTACAGACGACACTACCCAACCCGTCAGATTTGTGACACAATACCACAACAGATTTAAGCAAATGGAAAAGATCTTCACCAAACACTGGTCCATTCTGCGTGAGGATCCGCATCTAAAACCCACCATAAGTGATAAACCACTGGTCACCTACAGACGGGCTAAGAATATAAAGGCCCAAATAGCACCAAGCAAAGTGAAAACAGCACGCCCCACCGTCAGTGCCCCCTTAACCTTCTTTAACATCAAAGGCATGTATCAATGTAGGAAGCCCCTCTGCCTCACATGCGCCCATGTTACACATAGGCAAAAAGACTTCCACCATAAGGGTAAACTATATGTCATCCCCGACTTCTTCAATTGTGGTTCAGATTATGTGGTCTATTGCCTCACATGCCCCTGCGGCCTACTATACGTAGGCCGCACTATACGCCCACTCCGCAAAAGGTTTGGTGAGCATCGTAACCTTGTAGAGAAGGGCATTGACAAGCATAGTGTACCAAGACATTTTAAAGAACATCATGGACAAACATCTTCAGGGCTACGCGTGTGGGTTATTGAGTCTATCCCACCCACCCTCCCTACCGCTGAACGCTACAAAAGGTTGTGTGAAAGAGAAAACTACTGGATATACACACTGGACACTTTATCGCCAGGAGGCCTCAATGAAGGCATTGAAATTAACATTTTGCTGTGACCCCAACCATATCCCTGCCTCATCACATCATCTCATCCCAATTCACCACGTATTGTTTCATCCTTTGTCCTACCTGTTGTCTCATTTATTGTTTTATCCATCATCTAGTCACTACCCTATTAACTTACAGTCCACGTGGAGCACGTGTATGGGTATACCCGTCTCCCACCCATTACCCCTATCCACATAGCCCTAGTATATAACACATACCAATTTTATTTTTATTTTTATTCCTATCTTTATTTTTTATTTTATTTTTATTCTTATTAAAAAATATTTTATTTTTAATTTCCTTATTTTTTTATATATTTTTTAATTTTATTTATTTTTTATTTATTTGTACTTGTATTTTTACATATATATATATATTTATATTTATCTTTATTTTTATTTATATTTCTATATATTTTTATTATTTTTATTATTTTTACTTTTATTTATTTATTTCCCAGTATTTCCCATAACATTTCTCTCATTCCCAAATACCCCTCTGGAAACACACTCCCCCCCTTCTTTTGTCCCAATCTTACGCGTCATTTAAATGTGTATATATGTGTATGTGTGTGTGAAGGGATCCTTTTTAAACGGTTCTTTGTGTTTACACACGTATATACATTGTACATGTTTTATCCCTTTTCCATCATTGCGTCATTTCTTCTCATATATACCACCAATCTCTCCCTATAATTATATACCTATTTAATTATATACCATTTTCTGCATTTTTGTATTCCCTTCCCATATATGTTGACGTGTATATATGTATGTAGATATGTGTGTATGTATGTGTATGTATATGTATGTATATATGTATACATGTATATATGTATATATATTTTGTTCCCGTCCACTATGATCAATACAACATTCCTCTTCCTATAGACCGCCTTCTCCTTACCCCACATTCCATACACACACATATATGTTCTTACCACAACACACTCATTTGCATATCTCCTTTTTTTTTTTTTTTTCCCCCCTCCTCACTCCCCGCCCCGCCCACTCCCCGTCTCCCTCCACTCCCCTTCCACATTGTGTACACCCCATCTCCATGGTTACCTACGTGCCCAATCATTATACATAGTCCCGCCCTCCTCTCAATTACCTCTCCACCCCTCCCATTGCCTATGGTATAAATTCCCACACTGAATATGGCCACCAGCATAGCCTGATGAAGGAGCACGCATGCTCCGAACGCGAAGCACCGCCCGCCTCACCCCGCTCCCGGAAGTGAAGACGCAGGTCAGCACGGCGCTCCACGGAGGATCCATGACCGATATCCTGGCCGCCCGGAGGCTCTGAGGACCCTCGGCACCACCGGAACAGCTACCAGGACCCAGGTTACAGGACTCACATCCCAGGAACCCCTGAACTGGCCCGTGACACCCACATCCCCCGAGAGCACGCGGATGAAACTACTTTACATGCTGGTTTTTAGCAACTCAAATGTGAGTGTTTTTATCTATTGTAATAAATATTTTTAACATACATGCTGCACTTAGAGGGCGCCGTCCTTCTTTCTTCTTTTTTATTTGTTCCAGAGCTTCTTCTAGCTTTTATAGACTGGCTGCCTTCCATTTATTCAGCATCATTTTATCCTTACATGGAATAATACCCGAACTTGTTGTGAAACATTAACTACCACCATCAAGTTCCCCCTCTCAGGAACCCCCAACCCACCCCCTTCCCCCCACCATTTTTAGTTATATGTACTCGGCTACCTCCATTGTGCGCCATATTAACCCCTTGATCACAGTACACATAAACACTGGTTAAGCACACAGTTAACCCTTTGATCGCCCCGATGTTAGCCCCTTCCCAGTCAGTGTCAGTACAGTGACAGTGCATATTTTTTAGCACTGATCACTGTATTAGTGTTACTGGTCCCCAAAAAGTGTAAGTGTCAGAATGTCCGCTGCAATATTGCAGTCCAACTATAAGTCACTGATACTAGTAAAAAAATGAAATATATATCCCATAGTTTGTGGACACCATAACTTTTGCGCAAACCAATCAATACACGCTTATTGGGATTTTTTTCTACCAATACCCAAAAATATGTAGTAGAATATATATTGGCCTAAATGTATGAAGAAATTCGATTTTTCTTTTCTTTTTTTTATTGGATATGTTTTATAGCAAAAAGTAAAAAATATACATTTTTTTTGTTTATAGCACAAAAAATAAAAGACTACAGAGGTAATCAAATACCACCAAATAAAAGCTGTATTTGTGGGAAAAAAAGACATGCATTTTATATGTGTACAGTGACGCACAACTATGCAATTGTCAGTTAAAGTAACGCAGTGCCGTATTGCAAAAAATGGCCTGGTCATGAAGCGGGGGTAAATCTTCTAGCTAAAGAACATTATTTTTTTATCAAGTTGTTATGGGTAAAGATCCACTTTAAAAAAACGCTACTGTGCATGGAACCATAGTATAATTTTTCTGCCTGCTTTTAGCAGCAGTTAGGAGCATTCAAAGTTTTTCTTTTTTCTGCTGCTAGAAGCTTCAAAATGCTTGTTTGCTGTAATTGTTTTGCATTTTGGCCCTCTAAAGTGGATTTTTGCGGGCATGGGTTCAAAATTGTGTGTCTTTGCCCAGTCTGACCATGCGTTTCTTGTTTGTGAGCATCAGCTGACCCTTCTCTTGTTAAGGGGTTGTAAACCCTCGTTTTTAAACAAAAAAAAAAAAACAAACAAGTCATACTTACCTCCACTGTGTAGTTCGTTTTGCACAGAATGCCCCCCCGGTCCTCCTCTTCTGGGGCCCCCCAGGGGCACTGATAGCTCCTCCCCGCATTGAGTGCCCACACTGGAGAAGTCTCTCCTAAGGTGGACACCTGTGCGGGTGCGCTCCCGAGTCCTGCTTCTGTGTCCATTCACACAGAATGCAGGACTCGGCCCCGCCCCCTGGAACCTGCGACATTGGATTTGATTGACAGCAGCGAGAGCATTAAGGTGAAAAAAACATGAGGGTTTACAACCCCTTTTAATGTTACTTACAAATCTCACGTGTTAGATTTACACATCCTAACGTTGAGCTAGTTTCCTTAATTGTTTTTATAAAAAAAAAACTTCCTGCTAACCCCAACCAGAAATATATTTATTTATGTATTGGGGGAGGGTTTGTGATTGCACTGCCTTTAATTTGCAAAATTTTAGATCTTGTCCGTTTTCGTTTTCGATAATCCTGCACTTAAACTTTTGATGGATGTGGGGTGGTGAGAGTTGTTATACCCTAAAATGTTTGGCATGGTTAGTGCTAACCCTATTTGGTCCCTGCTGTACACTGTGAAATTTAAGGTGTATCCAATTTGAGTGTTTCTCCCTTTTATATTGTAAGCTCTTTTAACCATTTGCCGACCGCTGCACGTCGATATACGTCGGCACAATGGCCGCGGTGGGCAAATTGGCATACCTGTATGTCCCCTTTAATTGGCGGGGCTAGCGGGCGCAGGCGCCTGCCGCGTACATCGTGACCGTGCCCGCGGGACCGGAGGACTCGGTGTCCGAGGGACCGGCGGACTCGATGTCAGCTGGTCTCCCGTCGATCGTGGTCACGGAGCCGCAGAACAGGGAAGTGCCTATGTAAAGAAGGCATTTCCCCGTTCTGCCTTGTGACATGACAGAGATCACAGCTCCCTGTCATCGGGAGCAGTGATCGCTGTCATGTGAGTTGAAGCCCACCCCCCCCCACAGTTAGAATTACTCCCTAGCGGGGAAAGAAGAAAACATTAATGAAGGAATTGTCAAAAACCGTCTATTGTCTTTTTTTAACATTTTTGACACTTTTTTTTGTGAAATGGTAGGGGTACATTTGTACCCCATTACCAATTCACACAGGGGGGGCCGGGGTCTTGGAGTCCCCTTGTTAAAGGGGGCTTCCAGATTTCGATAAGCCCCCCGCCTGCAGACCCCCACAACCACCAGCAAGGGTTGAAGGGATGAGGCCCTTCTCCCTGTCCGGAAAAGCCCTCTTGCAGTTATCCCAGCAGATTGAGGGTTAAACGAATGCCTGTGCATAGAAGCGCCATCCGGCGCTCGCGCGTGCGCAATAGCGCTAATAGCGCTAACAAACGTACGTGCATGCGCAATAGCGCTAACGGGCGTACGCGCATGCGCAATAGCGCCAATAGGAACAACACTTGGTGCCAAAGATAGGCTATTTAAAGAAGAGTGTTCCAATGCTGCCTTGCTGTCCGGTCTACAGCATTTCCTGAGACCCTTGCTACCTTGTTACCAGTTTTCCTGTATCCAGTACTTACTTGGCTTGTTCCTGACTTACCTGCTTGCTGCCCGCCCCGATCTTGGCTTGGACTCTGACTATTCTCTTGGTTTGCCCTTCTGTACCTGATCTGCCCGCCAGTACCTTGACCCGGCTTGTCTGCACCTCCCTGCTGTCTGCAACCTGCTACTTGACTACAGTGCACCTCCCTGCTATCTGCATCCTGCTACAGTACTACAGTGCACCTCCCTGCTGTCTGCAAACTGCTACAGGACTACAGTGCACCTCCCTGCTGTCTTAATCCGGCTACGGGACTACAGTGCACCTCCCTGTTACATGCACCCTGCTACAGTACTACAGTGCACCTCCCTGCTCTCCGCAACCTGCTACAGGACTACGGTGCACTTCCCTGCTGACTACAGGATCCTGCCTTCTACTTCAGTGTTCCAGTCAGGCACTTGTGCCCCTCTGTACTTTCGAGTCCCTGTTCACACCTTCAGGGGTTCTTAAGTCGGAGGCATACGAGAGGCCGTTCTCTGCATTTCGGGCTCCACCTACCAGGTACGTGACACTCCCAATCAACATGGGGACAAGGTGCTTTGGGGGTTACCCCAAAGCACCCTCCCAATGTTGAGGGCATGTGGCCTGGTATGGTTCAGGAGGGGGAGGCGCTCTCTCATCCCCCCTCTTTTCCTGCGGATGCCAGGTTGCGTGCTCAGATAAGGGTCTGGTATGGATTTTTAGGGGGGCCCCACGACATTTTTTTTTTAAATTTTGGCGTGGGGTTCCCCTTAAAATCCATACTAGACCTTGGAGGGGGACCCCCACGCCATTTTTTTGTTTATATTTCGTTCGGGGTTGCCCTGTGGGGGAATCCCATGCCGTTTTTATCAATGAACTTTTATGTGTATTGCCGGTCCGAAAATTGAATATAAGATGTTTATAGATGTCCCTCGTGCTACTCTGAGTAACAGGTGAATGTATGAAAGTACAAAAAATAAATAAATCAAGTAAAAAAATCTGCAGCAAAACCTAATAGTGTTCACAGCACATAACAATGAATAAAATATATAAAGTGATCTCGCGCAGACTAGCAAATGTTCTTAAAACACATAAAGTGCAATGTGCAACCAATGAGGATAGTAAAAACCTCAAATATAAGGTTGAAAAAACTGTAAAAAATAGATTCCAACAAGGGACATTAAAAATAATAACAGGTGAAGACAAGTGTCCAATACATGTGCAAAAAAAGTGGGAAGAAACAATGAATGTGCAAAAAAAATCGCATGTGCAAAAAATGCATATATGAGCACGTTAAAAATAGTTCACTATAAGGAACAAAAAGGTATTATTTTCTCGTCTTCTACGGAGAATGGTGAATACAGAAGGAAAAAAATGTTCATGAAGTGGTGAACAGAGATGGTGTAATAATGGAAAACCGAATCAGTGCTCATCAGTGTCCATGTAAAACTTCATAAATGAATTCCCAAAGTCAGTCTCACAGGACTCTCACCTCATACACTGTATTAAATTGCATGGTGGAATGGATATAACTCTCCACCGCTCCCCTTTGGTTCTTTTTCCAGCTCACATGCACCTCAACAGGGGTTAGGAGTACCTTCTCCAGCTGTAAGTGTTGCGTTAATGCAGCAGTGATGGGGAAAAAAAAGAACAAAAGTGCCTCCAATAGTTTAGTGGGGTTTAAAAGACTAAGGTGCATTTTATTGAAACAATTAGGTGGACTCGTACATGAAAAGCGTAAATAACAGGCAAGAACAGTTTAAAACCGGCATTTTCGGCACCTCCTTACGTCACTTCTGGTGCGTGTCTGACTCCAGCCACTCCCTACGTGTTACGTCACGTCACGTGACTTCATCTGGGGAACCGGATTGGCCGTACAGGCATTGTTTTTATGTGCTGAAACTGGAAGTGTTAGAGTGGCCATTTTCTTATGGACTTCTCATTGTTTACATCGCGGCCATTTTATTAGTTATCCATGCACACCGCATGGCGGCCATTTTCTTGTAGTGTGATCATTCTTATTTCACACAGATGAGATGACAGTGTAAGGAAATTTAACCAGGCATTAGCTGGATGATGATGTGAATAGCAAGTGCGCATCAAATAGGATAAAATAATAGGATAAATATCATATAAGCCCAATAAATTCAGGCAAACTTGAAGAGAAAAACGAAATTTATATAGATGATATATAAGCCAATGATTCGCTCCACAGATGTACTATGGCCAGGTAGGCTCTATAATATATCAGGCTGCCTCAGTCGTGCACCAGAGGAAACGGCATTCATTATTGTTAAGTATATAAAAACATCTATATGTGAGATATATGTATATAAAGATAACAGGAATAAATTAAAATCTGAAGTGATAAAATAAAATGAAAATAAAGAAATTAAAAGTGAAGATAAAAATAAAAATGAAAATAGAAATAAATAAGATAAATAAAAAATGAAAAATAAATAAAATAGTTAGTGAAATATAGTAATAAGTAAAACATGAAAAGTAAAAATAATAGAAAGTACCAAAAAAGTGCAAAAAAGTGGTCAATTAAATATAATGTTTAAAATGTTAAAAGAACTCGGAAACATTAAAATGGATGAATTCGTCCCAAACTAAAAATTACTGAGAAAACAGTTTAGGTCGAACTCTACGTTCATTCCTCCAGGGATAAGAGTTTGCATATTTATATATCCATTTAGACTCTTTTTGACTTATTGTCCTAACCTTGTGGCTACCTCTCCATGACTTGTTGTATTTTTCAATACCCCAGAATTGTAACTGTGAAGGGTCTTTATTGTGCACTAGAGTAAAATGCCTAGATACACTATGTTTAGGAAAGCAATCTATAATATTTTGAACATGTTCTTGTATTCTCACTTTAAAGTGGATGTAAACCCAATTTCATCCTTTCTAAACTACTGCCATAGGGGTTATCTATAAGGATATACACGCCTCCTGCATGTATCTTTACCTGTCAAATGTCTCCCCTCTGTCTGTTATGAGAGCTGAAAAACTGCAGATTCTGTGGGTGGGTCTGTTGTCTGGAGCTCGGTGGGTGGAGTCGTGATGTCAGTAGGCTCCCCGCCCACCTCTACACTTCTTGTCAATATGCATTTTCTCCTGTGTATTTCTAACTGAACTTCTGCTATGATCTCTAACATCTAGTAAAAAGACAGGAAAGTAACCACATGACTTCAGCATGCCAAATCATGCTGAGGTATGGAACAGCCAATCCTTGCAGAGCTGCTGAAGAAAGGAGTGGGGGAGGGAATTAAAAAATCATGCCTGTGTCTTAGGCTGTCACTCACAGCAAGGGGGAGGATTTGACAAAGTTTTTGTCAGTTTGTCAAGATTTTTCTCACTGAACAATAAAAGAGGATTGCTCAGAAATGGATTAATTCTGTGTGGCAAGACTGGGCTCAAATGATAGGGAATCTTATACTTTACAGTATGATATCAAAAAAAAAAAAAAAATTCGGGTTTACATCCACTTTAACCACTTGACCACTGGGCACTTAAACCCCCTTCCTAACCAGACCAATTTTCAGCTTTTGGTGCTCTCACATTTTGAATGACAATTACTCAGTCATGCAACACTGTATCTATATGAAATTTTTGTCCTTTTTTTCACACAAATAGAGCTTTCTTTTGGTGGTATTTAGTCACCGCTGGGTTCTTTATTTTTTGCGCTATAAAAGAAAAAAGACCGAAAAATCTGTAAAAAAATACATTTTTCTTCATTTCTGTTATAATATTTTGCAAATTAGTAATTTTTCTTCATATATTTTGGCCAAAATTTATACCGCTACATATCTTTGGTAAAAATAACCCAAATCGGTGGATATTATTTGGTCTTTGTGAAAGTTACAGAGTCCAAAAGCTATGGTGCGAATATCTGAAAATTAATCACACCTGAAGTACTGACAGCCTATCTAATTTCTTGAGACCCTAACATGCCAGAAAAGTACAAATACCCCCCAAATGAGCCCTTTTTGGAAAGAAGACATTCCAAGGTATTTAGAAAGATGCATGGTGAGTTTTTTGAAGTTGTCATTTTTTCCCACAATTCTTTGCAAAATCAAGGGTTTTTTTTTTTACTTTTTTTTTTCCACAAAATTGTCATATTAGCAGGTTATTTCTCACACACCGCATATGCATACCACAAATTACACCCCAAAACACATTCTGCTATTACTCCCGAGTACGGCGATACCACATGTGTGAGACTTTTACACAGCGTGGCCACATACAGAGGCCCAACATGCACGGAGCACCTTCAGGCGTTCTGGAGTGCCCAGGCCAATTCTGACATTTCTCTCCTACATGTAAAAATCATCATTTATTAGCAAGAAAATTACATAGAACTCCAAAACATTATATATGTTTTTTTAGCAAAGACCCTAGAGAATACAATGGCGGTCGTTGCAACTTTTTATCTTGCACGGTATTTGCGCAGCAATTTTTTTAACGCGTTTTTTTTGGAAAAAAAACAGTTTTGTGCTTTACAAAAACCAAAACAGTAAAGTTAGCCCAATGTTTTTGCATAATGTGAAAGATGAAGTTACGCCGAGTAAATAGATACCCAACATGTCACCTTTCAAAATTGCACGCGCTTGTGGAATGGCGCCAAACTTTGCTACTCAAAAATCCCCATAGGCGACGCTATAAAATTTTTTACTGGTTACATGTTTTAAGTTACAGAGGAGGTCTAGGGCCAAAAGTATTGCTCTCGCTCTACCGATCGCAGCGATACCTCACATGTGTGGTTTGAATACCGTTTTCATATGTGGGCGGGACTTACGTATGCGTTCGCTTCAGCATGCGAGCACACGGGGACAGGGGCGCTTTAAAAATTTTTTTTTTTTTTTATTGTTCATTTTACTTCATTTATTTTAGTTTGATGCTTTTTTCCAAAAAAAAAAAAAATTGACCACTTTAATTCCTATTACAAGGAATGTAAACATCCTTGTAATAGGAATATGGCATGACAGGTCCTCTTTACACTGAGATATGGGGTCAATAAGACCCCACATCTCACCTCTAGGCTGAGAAGCTTGAAATAAAAAATAAAAAAAGGATCCTGGCTTTGATCGTAGCGGCGAGTCGGTAGAAGCGCGGGAGGGGGGGACATCCCCTCTCGCCTCCCGTAAGAACGATCAAGCAGTGGAACAGCCACTATGATTGTTCTTATGGTGTAGGGGATCGCCGGCTGAAAAAGCTGATATCTGAATGATGTCTGTAGCTGCAGGCATCATTCAGATATCCCCGCACAAAGTCAAGGACGTTGTATGACGGCCGGCGGGCGGGAAGTGGTTAAAACGCTTTTTTTTTTTTTAACACAAAGTTGTCCATTTATACAATATTTCTACCACATAACATGTACATACCAAAAATGACACCCCAAAATAGATTCTCCTACTCCTCCTGAGTACGGCAATACAACATGTGTGAGACTTCCACAGCCTGGCCACATACAGAGGCCGAGTACAGCCGAGCATGGCTCAGCATGGCTGGGTATGGCGGGGTATTGCAGAGTATGGCGGGGTATTGCGGAGTATGGCGGGGTATGGCAGAGTATGGCGGGGTATGGCAGAGTATGGCGGGGTATGGCGGAGTATGGCGGGGTATGGCGGGGTATGGCGGAGTATGGCGGGGTAATGCGGGGTATTGCCGGGTAATGTGGGGCTTTGCAGGGTAATGTGGGGCTTTGCAGAGTATTGCACAGCATTGCAGAGTAGGAGGGATGGCTGAGCATGGATGGATGGATGTCACTGTGCAGCCCTGTGGGCACTACACATCCAGCCCACAGCGCTGCAGCCATCCATCCATCCCCCTCTCCGCTCACAGTGTACCGATCAGTACACAGGAGGGGAGGAGAGGAACCGGCGTCATCAGATGACGCCGGTCTGTTTACATGTCAAATGACGGCGCGATCACATGGTAAACGGCCGCGATCAGCGGCCATTTACCGGGATCCGTGATGCGCCGGGTCCGGATCCGGCGGTCATGGATGTGTTTGGGAGGGGAATTCTGGGAGGACGTCATAGTACGCCCTCCCAGAGTTAAGCAACCGTCCTGCAGCCGTCATTCGGCTATGGGCCGGTTGTTAAGTGGTTAAGGGCTCTCTTTGTTCTGCCTACGTATTGTAAATTACAGCTAAACTGTAGCACATAGACCACTCCTTCAGTGTGGCAGCCGATAAAGTCTCTAATGGTAAAAGATTGGCCAGTGTTAATGGCTACAAATTCAGTTCTTTTCTTCTGGAATTTTTTCGCATGTCGGCAGGCGTAACAATTCCTGCAAGGATAGAATCCCTTGCCACTAAAAAAGATATATGTTGCTTTGGGGGGGTGGTTCCACTACCGACCTGCGAATCAGGTCTTTGATTGTAGGTGCTCTTTTATATTTGATGTTAGGTCGATCTGGAAGAATCTTCTTTAAGTCTTTATCGTTCTTTAAAATGTGCCAATGTCGTTGAATTAATTTGGCTACCTCTTTATGTTGGACATTGTAGTCCAGTATCAAACATGGTGCTTCTTGTTTAAATGCTTTTTTTGGCTTGTTCTGTAGCATCTCTGTCCTGTCCATTTCGTTCACATGTTGTATCTGTTTTCCTATCCATGAGTCATCATATCCTTTTGTTATAAACCTTGCTCCAATATGTTTGGCTTGGAGTTTAAAGTCTTCTTCTTTTGTACAAATTCTTTTAAGTCTTATAGTTGCCCCTTAGGGATGTTGTATAACCAAGGTTTGTAATGGCAGCTGTCGATCGACAAATAGCTATTGGTGTCTACATTCTTGAAGAATTTTTTGGTCACGACCTTATCATCTTCAAGGGAGGTATTCAAGTCTAGAAAGTCGATCGATTTCTCCTCTATTTTCCATACCAAGCAGATGTTTTATCGTTCTCATTCAATTTATTTAGGAAATCTTCAAGCGTATTTCTACTGCCGTTCCACACAATAATTAGGTCATTGATATACCTTTTATATAAGGTAAGTTCAGCAGGGGTATCCTCATAGACTGATTTTTCCTCCCATTGTGCCATAAAAGCGTTTGCAACTCCCGGTGCGAATTTGGCACCCATTGCAATTCCTATAGCCTGTTTGTAATAGTTCTTTGTTTGGAAATAAGATTGCTGTGATTTCTGAGGAGCCATTTTGTCGCTGAACACGCATTGTGACGTTGAACAATCGTGTATAACGATGCTACATCAGCCGTGGCCAGTAAGGTTCTTCCCTCTAGCACTGGTGTTGTGTCTAGTAGTTGTAACAAATGCTTGGTATCCTTGAGGTAAGCTTGAGTATGTTGAACTGCTGGTTGAATAAAATAGTCTATATACTGTCCCATCCTTGCCGTGAGGGAATCTATCTCATTCACAATAGGCCTGCCAGATGGATTCTCTTTGCTTTTATGGATTTTTGGTACAGTATAGATGACAGGAATTCTGCATGACTCTGGTATAAGGTATTTTGATTATTTTTTGTTCAGAATGTCTTTCTTCATTCCCAGATTGACCAAAAGCTCCAACTCCTTCTTGTATTTAATAGTAGGATTTCCCAGTAGTTTGATGTAAGTCTCTTCATCCTGTAGTTGTCTATTGAGCTCGCCCTGGTATTGTTCTTTAGATTGTATGACTACCGCTCCCCCTTTATCCAATGGTTGTATTACTATATCGTTTCTTTTAGTCAATAGCTTAATATCTTTCTTGATGTGTAGATAATGAAACTCAAAAAAACTGCGCCCTCCTTGAGTCCCTACCACTGCGCTCAAAGAAAAAGGCAAAAGAAAAATATCATTTTTCACTGGCATTAGCGCCGCTTATATTAATTTTCTGTTTTTTGCAAATTAATAGAGGTTATTCATCTTTCTTGATGTGTATTGGATCCGACATTTTCTTCAATTTGAGAGATTCCAGGTCCTGTAGGACTAACTTCTTGAATACATCCATGTGTTGATTGTTCGATACTTGTGGATTGCACAAAGAGTTATTGTGCAGCGTACTATGGATCAATGTAGGGGGAGTATCCCGAGTTGCATTGGATGATCTAAAGGAGTTTTTCATGATGTATTTCTTGATGTTAATTTTTCTTATATATTTTTGTATCCCTATATAAGTGTCAAATTTGTTGAGATTTTTGTCTGGGGCATGTTTCAATTCTTTGTCCAACACAGCCAATTCATCTGCCGTGATGGATATGCCACTAAGGTTTACGACATTCTCTCCAACTACTCTCTTTTTTGCTTGGAGTCTCTTTCCCGCTCTGTGGCCTCTCTTTGTTCTGAACTGTTTCTTGTTCTGTCTTCTTAGGGTCGTTTCCTGGGCGATCGATATGGATCTTGCAGTTGTCTCCTGGGTGATCCATATGGATCTTGCGGCTGTCTTCAGGGTGATCGATATGGATCTTGCGATTGTCTCTGGGGGGAGTGATCTCTCCTCTCCCTGTCTAAAAAAGACCTCTGAGTGTCATATTCCCATGGGTCCAAGTACTGGTGTTGGTCGTTGTAATATTGATCATGGTGGTCTCTAATTGGATTGAATCTATTATACGTGGATATGGGGGTTCTATCCTATCTTCTGTAATAATCCTGTTGGTAGGGGGGTCCTCTGTTTTCCCTTTGGTTTCTCTCATTATGTTGCCAATTATTGTAGGGTTTCTTGAATAGCTTCTTAAATGGTTTTTTCATTATAGCCGCGAGTAGTTTTAACCGGTTTCCGACCAGCTCCTGTAGATATACATCGGCAGAATGGCACGGCTGTGCAAAGTAACGTACCCATACGTTACTTTGAATTTGCCGGAGTGTGCGCGCGTGCCGCCATCAGCGCGCTTGCGCGCCTGCCGTGATCTCCGTGAGTCAGGTTGCGGGTCCCGTGGACTCGATCGCCGCGGGGATACCCGCGACCGCTTCACAGAGAGGACGAACGAGGAGATGCCGTTGTAAACAGCATCTCCCCATTCTGCCTAGTGATAGTGTCACTGTTCTCTGCTCCCTGTCATCAGGAGCAGAGATCAGTGTAGTGACACACACACAGCCCATCCCCCCTACAGTTAGAATCACTCCCCTAGGACATACTTAACCCCTCCCCGCCCCCTAGTGGTTAACCCCTTCACTGCCAGTGTCATTTACACAGGAATCAGTGCATTTTATAGCACTGATTGCTGTATAAATGACAATGGTCCCAAAAATGTGTCAAAAATATCCGATGTGTCCGCCATAATGTCGCAGTCCCGATAAAAATCGCTGATCGTCGCCATTACTAATAAAAAAAAACAAAAAAATTTATAAAAATGCCATAAAACTATCCCCTATTTGTAAATGCTATAACTTTTGTGCAAACCAATCAATAAACACTTATTGCGATTTTTTTTTTTTACCAAAAATATGTAGAAGAATACGTATCGGCCTAAACTGAGGAAAAAAAAATGTTTTTTATATATATTTTTGGGGGATATTTATTATAGCAAAAAGTAAAAAATAATGCTTTTTTTTTTCAAAATTGCCGCTCTGATTTTGTTTATAGCGCAAAAAATAAAAATTGCAGAGGTGATCAAATACCACCAAAAGAAAGCTCTATTTGTGGGAAAAAAAGAGCGTCAATTTTGTTTCGAAGCCACGTCGCCCAACCGCGCAATTGTCAGTTAAAGCGACGCAGTGCCGAATCGCAAAAAGTGCTCTGGTCAGGAAGGGGGGTAAATTTTTCCGGGGCTGAAGTGGTTAAATGACTTTTTTTTCCTTTAGAAATGTCATTTTGCTGTCAGACTGTTCTAAACATGGGAAACATGCGCCACTTTACAGGCATACTATATTACACTTTTATATATAAGCCTTTAAAATTAGCACTTTTGATTTTTCATGTTCGTGTCCCATAGACTTTAACGGTGTTCGCTTGTTCGAACAAATTTTTTGCCTGTTCGCATGTTCTGTTGTGAACTGAAGGGGGGGGGGGGGTGTTTGACCCATACCTACTATTGAACATGTCAAACTAATTATTCGTTTTCTCTAATCACCAGCTACCAACCCATAAACACCGTTTTTGAAAAAAATCATTTAGCGAAATAAGCATATTGAATGCATTTGAAAAGATGTTAGCGAGTGCGAATTTAACTGCAATTGCGCACAACCCTTCTCAACATCGCACAAACGGTTGTTCGGGCCGGCTCCTGGCCTGGAAATGCATCATCACATGTGTGGAAGGACGTTCGGATGCACCCGGCAGTGCTATGCCACGTACACACGAGCGGATTTCTTGTCAGAAAAAAATATGACAGCTTTTCCAACGTGATTCCGCTCAAGTTTGCCTTGCATACACACGGTCACGTAAAATTTTGCTGAAATTACGACCGTCAAGAACGCAGTGACATACAACACTACGACGAGCCGAGAAAATGAAGTTCAATGCTTCCGAGCATGCGTCGAATTGTTTCCGAGCATGCGTAGGGATTTTGCGCGTCGGAATTGCCACAGACGATTGCATTTTCGGATAGGAACTTTTCCCGACCGAAAAATTGAGAGCATGCTTTCAATCTTTTGCTACTACTCTACTAGTAGTCCCGATAAAAATCGCTGATCGTCGCCATTACTAATAAAAAAAAACAAAAAAATTTATAAAAATGCCATAAAATTATCCCCTATTTGTAAATGCTATAACTTTTGTGCAAACCAATCAATAAACACTTATTGCGATTTTTTTTTTTTACCAAAAATATGTAGAAGAATACGTATCGGCCTAAACTGAGGAAAAAAAAATGTTTTTTATATATATTTTTTGGGGATATTTATTATAGCAAAAAGTAAAAAATAATGCGATTTTTTTTCAAAATTGCTGCTCTTATTTTGTTTATAGCGCAAAAAATAAAAATTGCAGAGGTGATCAAATACCACCAAAAGAAAGCTCTATTTGTGGGAAAAAAAGAGCGTCATTTTTGTTTCGGAGCCACGTCGCCCAACCGCGCAATTGTCAGTTAAAGCGACGCAGTGCCGAATCGCAAAAAGTGCTCTGGTCAGGAAGGGGGGTAAATTTTTCCGGGGCTGAAGTGGTTAAATGACTTTTTTTCCTTTAGAAATGTCATTTTGCTGTCAGACTGTTCTAAACATGGGAAACGTGCGCCACTTTACAGGCATACTATATTACACTTTTATATATAAGCCTTTAAAATTAGCACTTTTGATTTTTCATGTTCGTGTCCCATAGACTTTAACGGTGTTCGCTTGTTCGAACAAATTTTTTGCCTGTTCGCATGTTCTGTTGTGAACTGAAGGGGGGGGGGGGGGTTGGGGGGTTTGACCCATACCTAATATTGAACATGTCAAACTAAGTATTCATTTTCTCTAATCACCAGCTACCAACCCATAAACACCGTTTTTGAAAAAAATCATTTAGCGAAATAAGCATATTGAATGCATTTGAAAAGATGTTAGCGAGTGCAAATTTAACTGCAATTGCGCATAACCCTTCTCAACATCGCTCAAACGGTTGTTCGGGCCGGCTCCTGGCCTGGAAATGCATCATCACATGTGTGGAAGGATGTTCGGATGCACCCGTTCGGCAGTGCTATGCCACGTACACACGAGCGGATTTCTTGTCAGAAAAAAATATGACAGCTTTTCCAACGTGATTCCGCTCAAGTTTGCCTTGCATACACACGGTCACGCAAAATTTTGCTGAAATTACGACCGTCAAGAACGCAGTGACGTACAACACTACGACGAGCCGAGAAAATAAAGTTCAATGCTTCCGAGCATGCGTCGAATTGTTTCCGAGCATGCGTAGGGATTTTGCGCTCCGGAATTGCCACAGACGATTGCATTTTCGGATAGGAACTTTTCCCGACCGAAAAATTGAGAGCATGCTTTCAATCTTTTGCTAGCTGGAATTCCGCCAGCAAAAGACTGATGGAGCATACACACGGTTGCATTTTCCGACGAAAAACTCTCATCTGTCTTTTGCGGGTCGAAATTCCGATCGTGTGTATACGGCATTACTGCTGCTCAGAGTTGTCAGCAAGTTAACATGGCAAAAACACTTTTTTCTCATGAGGAGATGTTACTGAATTGCAAGGTAAGTGTGGGAGTTGTGTTAGGCTACTTTCAAACTCAGACCACCCAAGCGATGTGCGCGCGGGAATGGGGCGCTTTTAACTCTAAAGAAGGGGTTAACAAAGTTAAAAGTGCGCACCGCCCCAGTATAAAAGCACTTGGGCTTTCACACTGGGGAGGTTTGAGAGGCACTTTTCAGGCGCTATTTTTAGCGCTAAAGCGCCACAGTGTGAAAGGGGTCTTCATGTTCCCAGGGTTTGGGGGGATGTGGTAGTTAGGGGATTTAGTGATCCTCATGTCATCCTCCTCCTTGTTTCTGTGCACAGTAGACTTCCTGCTTGTGTGCATGTTCATGTAAATATATATATATAATACACACACATTTACAACCCTGGCAAAACGTATGGAATCACCACTGTTGGAAAATGTTCATTTAATTGTGTAGAAAAAAAACTAATCATAGACATACCTCAAAACTATATTCATTTAACATTCCAACCTTCTGGCTTTAGGAAAGACATAAAAAAAATTAAAAAAGAAAGAAAACTGTAGTAGTTTTTGCAGATCAAGCAGAGGGGGAAAAATGGAATCACTCAATTCTGAGAAAAATATTATGGAATCACCATGTACTTTACAGTTCTTAAATAAACATCTGCATCAGATTACATCTGTTAATTAGTCTGCAGTTAAAACAGTGCTTGCACACCTTGGTGAGCTGTTGCACCAACCTGATTGACATGAACCATGGCTCCAACACGAGAGCTGTCAGTTGAAACAAAGGAGAGGATTATAAAACTTCTTCAAGAAGGTAAATCATCACAGAATGTTGCAAAAGATGTTGGTTGTTCCCAGTCAACTGTGTCTAAAATCTAGACCAAGTACAAATCAAATGGGAAGGTTGTAAAAGGGAAGTGTACTGGTAGACCAAGGAAGACATCACAGGGTTGAGATAGAAAACTTAAAGCAATATGCCTTGAAAACAGAAAATGCACAACAAAACAAATGGTCAGAAACTGGAGTCAATATCTGTGACCGAACTGTAATGCCGCATACACACGATCGGAATTTCCGTTCGAAAAAACTTGGATGGTTTTTCCGACAGAATTCTGCTCAAGCTTGCCTTGCATACACACGATCACACCAAATTCTGACCGTCAAGAACAAGGTGACATACAACGCGTATGACGGGACTAGAAAACGGAAGTTCCATTACTGCTCTTTAGTTTGTGCTTCTGAGTTTGTATCTGGTTTTCAGTGCGTGTAGTCAGTTCGTATCTGTTTTTCAGTGCGTTCTTGTCCGCTCGTTTCTGATTTTCAGCTCGCAATTTACAGGCCTTACTGTTCATCAGTGCGTTCTGTTAGTTCGTTCTGACCAGCCGACTGTTTTGAAGCCATGTTGCGGGTATGTGCTTGTCGTAGAGTTCGTGCTGTGTGGGGGCTTGGTGTTGGGGTTCTTGCTCTGACCCAAGCCCAGTCCATGAACAGGGTGGGGAGGAGTTCATGGACCAAGAATTGGTTGCTCCAGCGTGACCAATTCTCTCTTATGCCTTTGCTGCGGTAGATCCAGGAGAATAACCCTGATGATTTCAGAAATTTTCTCCGGATGACGGACCCTGTTTTTCACCATCTGTTGGCTTTGCTGTCCCCTTATATTACGAAGCAGGACACCTGCATGCGGCAAGCCATCACTCCGGAGCAGAGGCTAATTGCCACGTTGCGGTACTTGGCAACGGGGAGAAGTCTACAGGACCTCAAGTTCTCTACAGACATCTCCCCCCAGGCTCCAGGGATCACTATCCCAGAGACCTGTTCTGCCATCATACAGGTCCTGCAGAAGGACTATATTAGGGTAAGTTTTTTCCTTTAACATCACATTCTATGTATTTAATGTATTGTATTTCTTTCATCATTCCCTAATTACGATGATTGTAATATGCTGTGAATGTCCCCTTTGTCCTCATGCATGCTGTAAACTTTTACTGCTCCTTTTTGTCCTTCATGCATATTTGCCTTCACTAACCTCCCCAGCATGCTATCCTGGGCCCATTTACACCTAGCCTAGTCACTTAACAATGTATTTTGTCAGCTCCATTGTAGTGCTTTACCCTAAATACCCCCTAAAATGTGTCCAAATGCTATTGTTGTCCTTAAATTCAGGCAGAGTGCCAGAGGCTTTTTTTTGGGGTCCAAAACTCATTTATAACCCTCCCCCACCCCTAAAATGTTTCCAATGGGCCATCAGAGGGGGTGAGGAATCTGATAAGTGGACCTTATATTTTTGTCTTTAACCACTTAACAACCGGCTCATAGCCGAAAGACGGCTACAGGGCAGTTGCTTAACCCTGGGAGGGCCTACAGTGACATCCTCCCAGAATTCCGCTCTTGCGCGCCCCCTGGGGCGCGCACCTGAGAATATCTGTGACCGCCGGTACAGAGGAACCGGCGCATCACGGATCATGTGCAATACTCTGCAAAACCCTGTGCAATACTCTGCAATACCCCGCAATACCCCAGCAATACTCTGCCATACTCGGCCATGCTCAGCCATACTCGGCTGTACTCTGCCTCTGTATGTGGCCAGGCTGTGGAAGTCTCACACATGTGGTATCGCCATACTCAGGAGGAGTAGGATTATCTATTTTGGGTGTCATTTTTGTTATGTACATGCTATGTGTTAGAAATATTGTATAAATGGACAACTTTGTGTTAAAAAAAAAAATGTGTTTTAACCACTTCCTGCACGCCGTCATATGATGTCCTTGACTTTGTGCGGGGATATCTGAATGATGCCTGCAGCTACAGGCATCATTCAGATATCAGCTTTTTCAGCCGGCGATTCCCTACACCATAAGAATGATCATAGCAGCTGTTCCACTGCTTGATCGTTCTTACAGGAGGCGAGAGGGGATGTCCCCCCCCTCCCGCCACCCTCCGGTGCTTCTACCACCTCACCGCTATGATCAAAGCCAGGATCTTTTTCTTTTTTTTTTATTATTTCAGGCTTCCCAGCCTAGAGGTGAGATGTGGGGTCTTATTGACCCCATATCTTACTGTAAACAGGACCTGTCATGCCATATTCCTATTACAAGGGATGTTTACATTCCTTGTAATAGGAATAAAAGTGATCAAAAAATATTTTTTTTGGAAAAAAGTGTCAAACTAAAATAAATAAATTAAAATGAACAATAAAATAAAAATGTTTAAAGCGCCCCTGTCCCCGTGTGCTCGCATGCAGAAGCGAACGCATACGTAAGTCCCGCCCACATATGAAAACGGTGTTCAAACCACACATGTGAGGTATCATATACCAACAGTTTGAATGCAATTTTTGTGTGTGGACGATCTGGCCTCCTCCTAGCACAGAGTCATCACCCGAAATCCCTGATTAAAGGGATACCTACAGGACAGTTTTTTTAAGGATTAGGCTAAACTGCTCAGAGGAGGAACAGTTTCAAACTGAAGCACATGAGATGTACCAAAGGTTTAGGAATAGAGGTTACTCACATAGTTCCCTCAAAAAAGCCAAAAAGAATGCATCAGGAAAAAAACGTGAAGATCTCTTAGTTACACAGGGAAATACACAAAAACCTGATAAGTCAGTACATGATTTTCCAAGAATCATCACTAGGTTCGGTTCACAATGGACTAAAGTCCAGGAGATTCTTAACAGACACTGGCATATCCTAAAGTTGGCACCATTAATCGCCAATATAATTAGCCCCAGACCATTACTTACAGCTAAAAGGGCATGTAATCTAGGCGATGTTCTAGTCCATTCCGAGTATACGAGAACGATCAGTAAAAACTGGCTCACTGGGAGAAGACCCCTCCAGGCATGCATGCATGTGGACACTGTACCATATGTAAATACGTGCACCATACTGATGTGTTCGCCAATCCAAGGGGAGGTAAGGATTACAAAATTAAACAATTTATTAATTGTTCGACAACACGTGTCATATACATGCTTACATGTCCCTGCAATATAAAAATTACATAGGAAAAACCAAACATCAACTCCTTATTAGGATTGGTGAACACATCAGTGGCATTAAGAAAAAGGATGATGACTGACCCATTCCCCTACATTTTGCTAAATTTCATGACGGTGACCCTAAGGGTCTCACAGTCAAGGGGATTTATGTGTTGAATTTGCCCCCAAGAAGAGGGGATTTTGACACCATCCTTCTTCAAAAGGAGAAAATGTGGACGTATTATTTGGACTCCTTGGTGCCTAAAGGTTTAAACACAGAGTGTAGTCTACAGCCCTTTTTGGAGAAATGATCAGTCTTCCCATGTATTGGGTAAGCCTATAATATAGCCACTATATGATATAATTAGGTTCTTCATTCTTTCCATCGTTGCCACTTTCTCTTAACCACTTACCAACCGGCCCATAGCCGAATGACGGCTGCAGGGCGGTTGGATAACTCTGGGAGGGCGTACTATGACGTCCTCCCAGAATTCCCCTCTCGCGCGCCCCCTGGGGCGCGCACCCGAACACATCCGTGACCGCCGGGTCCGGAGGACCCGGCGCATCACGGATCCCAGTAAATGGCCGCTGATCGCGGCCGTTTACCATGTGATCACGCCGTCAAATGACTAATACTCTGCAATGCTGTGCAGTACTCTGCAATACCCCCACAATACTCTGCAATACCCCCACAATACTCTGCAATACCCCCACAATACTCTGCAATGCTGTGCAGTACTCTGCAATGCTCCCACAATACTCTGCAATGCCCCCGCCATACTCTGCAATGCCCCCACAATACTCTGCAATACTCTGCAATTCCCCCGCAATACTCTGCAATGCCCCCGCAATACTCTGCAATGCCCCCGCCATACCCTGCAATGCCCCCGCCATACTCTGCCATGCCCCCGCCATACTCTGCCATGCCCCGCCATACCCCGCCATACTCCGCAATACCCCGCCATACTCCGCAATACCCCGCCATACTCTGCCATACTCTGCCATACCCTGCAATACCCCGCCATACTCCGCAATACCCCGCAATACCCCGCCATACCCCGCCATACTCCGCCATACTCCGCCATACTCTGCAATACCCCGCCATACTCCGCAATACTCCGCCATACCGAGCCATGCTCAGCTGTACTCGGCCTCTGTATGTGGCCAGGCTGTGGAAGTCTCACACATGTGGTATCGCCGTACTCAGGAGGAGCAGGGTAATCTATTTTGGGGTGTCATTTTTGGTATGTACATGTTATGTGGTAGAAATATTGTATAAATGGACAACTTTGTGTTAAAAAAAAAAAGCGTTTTAACCACTTCCCGCCCACCGGCCGTCATACAACGTCCTTGACTTTGTGCGGAGATATCTGAATGATGGTTGCAGCTACAGGCATCATTCAGATATCGGCTTTTTCAGCCGGCGATTCCCTACACCATGAGAACGATCATAGCAGCTGTTCCACTGCTTGATCGTTCTTACGGGAGACGAGAGGATGTCCCCCCCTCCCGCGCTTCTACCGACTCACCGCTACGATCGAAGCCAGGATCGTTTTTTTTTATTTTTTTTATTTCAGGCTTCCCAGCCTAGAGGTGAGATGTGGGGTCTTATTGACCCCATATCTCACTGTAAAGAGGACCTGTCATGCCATATTCCTATTACAAGGATGTTTATATTCCTTGTAATAGGAATAAAAGTGGTCAAAATTTTTTTTTTTTGGAAAAAAGCATCAAACTAAAATAAATAAAGTAAAATGAACAATAAAAAAAAAAAAAAAATTTTAAAGCGCCCCTGTCCCTGCGTGCTCGCATGCAGAAGCGAACGCATACGTAAGTCCCGCCCACATATGAAAACCGTGTTCAAACCACACATGTGAGGTATCGCTGCGATCGGTAGAGCGAGAGTAATAATTTTGGCCCTAGACCTCCTCTGTAACTCAAAACATGTAACCAGTAAAAAATTTTAAAGCGTCGCCTATGGGGATTTTTGAGTAGCAAAGTTTGGCGCCATTCCACAAGCGCGTGCAATTTTGAAAGGTGACATGTTGGGTATCTATTTACTCAGTATAACTTCATCTTTCACATTATGCAAAAACATTAGGCTAACTTTACTGTTTTGGTTTTTGTAAAGCACAAAACAGTTTTTTCCCAAAAAAAACGCGTTAAAAAAATTGCTGCGCAAATACCATGCGAGATAAAAAGTTGCAACGACCGCCATTGTATTCTCTAGGGTCTTTGCTAAAAAAACATATATAATGTTTTGGGGTTCTATGTAATTTTCTAGCTATTAAATGATGATTTTTACATGTAGGAGAGAAATGTCAGAATTGGCCTGGAAGCTACAGAACGCCTGAAGGTGCTCCCCTGCATGTTGGGCCTCTGTATGTGGCCACGCTGTGTAAAAGTCTCACACATGTGGTATCGCCGTACTCGGGAGTAATAGCAGAATGTGTTTTGGGGTGTAATTTGTGGTATGCATATGCTGTGTGTGAGAAATAACCTGCTAATATGACAATTTTGTGGAGAAAAAAAAAGTAAAAAAAAAACCTTGATTTTGCAAAGAATTGTGGGAAAAAATGACAACTTCAAAAATCTCACCATGCATCTTTCTAAATACCTTGGAATGTCTTCTTTCCAAAAAGGTATCATTTGGGGGGTATTTGTACTTTTCTGGCATGTTAGGGTCTCAAGAAATTAGATAGGCCGTCAGTACTTCAGGTGTGATCAATTTTCAGATATTCGCACCATAGCTTTTGGACTCTAACTTTCACAAAGACCAAATAATATCCACCGATTTGGGTTAATTTTACCAAAGATATGTAGCGGTATAAATTTTGGCCAAAATATATGAAGAAAAATTACTAATTTGCAAAATATTATAACAGAAATGAAGAAAAATGCATTTTTTTACAGATTTTTCGGTCTTTTTTCTTTTACGGCGCAAAAAATAAAGAACCCAGCGGTGATTAAATACCACCAAAAGAAAGCTCCATTTGTGTGAAAAAAAGGACAAAAATTTCATATAGATACAGTGTTGCATGGCTGAGTAATTGTCATTCAAAATGTGAGAGCACCAAAAGCTGAAAATTGGTCTGGTTATTAAGGGGGTTTAAGTGCCCAGTTGTCAAGTGGTTAATCATCATGTCCTACCTCCCCCCCCCCCCCTCAAATTTCCCTCTCCCACCTCACGATTGTCTCTATTATTTTACAAATACACTTATTGTGTATGCTTTTCTGCTGAATGTCTTACACATGAGGGGTTTTGGATGACATCTAGTGGATACAGGCAGCAATTGCATTCTTTACTATCTATTTAATCCTTTCCCAGCAGACTCCTCCTTGCTCTGAAGAAACCAGCGTCCATTGGCTGATGAAATGCGTCAGCAGTGTGACGTCAGCACGTCATCGGGAGCCACGCGCTATTCGATCTGGCTTGTTCTCATACTGAACCAACAGCTGATGTCAGCTTCCTCCTTCAGCCATGCACTATATAGAGGCAACCGCTCCATAGCAGCTTTACAGCGAGGGATGTCTCCCTGTTTGCCTCCATTCATCTGAGCAGCGAAGCGGCTTTCATCCACACAGAGACTCAGGGACAAAGGATTGCTACAATCTGACGACGGACATTGTGCGGTTGGTGAGATCTCTCTACCCCACTCAGCACTCCTAAAACGTATGTCAATATCTATAGCATCCCCCTACTGCTGTCTATATGGACTTATATCCCGCTGCTCTTGCATGTTATATGTACATCACCCTATGCTGTAACTTGGAAGCTGTCTGATATGCAGCTTGACCTATAAGCTGTTTTTCATCCATTAATGTCTGTGGTTCTGTACTTCCATTAGAACGATCCATCTGTATTGATCAACATTACAACTAACTTCATGGCCAGATCGTCCACCCACAAAAATTGCATTTAAACTGTTGGTATATGACTGTCCCTACTATGCTGGATGCTCCCTTATAGGATTACTTTCTATTATTAACCATGTATTTGAGCTGGACTTTACCAACATCATTATATCCTACCCTGTATGGATGATGTTTGACTGTTGTGCATGAGTGGGTGTGAAGCCGCAGCTCCCATCTGTTTTTATTATCCCCTGTGACAACGTTGTCCAATTTTTAATAGGTCTGTGATAGCCGTCTATCTATATTGCTTTTTTCATTTGTTGTATTTTTAATTTGGTATATTTTTGGTAATTAATAAAGCTGGTTTGTATCTATCTCAGTGTTCTCCGTTGACCCTCTTGAGAGAACCTTTCTCTTTGTTTTTCCTATATACGATTAGGGCAACTTGAACTGCATGCAGACTTATGTCTGCATGATTGATTTATACTTACCTGCAAACATAACCAATTACTGATGAATTGATTGGTTGATCCTGGCAAAACTCCTGTTTGTGTTGGGCCTCTGTATGTGGCCATGCTGTGTAAAAGTCTCACACATGTGGTATCGCCATACTCAGGAGTAATAGCAGAATGTGTTTTGGGGTGTAATTTGTGGTATGCATGTGCGGTGTGTGAGAAATAACCTGCTAATATGACAATTTTGTGAATAAAAAAAAAAGAAAAAAAAAATCTTGATTTTGCAAAGAATTGTGGGAAAAAATGACAACTTCAAAAAACTCACCATGCATCTTTCTAAATACCTTGGAATGTTTTCTTTCCAAAAAGGGGTCATTTGGGTGGTATATGTATTTTTCTGGCATGTTAGGGTCTCAAGAAATTAGATAGGCCATCAGTAACCGAAGCAAAGAAAAATTCATTTTTTTACCGAATTTTCAGTCTCTTTTCTTTTACAACGCAAAAAATAAAAAACCCAGCGGTGATTAAATAGCACCAAAAGAAATCTCTATTTGTGTGAAAAAAAAGGACAAAAATTTCATATAGGTACAGTGCGGAAGAGAACATGGAAGGACTCCCATTTGTTTTTATTGCTGATGAAGCATTTGGTCTGAGTGATCACCTGATGAGGCCATTCCCCCAGAGGACCCTCACCCTGGAGAAGAGGGTTTTTAATTACCGGCTGGCCAGAGCCAGAAGATTTGTGGAGAATGCCTTTGGGATAATAGCCAGCCAGTTCCGCCTATTTCTTACGGCAATAAATATGACGGAGTACAAACTTAACCACATAGTTCTAGCAAGCTGCATACTTCACAACTTTTTAAAGATAAATGCTCCGAATTATGTTGCCTCAGTAGGGCCTGAGGCCGGACAAAAATATGTAGATTATTTTATGGGTAGGGGGGCCATTGCTATGCCAGCAAATTTGTAATTATTTTAGATATTAAAAAGAAATTTGATCTGATCAAATCTTGATTTTGATTTACTGCTTGTTTCTTTTAGCTGTCTCCTAGGTTCTCCTAGTGCACTTGTAGTACCAAGTAGTTTTTCCATTATTTAATAACACCCATTGTCACTGTAAACACAAACTTAATACAAAAAACGGTATTGAGCATTGAAAGAAGAAGCCACACATTGTTGAGTATAAAACCTTTTACTCCGTGCACATTCACATGTGCATTCTAAATTTTTTTATTTTTTTTTTAACTTTTTTTTTTTAAGTTTTACCTTGAAAATATTACATTGAAAATATATTTTTTTAGTACATAAACAGGCATGTTTCAAAACATAACATACACAACTCAGGACCTTACAAAGTTCAACATTGAAAAACTGAAGGCAATATCAGACAATATAGTGTCAAAAATGTGTTAATATTGCCTTCATCAGATGGGGTGATGTCCCTGTGTAAAAGCCAAATTTTGAAGATGCACACAAATTGGGAGTCAAACTGGGAATTTCCCTCCTGATCCCATGCCTAATGTCAACATGTGCTATCTTCCAGCATGGGAGATCAATGGACGTGTTTTGGGGGTGCAACCCCTTCCTCTCACCTACTTGAGTTACGAGGAAGGGGTTACATCCACAAAATGCGTACATTGATATCCCCTGATGGCAGATAGCACATGTTGACACACTGTGTGCATCTTCAAAATTTGACTTTTAAAATGTGTAAATAAATTGAAAAAAATTGGTCTCCAAAAATAGAAAATTGTGTCATTTTATTGTTCTTTAGATTCTTCCTAGTACATCAATCATCTTCAGTTTTTGTTCTATGTCATTTGTTTTTTGCTTGATGACGTCTAACACAATATCAGACAATACAGAAGTCGACCAAAGGGTGGTGGTAAAGAGCTGAAAAACCACGTGATTTGGTGAAAGTTGGCTGAAAGTTCTGCCATGTGTATGCAATGCAAACTTATGGCCAATGCCCTTTGTACAAAAATCCACGGGAAAGTTTGTACAAAGTCCTATTGTGTGTATGAGGCTTTAGTCGTGAAATGAGTTGATTGTTCTTCCACAAAATGCACATCACCTAAAAGAAAAAATACACACCATGTATTATAAACATGCAGGCATACATCTATTCAGGTCTGACCAGCGTTTCCTCAATTGCTCCTTGGATCATCATACCCCAAAATTCCTGTGCAGACTCTTCACAACTTTAGTCATGATCTTGGCCTTTCTCACATTTGAGTTTAGGTACGGTCCATACTTCCCGTCATAGTCAGCCCTCTTCAAGATGTCCACCATCTCTACAAAGGCCATATTTGAGGCCTTAAATCTCCTGCGGGATCAGGACGTTTCGGGCTCCAGACTTTCCTCCTTGTTACTGCTATTATCACGCACCTGCTGTGTCTCTGCCATGTTCCTCTCCCGCTGCGACGAAAGAGAAAGGGCGGGGAATATTTGAGAAAGACCGTCAGAGGTGGGCGATGGGGGTGGAGTTTCAGGCATGCGCAGTGTATATAAAGCTAACACGCGTGTTTCGTACGTATGATCTGTGAGTGGAGGAAGCGCCGAACGTTATAACGAAGGTAACATTTTAACTTGGACATCAGTGGCCTGTACTGATTTGAGATTGAGGCCTATATTGGGATAAGATTAGGAGAGTTTAGCCTGATATTAGTGTTTTTGTCTTACAGAAAATATGAAACCATTCAAAGACCCTGAATTCATGGGCCAGTTCATAGACAGATACAGGAATATGAGAAATTTGTGGGAGGTTAAAAACCCCTTATATCGAAATAAACCAGCTAGGAAGGCATCGCTGAAGAAACTGCTGCAATTTGTGAAGACGCAGGTCCCCGACGCAGACATCGAGTTTGTGGATAAGAGCTGTCACAGCGAAGACGTGTCAGTCGGAGGGAGCCTCCTATGGAGGCAGGTCGGTTGCGGCTTTTTTATTTTCTTTTTCGGTCCGTCGGGCGGCGTGATAGAAGAAAATGAATGGACATCGTGGGACATTTTTATTTTTTTATTTTTAATAAAGGACTTGTCCCAAGCTGTCTCTTGTCTTTTTTACCATTTTGACACTTTTTTTTGGTGAAATGGTTTTACAATGTACCCGTTACCAATTCACACGGGGGAGGCTGGGATCTGGGGGCTTCCAGATTCAGATAAGCCCCCCGCCCGCAGACCCCCACAACCACAAGGCAATGGTTATGGGGAAGAGGCCCTTGTCCCCATCAACATGGGGACAAGATGCTTTGGGGGTTACCTCAAAGCACCTTCCCCATGTTGAGGGCATGTGGCCTGGTACGGTTCAGGGGGGTGCTCTCTCATCCCCCCTCTTTTCCTGCGGCCTTCCAGGTTACGTGCTTGGATAAGGATCTGGTATGGATTTTGGGGGGACTCCTACGCCATTTTTTTAAAATTTGGCACAGGGTTCCCCTTAATTTCCATATCAGACCCGAAGGGCCTGGTATGGATTTGAAGGGGAACCCCACACCATTTTTAAAAAAAATTTGGTTTGGGGTTCCCCTTAATATTCGTGCCAGACCCAAAGGGTCTGGTAATGGACTGGGGGGGGGGGGGGGATCCCATGCTCTTTTTTTCAATTAGTTTTATCTATATTGCCGAGACCCGACAATTCATTACAGCTGCGATCAGTTTTAAATGACAATTTTTCCTTTAGAAATGTCATTTTGCTGTGGTACTGTTCTAAACACGGGAAAAATGCACCACTTTACAGGCATACTATAGACACCCCCCAGGCGCAATATTTAAAGGAATATTTCATTTTTATTGTTTGAGTTTAAGCATTAAAAAAAATCACTGCTCCCGAAAAAACAGACGTTTTAAAAAAAAATGTTTTGCATTGATACATGTCCCCTGGGGCGGGACCCAGGTCCCCAAACACTCTTTATGGCAATAACTTGCAACTTTAAAATTTGCACTTTTGATTATTCATGTTCGTGTCCCATAGACTTTAACGATGTTCGTGTGTTCTGCCGAATTTTTTGCCTGCTCGCATGTTCTGCTGCGAACCGAACAGGAGGGTGTTCGGCTCATCCCTACTCCTGAGCTCTGATGGGCAAATCATTATAAAAGTGACCACTAGAGGGCCTATGTGGAGAATGAATGCAAGCTTTTCCAAGTGGAAACAATGTAACAAGTAAATGCCAACAATCAATAAACACAAGAATAATGAATAACACTTTTGTGATACATAAACACTGGCTGAAACAAATCTTAAAATGGAAAAACACAACAAGAAGAAAGCGCTGAATCCTGGCAGAGTCATAACACAATTCTCCAATTTGTAGAAAATGTCTGTTTATTATAAATAAATCCAAGGCATACAGATGTCCAGGAACATCTCTTAAAAATCAATGCTAGCCCAAGAGGATTACCATGGAGGAGGAGACCATATGAGTGACAGAAGGACTGGGCTGGTGGCATGAAAAACTGCAGGACTCCCAGGGAGGTCATGATCCAACAGGATGGGTCCAAGAAAATGTGATTGAGGTCCTGCAAACAGCGAGTGAGCTGACTGGGAACAACAGGACGGGTGGACATGGCCTGGACTCCAGAGATAGATGGCCGCACCACAGAGGAAACCGCTTCCGTTGCTCGAAAATCACATCACAAGCTGGCGCAAGAGAAGGATGGTATGCAGGGCTGCTGTTAGAAATGTATAGCCTACCTGACAGGCCCCCTCTTTTTCTTTTCTACATTTTTTTAACAGCCTTGTTGGGGGGCCTTTGGTAAAATATTAGGGGTGTAAACATACAGCCTCAGCTGCACTGGACAGTGAATGAATGGGAAGTGCTCTGAGGCTCCAAGTTCATTCACAAACTGAAGCATAGTAAACACAGTTCCAATCGCTCAGTGGGTAAATAAGCTCTCCATCCTGAAACATCCTCCTGTGAGCCCCAGCTGCTGGTGGGAGAGGAGAGAATCTGACATGGCTGCAGGGGAGGGGGGCACATAGTGTGGCCTGGACAGCAGGGGGTGGGGACACAGATACCAATCCCTCTGCAGCGCAGCCGGAGGAAGAAAAAAGGAGGAGAAGCTGGCAGAGCTGCAGTGGGAGCCACAAGAGTTAGCAATAAGGCACTACAGCCATTGCTTCTGCTTAGCGGGTGCCTGGGCCTCTCTTTTGAACTGATGGGGTCTGGGCCCGGTACAGGAGGGCTGGCTGTACTGCCTTATCAGCGGCCCTGATGGTATGCTGTGAGCTATGGGCAGCACTATGAAAGATGGATGGTCCGGGGAACTGTCAGGAAAGTTCTCACCTGTTGGTGGCACTGTCAGATCTTTGGACCGAAGTATCTGTCATCCGGCCTGCTGAGCCGGTGCCCGATGCCCAGCTTGCTGCTGCCCAGTCAGATGACCCAGAGCCTGCTACCCAAGCCTGATGACTCGGGGTCTGCTGCCCAGCCTGATGACTCGAAGCCTGCTGCCCAGCCAGATGACCCGGTGCCTGCTGCCCAGCCTGATTACATGGAGCCCGCTGCCCACCCTGATGACCCGGAGCCCGCTGCCCAGCCTCATGACCCGGAGCCAGCTGCCCAGCCTGATGACCCGGAGCCCACTGCCCAGCCAGATGACCCGTTGCCCAGCCAGATGACCCGGAGCCCACTTCCCAGCCAGATGACCCGGTGCCCTTTGCCCAGCATGATGACATGACGCCTGCTAGACCTGCTCCTGATGCCCAGCTTGATGTGCTTCTGCCCGATGTCCAACCTTATCTGTCTCTGCCCGCTGCCCAGCCTGATGTGCCTGTGTCCGCTGCCCAGCCTGATGTGCCTCTGTCTGCTGCCCAGCCTGATGTGCCTCTGTCCGCTGCCCAGCTTGATGTGCCCGTGCCCGCTGTCCAGCTTGATGTGCCGCTACCTGCCGCCCAGCTTGATGTGCCTCTGCCCGCTGCCCAGCTTGATGTGCTGCTACCTGCTGCCCAGCTAGATGTGATTGTGCCCGCTGCCCAGCTTGATGTGTCTGTGCCTGCTGCCTAGCTTGATGTGCCATGGCCCGCTGCCCAGCTTGATGTGCCTCTGCCCATTGCCCGGCTCAATGCCATGGACTTTTTACATGCCCAGCTTGATGTGCCTCTGCCTGCTGCCTGGCTTGATGCCATGGACTTTTTACATGCCCAGCTGGATGTGCCTCTGCCCGCTACCCGGTTTGATGCCATGGACTTTTTACAGCTGCGGCTAGTTGGAGCGCCCGGAGGTCGCTCCTTCGAGGGGGGTACTGTTAGGAAAGGTTTCACCTGCTGGTGGCACTGTCAGATCTTTGGGCCACAGAACTGGTGTCCACCAACGGGTGTTTCCTAGCAGTCTGGAGCTGTCATGAAAGGTTTTAGCTGCTGGTGGCACTATCTGATCTTTGGGCTGCAGTACTGGTGTCCACCAGCAGGTATCTCCTAGAAATCTGGAGCAGACATCATCTCCTGCAATCGGGCGTCACCTGAGACTGATTGCAAGAGATGTGTATATGTATGTATGTATGTATGTATGTATATATACGTGTTTACCCAGAAAGCACTAACACACTTGCCTTGGTATTGTCCTTGAGCCCTAACCTGTACCTGTGATCCTCTGAACCTGTATTTGAACCTGTTCCTGTCCCTCCTGTTGTCCTATACACCTGCTCTGCAGCCTGATCCCTTTCACCTTCTCCCTGTCCTGTCTTGCTCCTTACCCCCATCTGCAGATCTCCCGTATATGACCCTGGCCTGGCTACAATTACGATTTTGGTATTCCCTATCTGCTGTATATATTAGTTTAGATTGTCATTCTTTGTGGGTCACTGGTTGTTGATTTGTTTTACACTGTTTGGTATTTGAGGTGCGTTTATATCTGTGTTCACTTATCTTAATAAACTACATTACTTTGTCACCTTACATATGTTTTGGTTCACTCTGTTGCAGTCCACAGTTCTGGTCACACCTGTTTATGACAGGAACACTGCAGCCGAGGGGCGAAGGATAAAGGCAAACGCGGCAACAAGGACAGAACTACATGTTTAGGGGCATGGCCCATTCTTCAGGTCTTAGGTTGCCCTTAGGTAGTCTTAAAAGGGATATAAAGAAAGACATGCATCATAGAGGACAAGTGCATAAGGATAATAATAATAATATACCTGTAGATAAATTACTATGTAGTCTATAGGGATCCACTATTCCCCATAGAAAAAAGAAGAGAGAGAGAGTAGAGGAAAGAGGACACGGAGCACTAATAATGTTACTTACAAAGCAGCCCATAAGTTATGATCAGTACCAGGGTATGGAATAGAGCGGTGGCCCGGCATAGGTGGTCCCAACCCGGGTTGAGGCTTGAGATCCCCAGAAACAGGATCCTTGGGGAACCATGGCCAGGGAGCAGGTCGGACAATCACTGCACATTGCCATGTTGTGAAATGCGTGCATGTATGGCTGCTGCCCACGTCTGTGTTAAAATATGCAATAAAAAATGTATAAAAAGTAAACTAGTGAAGTAGAGTCACTGCAAGATGCTAGATTGCTATTGTGAGTGGGAGGTGAATGTCAATATAAGTGTAGAAGTGATGAATGTGTGTATGTTATAATTGATTAAGTTGATTAATATATAGATTAAATATATATAGATGTACATGTCTGTACAAAAAATGTGTGCCAATAAATAATATGTGTAGAGTTGAAATGTGTGCTGGTATGTGTATGCAAATTGATATATGTGTATATGAATGTATGTAAGTGTGTGTTGTGTGTATGAGTGTATGCAAATGTGTGTGGGTATATATGTTGGTGTATGTGTGTGTGTGAAAATGTGTGTATGTATGTATATGCATGTGTGTCAGTGTATATGTAAGAGTAATGCTGTGAGTCTCCCATTTACCTGAGCTGAAAGTAGTGTGTGACGTATAAAGATCTGATCCCTATGGTGATGGCATGTGGAGTGAAGTATCGGTCAGCCCCAGGTCAGATATACCCTCGATCCTGGGCGTATCCCCGACAACGTCATATATGCCGTGTAACAGCATGTCAGGGATGGGCTCAGCCCTTCCTTCTCTGGGCTGTCCGCTCAGCTGTCAGCTAATTGCCACCTCCCATTTCTCTCCACAGTTACCCAGCTGTTGTTGATTCTGCTCGTCAGTCCTGCCTACTTAAAGTCGTCCAGCTCACTTGATCTCTGCCTTCGCCTTTGTCAACATCACAGAGACTTTCTCCTGCGTTCCTGTTGAAGACTTGCTCAGCTGACATTTCTTCTGGCTCCTGATCCAGCTTGCTGTACTACTATGTTTATCTCTGGCTCTCTGACATTTGCTTGGCTGACTACCCAATCCAGTTACTGAACTCTGGCTTGTTTTGACCACGCTTACTCTGTTTACCTTATTATTATTTTTATTAAACAAGTGTGATTTAACTATACTTCTGTCTCGGTCTGATTCATAGTTCCTGATAGCTTGTTTTTATTTGCAACTCTAAGTTTGTAACTCTGAGATGTTGACAAAGGCGAAGGCCGAGATCAAGTGAGCTAGACGACTTTAAGTAGGCAGGACTGACGAGCAGAATCAACAACAGCTGGGTAACTGTGGAGAGAGATGGGAGCTGGCAATTAGCCGACAGCTGAGCGGCCAGCTCAGAGAAGGAAGGGCTGAGCCCAGCCCTGACAGTACCCCCTTCTCAACGACACCTCCCCCTTGGAGGACTACTGGGCTTGGGAGGAAAACGTCTATGGAAATCACGGAGCAAGACGGGGCATGTACGTCCGAGGATGAGACCCAAGAGCGTTCCTCCGGACCGAACCCCTTCCAATGCACTAGGTACTGTATGCACCCATGGAACCTAAGGGAGTCAACAATGGGTTGTACTTCATACTCCTCATGGTTCTCAACCTGTATAGGGTGAGGATGTGGCACCAAGGTGGTAAAGGGATTGCAGACCAAAGGTTTCAATAAGGAGACATGAAACACATTTAAGATGCGCATACTAGGAGAAAGGTCCAAGGCGTAAGCTACTGGGATAACCCTGCGAAGGATACGGAAAGGCCCAATAAAGCGAGGTGCGGACTTCAAAGAAGGAACACGAAGTCGGAGGTTGCGAGACGACAGCCAGACTCTGTCCCCAACCTGGTAGGAAGGTGCAGGCAGGCGTCTGCGGTCAGCATGGAGTCTGTACCTATCGTTAGCATGTTACAAAGCCTCCTGAACTTTTGCCCAAGTGGAACGAAGACCACGGAGATGCTCCTCTAACGCAGGAATACTCTGCGGAACAAACGAGTCAGGCCACATGGAGGGTTGGAAACCATAATTCGCCATAAACGGGGATAATCGTGAAAGCAGAATTTGAGGCACTGTTGTGAGCAAACTCTTCCCACAGTAATAGGTCTGACCAGTTGTTATGATGGTTAGAAATATAGCAATGTAAGAATTGCTCCAAGGTATGTCTGGCTCGTTCTGCGGCCCCATTAGACTGCGGGTGATACGCAGAGGAGAAAGCAAGCTGAATTCCCAACTGTGCACAAAAGGCTCGCCAGAACCGGGAGACAAACTGACTACCCCTGTCCGAGACAATCACCTTGGGTAGCCCATGTAAGCGAAAGATCTCCCGAAAAAATGGAAGCCAGTTCCTTAGAAGTGGGTAGCTTCTTAAGTGGAATACAATGACACATCTTTGAGAACCGGTCAACCACCATAAGGGTAACAGTGTTGCCTTGGGAGTTGAGTAACTCCACAATGAAATCCATAGACAGGTGGGTCCAGGGCCTCTCTCCATTGGGTATGGGTTGTAGGAGGCCCACTGGAAGGTGTCATGGAGTCTTACTCCGAGCACACACGGAACAGGCAGCTATGAAGGAAGTTACATCAGCCCGTAGACTAGGTCACCAGAATTCTTGGGAAATGCCCCAAACTAGT
The DNA here is from genome assembly GCA_037952925.1 of Lithobates clamitans. Taxonomy (NCBI): domain Eukaryota; kingdom Metazoa; phylum Chordata; class Amphibia; order Anura; family Ranidae; genus Lithobates; species Lithobates clamitans. The sequence goes on along the minus strand of JBBGZY010000100.1, from coordinate 3,388,102 downwards.
TGATTCTTCCCAGGGTGGCCAGCTGCCTCAGGAGAATGGTAAGTCTGGAGCACGGCAGTACGGAGACTGGAACAAAGCAGCCGTCACAAGGTTTCTCAGGAGGAGCATGGACCTGAGCAGCAAGAATTTTTGTCACCCAAAGGAGAAGTAAGACTGGTACGAACCCTAGCCAGAATACGATCAGGAAGAATTACAGGAACCGGAACCGACTCCAACTTGGAAGTGGAAGAAAATTGTTGTGACAAGGCGTCAGCCCTTACATTCTTAGTACCTCTCTCCCTTCTGGGAGAGAGGCGCTTAGCCTCAGACAAGAATGTGAAATTCTTATGGTCAGTAAGAATGAGAAACGGCACAGTGGTACCTTCAAGGAGATGTCTCCATTCTTTCAGGGCTAAAATGATCGCCAACAGCTCTCTACAGGTGACAATTTCTTGGAAAAGTAGCCACACGGATGCATAGCGCTCTCAGAGTTAGGACGTTGAGACAGAAGGGTGCCAACTCCAGTCTCAGAAGCATTAACTTCTAGGATAAAAGGCAACATAGGATCAGGATGTGCCAACACAGGAGCAGAAACAAAGGCAGCCTTGAGACTCTCAAAGTCCTTAATGGACTCTGGAGATCAACTCTGTGGGTTACCGTCCTTTCTGGTCATATCAGTCAGGGGCTTGACCAGAGATGAGAAGTTACGAATAAACTACCGATAATAGTTGGCAAAGCCCAGGAAACGCTGCAGAGGACGTAAACCCACGGGTCGGGGCCACTGTAGGACTGCCGAAAGTTTATCTGGGTCCATCGAAAAAACAGCAATGGAAATTACATAGCCCAGGAATTTAACCTGTTCATGATGGAACTCACACTTCTTCAGTTTACAATAGAGATTGTTCACTCTTAGTTTCTGAAGCACACGACAGCCATCCGTGTGGTGGCTCTCCAGGGACTTGCAAAATATGAGGATATCATCGAGATAAACCACCACACATAACTGCAACAGATTTCGGAGGACATTGTTAATAAATTCCTGGAAAACTGCCGGGGCGTTACAAAGGCCAAAAGGCATTACGAGGTACTCATAATGGCTTGTTCTGGTATTAAACGCAGTTTTCCACTCGTCGCCCTCCTTAATCCGCACAAGATTGTATGCCCCTCTCAAATCAAGCTTTGTGAAAGCCGTTGCGCCCTTGAGGCGATCAAATAACTCTGTAATCAATGGAATCGGGTAGGCATTCTTAATCGTGAAACGATTGAGACCCCTATAATCAATACAAGGTCTCAGTATACCGCTCTTCTTCTTCACAAAGAAGAAACCAGCACCAGCAAAAGACGAGGATTTGTGGATGAAACCTCGAGAAAGTGCGTCTGCAACATACTCCTCCATGGCCTTATCCTCCAAGACCGACAAAGGGTAAACCCGGCCACGAGGGGGTATGGCACCAGGTTGAAGGTCAATTGCACAGTCATAAGGCCGGTGTGGAGGCAAACTACCAGCTTGACCTTTCTCAAAGACATCGCTAAAATCGCAGTACTCCTCCAGCAGGGAGGAGAGTGAAGAGATGCACAGGACCTTGGCTACCTTCTGGAAGCATGTCTCACTGCATTGTGGTGACCAGGAGAGAACGTCAGCACGGAGCCAATCAAAAGAGGGGTTGTGCCTCTGTAACCAAGGATAACCAATAACCAGTGGAAACCTAGGTGAGGAAATAACTTGGAATTGGATTATCTCATGGTGAAGAGCCCCTATGGTCATGGACAACGGAACCGTCTCATGAGTCACATGGGCAGGCTGTAGAGGTCTCCTGTCAAGAGCCTCAATGGCAAGTGAAGTGCCACGCAGCTGCAGCAGAATCGAGTGCTGCGATACAAAGACAGCATCAATGAACAGGTGTCAGAAGATAGGGTACTCACCGAGGCCGAGATGCAGAGAGCGGTTCACTCTTACGACTGAGCGCACTTCACCCCCTGGAGATGGTACAGAGGGTGAATGGCACAAAGAGGCACAAGCTACCAGCAGGTTAAGCAGGACTTGTGTGAAGATCAGCGTGGGACTTGGTAGCTGTGCAGGAACAGGTAACTGGAGCTGGAGAGAAGCGAAGTCAGAGCAGGCCGAGGGTCAAACACCAGGAGACAGTCCGTAAGCAGGCTGGAAGCCAAAAGTAATTCCGGGATCACAGGCAAAGGTTCAAGGCTCAGGAGACTGAAGGCAATCTGGGTAACAGGCAGAAGGTCAAGGCTCAGGAGACTGAAGGCAATCCGGGTTACAGGCAGAAGGTCAAGGCAAAGAAGACTGGAGGTAATCCAGGTCACAGGCTGAGGGTCAAACACCAGAAAAGCAAGCAAAGTCCGTTTAAACAAGCCAGAAGTCAGGTCCAGGAGAAGATCAAGGCAGGTCAAGGTCAATCCGGGTCACAACAGGTAATCAGCAAAACAGGAAGCAGGAACAGATACACAGGAAGTTGAAGACAAACCAGCGATTTGTCTGAGAGAGGAGGCAGCTTTTATAGGCAGCAAGGAGGTCACGTTATGCGTGTACTAGTGCGCATGTGCGGGTGCCGTTCATTGGGGGAACGAACGTATGTGCGCTGAAACGATGTTTTACCCTGAACGCGCGTGCGCCGAAGCCTCGTTCCGCCATGCAGGCATGCAGGGAAACGAAGGAACTGGCAGGATGTGTTCAGATTTCTTCTCTGACAACAGGCCTGCAGCCTCAGAGTCGATTAGAGCCTGTATCGCGATGGACGACTCAGCCCAAGAAAGGGTGACTGAAACCAGGGGCTTATCCTTCTGAATAACTGGGGACGAAACAACGCCACCTAAGGTCTGTCCGTGACAGGACCTCAAGGTTCGGGCGTTCCCTGGACGGGTAGGACAAGACTTCAAAAAGTGATCTGCCTGGCCACAATAAAGGCACAATCTCTCCCTCCTCCTAAAGGCTCTCTCATCCGCAGAGAGTTGCGTGAAGCCCAAGTGCATAGGTTCGTCTTCATTGACCGACTCGGTACCAGGAGGCATGGGAGGTGATGGAGGCACTGGTGGGACTGCAAAGCTCAGAGGCAAACGTACAGGAGGCTTCTGCAAGCACTCCTTAAAAGAGAGTCTTTCTCTGAGTCTGGAGTCAATGAGGATGGCAAACGTGATCAACCTCTCCAACTCAGTGGGTATATCTCGGGCTGCTATCTCAACCTTAATGGAATCTGAGAGACAATGAGTAAAAGCAGCCACGAGGGCCTCATTGTTCCAAGCAACCTCTGCTGCCAGAGTACGGAATTCAATGGCGTTGTCGGCAAGAGTTCTCGTACTCTGTTTGATGGACATGAGGCACTTGGCAGCAGAAGAGGAAACATAAAATACCCTTTTAAAAGAGGCCACAAAGTCAGGGTAACTCAAGACAACAGGTTTTTGCATCTCCCATAGAGGGTTTGCCCAGGCCAAGGCTCTCTCAAAAAGCAAAGACATCACGAAACCTTTGCTTCTGTCCGTAGGAAACGCCCGGGGCAGCATCTCAAAGTAAATCTCAACCTGGTTGAGAAACCTTCTGCATTGAACTGGATTGCCCCCAAATTGCTGGGGAAGCGGAGCGGAACCAAACATACCTCTTACAGAGGTAATACTCGAGGTGGGTGCCTGCACTGAGACTGGCGCAGCAGCAGGGACGGCCTGCAACTCAGGTTGTACCGGAGCAGCCACAGTGGGAGTTTCCAGGTGAGCCATGCGACTCAGGAGCATTTGTAATGCTATGGCTAGGGTTGGCCTGATACCGATACTAATATCGGTACCGATACCGAGCATTTGCCCAAGTACTTGTACTCGGGCAAATGCTCCCAATGCTTCTGCCGATACCTGTACAGTCAGCGGTGATCGGCGCGTGGGGGAGTTACAAGCTTCTCCCCCCGCGGCTTTCAGCTGCTTAGTGACATCGGTGACAGCGGTGATCGGTGCTTGTAACTCCCCCACGCGCGATCACCGCTGACTGTCATGTCATCCTGACATCCTCCATGCCCCCTCCATTCCTCTGTCCCCCTCCGCTGTCCCCTTCTGTTCCTCTGTCCCCCTCCGCTGTCCCCCTCCATTCCTCTGTCCCCCTCCGCTGTCCCCCTCTGCTGTCCCCCTCCGTTCCTCTGTCCCCTTCCGTTATGCTGTCCCCCTCTCCTTCTCTGTCCCCCTCCGTTCCGCTGTCCCCCTCTCCTTCTCTGTCCCCCTCCATTCCGCTGTCCCTCTCTCTTCCTCTGTCCCCCTCCATTCTGCTGTCCCTCTCCGCTGTCCCTCTCCGCTGTCAGCTGACTCTGTCCATTCACATAACTGAAACATTGTAATCTCCTGTGATTACGATGTCTCAGTTTATGAATGGAGAGGAGCCGCTGTCTTCTCTCCATTCATTCTCAGTGCAGCTGAGGCTGCAGAGAAAGGGACTGGGGAACCTCTATCCTCTGTCTCTTTCTCTGTCTCAAGGGGGAGATATCAGGGGTCTGTTAAGACCCCTGATATCTCACCAAAGCCCCCCAACAGGGCTGATTAAAAAAAAAAACACATATTGCAATAAAGAATAAAAAAAAAATATTATTGTAAAAAATAATAAATGTAAATAAAAAAAACAAAAAACACTGTCATATGACAGAAAAAAAAAAAAGTATCGGTATCGGCGAGTACTTGAAAAAAAGTATCGGTACTTGTACTCGGTCCTAAGAAAGTGGTATCGGGACAACCCTAGCTATGGCAAACTGATCCATCCGGTGATCTTGCTCATCCAATCTGGAAAAAATATTACCAACAAGTAGATTGACTGCCTGTATCTTCTGAATTCATGGCCTTCGCCTACTATCAGGAACCATGAATCAGACCAAGACAGAAGTATAGTTAAATCATACTTGTTTAATAAAAATAATAATAAGGTAAACAGAGTGAGCGTAGTCAAAACAAGCCAGAGTTCAGTAACCGGATCAGGTTGTCAGCCAAGCAAATGTCAGAGAGCCAGAGAAAAACGTAGTAGTACAGCAAGCAGGATCAGGAGCCAGAAGGAACGTCAGCCGAGCAAGTCTTCAACAGGAACGTAGGAGAAAGTCTCTGAGATGTTGACAAAGGCGAAAAACACCGCAGATGCGTTTCACCATACCAGTCAAACCCATCCCACCTCATTCGTTCATTGTTGAAAGATGACAGCAGAACCACGGGCAACTAAAAGAGGGGAGGGGTGGGTGGAACACATTAAAGGTTCAATTACATGATCACCAGAGAATTCGTCACCATAAGCTGAACATGGGACATAAATATTAAATTCTAATAAAACACATTACTAAAAGGAACAGATTAATAAAAATACTGATAAATGTGCTCTCTGAATTAGCATAATCAGAGACACATGCTAAAAACGGAAAATTGTATACTCACCTTTCCGTAATTTTCCTTTCCTGACGCATCTTCATGGCAGCACACACTGGGTTGTGACTCCGCCCCCACAACCTGACAGGATTGGTCTATCTATAAAAGTTGAAGAGAGATGACCCCCACCATTCTCTGTATATATCATTTAAAAACAGGGTGGGAATCTGTGTGCTGCCATGAAGATGCGTCAGGAAAGGAAAATTACGGAAAGGTGAGTATACAATTTTCCGTTTTCCTGACGCCTTCATGGCAGCACACACTGGGAAATAACTCGCCAGTCGGGAGGGTGCAAATTAAAGTTTATTATTCTAAAGAGCTGAGGAATTGGCTGTAATAATGGCTCTGCCAAAGTCCGCTGTAGTTAGTTGTGCAGAGTCAATCTTATAGTGAGAAGTAAACGTATGTCTTGACGACCAGGTAGCTGCCTTACAGATCGTTTCCGGTGAAACTCTGCAATATGCTGCCCATGAAGTTGCCACTGCCCTGGTTGAGTGTGCCTTGATGCCTTCTGGGATGGCTAGCTGCTGAGATGAGTATGTCTTTTTAATGGTGTTGACTAGCCAGGATGCGATTGTTCGGGAAGTTGCTGGATGACCTTTCCTAGGACCGTGAGGAATTATGAGAAGAGTATCTGTTTTTCTGAAAGAGGCTGTAGCTTCCAAATAGCTGGTAATGATAGATTTAATGTCCAATGCATGAGGTTCACCTTGGCTATTAAAAAAGGCTGGAAGGTTGATATCTTGATTATAATGAAAAGAAGATGATACTTTGGGAGTAAAACGTTCCGAAGGCCTTAATACCACTCTATCGGGATAGAAGACTAGGTAAGGTTCTGTTATCAGTAATGCTTTAAGTTCTGAAACTCTTCTCGCAGATGTAATGGCGATAAGGAAGGTTACCTTCAGAGTCAGGTTCCAAAGTGAAATTGCCTCAGTCGGCCAAAAAGGAGGTTTGGATAATGCATCGAGTACTGTAGAGAGATTCCATGGTGGAAATGTGGGTTTTTTTGGAGGTCTGATTTTTAAGCAGGCTCTCATGAACTGAATCACTAGAGGATGTAGTGCCCATCTAATGCCTGTTTTAGCTGAAAGAGCCGAAATCTGGACTTTAAGGGTGCTAGAGCTTAAGCCTTTGGTAATACCTAACTGAAGAAATTCTAGAACTTGAGGAGGTTCTGGTGATACTGGGTTCCATTTTTTTTGTTGAGCCAGAGAACAGAACCTATTCCATACTTGTGAGTAGGTTTTGTTGGTGGTGCTTCTTCTAGCTTGAAGGAGAGTAGAAATTACCTCCTGTGAGCATCCTTGCTCTAATAGCCGAGTCCTCTCAATTTCCATGCTGTCAGGTGTAACTTCTCTGGAGCTGGATGCAGAAATTGACCCTGGGACAGAAGGTCCGATGTTACTGGGAGAGGAAGCGGTTGTTGTAGACTGAGCTGAAGTAGGGTTGTGAACCACGGCCTCCTCGGCCAGAAAGGAATTATGGCTATTACAGTTGCCGATGATTTCCGAAGCCTGGATAGGAACCTCGCAATTAAGGGTACTGGGGGAAAAATGTAACCCAGCTTGAAGTTCCACGGATGGGTTAGACAATCCATCCCTTCGGCTGATGGGAAGGCTGCTCTTGACAGGAATCTCCGACATTTGGTGTTCGCAGGTGTGGCTGCTAGGTCGATCTCTGGTGTTCCCCAAGTTGCTGCAAGAAGGGAAAAAATCCGTTGGTTCAATGACCACTCGTTGTTGGAGAGAAGCTCCCTGCTCAAATAGTCGGCCAGCATGTTCTGGGCTGCTGGGACATATACCGCTTTCAGGTCTATTAGGTGTACTTGAGCCCACTCTATGATAGGGCGTACCTCCTGCATCAGAGTGCGACTCCTCGTACCCCCTTGCCTTTGGATATATGCTACAGCGACTCTGTTGTCCATCCGAATCACCACGTTCTTTCCTATCAGGTATGGAGTGAAGGCTAGAAGTGCCTGAAAGGCCGCTCTGAGCTCTAGTATGTTGGATACTATCCCCTGGGCTTGAAACTTCCATTGTCCTTGTGCTGCTAGATTTTGGTAATGAGCTCCCCATCCTAGCTGGCTGGCATCTGAAGTGACCACTTCTGGCTGTGGAGAAACTAGAGATTTGTATCTCTTGAGATTCCTGGGCCGTGTCCACCACCACATCGATTGTTTCACATACCTGTGTATGTAGATCTTCTGAAGCATTGATACTCCATTCCACTGCCTCAGAAAAGAATTCTGCAAGATTCTTGTGTGCCATTGGGACCACTGAATCATGGGCAGAGTCGCAGACATGGAGCCCAGGATGCTCATACATACTCTGGCTGGCAAGTGTGTAACCGAGATTAGCCTCTGAACTTTCTGAATCAGAGGCATGATTTTCTCCTGAGGAAGCTGTACTCTGTTCAGGATGGTGTCTAGTTCCGCACCGAGGAAAATCATCTTCTGAGTGGGCTGAAGCTTGCTCTTCTGCCAGTTCACTAGCCAACCAAAGTTTTGCAGAGTTGATAGTAGGATCTCTCGGTGTTGTATCAAGACCTGGCGACTTTCTGCTAGAAGAAGTATATCGTCCAGATAATGATGTACTCTCAGACCTCTTTCTCTGAGGTATGCGATGAGAGGCAGAAGAACCTTGGTGAAGGTTCTGGGAGCTGATGAGATGCCGAAGGGTAGGCACTGGAACTGGAAGTGGTGTTGATTGATTGAAAAGCGGAGAAATCTTTGAAAAGCAGGATGTATCGGGATGTGAAGATAGGCGTCTGATAAGTCTATGGACAGCATCCAATCTTCTAGATTCACCGCTAATAGTATGGACTGTAGGCTCTCCATCTTGAAGGTCTCTATCTTGATATTTTTGTTTAGTCTTTTTAAGTCCAGCACTGGCCGTAAATCCCCCGTTTTCTTTTTTACTAAAAACAGAGGGGAGTAGAAACCTCTGCCTCTTTGACATAGTGGAACCTCCAAAATTGCCTCCTTTTGTTTTAGCTCCATTATGTATTGCAGAAGGATTCTTCTCTTTTGTTGAGAAGCCGGGAGTTTGGTTGGCAAAAAATGGTTTCTGGGGATCTTGTTCAGGAATCTCCACTTGTGACCGTACTTGATTGTAGAAATGGTCCAATGATCCCTGATGTTTTCTGACCATATTTGTGTGAATCTTTTTAGTCTGGCGCCCACCCTCGGGGGATGGGCGGGCGTACCTTCAAAAGGACTTCTGTTGTTCAGTAGAAGGGGTGGCCTTGGTTTTCCGCATCCTCAGGAAAGAAGACTGTGTGTTCTTCCAGTTTCTTTTAAACTCTCTGCCTGGTCTGTATGTTTTTGCTTCTCTGTACCTTTCTGGAAGGTTACCTTTGTAAATGGGACCTCTTGGTCTCTTTGGTCTCCTGTCAGAGGGAATGAGCCCAGATTTTCCCCCTGTCACCTTGGAAATTGCCGTATCTAATTTGGAGCCGAAGAGGTTGGCACCATCGTAGGGAATTCTGCACCAATTTGTTTTTGATGCTGCGTCTGCTACCCAAGGTTTTAGCCACAGAGCTCGTCTTGCCATAACCGAGGCTAACATTGCCCGGGCCGAGCACCTAATAATGTCCACGGAGGCTTCTGCAATAAAATCGCCCGCTAATTTAAGTTCTTGTAGAGACGTAATTACTTTCTCCAAGTCTATCTCTCCCTGAAGAGATTTTTCGATATTGACAGTCCAGCCTGAAATGGCTCTACCCACTGCTGCTGTGGTGACTGCTGGTCTGCAAGCGCCCCCTGCTGTGGAGTAGGCTTTTTTGAGTTCTAGATCTATTTTCCGATCTAGGACGTCACGGAAGGAGACAGCATCTTCAATGGGTAGGGTGACATGCCTTGCCAAACGCATCAAAGAGGCATCCACAACCGGGGCGTTAATTAAGGAGGCGACCTTAGGTTCTCTTAAAGGGTACATTTTTGTAAGTCTGTTGTTTAGGTTAGGCCTCTTGTCGGTTCTCTCCCATTCATCTTTGATCAAATCATTTAATTCCTCGATGAAAGGGAAGGTTTCTGGATCCCTTTTCAGGTTCGGAAAATATTTCCGTGTTTTTTGAGGTGTTTCCTCAGATTCTTCCCAACCTATGGCCTCTTTGACAGATTTTGCAAATGGTTCGACCAAGGTGAAGTCAAAACCTGTTGGCACTTCCGAGTCTTCGTTCTCTGAAGGGGATTCTGGATCTGCCCTTACTTCGATTGCTGAGCGAGGAGGAGCCATGGAGGTACCTGGATCTGACCTGGCCGGCAGAGGTGCAGTTGACTCCATTATAGATTCTCTGACTGATTCCCGAATCAGGTCAGTTACTTCTCTGACATCCGATTCTCTATCCTTCGTAGCTTCATTGAAGCATGAGCGACATGCTAATTTATCTGGCAAAGCCGTGGCGCCACATACCCAGCAGCAATTTGCTGCGGGACGGGTGTGCTGGGTTTGCTTGCGACGTGATGAAGGCGATCTTCTATGATGAGATCGGCTACGTCGAGAACGACTGTGGCGTGAGTGACCATGACGAGAATGGCTACGGTGAGAGTGTCTGTGACGAGATGAGGAGCGTGATCGGCTTCTGCGGGATCTTCTGCTTGAGGCATGGCTTGATTTCTCCCTGCGTCTTGATTTAGACCTGGACGGACTGATAGAAGAAGTCTTGTCAGAAGATGTGCGCTCTTTTTTTCTCTCTTCAATACTTACCATATGGACAGCCCCTTACCTTACAGGACGTGGGTGGTCTGCCTGGGCAGTGGTCTCCATGAGCAGAGAAGAAGAGTGTAGGCAGGAATAAAGGTCTGGAATGGGTTAAAGAGGAAAACAAAAAATATACATATATATCTATGCCAAGATAATAATAATAATATATTTCTTGTGGTTTTTTTTTTTTTTTATATTATTATTTATTTAATTATTTAATTATTTTGTTTTGTTTTTTTTTTTTTTTTTTTTTTTTAATAAAAAATACCCTTGTAACGATGAATCAGGAAGGAAAAAATGACTTACCAGTTTCCAGAGGGAATTTCAGTTTCAGGATGCCAAAAAGAGTCAGCCAAAACGAGCAGAATAGCAAACTGCTGTATTGAAAAGCCAGAGCCCTGTTTTAAATATGCCGCCGCCGTCGCGCCTAAAATGACGCTTCGCGCATGCGCAGAAGCGCCGTGACGGTTCCGGCGCCATATTGGAAGCTGGCAAACGTGAGGGCTGTCTTTATTCGATTCTCCCGCGCATGCGCAATGCGGAGCGGGACGCGCCGGCGGCCATTACTGCATGCTTAGAGCGCTGTGGGACTACAGGTACCAGAGGGAGAAAAGAAAAAAGGAAAATAGCAAAAGAAAAGAAGTGGAGACCACTGCAATACTTCAGCTTCTTTAAAGCCTACTATGTGCCAGATGATCCACGATGCTGCCCCTGAGACCACCAGAGTGGGGGCTCCCTCCATAGAAGCTCCTTTAGAGACTGTACAAGAGGGACTTCCAAACAGGAGAGGCTTGAACCTGCTGGGGCGATGCGGTAAGAGGCTCTTGCGATGTCCAACCATCTTGTCAGGTGAGGATAAAAAAGAGAATGGTGGGGGTCATCTCTCTTCAACTTTTATAGATAGACCAATCCTGTCAGGTTGTGGGGGCGGAGTCACAACCCAGTGTGTGCTGCCATGAAGGCGTCAGGAAAAGCAATTTAAACACCCTAAATTGAACAAAAATAAACTAATTATTTTGATGATGATATTAGTTTATTTTTGTATTTCTCAGTCTCCTGACCTCAATATCATTGAGCCACTCTGGGGAGATCTCAAACGTGTAGTTCATGCAAGACAGTCCAAGAATTTACAGGGACTGGAGACTTTTTTCCAAGAGGAATGGGCAGCTTTACCATCTGAGAAGACAAAGAGCCTCATCCACAAATACGACAAAAGACTTCAAGCTGTCATTGATGTTAAAGGGGCAATGCACACTATTAAGAACTGGGGTATGTAAACTTTTCATCAGGGTCATTTGGGTAGTTTCTGTTGTCATTATGATTTCAAAAGAGTAAACACAGTTGATTGATAATAAATGGCTTCAGCCAAACACTAACCATGAGTGAAAGAAAACTTTTTGTGTTATCATTTATATTCTCTGAAAAATGGCCAAGAAATCATAAATTCTGCCAGGGTATGTAAACTTATGAGCACAACTGTATATAAGAACTGTCCATTAGCAGGCCAGGCATTCAGTAGTTTGCCTGTCGTGATTGATGATGGATTAACAGGGGGACACTGTTTTTTATTTTTAATAAAGAAATTGTTAAAAACTGCCTCCTGTAGGAGCTGACGCCCAAGATGGCTGCTCAGTGAAATAGAGTGGCTGGCACGCTGACATGCTGTTAAGCTGAATATAGCAGACGCTGAATATAGGTATCTTTGGGAGATTGTCTCAAGACACAACCAAAAGTCTACCATATCTCCATACTACAACTTATCTGCCTGGATAACGGAGGGGTGACAGTAAAAACGAAGCGCAAATCCTACCTGTGGAGTGCCGGCGAAGAAGCGAAGGCGGACCTGAGCGAGAGCGCGTGGCCGGACGGGTGCCTGGCGGGTCTGCACACACAGTCGGCAGATTCGACAGAGACGGCTCACTGGCAGAGACGCGCGCGCATGGTCGAAAGGCTCAACCCGGCAGGGATCAGGAGAAAGCAAGAGGACCGAGGAGTGTCCCCTCAACACGGCTTAGCGGTAAAACCCCCACCAGGTCAGAAAGCGGTTATCAGGAACCGGTAAGACAAAAAATACCTGTCTACAAACAAATGATATGTATGGACTTGCAAGAAATATGCAATAGGGGTATATAAAAAGAAGAAAATTTAATCTCCTATATATATCTGGGAATAACGCAGACACGCATGTTATCTTATTGCATCTGACATACTAGAAGATACATAGACTTTTGAATCTGACAGGCTGGATTAGAGCATAGTGCTCAAAGGAACAGAAATACAAACATATAAATATAAAAGACACTAAAGGCAGAGATATTGAGCGGACTACCTAATTTTTTTTTTTTTTTTTTTTTTTGCTCTTTGCTTTCCCAAGAAAACAACACTATATGGGGGATAGCCTTGGTAAAGAGAAACCATAAGGTGTAAAATATTGGTATAACGCATAACAGAGTATATATGGGTTGGTAACTTTTGGACCATATAAAATACCCCGTAAAGAAAGAGGAAAAGAAAGGACAAGATAAAACACAAAAGGGTATAATAATAAGAACAGTATCCCCTCCAGTATGGCGCCCAAAAAAGGCAATAAAACGCCACAACCCCTGATAAACAAAAAGGATAAAGAGGAAAATAAAAGTAAAAACCCCACTGGGACACAAACCACACAGACATCAGATATTAAGGAGATATTTCAACAACTTCAGTTGCAAGCTCCTCGAGCTCCACAAGGGATTAATACACCACAAGATATCTCAAATATAGCGGAAACATCAGGTACATCTAGTTCATCAGGGGAACTGCAACTGCAACACCCCAGAAACAGCTCATTACTAGATACAACAGGCTCAGCCAGTGATCCAAAGGACATGGAAAAAGAAAAATGGGATATGAGAAAATATATCCAATCCCTCCCAACCAGAGAGGATATGGATCAATATGTGCACAGATTGGAAAATTCATACAAAACGGAAATACAAGAGCTCAAAGAATCCATTAAAACCACACAAGAAAAAACCTCTAGACTAGACACAAAAATCTTAAAAGTAGAACAAGAATCAAAGAAGCTAAAGGAAAATGTGCACAAACAAGGAATACAGATAAATCAACTAATAGGAAATCTCGACGAGCAAGAGAACAGAAGCAGGAGATCCAATATTAGAATCAGAGGATTAAAGGAAGAGGTGGGCGGTAAGGAGTTAATATCTACACTACAAAAGATCTTCCAAGATCTGACTCAGGAGATAGAAATGAAAGATTTATTAATAGACCGGGCCCATAGAACAGCAGCAAATAGAAGAGTGGATCCCATTAGGCCGAGAGACATTATCTGTAAGATGCATTATGTCCATATAAAGGACAAGATCATGCAAGCTGCCCGACAAAATAACGGTATTCAGTATGAAGGGGCCCCATTGCAATTTTTCCAAGACTTATCCAAATTTACACTTGATCGCAGAAGAGCATTAAAACCCCTAGTGGAATAACTGAGGAAAAATAATCTACAGTATAGATGGAAGTTTCCATTTCAACTACAGACACAAAAAGAGGGACTCAATATAGTTTTCAGGGACCTGGAAGATTTACCACAGTTCGTATCAACTCTTAATCTACCGGAAATAGAACTACCGAATTGGCCCGTTTCATATATGCAGTCGTTCAGATAACTCCAATAGAATATACATAATAAACGGGAGTGGAGAATGAGGGGCTCTGGGTATGACGGGGAGGAGGGAGGGATTGGGTTTTTTTTTTTTTTTTTTTTTTTTTCGTGACTACATGTGCACACTTAATAGATAATGAGATATAGAGGGGAGGAGGGATGTAATGGGGAACTGGCGATAGTGGTATATGTAAACACATTGAAAAACAGATGGTAAACAGATACACTTTAAAACGCATAATTATAACATAGAGTTAGATAGAGGGCGGAGTTCTTCCCCCCCCCCCCTTTCTTTTTTTTTTTTTTTTTTTCTTTTCCCCTCACTATAAATAGATTTGCAAACACAAATATACTAGATGTAAATAAGACATTGGTTCAATATAATACACTTTTTCCTTTTTTTTTTTTTTTTCTTTTCTCACTAGAGCAAGTTTTGAGCACAAAATTCACAACCACTGCGCACACTCTCATTACACCAATTATTGTATATGGGATACTCTCCCTCTCCCAGACCCCCCTTGGATCTGGGGTCTGGTGGAGGGAGGAGGTTTGGGTCCAAAAAGGAAGGGAAAAGGGAAGAAGAATTTTTTTTTTTTTTTTTCCTCACTATTAAAGGTACTTCACTATATAATGGACACAAAATGGAACCTTTGTTGGATGTTTTAATAATATTTCTTGTATTGTGGACACTAAGGGGGAAGGGGAAAGGGGGAAAGAGAGAAGATTCTCTTTTTTTTTTTTCTGCAGTATTTCTTGCATTATGGCAGATTATGAGTATATAGAAATGTATTGATGGGTAATGCACTTTCAGTTCTGTGCACAATGACGGGGATGCGGGGGGGTTGGGGGGGAGGGTGGGATATAGATGTAAATTATGGCAATAGTTTGAATATTTATTAGCACTGTATTTAGGATCTCATGCACTTATTTTGTGATTAGGATAGGTAAGGGTGCTTTTCTCCTCCTTTTTTTTTTGATATAGAGTCTTTTATAGACCATGAAGCTAATATCATTACCATGGTAGGGTATACCACATATTTTATGGATAATGAAGGATGAGAGGAGGTTGGGATGGGGGGACAAGAAAGTTTCTTTTTTTTTTTTTTTCTTGTCCCCCATTCCCTCCCATGCCTTGGGGTCTCCTTCCTTCCCCTCTCCTTCCCCCTCCCCCTTCCCTGCCGGGGGTCGGGGGGGGGCTGGGAGACAGAAGCTCCCTTAAATGGAATGATCCCCCCCAGACTCCAACACTCAGAGAGAAGATGCATAATATAAAGCATATATAAGAGCGTAATTTAAAAGGTCAGCGTGTCGCCACCGGCTGGGTGGCAGTAACTGGACGTCAGGCTCCAATCTCCCTAAGTTGAGGGAGCTTACATAAAGTAAGATAGACTGTTTTTTTAGTCATTAGAGTACGAATCGGGGTGTGTGTGTGTGAGTAGATTACATCGATTTCTTTTTTTTTTTTCTTTCTCGTCTTTCCCCCTTTTCTTTTTTTTCTTTTTTCCTCCCCCTTTTTTTTTTTTTTTTGTTCGTCCATCTTGGAAATATAATGAATATATGCTCATATAATATTAGGGGCCTTAACTCGGCATCGAAAAGATCCCAGGTTCTATATTCTCTCCACAAACAAAAGGTTGGAATAGCCCTCTTTCAAGAGACGCATTTCCGGACAGATCACATACCTAACCTGCGTAACAAATATTATACTACATGGTTCCATGATTCCTATGGATATTCAAAGGCGAGAGGAGTATCTATTGCAATCCATAGAACAATCCCTTATCAAATACTGGAAGAATGGCGAAACAGGGATGGCAGAGCAATCCTACTGAAGCTCAACATATATGGTAAAAAGTATACGCTTATAAATCTATATTTACCCAATCAAAATCAGATTAAAATAGGAATACAACTGATTAGCCAACTGATGGAAAAAGCGGAAGGTATAATCATAATCGGGGGGGACTTCAATTTTGTTTTGGATAAAAATATAGATACTACAGCGCCAAAGACAATACAGGTTAGTAAGGATAAGAAGAAATTTAAAAAAATGATGCAGAAATGCCAACTGGTGGATATATGGCGTCTCTTACATCCATCAGAGAAAAATTTTACCTTCTATTCTAAGGTTCATGGTTCATATCATCGATTAGACTATTTTTTAATAAATCAGAGAGGGGTAAATGCTATATTGACCGCAGAGATCGGTAGTACAATATGGTCCGACCATATGCCCGTTTTTGTGAAAGTAGATACATATATAAGCGAGAATAGTAGGGGAAACTGGAGACTTAACGATAACTTATTATACGATGAGACATGTGTAAAGGAAATAAGAAAAGCAATAACAGACTTTGTAAATGACCATACGGAAGACAATACATCTCTGCCAATACAGTGGGAGGCACTGAAGTGTGTGATTCGAGGCCTATTTATAAAACACGGGGCCAGGCTGAAAAAAATGAAAAATAATAGAATAACTCAATTATTCAAAGAAATATCCCTAGGGGAAGACCAACATAAGCAAAACCTTACACGAGAAACACTAATAGAGGTAACAAAATTAAAAGCAGAATTACAAACATTATTAAATGAAAAAACACTTAATATTAGGGATAACAATCGTTCCCTATATTACCAACAAGGGAACAAGCCAGGCAAATTGTTAGCCAGAACCCTTAAAAATAGAGGTAAAACAACACCTATCATAAAGATAAAAACAGAGTCGGGAGAGACGAAATATGACCCAAAAGGGATTTTAAATGAGTTCCAGAGATTCTACACGAAATTATATAATATACCTAATCATTGGGCGGATAGAAACCCCGATAAATTTCAACAAGAGATACGGCAATATATAAAGGAAACGGCAATACCGGTTATAAGCTCTTTTGAGGCAACGCAGTTAGAGCAAGACTTCTCTATAATAGAAATACAAAGAGTGATTGATTCGCTAATACTCGGGAAAAGTCCAGGCCCAGACGGGTATACCCCACGTTTTTACAAAACATTTAAAACAGAGCTTATGCCTATAATGAAACGAACCTTTAATGCAGTATCTACAATAACACCTTTCGGATCACAAAGTATGCAGGCTTACATCACGTTAGTACCTAAACCAGACAAGGACCATACCTTGTGTGGAAACTACAGGCCAATATCGTTAACAAATATCGATCTCAGAATATACTCAAAAGTTATTGCCAATAGGCTCACCCCTATAATACCTGACCATATACACCTGGATCAGGTGGGCTTTGTAAAGGGTAGAGAGGCAAGGGATAATACCCTGAAAACTCTTACATTAATGGAATATGCACAAGGGGGCTCCATCCCATCCTGCCTACTCTCAATAGATGCTGAAAAAGCATTCGACAGGGTGGGATGGAGCTTCCTTAAAGAGACACTCATACAATGGGGAATAGGACCTATATTGTTAGATAAAATAATGGCACTATACCAACACCCCACGGCAAAGATTCGGGCGAATAGTGGAATGTCGGAGGAAATACAAATAGCAAATGGTACTAGACAAGGCTGCCCACTATCCCCAATACTATACATACTGGTCATGGAGCATTTATTAAATGCGATTCGGGCGAGTAAAGATATACAAGGGGTAAAAGTAGGAGATATGGAATACAAGATGTCTGTATATGCAGATGATATTTTGCTTTATGTTACAAACCCACTAATAACATTACCAAACCTGATAGCTGCATTTGACCGATTTGGGATCTTAAGTAACTTCAAAGTAAACTTTAATAAATCCGAGGCACTAAACATTAATATGTCAAGAACTATGATAGAACTGCTCAAAAAGGATTTTTCCTTTAGATGGCAAGAAAACTCTATCAAATACCTTGGTACATATATCCCCACAGATTTGGAAAAACTGGAGGTATATAATTATGTACCGATGGTACAAAAAATAACGAAAACACTCCAGCAATATGAAAAGGGCACTTTCTCCTGGATAGGCAGGATAAATATCGTAAAAATGGATATATTGCCCAAAGTATTATACATCCTACAAGCGATCCCCATATATCCTGCTACGGGCATTATGAAAAAACTGTCCAGAGCGATTGGACAATTTGTTTGGGCGGGCAAGACACCTAGGTTAAATAGAAAGCTACTAAATAAGTCTAAAAAAAATGGTGGCCTTGCCCTCCCGGACATAGTAAGTTATTTAAGGGCAATAATGATCACCAGAATCGTAGATTGGTTCCAAAATAGGAATAATAAAGAGTGGGTAAAATTGGAAGAGGAGATCAAAGGACTAAAATTGAAATCCCTACCATGGATTCAAAGAGAACAAAGATCGGTAGAGGGCGCTCTACCCTCCTTAGTAGCTTCAACAATGAAAACCTGGGATAATATGATTAAAAAGGGAGTAGGTTCTACGTTTAAAGGGCCTATGACCCCATTGTTTGATAACCCCGAATTTCCATTGGCACTAAAAGCAAAAACCTTTCTCAAATGGAAAAGACATGAAGATACAAGGATAATAGAAACCATGGTGGGGAACAATGTGCTCCCGTTGGGGATGATGGGAGAGGACCACAAAAATGAATGGATGCAACATGGTCTACTCCAAAGATATGTATCATCCCTGGTAAAAGACACAGCAATGGATAGGCCCTTAACAGCCCTGGAAAAAATTTTTACTCAAGAAGAGAGACCCGTACATGTACTATCTAAGGTATATAAAATCTTGAATGACGAAAGCCAAGACCAGGAGATATCATATATTAAGAAATGGGAGGAGGAATTGGGGATAGAGATCCATAGGAAAAAATGGGAAAAAGCCATTGCAGTAACCCATAAACTATCCATATCCAGTAAGCATCAGGAAAGAAACTATAAAATTTTAGCTAGATGGTATAAGTGCCCGAAAGATTTACATAGGATGAACCCAACAAATGAAGAAGAATGCTGGAGATGTCAAGCTTCACCAGGGACTATGTCCCATATATGGTATTACTGTCCCAAAATCCTGCCATTCTGGCAAAAGATTTTTGAAATCTACAGAGCTATGTCAGGAAATGAAATATATCCAGATATACTAATAACAGTATTATCTATGATACCTGGTTCAATAAAAAATATAAAAAGAGACTCATTAAAATATTTCTTAACTGCTGCACGTACTTGCATTGCAAGAAAATGGAAAAGTAGTATTACGCCCTCCATGATGGAATGGGAGTGTGAGATGGCGGAAATGCGGGCTCTAGAGGAGAGAAAAGTGCTAGAAGAGGGCTCAAATAAACAGATAAAACAGATACAAGCCATATGGGCTAGATGGGTAGACTATAGTGCCTCCTCACAACTGTTATGTGATGGATAGAAATATGTGGACCCTCGGGGACAGGAGACATTGTATTTCCAGACGATTCTTCCCCCCCCCCTTTTTTTTTTTTTTTTTTTTCTTCTCTCTCTCTTTCTCTTTCTTCTTTTTCCCCTCCCCTTCACATGAATGGATGGATAGGATGAATGGGTGGATGGTGGGATGATATAGGAGTTTTAATGTGGTCAATCCAAACAGTTAGTTAGTATGAGAGTGGATGTAGATCTGAAGCGTACTGAAGATAAATACTTTTGATATGATTGTGTTTGTATGTTATGTTATAAAATGTAAAATGTTTTTGGATAAATAAAGATATTTAAAAAAAAAAAAAAAAAAACTGCCTCCTGTTTTTAATAACTTTTTTGGTGAATGGGTTTGGGTACTCATACTCATTCACATGGGGGGGCAGGATCTGGGGGCTTCCAGATTCTGATAAGCCCCCTGCCCGCAGACCTCCACAATCACTGCTCAGGGTTGTGGGGATGAGGCCCTTGTCCCCATCAACATGGGGACAAGGTGCCCCCCACCCCAAAGCACCCACTCCCTCTGTGTGGAGGGCATGTGGGCTGGTATAGTTCAGGAGGGGGGGCTCACTCCTCCTCCCCCTTTCCTGACCTGCTGGGCTGCATGCTTGGATAAGGGTCTGGTATTGATTTCAGGGGGGACCCTACGCTATTTTTAACCACTTAAGGACCAGCCTCGTTTTGGATTTTAGGTGTTTACATGTTTAAAACAGTTTTTTTTGCTAGAAAATTACTTAGAACCCCCAAACATTATATATTGTTTTTTTTCTAACACCCCAGAGAATAAAATGGCGGTCATTGCAATACTTTTTTTGCACCGTATTTGTGCAGCGGTCTTATAAGCGCACTTTTTTTGGAAAAAATTCACTTTTTTGAATAAAAAAATAAGACAACAGTAAAGTTAGCCCAGTTTTTTTATATTGTGAAATATAATGTTACGCCAAATAAATTGATACCCAACATGTCACGCTTCAAAATTGTGCCCGCTCGTGGAATAGCGTCAAACTTTTACCCTTAAAAATCTCCATAGGCGACGTTTAAAAAATTCTACAGGTTGCATGTTTTGCGTTACAGAGGAGGTCTAGGGCTAGAATTATTGCTCTCGCTCTACCGGTCGCTGTGATACCTCACATGTGTGGTTTGACCACCGTTTTCATATGCGGGCGCTATTCACGTATGCGTTCGCTTCTGCGCGCGAGCTCGTCGGGACAGGGCGCTTTAAAAATTTTTTATTTTTTTTATTATTTATTTTACTTTATTTTATTTATTTTTTCACTGTTTTAAAAAAAAAATTTGGATCACTTTTATTCCTATTACAAGGAATGTAAACATCCCTTGTAATAGAAAAAAGCATGACAGGTCCTCTTAAATATGAGATCTGGGGTCAAAAAGTCCTCAGATCTCATATTTACACTAAAATGCAAAAAAAAAAAAAAAAAAAAAGTCGTTTAAAAAAATTACACAGAAAAAATTGTGCCTTTAAGAGAAGTGGGCGGAGCCGACGTAATGACGTTGCTCCGGCCATCCTATGGTATACTCGTCACTATACCGAAGCGCTGACAGGTCCCGATCTCCTCCGCCGCTACCGACGGCTCCGGTACGCGGCGGAGGGCGCGGGAGAGCGGCGGGAGGGGGGGTGGCACCTCTCCCGCCGCCGATAACGGTGATCTCGCGGCGAACCCGCCGCAGAGACCACCATTATCGTGTACAGAAACGCCGGCCCTAAAGATGGATACCTCGGTTGTGGCAGCAGCTGCTGCCGTTACAGAGATATCCATCTTTAAAAAAATGACGTATATATACAGTGGCCGGTCGTTAAGTGGTTAAAAATAAAATTGGTGTGGGATTCCCCTTAAAGTCCATACAAGACCCGAAGGGCCTGGAATGTATTGGGGGGGAACCCCACACCATTTTTTTAACATTTTTCTATCGCCGGCAATTTAAATGTGATTTGACTCACTTTTTTGTCAGTTTTGCTACAGTACTGTAGGTTCCTATCCACGGTACAGATGCGTCACTTTACAGGCAGACTAAGGGGACCACCCAGGCACTATATTAAAAGGAATTTTATATTTTTATTGTTGCACTATAAGCATCATCAAAATCACTTCTTCTGTAAAAACAATGTTTTTTAAAACTTTGCATTGATACAAGGGCCCATACCCTTTTTATGGCCAATAACTTTCATAACTTTGACTTTTCAAGTTCAGGTCCTATAGACTTCAATGGTGTTCACCGTTCTGGTCAGAACTTTTTGTCTGTTCGGGAGTTCTGGTGTGAACCGAACAGGGGGGTGTTCAGCCCATCTCTACACATTACAACACTTCAGAAGTTGTATTCTGTCGTACGAGAATTTTCGTAACTTTAGTAACCTATTGGTTTTTTATTTATTTTTATTTAATCTTTTATTTCAGAAGAAAGGGAAGACAGCTTCTATGAAAACTTAGGCCCCTTTCACACTGGGGCGGAAGGTGCGTCGGCGGTAAAGCGATGATATTTTTAGCAGCGCTTTACTGTCGTTTTAGCGGTGGTATTCGACCGCTAGCGGGGCAGTTTTACCCCCGCTAGCGGCCGAGAAAGGGTTAAAAACCACCGCACACTGAGGCACTTTGCTGGCGGTATAGCCGCGGTGCACCATTGATTTCAATGGGCAGGAGCGGTATACACACCGCTCCTTCACCGCTCCAAAGATGCTGCTAGCAGGACTTTTTTTCCCATCCTGCTAGCGCAGCGCTCCAGGGTGCTCCGAGGGCTTTCACATTGGAGACAAAGCAGCGGTACTTTCAAGGCACTTTGCAGGTGCTATTTTTAGGGCTGTATCGCCTGCAAAGCGCCCCAGTGTGAAAGGGGTCTTATATAACTAAGGTGCTAATAACCGAACATCAGGGCAATAGACATATATCTAAAAAATTTGATCCAATCTGTCCCAAAACATGATAGATATGAACAAAAAGGGGAGAGACTAAGAATTCCTCTCTTCCCCTCCCTCCCATCTCCCCCCCTGCACCCACAGGAGCAAGTAGGGAGGGATGTGTTCCACCAAAGAGATGGTCAAGATTAAAGGGCGTGGCATATTAATTACTTCAACTAGTGGAGCTCACATCAATGAGAGTCCTTCCCTCCTCTGAGTTAATAAAAAGGCTCCATTAACCGCTTGCCGACCACCTCACACAGATATACTGCGGCAGAAGGGCTCGTACAGGCAAAACCACGTACCTGTACGTTGCCCTTTAAGAGGCGGCCGCGCGCACGCCCGCGGCAAGCTCCGTGAGTCGGGTCGCGGGTCCCGCGGACTCGATCGCCATGGGGATACCCGCGATCGCCTCACGGGGAGGAAGAACGGGGAGATGTTGATGTAAACAGCATCACCCCGTTCTGCCTAGTGACAGTGTCACTCGATCTCTGCTCCCTGTCATCGGAGCAGAGATCAGTGACGTGTAACATGTAGCAACCCCCCCACAGTTAGAAACGCCCCTAGGTCACACTTAACCCCTACACTGCCACCTAGTGGTTAACCCCTTCACTGCCAGTGTCATTTACACAGGAATCAGTGCATTTTTATAGCACTGATTGCTGTATAAATGACAATGGTCCCAAAAATGTCCGATGTATCCACCATAATGTCACAGTCACAATAAAAATCGCTGAAAATTATTAATAAAAATGCTATAAAACTATTCCCTATTTTGTAAACGCTATAACTTTTACGCAAACCGATCAATAATCGCTTATTGCAATTTTTTTTACCAAAAATATGTAGAAGCAACACGTATCGGCCTAAACTGAGGAAAAAAATTGTTTTTTTTATATATTTTTGGGGGATATTTATTATAGCAAAAAGTAAAAAATAATGCGTTTTTTTCAAAATTGTCGCTCTATTTTTGTTTATAGCGAAAAAAATAAAAACCGCAGAGGCGATCAAATACCACCAAAAGAAAGCTCTATTTGTGGGAAAAAAAAGTGCTCTGGTCAGGAAGGGGGTAAATTCTTCCGGGGCTGAAGTGGTTAAGACTATGTTTTCGTGTATATCGCTCGTTTCTGCCGGGCTGTCCAAACCAGATCTTCCACCCGATTCAATTCCTCCACCTTCCTGAGCCACAGTCCCACTGAAGGGGGTTGTGTCTGCTTCCAGGTAAGGGGAATGCAAGATTAGGCTGCATTCAATAGGTGACGCAAAATAGATTTCTTATATGTCTTAACAGGAATTTTGGAGTCGTGCAGTAAAAAGAAGGCCGGGTCTTCAGGGACCTCATAATCACTGAATTTTTGAGTAATCTTCCGGACCTCTCTCCAGAAGCCCCCAATTCCAGAAGACCAGAAAATATGTAATAACGTCCCGCGTTCCTCCTGGCAACGTTAGCAGCTATCATAAATGCCTGGGAAGCTTCTATGGAGGAGGACCGGGGTCCGATACCATTGAGAAAAAATCTTAAAGTTTGTTTCCTGCACTTTAGTGCAAATTGAAGATTCAAATATAGAATATATTATGTTGTTACGCTGCTCCTCCAAAAAGGTTCTATCCAAGTCCAGTTCCCACTTTCCCAAAAATGGCAACTGGAAGTCCTCCAGAGGTGCAGTCAACAGAGCATACATCTTCTAGAGGATATGGGAAAGTGGTCCTCTCTCAGTTCAAAATTTTTTCAAATGGAAACAAGTTAAGCTCAAAAATGCCGGAAACAGGTAAAATATGTAAGAAATGTCTTAATTATGCCACTCACCAAAAATCCAATTGATAGAGGCCAGCTTTAGATGTCCACGTTTGAAACATGGGCCAGGATCCTGATGTCGTAAAGTGAGAGACCTGATATAGCCCCTGAACCAACAGTGTACCGAAGACCACCTTCCACAAACCCTGGGCAAATTGTGGGTTCGCCAGAATAGGGAACAATGGGGACTCCATTGATGATAGCTTACTTTTAGAGAAAAGCCTAGAGCACAAACGTAACGTGGGCCCAATCGGTGTGTGGTTTGATAGAAGGTGGAAGATCACTGAAACACCAAGGGGCCCTATGTAACAACACGCTGCTCTGTACCTGCTCTAAACTTGGCCAAATTTTTAAGTCCCCATGCTGACACCAATCAATCAGATAACTTAAGAGGGCTGCCTGATAGTATTTATACAGATCGGGTACAGCCACCCCGCCATATTGCTTAGGAAGGGTCAACAAAGACCTTCTAATCCCTGGATGTTTATGTGCCCAAATAAATCTAGTAAAGAGTGCATGGATCTGTTTAAAGCAGTGGTTCTCAACTCCAGTCCTCAGGGCCCACTAACAGGCCAGATTTGCAAGATAAATGAAATACATCACAGGTGATATCATTTGCTGCTCAGTGATTGCAGTATTCTAGTCTGCATCCCCCCAAGGTAATACCTAAAATCTGGCCTGTTAGTGGGTCCTGAGGACAGGAGTTGAGAACCACTGGTTTAAAGTAATGCATGGGTATAACAATGGGTATAGCCTGGAATAAGTATAAAACTTTGGTAGGATGTTAATTTTAATAATATTACACTGCCCAAACCAGGAGTGGAGTCCCTTATGCCACCTCTCCAAAAGAGTTCGCACTTTATGTAAAAGTGGTGGAAAGTTAAGCTTTAATGTACGTGAAATGTCTGCTGGAATAAAAGTACCTAGATACTTCAAGGCTTGATCCGTCCATTTAAATTTATGGCTGATTTTCAGTGACCTCATCAGAGTGTTAGGAACTTCTACTCCCATAGCCTCTGACGTGGAGAGATTATTCTTAAAATAAGATAATAAATCTCCATTATGTGAAAAGGATTAGGGAGGGATATCATCGTATTGGTCAATGAGAAGAGCATATCGTCGGCAACCTATTGGTTTTTAACCACTTCAGCCCCGGAAGGTTTTACCCCCCTGATGACCAGGCCATTATTTTGCGATTAGGCCAATATGTATTATTATTATACAGGTTTTATATAGCGCCAACAGTTTGCTCAGCGCTTTAAAACATAGGGGCAGGCAGTACACTTATGCCCCGTACACACGGTCGGACATTGATCGGACATTCCGACAACAAAATCCTAGGATTTTATCCGACGGATGTTGGCTCAAACTTGTCTTGCATACACATGGTCACACAAAGTTGTCAGAAAATCCGATCATTCTGAACGCGGTGACGTAAAACACGTACGTTGGGACTATAAACGGGGCAGTAGCCAATAGCTTTCATCTCTTTATTTATTCTGAGCATGCGTGGCACTTTGTGCGTCGGATTTGTGTACACACGATCAGAAATTCCGACAACAGATTTTGTTGTCGGAAAATTTTATAGCTTGCTCTCAAACTTTGTGTGTCGGAAAATCCGATGGAAAATGTGTGATGGAGCCTACACACGGTCGGAATTTCTGACAACAAGGTCCTATCACACATTTTCCGTCGGAAAATCCGACCGTGTGTACGGGGCATTACAGTACAAATCAATACAGGAGGGATCAGAGGGCCCTGCTCGTTAGAGCTTACAATCTAGAAATATTTCTACATATTTTTGGTAAAAAAATCCCAATAAGCATATAAGCATATATTGATTGGTTTGCGCAAAGTTATAGCAACTACAAACTATGGGATGGATTTATGGACTTTTTTAAAATAGTTTTTACTGGTAATGGCGGCGATCAGCAATTTTTAGCAGGACTGTGATATTGTGGCGGACAAATCTAACACTAATGCCGTGTACATACGACCGGACTTTTCGTTGGACTGAACTCCGAAGGACTTTGACGGAGTTCCGACGGAGTTCCAACTAAATGGACTTGCCTACACACGATCACACCAAAGTCCGATTGTTTTGAGCGTGATGATGTACGACCAGACTAGAATAAGGAAGTTCATAGCCAGTAGCCAATAGCTGCCCTTGCGTCCTTTTTTGTCCATCGGACTAGCATACAGACGAACTGATTTTTCGATCGGACTTGAGTCCATCGGAAAGATTTGAAACGTGCTATTTCTAAAATCCGACAAATTTTTCGACAGAAAAGGTCCGATGAAGCCCACACATGAACGAATTGTCCTACGAATTCATTCCGTCGGACCAGTTCGGTCAAAAAGTCTGGGCGTGTGTACACAAAATTAGTGACACTTTTTGGGGACCAGTGACACCAATACAGTGATCAGTGCTAAAAAAAAATGCACTGTTACGGTATAAATGACACTGGCAGGGAAGCGGTTAACATCAGTGCCAATCAAAGGGTTAAGTGTGTTCCCTGGGAGTGTTTTCTAACAGTGTGGGGGGTGGACTGACAGGAAGAACACAGAGATCCATGTTTCCTGCTTACAAGGAACAGAAGATCTCTGTGGACTTCCCTGTCAGAACGGGGATCTTCCTTGTTTACATAGGCAGATCCCCCTTCATCCACCCAGTGGCCGGCGGGCATCGGGTGCGCCAGACCTACTGAATAGAGCTGCCATGCCACAGTATATATGCGGTGGGCAGTCTTTAAGTGGTTGATGTAAGACTAGCATTAAAAAAAGAAAACAGACGATCATTCGTCCGATATTCTCATTGTGTGTACAAGGCTTTTTGTCACCTTTGTGACATCCATTCTCATCCAATTTTTGTTCTGCATTTACAAACTGGAGATGTTAGATCTATAGGTGGTTGGATGAAAGTGGACCATTTAAATCAGACCTATCAAGCAGGCCTTTTCCATTTTCATACTTGAAAGTAATCGTATGTAAACAGATGCACCTCCATCCCAGATAGCAAGGATAACTTGCCACAAATTTGTGGCAGTGTTGAATTGTAGGTCTTTTAACTCGCTGCACATTTTCACTGGCACACTTGCAAGTCACAGTAACCCCTGTGGTGGGATGAATATTGCACAACATACCTGAACCAGAACTTTCAGCAGACTTTCAGAATGTTTGCAAAGAAAGTTGATCTGGAGCCATGCAATGCAGACTTGCTGCAATTGCGCAACAAACCTTTGAACCCTTGTAAGTCTAGCAATAGCTTAGCAAGTCATTTTCAAACTTGCAGCAAAATTGCTTTCTAGCTGGGATTTGCACCTGGCCACCTAGAGACTTATGCTGGCCATACACTATACAGAAAATCGGCCGAACCCATTTTCGAAAAACGAACGTTCGGTAGTGACCGCAAACGATCACGCCATCAGGTAAGTAAAGATTTTCGAACGTTAAATCGTTTATGAACAGCAATGTATCGTTTTTTCGTTCGTTTTTTGCATATATAAAAGGAGGTGTCAAAATGTGTTTGACCTCTGCACTGTGGCTTCCTGTGTTTGACGTATATGCCCAGAGGAGCAACATACGTTCGTACGTACGTCAGAACGAACCCTGTGCATAGTCTACTGCACCACCTACAATATCAATGTGGATGAGAGGACCATTGCCATAGTCATGCTTGGAGTGATGGCTATACAGCAAGCAGAGGAACCCAGAAGCAAAAGGCGAAGGTTATGGAGTAAAGAGTGGCTGAAGAACCGTGATGACTTCTCTCATATGAGATTGGTTCGAGAGCTGAAGGAAAACAATCCAGATGACTATCGGAACTATCTGAGGATGCCTGATGAGTCCTTTCAGCTGTTACTGAGTAAAGTGTCACCCCTTATAACCAAAAAGGACACAGTCTTAAGACCAAGCATCCCAGCAGAGCAGAGACTGGTAGCAACACTTCGCTTTCTGGCAACTGGCAGAAGCTTTGAAGACTTAAAATTCACTACTGGAATCTCTGCCCAGTCACTTGGCCGCATCATACCTGAGACCTGCCAAGCCATCATAAGGATCATGCAAGACGAATACCTAAAGGTAATGACACAGTGCTTTTATTTTTAACTCTCAAACACTGTACAGCTTGCTTTGTTTAACTTTGATTTTAGAAGCTCTAAACATATCAGTAAACTCAAACTAGTTCATAACATGTCAAACTGACAAACATAACATATTTTAAACCAAATGTATGTGATTCACAAAGATGTGTACTGATAATCATGTCCCCAGTTGCTTTGACGATCCTGCTGTGTGAATGGTACGTGCCACTGATGCATTTGTTGAGGTACTTGCAATGATTGTGGGTGTGTGGTTTTGTGCTCAGCTAAGTGTGTATTTGTGGTCAGCTCCCCCCTTAACCCTTTATTAAGAAGTTGAATGAGTAATGGTTCCAGTAATTGTTGTCTTCTGACATCCTGCGCATTTTCTTTGCTGCAAATGCATCCAGGTCATCACATTCATCCCTCTTCTTTAACATCTGCAGATGCTTGTAGTAGAAAGTTGCCTGTTGAATCTTGCCTTGTCTTTCTCTTTTTGGTCATGCTTACTGGTGGTGATGTGACAGTTTGTGTTTCACTGCCAAATAGATCCTGTATAATAAAGCCAATTGTTATAATTTTTTGAGAATTAAGCCTTAAATATTTGTTTAACATATATTTTTACCTTGGCACAGCTGCCGGCATCTGTGGAGGAATGGAAAGCAACTGCCAAACAATTTCACGACTATTGGAATTTTCCCAACTGTGGTGGTGCCATAGACGGCAAGCATGTTCGCATAATGCCCCCAGCAAAATCTGGCTCCTTCTACTATAATTATAAAGGCTACTTTAGCATTGTCCTAATGGCAATTGTGAATGCCAAGTATGAATTTATCTTTGTGGACATTGGCAAAAATGGAAGAAATTCTGATAGGGGAATAATTGAGAAAACCACTTTTTTCCATCGGTTAAAAAATGGACTTCTACATCTACCATCCCAAGAGGACACAGTGGAAGGACTAAACTTCACATTTGTTGCAGATGACGCGTTTGCGTTATCTGAGCATGTTTTGAAACCATTTTCCCTTAAAACCCTGACACCTGATCAAAACATTTTTAATTACAGGTTATCTCGTGCTAGACGAGTTGTCGAAAATGCGTTTGGTATTATGGCCAACCGCTTTCGTATTTTCCATAGAGCAATAAATGTAGCCCCCCCAAAAATTGACACAATAGTCCATTGTTGCTGTGTGTTGCATAATTTCTTAAGGCGTACTAGCTCCACCTACATGCCACAATCCCTGGTGGACCGGGAAGATACTCTGTCTGGGGATGTCATGCCTGGTGAGTGGCGTAATGATACAGAAGGGTTATTAAACCTAGGCCGTGCCCCACCACGTCTCTCAAGTCAAGTCGCTCGTCAGAATCGCATGGATTATATGCAATATTTTCTGGGTCCTGGAGCAGTAGATTGGCAAAACAATATCTAAATGCTATGTAAATTTGAGTGGCTGCATTTATGTCTTATTTCATTACTAAATACAGGTGTCATGTAATATTTTTGTTTAAAGAAAAAAATGTACCAAGGTACATGTGCTTTGAATTTTGTATGTATTCTCTTCAATTTTGATTTTCTGATATGTACATATAAAAGTGTATAATAAAACATAATATGATGACTTTACCTGACTGTCTGCCATTTCCTCAAATGTTCCATCTTCTTCATCTCCTGAAATATTTCCACTGATACTGTCTAAACTTTACACAGAGGGTCGTGCTTCCTCCTGGTCAGTCAGAAAACGTAGACTCTCAAAATACCACAGGTATGGCACATATACTTCATCTGCACCTGCACCAGATCTTTTTGATTCATTAATTTTATTCAATTCTTTTTTGAAGATCGTACGCAGATTTGCTATTTTTTTGGTCACATAGGATATATCTGCTTTTGCATACACAACAGTGCATAGTTCCACTAATTTAGTATACGCTTCTTTACGTTTTTGACGATCTGAGTAGTCTTTGGAGCGCACTTTCCATAGACATGTAAGGTCTCGGTACATTTCAATGAATTGTGGCAGGGAATGTGGTGACGTAAATTTGTCCACCATTGCTCCTGTAATAATAAAAAATGCATCATTGTTCAGTTGCCAAACTACACCTAACAATTAATACCCTAGAACTATTGTACTGGTCTGCTTACCTTCAGTTCTTACAAATCTTCTGTGTATTGGCCGGTGTAATCCTTTGTCTGGTCAGTGGCATTGAACAAGACAACGTTCTGTTCGGTGTGTGTTAAGCACCATACACACGATCGGACCTTGTACAAACTTTCCCGTGGCTTTTTTTGAAAAAAGGCCTTGTCTCTGAACTTGTATTGCATACAGACGGTCTGACGTTTAGGCAACAAACACGAACGTAGTGACGTTACAACGTACGGATGACACTTCCAAAGAAGACGTTAAATTCTTCGGCGTCATGCTTCGGGCTCCCTCTGCTAATTTCTAATTATTAGACGTTTGGTCAGTGCAGATTCGTGGTTTCCAGTTCCGTGCGTTACTTTGCGTTTCCGACCGTTTGTAGGACAACCAGCCATGTTACGCAATCCTAGGAGAGAGCGTGTTGTTTATGGGCTTGGAGTTCTTGCTGTGACTCTAGCCCGGTCCAGGAATAGTCAGAGTAGTAGGATGAGGATTATTTGGGCCAAAACTTGGCTACTTAATCGTGACCAATTTAGCCATATGCCCTTGCTGCGTGAGCTGCAGGAGAATAATCCAAATGATTATCGGAATTATCTCCGGATGACGGACTCCTGCTTTCAGCAACTATTGTCCTTGCTGTCCCCCTATATCATGAAGCAGGACACCTGCATGAGGGCTGCTATTCCAGCAGAGCAAAAGCTCATAGCTACCTTACATTATTTGGCGACAGGGAGGAGTCCCCAGGATATCAAGTTTACCACTTGTATCTCTCCCCAGGCTCTGGGAGTGATTATTCCTGAGACATGTAGTGCTATTATCCAAGTCCTGCAGAAGGACTATATTCGTGTAATTTTTTGT
The DNA here is from genome assembly GCA_037952925.1 of Lithobates clamitans. Taxonomy (NCBI): domain Eukaryota; kingdom Metazoa; phylum Chordata; class Amphibia; order Anura; family Ranidae; genus Lithobates; species Lithobates clamitans. Next base: position 3,357,208 of record JBBGZY010000100.1, on the reverse strand, counting down.
ATTTAATATCACCTTCATGTTTTTATAAAGTATTTTCTAAATTTTGTATTCCATCCTTCCCATTTTTGTAATATGCTGTCAATGAATGTCCTCTTTGTCCTCATGCATGCTGTAACCTTTTTGGTGGCCTACATGCATATTTTCCTTCACTAACCTCCCCAGCATGCTACCCTGGGCAGAATACTGTCAGGAAAAGCCCTCTTGCAGTTATCCCAGCAGATTGAGGGTTAAACGAATGCCTGTGCATAGAAGCGCCATCCGGCGCTCTCGCGCACGCAATAGCGCTAATGGCGCTAACAAACGTACGTGCATGCGCAATAGTGCCAATAGTGCTAACGGGTGTACGCGCATGCGCAATAGCGCCACTTGGTGCCAAAGATAGGCTATTTAAAGAAGACTGTTCCAATGCTGCCTTGCTGTCCGGTCTTCAGCGTTTCCTGAGACCCCTGCTACCTTGTTACCAGTTTTCCTGTATCCAGTACTTACTTGGCTTGTTCCTGACTTACCTGCTTGCTGCCCGCCCCGATCTTGGCTTGGACTCTGACTATTCTCTTGGTTTGCCCTTCTGTACCTGATCTGCCCGCCAGTACCTTGACCCGGCTTGTCTGCACCTCCCTCCTGTCTGCAACCTGCTACAGGACTACAGTGCACCTCCCTGCTATCTGTATCCTGCTACAGTACTACAGTGCACCTCCCTGCTGTCTGCAACCTGCTACAGGACTACAGTGCACCTCCCTATCTGCATCCTGCTACAGCACTACAGTGCACCTCCCTGTCTGCAACCTGCTACAGGACTACAGTGCACCTCCCTGCTATCCGCATCCTGCTACAGTGCACCTCCCTGCTGTCTGCAACCTGCCACAGGACTACAGTGCACCTCCCTGCTGTCTTCATCCGGCTACGGGACTACAGTGCACCTCCCTGTTACCTGCACCCTGCTACAGTACTACAGTGCACCTCCCTGCTGTCTGCAACCTGCTACAGGACTACGGTGCACCTCCCTGCTGACTACAGGATCCTGCCTTCTACTTCAGTGTTCCAGTCAGGCACTTGTGCCCCTCTGTACTTTCGAGTCCCTGTTCACACCTTCAGGGGTTCCTGAGTCAGAGGTATATGAGAGGCCGTTCTCTGCATTCCGGGCTCCACCTACCAGGTACGTGACACATACGCACCTAGCCTAGTAACTTAACACTGTATTTTTTTATGCTTCATTTTTAGGTTTACCACAAACACCCCCCAAAATGTGTCCCAATCTTATTCCTGTCCTTTAAATTCATGCAGAGTGCAAGAGTCCCTTTTTGGTTGTGCAAACACTTATCCCCCCCCCCCAAAAAAAAAAAGAAAAAACAGAGTCAACCGATAGAACTACTCTATCTGCTGATTTTGCTAAACACATACATAGTATACCTTATTTTTTTAGTTAAGATTGCTGCATAAATTCTCAAAAGCATGTAGTGCAAGGGCCTGCAAGATTACCTCCAAAAGGTCCAAATGATACGTTATGATGAATTTAGCATTATGAGGGGCTCCCACCATCCCTGTGCTGTGTTCATTATGAGGGGCTCCCACCATCCCTGTGCTGTGCTGACTTCCTGGGTTTATAACTTTATCATAACAAATAATCATAATTAACGAACATTGTCATTATTTTGTCCGATGTATGTCAAAATGTGTATAGATTTGAACAATGTGCATTCTTATTTGCGGATTTGGCCACTTCTTACCTGTCCACTGGCCTGACAATGTTCTAAAGATGGATGGTCAGGCAAAATAAAACTTAATTTTTAATGCATTTAGCTCTCATGGAAGTGTAGAGGTTTACTTGTCAAAACCAGCTACCCATTCAACTCCCCCCCGAATTTTAGGATTGTATACAAAAAGGGACCTTAATTTTTCTAAATGCTCAGGACAATATTGAGGGACTAAATTTTGTCTTTGTGGCAGATGAGGCTACATTGCCTCAGGGAAAAGTGATGAGCCTTTTTCCCGACCAGCTCAATAGGCTGTGATGCCAGCTCTGGAAAGTGCATGTGCTGGTTTGGACTCCCAGAATGCCCGTCTTGTCCGTGAACAATATATGGACTACTTTTTTACTTGCTGATTAATTATTTGACTTCTTAATAAAATAATATTTTCTTTGAACTACTGTTGTCTGTTTACTAGCTTTGCAAATAGCCTTAATCTTTGTCATTTTTGCCACTAGTGCAAACCAACCTGATGTGCAACATGAGGTGACAATCTCGCTTTGAGCTAACGATTATATTGTGCTGTGTCTCGTCTACACACATTTTAGAGTACACTGTCAATGTAACCACACCAACTTAACAAATATACTGGTATTGAGCATTGAAATAAGAAACCACACATTGTTTTTGTTCCAAAATGTTTTTATCTGTGCACATTCATGTGCGTTTTTTTAGTTTCACAAACAGGCATGTTCGAAAACAGAACTTGTATAACGAACTGGAACTTACAAAGTTCAACTTGTAATAAATATGTAAATATCACACTTTTTTGTTATTATAAATTTTTTTTTTTGTTTTTTTAAGCAATATATATAATTTTAAAAATTTTTTACATTTTTAATTTTTAAAATTAAATATATATGTTTTTTTTTTATAAAATATATATCTAATTTTTATTTTAAATATTTTTTTTGAAAAATTTTTTTTTACAAAGAAAATCTATCTGTAATTTTTTGTTTTTGGCTTTCAAAAATAAACAAGCATGTTTACAAACATAACAGAGGGAACTTACAAAGTTTAAAATATCCAAATTTTAATGTGGACATAATCATGCAGCAGGAAATGAAGAACATGATAAATGTTTTTGGACGTCAAAAGGGTTTAGATTCTACCCAAAACATCTATCATGTTCTTAATTTCCTGCTGCATTCTGTCCAGGCGATTGCGCATGGCATCGATTTCGCCGTTCCACAACATGATCTGCCCAATGAGCCTTTGGGCGCTGTCCGTCGTGAAATGGTCTGCTTGTTCTTCCACAACCAGAACATCACCTAAAAATGTGATAAAAAACATGTATTTAGAAATATGCAGGCATACATAGATTACCTGAAGCTGGGGTGTCAGACACTCACCTGGTGAGGTACACACTCCCACTTCCCCCACCTCTCTTTCCTCAACATCCTCTGTGACGCTGGTGCTGGGTTCATATTGAGGTTGGGGGTCCCGGCGAGTTTGGGGGTCCTGTTGACCCTGTTGTCTGCGTCTTTTATTCCCTATGAGAAATTAAAAAAAAAGGAATACTTAGCACACAGATATTTATGGCCAGAAATAGGAATATGAAACATTGCTTTCAAGTGGTGTACAATTGTCTGTTTAGGAAGAGAACCAAGTTGAAGACATGATTAAAAATACCTTTTACCCAAAATGCAATACTTACCTTTTTTGGCCAAGTTTTTCTGGTGTCCCACACTAGTGCTCCTGAGTCCAGATGTGTAAACAGCTGCTGAGTGTCCTCTCCTTACATTCCACTGAATCTATTTAGCAATTAATTAAAATTTCAAAGACATCTAGACAACAATGTCTTTAAAATTCGTTCAATCACATAAATGATCATGACCAAAACAGTCATAAGCCTATATCAACTAAAAAGATCGAATTTATAGGCAAACGATCACTGTTGGTCCTTGCGAACGTTATTTCCTACCCACGAACATTCAGTATAATAGTAAAGAGAAGCACATGGAGCAGCAGGCAAGTGAAGAATCATAAATGGGACACACGACAAGTACCGTATTTATCGGCGTATAACACGCACCGGCGTATAACACGCACCCCAATTTAGGAGGGAATTTTAAGGAAAAAAAAACTTTTAGGAGGGAAGTTGAAGGGAAAAAAACTTACATTTAAATGCCCATCATTGCAGCCTTCTCAGTGCAGCCTTGCCCCAGTGCAGCCATGTCAGTGCAGCCTTGTCAGTGCAGCCTTGTCAGTGCAGCCATGTCAGTGCAGCCTTCCCCAGTGCAGCCTTGTCAGTGCAGCCATGTCAGTGCAGCCATGTCAGTGCAGCCATGTCAGTGCAGCCTTGTCAGTGCAGCCTTGTCAGTGCAGCCATGTCAGTGCAGCCTTCTCAGTGCAGCCTTGCCCCAGTGCAGCCTTCGATCCCCTGTCCCTGCTTGCTGGGATTCAAAATCGCGGACCGCGATTTGAAAATGGCGCCGCCGGCGCCAAAATACACAGAGCCGGTCCTCGGCTCTTTCCGGCGGCTCTCGTTTACTTTCGGTTTCACTCGTAGCCCCGAGCGGAGCTATCCGAACCTACTCGGATAGCTCCGCTCGGGGCTACGAGTGAAACCGAAAGTAAACGAGAGCCGCCGGAAAGAGCCGAGGACCGGCTCTGTGTATTTCGGCGCCGGCGGCGCCATTTTCAAATCGCGGTCCGCGATTTTGTTATTTTGACAGCTCGGATCGCAGGGGATCGGCGTATAACACGCACCTGCGACTTTCCCCTGATTTTAAGGGGAAAAAAGTGCGTGTTATACGCCGATAAATACGGTACTTACTTTTCGAAGTACATTCTTTATTTTCAGGTACTGATCCGGCTCCCTGTTTTTCAGGTCAGACCAGCGCTTAATCAGTTGGTCCTTCTTTCTGCGTACCCCAAACTTCCGCTCCAGAGCATTCACCACATGAGACAATATTTTGTCTTTTACAAAATTAGGATGGGCATATGGGCCATGTTTCCCATCATAATCTTCACGAGTCAAAATCTCCACTATCTCCACCATTTCTGCAAAGGCCATGTTGGTGGCCTTACATCTCCTCCTGGATCCTGTGATTTGGGCCTCTGGCCTTTCCTCCCCACTAGATGCTGACACATGTGTCTCCGCCATGTTGCTCCTCACTGCGCACCGAAGAGAAAAGGGGCGGGGAATATTATAGAAAAAGAACATCAGGGGCGGAGTTTCAGGCATGCGCCGTCTATGTCAAGTTAACACGCGGTACGAACGAATGCGTCATGCCGTTCGGAGAGCGGAGTTTTCACGCATAGGTAGTGTATATCAATTGAACGAGCGTGTGATGTAAGATTACTTTCTGTTTGGGTGCGAGACAAACGCAATCCGAGAGTACCCGCGAAAAGAAGGTATGTTCCTAAATTCTGTCGCTACCGTTCGTACTTTTTAATGACTTCTTTTGCATTTTAAATGTCATTTTGCTGTCGGACTGTTTTAAACAGGGTAAACATGCGCCCCTTTACAGGCATACTATAGACACCCACCTAGGTACGAAATTTAAAGGAATATTACACTTTTAGTGTTTGACTTTATTCATTATTAAAATCACTGTTCAGGAAAAAATGGCCGTTTTGTAAACTTTTTTGTGCATTGATACATGTCCCCTGGGGCAGGACCCGAGTCACCAAACACTTTTTATGACAATACCATGAATATAAGCCTTTAAAATTAGCACTTTTGATTATTCATGTTCAAGTCTCATAGACTTCAATGGTGTTCACGTGTTAAAACCAATTTTTTGCCTGTTCAAATGTTCTGTTGCGAAACGAACAGGGGGGTGTTCGGCTCATCCCTAATGGCAATTAGCTTGCATATTATCTATTAAAATTATCACTTTTGAATTCTACCATAGACTTTTATAGGTTTTCAAATTTGACTAAAAAAACAAACGGTTTGCTATTCGGCGAACAGGCGAACAGCCAATGTTCAAGTCAAACTCATGTTCGACCCCAACATACAGCCCATCCCTACTGCTTAAATAAAGGCCTATATTGTGACCAGATTATGAGCTATACGCCACCCATTATGGTTTGTCTTGTGTTCTGTTTTGAAGACATCTGATACTTGTCACCAAAATTATGAAGTTAGCTTTGAATTAACATGAATTTCTTTGCCAGTTTCTCGAACAATACAGAGAGCTCACGTGTCTGTGGCAAGTAAAAGATAAAGATTATTGCAATAAAGCCAAGAGGATGGCAGCAATTTATAAACTGGTGCAATTTCCAAAGACTGTGTACCCCAGAGCAACCTACAATTTGCTAAAGAAAAAAATTGGGGGCCTCAGAAGTATGTATAACAGGGAACGCAAGAAGATTGACGAATCCAAAAAATAAGGAGCAGCAGCTGAAGATGTCTATGTTCCCAAGCTGGGGTATTTCAACAGCCTCCATTTTTTGTGGGATCAAACTGTACCACGCAGATCTCTCTCTACACTACCCTCTGCATCAGCTGAGGCCACCGATACTGAGCCTGATCCTACACAGGATGAAGAGGAGGAGGAGCTCAGCTTGACCCAGATATAGCATTGTTTAAAAGCGTGCCTAAAAATATAAATGATTTAATTAGATGGTAGTAATGCATGCAGGGGCGTAACTAGAAATAGCAGGGCCCCATAGCAAAATGTTGTATGGGGCTCCCTGCAAACATCCCCCCCCCCCACAGCTGCCCTAGTGTCAATGCAGCGTGACCTGTGCCCCATACAGCGTGACCTGTGCCCAATACAGCCTGGTCTGCCTGTGCACCATACAGCCCCACCTATGCAGAGGAAGAGGCAAGCCACCCAGATCAGCAGAGAGCTGAATTGCTCGATGTAAGAGCTTTCATTTGAATTTCCCGTCTTCCCGGGGCTCATCACATAGCCCCACCTCTTGGCCCGACGCCTTTGATGACGTCACATGTCCCGCATTGGATCGGCGTTCTATCAAATGCACCGGGCCAAAAGGTGGAGCTATGTGACGTGAGCCCCGGGAACACTGGAAGTTCTAATGAAAGCTCTTACATCGAGCAATTCAGCTCTCTGCTGATACGGACAGCTCGCCTCTTCCGCTCCTCTCTCTTCCCCTGGCTGGGAGACTGTGCCGGCGGTGCTCTTATCCTCACTGGGCCCCACTCGGCTGCGGGCCCCATAGCGCCCGCATGGGTCACAATGGTGGTAGTTACGCCCCTGAATGCATAGTAATTTGTTGTGTTAAAAATGTGAGTCCCATATCAATAGACAGTAGTGGCCAAAAAGGATTAGGACAAGAATGAGAAATGCTGGAGTCAGAATGATAGTCTTTACTATTTCAACATTCCAAATTAAAAAGTCATGACCTGAAAATTGTTGGTGATTGATGTCCAAAAATTAAAATGATGTTGGTTTAACACACAGGAACTTTAAAGCCAAGAAGAGCCTGGGCCCAGCAGCCGGACGACAATTGAGTGCAGAATCCCTCCCCTGCATCCTCCCAAAAAAAGGGCCAGGAAGAGCCAACATCTGGATGAGGCCACAGCTGAGTTCTTAACTAGGGCTACTTCTGTGATCACCACAGCACCCGATAGTGCTGAAGGGTTTGGCTGTTTTACTACTAGTAAGCTCCGTGAGCTTGACGCAGATCAAAGGGAGCTATGTGAGGGTCTAATCATCCAGCTCTTCAGCAAGGCCAGGAAACAAGAGCTAACCACTAAATATCATGTGTGTGATTTGAACAACACTCCTCCACAACAAACCTACCCACCCCAGCAAGCCCACCCACCTGAGCAGCATGGTGGTCAGTGGCAAAATCAGCCCCAAGGATCCACAACAAGGCCAGTGGTCTGGGGAGTTTAGGGGCTAATAATTTAGCAGGTTGTATTTTTTGATTTGAGTATGATTTAATAAGCTATATTTTTTCTTTTTCTGTGTATCGTTTGCTCTTTTTGTTTCTAATTTTTAATTTTTCATTGTGATGACAGAGAACATGTCTAATAATTTAGTAATTTTATTTATGTTGTGAATGCACAATAACCAAAATGGCCAAAAAAACACAACATTTTTGGATTGATATCACTAGAACAGAAATCCAAACTAAAATATGTTTGTCTGTACTCTGTCAGTATCACCAGTAAAGCAGATTTATTATTAAGCCATTAAAAATTTGTGCTGGTCCTTGCTTCCGAGCATGCGTGTTTGTACTTTGGACTAACGTCCGATGGTTTTTGGTGCACACACGATCGGAGTTTTGTTGGCAGAAAGTTTGTCCGTTCGCAGCCAACAAAAGTCCGATAAAAACAGAAAACGTTTGTCTGATGGAGCGTACACACGGTCAGATGTTGCTCCAGAACTGCTAATTTGCATGTTTGTTGTCAAAAAGTCCGATCGTGTGTGCGGGCCTTTATATAGTTGGTGTTGACGATTTGTCATGACGTTTTGACGCGAACGTATTTGGCACGAATATTTCCCTTCCGGGTTAAATGTTTTTCAACCATGCGCAATAGCAACCATTCGTTTTTTCACGGACGAAGAACGCATTAAACTTGCAATTTATCGTACGTTCGGCAGAAATCTTCCAAACTTGCCGTTCGATTTTTTTCCACAAAAACGTCACAAACGATTATCGATTTGTGCCCATTAACTTGCCGAAAAACGAACGAAGTGTCTATATGAACGATTTTTCAGCCGATTTTCTGTATAGTGTATGGTCAGCATAACATAGAACTTCTGATCAAGTCCACCTAACAAACCGATAAGTGGACCTGATCAGACTTCCAGTGTTAAAAAGGTCTGAGGCAGCAGCCAGTACAGCGACATTTCCTGGACAAGCTTGTCGTAATATCAGATGTATTCGGTAACGCTGTTTCGTTATTGCAGATTGTGGGAAGCTGTGTGCTGCTGTATCAATGAAACTCAAGGGAAACTGACCCGAATCCATTCACAGGTTCCTGCATCTGTATATTTCATGATATAGTAAAGGCTAACTCCACCTTTAACCACTTGGCCTTCAGAAAATGTACCCTCCTTCTTGACCAGGTCATTTTTTGAGATACCCCAATACGTTACTTTAACTGGCAAATGCGTAGTCGTCCGACGCTGTCCAAAAACAAAATTTATGTCCCTTTTCCCCACAAATAGAGCTTTCCTTTGGTGGTATTTGATTACCTCTGCATGTTCTATAAACAAAAAAAGCCCAAAAATTTTGAAAAAAAAAAAAAAACACCAATATTTTTTACTTTCTGCTATAAAATATATCCAATAAAAATTTGAAAAACAAAATGTAATTTCTTCATAAATTTAGGACAAAATGTATTCTGCTACATATTTTTGGTAAAAAAAATCCAAATAAGCGTATATTGGTTTGCACAAAAGTTATAGCGTCTAAAAAATATGGGATATTTTTATTTTTACTAGTAATGGCAGCGATCAGCAACTTATAGCGGTACTGTGATATTGCGGTGGACAGTCAGACAATAACTGACACTTTTTGGGGACCAGTAACACTAATACAGTGACCAGTGCTAAAAAAAATGCACTGTCACTGTATTAATGATACTGGGAAGGAGTTAACATCAGGGGTGATCAAAGGGTTAACTGTGTTCCTAACCAGTGTTTTTTTTACAGTGTGGGAGGTGCTTTTACTAGTGGAACACAGAATCCATGCCTTCCCTATTGACAGAACAGCAATCTGCCTTGTTTACATATGCAGACCGCTGTTCTGCCTCTGTGCTGGATGATCGATGAGTGCCGGCGGACATTGAGTCTGTGGTACCTGCAGATCAGCTCCCGCTGTGTATAATCACAATGGCAGCGGGCCAGCAGCGGCATGCATGCACACCCCCAACCCTGAAGTGTCGGATCATGTACAAGGTACGTGACCTGGCGCAGCAGTGCTACCTTGCTGCCGTATATTTAAGTTACATGGTCGGCAAGTGGTTAACATAATGTTATACCCCTATTTAAGGTGTAATGTGACATGATATCAAGCTTACATATGCAGACCGCTGTTCTGCCTCTGTGCTGGATGATCGATGATGAAGCGCTGACTGGTCTTCAGCTGTGTCCTGATCTTCTGATTTCTGTTATACGCTGCCTGATACCTGTTGCTGAACCCGGCTTACCCTGACTCTGCCTCTGATACATTCCCGATTACCGGTTCCTGATCTCGGCTTCCATTTTGACCTTGCTTCTGCTCATGCCTTTGTACTTTGCTGCCCGCCTGTTACCGAACCCGGCTGTCCTTGAGACCCTGCTCCTGCTTTTCGCCTGGCTCAAACACTGCCTGTTGCCCTGCCTGTGCTACCGAGCCTACTACTCCATCTGCAAGTTCTGCAAGCAACACTTACAGGCCCTCGTGTTCCTCCTGGCCCTAGCCACCATCTGTTCCACCTTCAGTGGGGCTTGGGCTGGAGATACAAGGGAGGCCGACCTCGTCATATCAGGCTCCTACCAGGTATGTGACAAGATCAATGTTTCTTTTTTTTATCTAATGCTTTACATTGTAGAGGAGAGATGTGGGGTCTTATTGTTTCCATTCCTTGTGATAGAAATAAAGTTTTTTTTTTTAAAGGGACGGTGTTAAAAAAAAAAGAATAATAAAATATTAAAAAAATGACCAGTTACACTTACCAGTAACGGGTTTTCTGGGAAATCTTCCAGGACGGCACACCTGAGATGACGGGTCTCACCTGACAGGAAACACAATCAACAACGAGTTTAAAAGGCCCCACCCTTCACTCTGTCCCTCAGCTATGACAAAGTATAAACTCACACCGGTGGCAGAGGGTACATTCTATGAGGATTGAAGCATCACCAACATTTAAGGGTAGGGAAGTAGGCCTGCCATACTGGAAGATTTCCTAGAAATTCCGTTACTGGTAAGTGTAACTGGTAATTTTCTCCAGTCATCTTCCAGGATGGCACACCTGAGATGATGAGCAAGAAGTTCAGGCCTACATTAGGGTGGGACCACCACCTGTAGGACCTTCCTGCCGAATGCCAAGTCCTGAGGGGGCAACAGTTCCACTCTGTAGTGCCTCAGGAAAGTATTTTGGCTCGTCCATATTGCTGCCTTGCAGATTTGATCAATCGAGGCGCCTGCCCTCTCTGCCCAGGAGGTTGCCAGTGATCTAGTTGAGTGAGCCTTAAGGTGAGCTGGGACAGGTCTACCCGTGTGCTTGTAAGCTATTCAGATAGTCTGTTTGATCCACCTAGCTATCGTTGGCTTGGAGGCCTGAAGACCCTTTCTCTGGCCACAAAAAGTAATTAGTAGATGGTTTGATCTCCTAAACTCTCTAAATAGACTAGAAGACAACGTCTAACGTCTATTAAGTGAAATTTTTCTTCCTTATCATTTTTGGGGTTCTGACAAAATGATGGAAGAATAATCTCCTGTGACCTGTGAAAACCAGAGGTCACTTTAGGTAAATATAACGGATCCTGTCTGAGGATTATCCTATCTTCTAGGAGCAACAAAAGGGGCTCTTTAATAGTCAGAGCCTGTAGGTCGCCAACCCTTCTGGCTGTGGTGATGGCCAGAAGGAAGGCCATCTTAAGGGAAAGAAATTTAAATGAAATTTGAGCCAACGGCTCGAAAGGCCCTTTTGTTAGGACGTCCAGTATCAGGGAGGAAACATGTTTGTCCTTACTGGGGTTACCCTTTCCCTGGCTGTCAAAAATCTTTTTACAAGGGGGTTCAGAGCCAGTCTACTGTCGAGGAACACTGATAGGGCTGCAATCTGGACCCTGAGGGTGCTGAAAGCTAAACCCTGGTCAACCCCCTCCTGAAGAAAATCTAAGACTGTCGGAATTGTTTGGAGAGTGCCTTTCCTAAACTGAGCCCAGCGAGAGAAGACTTTCCAGACTTTTGTATAGATTTGTCTAGTGACTGGTTTTCTACTAAGCAAAAGCGTACCAATCACTTTCTCCGAACATCCCCTACGCCTGAGGATCTCCCTCTCAAGAACCAGGCCATCAGGAAAAGGAACCCTGGGTCGGGATGAAAGACTGGGCCCTGGCAGAGGAGATCGTGTTGGGATGGGAGATGCAACGGAGGAGCAATCAACCACCTCTTTGGGGTGGGGAACCATGCCCGCTTTGGCCACCAGGGTGCAATCAGAATGAGGCATCCGTGGGACTGGGACAGCTTTTGTAACACCCGGGGAATGAGCACTAGGGGAGGGAATGTGTACGCCAGCCCGAAATCCCAACTTTGGGCTAAGGCATCTACCCCCCAGGAACCCTGCTCCATGATGAGAGAGAAGAACTTCCAAACTTTTCTGTTCTTGCAAGTAAACAAATCTATCTCTGGTTTGCCATAATGTTGGCTTCCCAGAGAAAAAACCTACTTGTTTAGCTCCCACTCTCCTTGATAAATGGGCTGCCTGCTGAGGAAGTCTGCCTAAAAATTGAGGGACCCTTTTCTATGGACTTCCGAGACTGAGAGAATATTCTTCTATGCTTCCCCCAGGATCTCCGGAGTCAACTTCATCAGCCTGCTGGACCTTGTCCCTCCCTGGTGATTCAGGTAGGACACAGCCACCGCGTTGTTCGAAAAGATTTGTACTTACCTCCCCCGGACCCAGTCCTTGAAAAAATTTAACGCCTTTCCAACTGCCAGAAGGCTGCCATGGAGTCTGTCAGGAAAAAGGAAAATTTATTATCAAATACTTACCGTAATTTTCCTTTCCTGATGGACTCCATGGAAGACGGAGTTCCCACCCATTTGTCAGAGAGTAGGCTAGTTACGGAACACAGTAGCTAGTGGTGAGTACTCATTTATGAGAATGGGGTCCTATTGCATTGGAGAGGAGGTGGGGTTAACCCACACGTAGGCTGCCATGGAGTCCATCAGGAAAGGAAAATTACGGTAAGTATTTGATAATAAATTTTCCTTTTTTGGGCCACTGAGTCCACCCGGTAACCTAGGTACACCTTGGATTGCGAGGGATCCAGGGAGGACTTCTCCCGGCTGATCATCCAAACCAGAGATTCTAGAGTGGACAACACTCTGTCTCGGTCTAAAGCTGTTCTAGGGCCGGACTGTAAATTATCGTCCAAGTACGGGATCAAGGCTATACCCTGGAGGTGCAGAAAAGACACCACCTCGGCAAGAACCTTGGTAAAGATTCTTGTACTGGCCACTAAGCCGAAGGGGAATGCCCTGAACTGCCAGTGCTGGACAACCTGCTCTGTCCGAACTGCGAAACGCAGGTACTTCTGGTGTTCTGGGGCAAAGGGGACATGCAAATAAGCATCTTTCAGATCTAATGTGATCATGAAGACTCCCCCTTGGAGGTGTCTTCTGACCATACAGATGCTCTCCATCCGGAACTTTTTGTATAGCAAGTACTGGTTCAGCTTCCGTAGGATTATGATCAGCCGAAATTTGCCCGATGGTTTCTGAAGCACAAAAATGTGGGAATAAAACCCTTGGGTAATCTGACTCACGGGAACAGGAATGATGACCCCCTGTTCTGCGAGCTCACGGACACTCCCCAAAAGGCCCCTTGCTTTCACTGGATCCCTGGGGAGACAGGTAATGAGTAAGTTTGGAGGGGGGTGACAGGAATTCCAATCTGTAACCCTCCCTTAAAAGACTTAGGATGCTCTGTGTGATCTTCTCCCATTGGGGGAGAAACCACGAGAGTCTCCCACCAACTTTTATGTTGGCGTCATTTGGGCTTCCTTGTTAGAAGGTCCGGACCCGGAAAAAAGGATACCACCTTTTTTCTTGCCCTTACCAAACCCCCACTTTTTTCTAGCTTTTTGAAGGGGGGCCTCTAAAAAATGTCTTCTCTTTATCCCTCTTGGGTTTAGTAGGGAATTTCTTGCCCTTTTTTGTTGATCGGGACAGGACCTGTTCTAGGCCCCAAACCGAAAAGCAGGGAACCCTCACATGGTATACCGCAGAGTCGAGACTTAGAGGTAAAATCTCCATCTCACGTTTTTACCCAAAGGGCTCTTCTGGTGGAATTTAGTAGAGCTGCCAACTTGGCAGTTGTTCTCACTGTTTCTACAGCTGCATCTGCCAGAAAGGCTACCGCCTTCCCAATAACCTCCAGAGAATCTAATACCTCCTTAGATTCGTTCTTACGCGAGACATGGTCCATCAACCTGTTGACCCATGCATCTGTGTTTCTGGTGACACTGGCGGAGGCCAATGCTGGACCCATAGCTGCAGCATTGGCGTCCCAGGCGCTGCGCAACAAGGTTTCAGATTTCTTATCTATCTGATCCCGAATGTTGCCTGAATCTTCAAAGGAGAGATCCAAACGTTTGAATACTTGTGCCAAGGAAGCATCCAAACGCGGTACTTTAAAGAATTTCTCCTCCTCCTCCTCTTTAAAGGGGCATCTACGTTTCCAGGTATTAAGTTTTAATACCTTGCGCTCAGACTCCCTCCATTCCCTTAGTATTACATCCTTAAGGGATTGGTGCACTGGAAGAGACTTAGCTTGCGGTTTTCCCAGTCCTCTATCAGCTTCCTTGACCTTAAAGTCAAGGTCCAGGGTGATAGATTGGTGACGTCCACCCATTTTAAGGCTACGGACAGGAACTCCTTCATTCCCCTTGACAGTTGTCACCATGAGTCTTGGCTGAAGGCGGTCCCAATGGGGCAATATACACGCCTTCGGCGGAATTGCACCGAAATCGAGACCTTTGATAACCAAGCAGCCTCTCTAACTAAGAGGTTTGTTGAGAAGGGCTACGATCAATCTGCACTATTAAGGTCGCTGGCGCAAGTGAGGGAAAGAGATAGATCCCTGTTACTAAATACAGGCCAACGACGTGACAATGAAGGGGACTTTAGTCTACCTTTTATCACCACCTTCTCCACCCAGCATCGCCAGATCAAAGACCTGATAAAGAGACACTGGCACATTCTAACCACAGACCCTATTTTAAGTACGGTCCTACCTGACAATCCTCGCATTATATTTAAGGGTGCATCCACGCTGGGCAATAAAATCGCCCCAACAGTGCAGGATCCACCCATCACCAACAGGTCTTTTTTTCATGACCTCACAGGGTATTATAAATGCAGAAATTGCCAAGCCTGCTCCCACAACAGCGACAGAGGTAGGAAAATAAATCAATTTATGTCTGCTAGTACCTCACGAACCTATCAGGTTAAACCTTTTATAACCTGTTCGTCAGAGGGGGTCATTTATCTTATTCAATGCCCCTGCGGATTGCAATATGTGGGCAGGACCAAGAGGGCCCTTAAAGTTAGATTATCCGAGCACATTGGTAATATCCGCAGGGGTTTTGATAAGCACCCTGTGTCGAGACACTTTGACGAAGTGCACGGCAGGGACCCCTCCAATACTCTGTACGTTGGGATTGACAAGTACAGACCACATTGGAGGGGGAGCTCTCTTGTAAGAGAAATTTCCAAATGTGAAATGTCTTGGATTTACCGACTTCGAACTTATACCCCTTTTGGGTTAAATGTTGACACTGATGTTAATGCGTTTATTAATAACTCTTAACGTAGGTTGACGTCAGTGTCTGCAGGGTTATATTGGGTCATACATATGCACAATTTTCCTTTCTAATTTATGGTTTGTTATCAATGTCCCTTTTTGAACAACATATATGCTTATTAGTTTAAATCCATTCTTAATCCCTTATTTATTTCATCACATCTCTTTTATCTTTAATTCTGTAACAAAAAAGAGACCCACTTTATATACACCTTTTGCCAATTTTGCTTTTATTTACATCAGGAATTATACACTGACATTTCCAATTGGAATATGG
The DNA here is from genome assembly GCA_037952925.1 of Lithobates clamitans. Taxonomy (NCBI): domain Eukaryota; kingdom Metazoa; phylum Chordata; class Amphibia; order Anura; family Ranidae; genus Lithobates; species Lithobates clamitans. The sequence goes on along the minus strand of JBBGZY010000100.1, from coordinate 3,341,736 downwards.
ACCTTTGCTATAATTCCTGGCACACCCACTAGATGGCGCTACTCACTAGGTGTTGGCAGTTGGTGACTACAACTGCCAAAATATCCCATTTCCGGCTTCGGAGTTCCGTTGTCTGGGGTGGAGACGAGCACCTTGAAGTTAGTTGAGCTCGTTGGAGGCTCTGAGGGTTGGATCCTGTTGACCCCTTTTGCTCCAGTTCTTATTCATGCATCTGGAGTTAATTGACCTCATTTTATTTATGTTTTTTACACATTTTATTTTCTGTTCCAAGATCGAAACCTCTCTCCAATTATAAAAGGGAACGACATACGCCTTTTGGCGCTGTCGCTTCCAATAGATGGTATTGGGCTGGAGGCTCTTATTTGCCCCTTATTAACTCCCCTTTTGGAGGCTTCCATGGGCCCTCTATCCATTACTCCATAATGTGATCAGGATTCCCTTTAGTTCAATCTATTCAACCTGGATCGTTTTCTGTTGATTGGTGGGTCTATGGTGGTACAAATTGGGAAAGTTTTTTAATATAGTACTTTTTAACATAGTACGCTTTGTTCGTTTTGTGTGTAATTGTGCATATGCATGTATTGATATTGGTCATTAAGCTTATCCTGTATTGGGCACCCCGCTGAGGAATGGTCTAATACATAAGGCTTTGTGAGAATATACATTGATCTAAATTTGTGCTGGCTGGGCTATGTGGTCTCCGCTGGTCGATCGCACCGTTGGATGCACTTTGACACCGGAAGTGTATGCGGTGGTCTGTGCGGTCCGGCGAGTGCGGTGATCCACAGTGAGGCTTGGTCGGATTCAGCACTATTTAAGAAGGGTGACGCAGCGCGCCGCCTGTGCCCCTGGAAGACGTGATGATGTCACGAAACGCGTAGGGCGGAGCCAGACGACGCGCTGACGTCACCCCCAAGCGAATCTATCTCCAGTGGACGGGTTTGTCCGAGCTCCGGTGGCCACGGAGCCGGACTTAAGGCTGTTCAATTATCTGACACTTTGTAAGTGTACATCTGCTTTTTATATATTTTAATAAAGCGTTAAGTGGTTTTACACTATGTGAGCCCCTTTTTATTTTCATGGTATCAATGCCCTGGGTTGTTGGAGCGGCTGCTGAGGTGATGACCCCTGGTGGACACTGCTGCTAATCTCCATTCTGGCTTTAAAAGATCCCTGCTTGCTGTGATCCTCTGTAGTGGGGGGTCATGGCATTCTGGTAAGAAGTAACCCCTTCAGTACCTGGTGGTGGACTCTTCCTCGCTGTTACTGATCTTCACTATTCATCACTTGGATTTTTACTTCTCACAATTAGTTTTATTTTTATTTTTATTCTTATTTTTTCTATCGGGGTTCTGGACATTTAATAACATTTCATTGATGTTTATTGATTTTTTGGACTCCGTATAACACTTGATTGGGATTTCAATTTACAGCTGCATCTGCCAGAAAGGCTACCGCCTTCCCAATAACCTCCAGAGAATCTAATACCTCCTTAGATTCGTTCTTACGCGAGACATGGTCCATCAACCTGTTGACCCATGCATCTGTGTTTCTGGTGACACTGGCGGAGGCCAATGCTGGACCCATAGCTGCAGCATTGGCGTCCCAGGCGCTGCGCAACAAGGTTTCAGATTTCTTATCTATCTGATCCCGAATGTTGCCTGAATCTTCAAAGGAGAGATCCAAACGTTTGAATACTTGTGCCAAGGAAGCATCCAAACGCGGTACTTTAAAGAATTTCTCCTCCTCCTCCTCTTTAAAGGGGCATCTACGTTTCCAGGTATTAAGTTTTAATACCTTGCGCTCAGACTCCCTCCATTCCCTTAGTATTACATCCTTAAGGGATTGGTGCACTGGAAGAGACTTAGCTTGCGGTTTTCCCAGTCCTCTATATACCTTATCTTGAGCTGAGACCTGAGCGGATGGCATCTGAATGTTCTCAGATGTGTAGATTGCCTTGAGGAGACCCTCCATGTCTTCGTCTGAGAAGAGATGTCCCCCAGGCCTAGCCTCGACCTGACTATCCTGGTCAGACTCCTCTCTTTCCTCCCGAGAGCCCCTACCTCTTCCTCATCTGAATAGCAGGGAGCCGGTTCTTGGGACCACCCAGTATTACTGGTAGACATCCCCTCCTGAGAGGGGGAGCTCTCCCTACCAGAAGGGGCTTCTATCTGCCGCTTCTCGACCGTAGTCCTAAAGGACTGAAGGGTTGCTAGCATCTCAGACTGTAGCGCACGGCATTCCTTCACAGCTTGTGCTGTCTCCTTGCCTGCTAACTTATAGATGCATCTGAAGCAGAAAGGCTTGTTGTGGTCTTGTGGGAGTTTCTCATTACAATACCTGCAACAGATTGATTTTGAGGTGGCTTTGGATTTAGACCTACTGGCCGTCCCCTGGGCAGGGCATTTAATCTCTGTGAATGACAAATAAAAAAAACATTTTAGCCATTACCCATTGGGTATCCTGTGGGGGAGAAGGAAATAGGGCCACCCCAAATCCCCTCTCCACACCATCTGTGTCAATCACCCCCTGTGGTGACCTCTAACGCTGCCAAATCTGGTCTGTCCTCCTTCTCCATCTCTTCTAGCCGATCAACCGCCGGGAACCATGCAAACAAGCATGAGGGACTCCTTCCCAAGCGGATGGGGGCTATTCGGACAGCCCCCCTGTGCCATCCACCACTGTCAGGTAGGAGGAGAGAGTGGGATGTAAGGTCCCTGGGGTTATGGACACCCTCACTGTGTCCTAGTGCCACCAGACTCTCAGGAGGGTTCTTGCTGTATCCCCCCTGAGTGCTTTCTTTTAGGAGAAAAGCAGGGAAGACCCCCTTTGGAAAGAGCAGAGCCCCATCAGACCCCGCAGTCACCACTGGCTGCTCTAGGTCTGACATCCCAGGGGGGAGACCTCTGTCCCAGACTTTGGTCTAAGAAATAAGAAAAAAAATAAACGGTTTCGCTGCCATCCTGTGGGAAACACAATCAATAACTAAGGGACAGAGGGAAGGGTGGGGCCTTTTAAACTCTGTTGTTGATTGAGTTTCCTGTTAGTTGAGACCCGTCATCTCAGGCGTGCCATCCTGGAAGATGACTGGAGAAAATAACATTTAAATCGCCCCTGTCCCCCTGTGCTTGTGGTGAACACACACATAGGTCATGCCCACATATGTAAAAATTGTTCAATCACACATGTGAGGTATCGCCACAAACAGAGCGAGAGCAATGATTTTATCACTACATCTCCTCTGTAAATCTAAATTGATAACCTGTCCAAAATTTTAAACCACCGCCTATAAACATTTTTAAGTACCACAGTTTGGCATACTTCCAACGGCATGCGCATTTTTAAAGCATGACATGTTGGCCATCTATTTACTCGGCGTAGCATCATCTTTCATATTTTCCAAAAAAAATTGGGTTATATATTGTGTTTTGTTCATTTTCAGTTAAGGTGTATTTTTTCCATAAAAATTGTGTTCGAAAAATCGCTGTGCAAATACCGTGTGACATAAAAAACTGCAACAACTGCTATTTTATTCTCTAGGGCCTCTGCGTAGAAAAATATATAAAGTTTGGGGGTTCTAAGTAATTTTCTAGCAAAAAAGGAAAAACTGATTGTTACATGTGAACAAAAAGTGCCATAAAAAACCCCAAAACAATTAAAGGTGCAGTTTGTTATCTGCAAACATACAGGTGCATCTTAACAAAATTAGAATATCATTTAGAAGTTAATTTATTTCAGTAATTTAATTAAAAAAGTGAAACTCATATATTATATAGATTCATTACACACAGAGTGATGTATTTCAAGCATCTTTCTTTTTTTTTTTTTTGATTAGTATGGCTTACAGGTAGTGAAAACACAAAATTCAGTATCTCATGGGGATTGGAATATTGTGAAAAAATTCAATATTGTAGGCTCATGGGGGGTTATTTACGAAAGGCACATTTGTAGCATTTACTACAAGTGCAAAGTGAACTTGAAATTGTACTGAGAGTGAACTTGGAAGTGCAGTCGCTGTAGATCTGCGGGGGACATACAAGGAAAATAAAAAAACAGCTTTATAGCTTGCACATGATTGGATAATAAAATCAGCAAAGCTTCCCCTCAGATTTCCAGCGACTGCACTTCCAAGTGTACTTTTAGTGCAATTTCAAGTGCACTTTGCACTTGTAGTGCAAAGTGGATATGCCTTTCATAAATAACCCCCATGGTGTCACACTAATCAGCTATTAACGCAAAACACCTATAAAAGGTTTTCTGAGCCTCTAACGGGTCTCTCAGGTTACAGTAGGTTACACAATCCTGGGGAAGACTGCTGACTTGGCAGTTGTCCAGAAGACAGTCATTGACACCCTCCACAAAAGGTCATTGCTAAAGAAGCTGGCTGTTCAGAGTGCTGTATCCAAGCATATTAATGGAATGTTGAGTGGAAAGAAAAAGTGTAGTAGAAAAAGGTGTACAAGCAACAGCAAAGGCCATTCAAGGGAGAGATTCACAAGGAGTGGACAACGGCTGGTGTCAGTGCTTCAAGAGCCACAACACAGAGGTATCCAGGACATGGGCTATAACTGTTGCATTCCTTGTGTCAAGTCACTCCTGAACCAGAGACGTCAGAAGCCTCTTACCTAGGCGAAGGAGAAAAAATACTGGACTGTTGCTCAGTGGTCCAATGTCCTCTTTTGGATGAAGGTGTTCCCGCCCCCCCCCCCCCCCAAAATCCATACCAGAATATCAGAGCATGCAGCCTAAAAGGCCATGAAAAGGGGGGTGTGAGCACCCCCTTCCTGGACCAAACCAGGCCATATGCCCTTAACATGTGTAGTGTGTTTTGTGCCCCCCCACCCCCCAAAAAACACCTTGCCCCCAAGTTGATGAGGACAAGGTGCTTTGTGCAGGGGGATCCCACAACATTTTGTTGTCCAGTTTGTGACCAGACAATTGTTATTGTTAAATTCAGCTGCCAGTGGCTAAACATTTGTCCAAATGATGACACAACTGCAAATGACGTTATATCTTATTTGTTATGCCACTTCTTTAACATACATTTTTCTTTTGATAAAGGATACAGGCCTTCTTACAAATAAGAATGTTCTTAAACACTTACCTTATTATTTAGAAAAGTGTATGTAAAAATTGGTTTCATACACTAATCTAATAAAAGACTCATTTTTGAATTAGTTATGACGAATTACTTGGATTAATCTCCCCTCCCTTGGAGTTACAGACCACGTGCTACAGACCAAGTATCCAGCCTGCTGAAAGATTACTGATCACATTAAGGTACTTTTCACCACTGATGTCCTTTGTCATGTGAATGTAGGAGAATGCAATATTTTTTATTTTGAACTTTTCAAACATGTGTCATTCTAAATATATAACCCGACAAAAGTTGGCGTAATAATTATTTATTCAAGTGTACTTAAAAAAAATTATAAAATTGGCACATGTAGCCAACATAAATTAACATTCAACAAAAACAAAAAATATACATGTCTCTCAAGTAGGCCTCTTGAACATGTTTTTAAAAACATGTGTCCTCTTGGTCCTCAACCTTGGACAGACCTCAGAAATCACAGATTGTGATATGTTTTTTTAAAAGGGGCCTCAGTGGAGTAGTGACTGGCGGAAGCCTGGTCATCGCGGGCAGTGCTGGGATCTGGCCTAGCCTCGCCATGTTGACTTGTCACATACATACCAGGATTGGGGGGGGGGGCTGATTGAAGGAATTGGGGATGGGATGGGATAGGGAATGTTACTGTGTCTAACTTCATATATGGAGGTTGGCTTTTTAAAGCTAGGATAGGATGGGGGATTATAGGGGTAAGGTTGGTGTTGTTCTGGGTAGTGGACGTATCTGGGGTAGTTCAGGGGAGGTCTTGGTGGTGGCACATATGGCACTTGAAATGAAGCTTCCTCACGTGGCTCTGAGAAGGAGTGCAGCACTTGTTCGATAGTGCTTCACATTTCAAAGTAGCGCTCAGGTTTGACTTTCTTTATTAGAGGGAGAAAACTGAGCGCCAGTATAGTATCCAGACATAAAAAAGCATCCACCTTTTCAGACATGTTTTTCAACATTTCAAGTAGGCGCTCACTTATGTCAGGTTGCGATAGAGGTGGTCGCCTCTGTGGCACTTTGGCTGGCAGAACAATGTGTGCAGGAGCAGAGGAGGGCCCAGGGATAGCCTCTGCCACTGCAGATTGGGCATCTGGGTTGGTTTCCCACAGATTCGAGGAGCTTTGGATTTGTGCCAAATCCTCTGTGCCTTCTTCCAAACTAATCTGGGCTTGGGCCTCCGGTTGTGCCTCCAGTTGGTCATCCATCACATCTTGTTCCTCCCAACTAGCTTCTGTCCTGTTAAGAAAAAAAAAAAAAAAAAGTGTAACTTAACTAGGCATAATCAAAGTTAAGAGGTTTGCAGATACATAGATGATATAGTTGAAAACTTACTCCCTCATCTCCACAATGGGTTGCAGAAAATCTAAGACCTTGGCAAACATATAGGGTACCCTAGGCGCTGCCCTCGAGCCACTCCTTGCTTCTTTGAGATGGCGTATATATTTGCGGTAAGCATCAGGCATGCTGCGCCACCTTGTCTGTAAGTAATGCACTGAAAAACAAATAAATAAAATTAAATTTTATTTATGTCTGCTTTTAGGTACCTAGCAACAGGAAATTTGTTTGGAAGTTTGCACTTTGAATTTAAGGTTGGAAAATCAACTATTAGTGGCATTGTTAATCAAACCTGCCTAGTCATATGGGAAGAACTGAAGGATTTGGTTATGAAGAAGCCAAACAAACATGAATGGTTGCAGGTAGCGGAGCTATTCTGGCAGTGTTGCAACTTCCCCAACTGTCTGGGAGCCATTGATGGGAAGCACATCTGCATCCTCAAGCCTCCAGCTAATGGTAGCCAATATTTTAATTATAAGAAATATATTTTTCGTTGGTATTAATGGCAGTGGCAGACACAAATTATAAATTTCTTTATATTGATGTGGGTTCTTATGGCAGCAGCTCGGATTCTAGTGTATTTTCACATTCCTCATTTGGCCGCATGCTGCGCGAGAATACTCTAGACTTGCCCAGTCATTCTCCCCTGCCCGGAACAACAGATCCTTCCCTCCCACATGTATTTGTAGGAGATGAAGCGTTTGCACTTGCACAGCACATGCTCAGGCCTTTTAGGGCACGACGAGTAGTTGAATGTGCATTTGGGATACTATGCAATAAGTGGAGATTCATGCATACATCAATAAATCTCAGTATTGACCATGCTATCAGTGCTGTTAAAGCAGCCTGTGCACTGCACAACTATGTGCGTGAACGTGACGGATATCTATTTGAGGATTCCCTGAGCCATAACATGGAGGCGGCACAGTGGAATGTTACTAGGGGCACCACTAGTGGTACACATATTCGTGGTGAATTCCAAAACTTCTTTATGTCGCCAGCTGGGGAGGTGCCTTGGCAGATGAATTCTATCTAATCAGAAAAAGTTTGTATTGGTTTGTATTATAGTATCAGGGCCTTGACAAAGTTAAAAGTGTGCTGTAACAAATAATGCTTTTTTTCAAAATGTTGGTTTAGTTAAACAAAAATAATGTTGTTCATATTTGCATTGTATATTCTTTTGCTAGCCTAAGCGAATCTTAGCTTATTAATTTAGGTAAACCTCTGTTGCTGTCTGACGCCGTTATGTGCACAGTGTTGAGGGCATGTGGCCTGGTATGGATTTGTGGCCAAACACACGCTGTTGTTTTTTCTAATATTAGAATAAAAATGGCCAACATAACTAAACAATAGGACAGCATCTACAGGTAGTGAAAGGGAATAAAAAAAAAAAAACTTACATTTGGCAGCCTGAACTTGGGATGAGCACATGCTCCACTCTGGCAAGATGATTCTAGCAATTTCCAGCCATGCATGTTTTTTAACAACGTTGTCCTTATATTTAGGATGCTGGGTGTCATAAATCATCGGTTTATCCCTCACAAGTCTGATCAGCTCCTCACAATCCACAGATTCCTTCCCCTTTGATGAAACTTTTCTACCCCTTTTTGCCATGCTTGCTCCGGTCACCACACCAAATCAGACAGGGGAGGAACTGGAAGAGGGGGAGGAGGGGAGATCATTTCTGTTCACACCGCAACACAGCTGCGAATCAGATGCATGCCCATAGAAGATAACGGGCTTGTAATTCGCACCGCAAAGACGAGAAAACGCACACGTTTTTGGTGCAATGCGCAGTGCGAATGCATCGCACATATGTGAACAAGCCTCATTCAAATGAACCTAGTTTAAAATGTCCTGCGAATTGGATGCGTAGTAAGCCTCATCTAATTCGCATAGGTGTGAACCCGGGCTTAATGATTATGGTATCACTGTGCTTGATTGGCCAGCAAACTCACCTGACCTAAACCGCATAAAGAATCTGTGGGATATTGTCAAGAGGGAGATGAGAGACACCAGATTAAACAATGCAGACATGCTGAAGGCCACTATCAAAGCAACCTGGGCTTCCATAACACCTCAGCAGTGCCACAGACTGATTGCCTCCATGCCACGCTGCATTGATGCAGTAATTTATGCAAAAGGACCCCCGCCCAAGTATTAGTATAGTGTATACTATACTGTATATGGACATACTTTTCAGTAAGCCAACATTTCTGTATTAACCCTTTCACGCCTAAACATTTGTTGCTTACAAGTTAAAATCAGTATTTTTTGCTAGAAAATTACAAGGAACCCTGAACATACACACTATATATATATATATATATATATATATATATATATATATATATATATATATATATATATATATATATATATATATACACATATACATACATACACACACACACACACACACACACACACACACACACACATATATACATATATACATATTTATTTTTTTAGCAGAAACCCTACAGAATAAAATGGTGATCGTTGCAATATTTTATGTCACATGGTATTTGTGCAGCGGTCTTTCAAACGCATTTTTTTGGGAAAAAAGACACTTTCATGAATTAAAAAAGAAAACTAAACAGTAAAGTTAGCCCAATCTTTTTGTATAATGTGAAAGATGATGTTATGCCAAGTAAATAGTTACCTAACATGTCATGCTTTGAAATTGTGCACACTTGTGGAATGGCGGTAAACGACGGTATCTAAAAATCTCCATAGGCGACAATTTAAAAAAAAGCAATGGTTACCAGGTTAGAGTTACAGAGGAGGTGTTTTGCTAGAATTATTGCTCTCACTCTGGCGATTGAGACGATACCTCACATGTGTGATTTGAACACTGTTTACATTATGTACGTGTTTTCTTTGTTGCGCGAGCACGCGGGGACGGGGGCGCTTTAAAAATACCAGAAAATCAAGGATAATAGTGCGCCAACCAGAGGGCAAAGCAGCCAACACAACAAATCAGACAAATTGTAAAGAAGATAAAATGTTTTATTTTTTTTTACATTGTCCCTTTAAAAAAAAAAAAAAAAAAAATCTGATCACTTTGCTGTCACAAGGGCATGTAAACATCCCTTGTGACAGTAACAGGTGGCGACAGGTACCCTTTATAGAGGGATTGGGGGTTTAGAAGACCTTAAATCCCTCCTTTGCACTACTTAAAAGTATTCAGATTGGCAAAATTGGCGATTCTGAATACTGTCATTTTTTTAAAAATCGGCGCCATCGCTTCTGGGATTTTTAATCGGTGACCCGATTAAAGCCGAATCTGGCTTCTTTCAGGTTTCAGCCTAGCCGGACAAGCCGAATGGTGGCTCGGGTCTCCCGGTGGGGTGGGAAGAGTGGCAGAAGGTGATGAGAGTGGGGGGGGGGGGGGGAAACACTTCCCCTCCCGCTCCTTTAGGAAAACAGCTGAGTGGCTTTTAGTCGCATTGGTTGTCATCACTAAAGAGCCAAACGCCCGCTCTAAAAATCGGTACCGGGGTGATCCGGTTTAACTAGAGTTGCCACCTCATCCCTTTAAACCCGAACTACTTATTAATTACACAGGTTCTGAGGCTGATTAAAGTGGTAATTAATCTCCCTTGGTGCCTTATATACATTAAATTAGCCTCAGAACCTGTGTAATTTATTTGTGTTCGAGTTTAAAGGGATGAGGTGGCAACCCTAGGTTTAATCCCTGTAAACCACGAACGCATATTTGCATACGGTTGGCGTGAAGGGGTTAAAAAATATTTTTATTGGTCTAATATTCTAATTTTCTGAGATACTGAATTTGGGGTTTTCGCTGGCTGTAAGCCGTAATCATCAACATTAACAGAAAGAAGTGCTTGAAATATATCACTTTGTGTGTAACACATTTATATAATATAAGAGTTTCACATGTTCAATTGAATTACTGAAATAAATGAACTTTTTGATGATATTCTAATTTTATGAGATGCACCTCTCAGACATTCCTCTACACATCTACAATTCCATAGCTCCCAACATTTTGAGATGGGAATGAGGGACACCTACTAACAAACGTATGTAGGCATAGGACACGCCCCCTGCCCCCCCCCTCTTAAAGTAGAATTAACCAAAAAAAGGTCAATTAAATCCACAAGGACTTTTTTTTTACCACTACTATTCCTTTATATTGGCTTTTAACCACTTCAATACCCGCCCATTGTCATATGATGTTCGCAGATGGGATCTCCCATCCTGGGCGGGCGTCATGACGCCCTGGGCTTCCCGGCCCTCTGGGGGGCGCGTGCGCCGCCGCGTCACTCGGGACACGATGCGCGTGCCCGCTGGGCACCCGCGATCGCCCGTTAACCGAGCAGGACCGTGGATCTGTGTGTGTAAACACACAGATCCACGTGTTGTCAGAGAAGAGGAGACCGACCGATCATGTTATCCTAGTACAGAGGAACACTGATCGGTCTCCTCCGCTTCTGATTCCCCTCCCCCTACAGTTAGAATCACTCCCTAGGACACACAGTTAACCCTTTGATCACCCATTAGTGTTAACCCCTTCCCTGTCAGTGACATTTATACAGTAATCAATGCATTTTTATAGCACTGATCGCTGTATAAATGCCAATGGTCCCAAAATGGTGTCAAGTGTCCGATGTGTCTGCTGCAATAATCGCAGTCACGATAAAAAGATCGCCGCCATTACTAGTAAAAAAAATAAATAATAAAAATGCCATAAAACTATTTTGTAGACGCTATAACTTTTGCGCAAACCAATAAATATACTCTTATTGCGATTTTTTTTTACCAAAAATATGTAGAAGAATACATATCAGCCTAAACCGAGGAAAATGTTTCTTTTTAAAAAAAAAAAATTGGGATATTTATTATAGCAACAAGTAAAATTTTTTTTTTTCAAACTTATCGCTCTTCTTTTGTTTATAGCTAAAAAAAAAAAAAAAACGGTGATCAAATACCACCAAAAGAAAGCTCTATCTGTGGGGAAAAAAAATGCTAAAAATGTAATTTGGGTACAGTGTCACATGAGCGCGAAATTGTCATTCAAAGTGCGCCAGCGCTAAAAAATGAAAATTGACTTGGGCAGGAAGGGGGTGAAAATTGACAGCTACTTACCGGTAACTGTTTTTCTAGGATATCTTCCAGGACGGCACACCTGAAAGATGAGAGGCTCCTCCCTACAGGAAACACAATCAATCGACAGCTGTTTTAAGTCCCACCCTTCCCCTTGATCCTCAGTTTGTAGAGAAGTAACTCCTGAACCTGGTTCACAAGGGAAATCATTCCTCATAGGCACTCACCTTCTAGTGTTCTACCATTTTCCCTCCTCCAACGGGCGGGAAGTAGGACTGCCGTCCTGGAAGATATCCTAGAAAAACAGTTACCGGTAAGTAACTGTCAATTTTCTCTTAGTCATCTTCCAGGACGGCACACCTGAGAGGATAATCAAGTACCTCAGGCCCACCATAGAGTGGGACCACTGCAAGACCCTCTTGGCGGACCTTGGTTCTGCAGTGAGTTTTACCTCCACTCCATATGCTTGATGAAGGTATGAAAGCTGGATCATGCGGCTGGTCTGCAGGTCTACTCCACCGATGTCCCTGCCTTCTCCGCTTCGGATGCAGGATCTAGGTGGAGTGGGCTCTTAAAGATGGAATCAGAAAACATGTTAAACTTGTAGGTTAGCAATGTTGCCTGTCTCACACATCTAACAACCATGGCCTATTGTGCCTGTAGGTGCTACTTAGAACCCCTAAAGATTAATCAGAGACCTGTGTTGTAAGACAAGGACACTACATTGATCACTAAGAGGGCCTGTCTTAACACTACCCTGTTCAGGGAATTAAAACTGCAAAAAAAGGTGGGCCCCTAACAGACAACCTTTTTTGTTCATTTTTATCTTTACATCAGCAAAGACTAAAGGGAAGCCTACTTAAGGGTAATAGATTAACCGAAGCTTGATCCCTGGATTTAAGGCATGCCCACTCTGTGGTTTTACTTACGCCTGAGTGCCTACTTCAGGAGAATAAAGTTCATAGCAGGAGTTTAACACTTATACTGCTACATCTAGTTCTGCTAGAAGGGTGAGATGAAGGCCATGCACCGAGCCGTAAACTATTCGGTCGGGTATACATCTTTATACTTCATCTTCAGGTCATAATACTCCTCTGAACAGAACTTCCCAGGTTCTTACTAAGCAGGGTGATTCTTTATCGCCTTCCTCCAGTGTCCTATAACCCTACTGGGCTTCAACCCTAGGAAATGGTTCCAGCATTCCTGAATGTAAGGGGCTGAGGCTTTCGGACATTGATGTCTGCAGCCAGAACTCCTGGCCCCTCCACGGAAAAGAGGGCTGAAATACAAAAAGGTGATACATGCATTATTAATATCACAAATTAAAAAAAGATCATAGATTGTGGACACAGCACAATAGATTTAGACAGAAAGGACACAAGCATAGACAATAATGTGTATCCGAGTGTGGCTAGCTAAACCAACATATCAAATATGGGAGACCCCCAAATCTGAACTTCAATGTAGACAAACAGTCCTCACAGTCTGGTTTTCTGATGTGTAGCCAATATGTAAAAACATTAAGACACACGCAAACCCTCAGCCTCGGTTCACACTGGGACGACTTGTCAGGCGACCTAGTCACCTGCCAAGTAGTGTCCTGTTCTGTGCAATGGAACCGTTCTAGTCGGAGCTATGCAAGTCGCTCCGACTTAGAAAAAGGCTCATGTACGACTTTCATTGACTTCTATACAGAAGTCGTTTTGCAAGTCGCCGCTGAGTCGTGTCCTGGGTTGCTTGAGACAGTCGTGCTGCCTCAGTGTGAACTGACCCTAAATGCTGCGTGTTTCTGAAGTGCAGCTAGCTCATAACATTAACACACACACAATATATATATATATATATATATATATATATATATATATATATATATATATATATATATATATATATATATATATATATATATATATATATATATATATATATATATATATAAAGGACGGGAGCCCTCTTTACGGTGGAGTTTTACTGATGTACAGCAAAACAGGGCCATAAATATAAGACAGAAAGACCCAAACTTCTATGTTGCGTATTTCTGACAAACCACCGAATACAGTTATAAGATTAATATGGCACATAAGACAATATCTTTTCTGTTATGCAGTTCTGTAGTGCAGTCACATAGAACCAACACAGAAAGGACCCAAGCAACCTGCAGCATTGTGTTTTTCTGAAGTGCAGTAAGGTAACAGAAAGCACCAACAAGCTTCAATGTTGAGTATTTCTGCTGTGCAGCCACATAAAAACAGACAGCCTTCCTAGCTGCGATCTTTCTGGTGTATTGCAAAGTAAGGCAATAACTCCATGATGTCTATTCTTGTTGTGTAGCAAAATCTCAACCAGAAGGGGCAGATAAAACTTAGGGCTCCCACACCTGTGCGACCCAACCTGCAACCGCAAAAAAAGCAAGAGAAAAGTCATACACTATGGCTTCCAATAGCAACTATTCGTGTCTGTGCAACTCCAGGTCGCAGCGCCACCAAGCAGACCCTGCTTTCTGGATCCACAGACCTCAAAATTACACAGGTCGCAGGTAACTTGCAATTTTCAGGTTGAACAAGCGAGGGGTCCCCAATGCTGTATCTCCCTGGAGGCGTGCAGCCAACAACCCCCTGCTGTGTATCCTTAAGAAGCAGCAAGTTGGAACAATGAGAAACAGAAAAGACACCCCTCACTGCTGTGCCTTTCTGATATGCAGCTGATAAGGCAGTAAATATAGAACATACAGGACACAAACAATCTTCAATCTTTGTGTATGTCTGATGTGTAGTAATATACCAATACTGAGCAGAGACGCCACCACCCTAAATGTGTCTCCCTGTTGAGGCAGCAAAAACAAATCACAAAAGGACAAGCAACCTCACTGCTGTGTTCCTTCTAATATGCAGCCAATAAGGCAATCTATGTAAGACATAAAAAGGACAGACAACCTTCAACCTTGTATATATATCTGATGTGCAACAATATAACAATCTGAATAGAAATAGCACATCCATATTGAAGTGATTTGGCATGCGACTCAACATGTCAAATCGCATGCCTAAAATCGGCAGCCTTTGCCCTTAATAGCACTATCAGCCCGACGCCACTTCGCGGGGCTGTACCGATTACCAAAGGCAGTACCAGTACTACCCCTGGCACAGGTTCAATTTGTATTTCCCAACAATTCAGGACCATCAATCTTCACTACTGCCTTTCTAATAAGCAACCAATAAGGCAGCAATACAGGACACAAAAAAAACCCAGACAGAACTCAATTCTGAGTATGTCTGATGTGCAGCAATTTAACAAATATGAGCAGAGATGTCACAAGACTCAATGATGTGCATTTCCGCCATGCGTCACAAGACCAGAAAGTACAGACCACCTTCCCTGTTGTATTTTTCTGATCTGTAGCCAAATAAGGCAGTACCTTTAGGATATAAAAGACAACAAACAAGCTTCAGTGCAGTGCATTTCTGATGCACAGCAATATACCCCTTATGAGCAGAAATGTCACAAATCTCAACGTGTATTTCTGCTGTGCCACAAAACATCCCAGCAAGGACAAACCTTCACTACTGAGGTCTACTGGTGTGCAACCAAGGAGGAGTCATGGTGCATCCCTTTATGAAATAACCAAACAAAGCAATTTGATCCCTAGGCATAGCCTGGGCTGTAGATACTAACACTTCACCCCCAGTGAAGGAACAATCCTAAAATGGTTAGACACCTTACTATAGTAGCTGTTGTCCTACCTTACCTCCGTAGACTGAGCAAACGCTGGCCAGTTCACACACAGGTAGGGCTGATCAGAAACTAAAGTCTCAATGAGCCCAGCCCTAGAGACCAGTTTAGGACAGCTTCTAGAAAAGGTTGTCACCAATTTAGCCTGGAGGAAAATAGCCACCTGCAGGCCTTAAACAAGCAATCATGTATCTATCTAGCTCCTGCATATGTTTGCACAGAAAATCCTTAATTAAAGGATATAGGAATCGATTTATGGTAAATCGCCTTTAAATCTGTCACTGAGTTTACTGTAGCCCAAACCAACGAAAAGGTTTTTCTTACCTCCTGCACTATAATATAACCACAATGTAAAGGTGGAGTGGGAGGTTGGAGCTTATGACTTCAGATTCCTAGCAGCTGGGCTAATAGGGCCATATAACCTAGTGCACCTGCTGACCAGGAGAGCTTACTCCTGAATCCTTCAACCATTGCACAATCCATAAATTGTTCAGTGGTATACCTGGCCTGTAAGGAACTCTTTGTATCTACCAGGTCCCCCCCTTCACTCTATTCATCCCTACTAATGTCCCACAACCGGACATGTAGGGGGAGGCTGGCAACCTACTGTTGTGAAAACCACAGTGTCTTTGCTGTAAGAGGGAGCTGTGGCTGGTGGTTTTAGCAGTAGCTTCTGGGCTATTTCGTTATGCAGACCCCAGGTCCTGCACTGCACCACTCAGTAAATACAGGGGGAAGGGGAAGAAATGCCTTACCTACCTGTTTCCCATCTGAGGTGGTTTAGGCACACTCGCTCCTGTGCACCACTTGTCCACCATACAGCATCTCTGATGTAAGAGGGAGCTGTAGCTGGTGTTTTCAACAGAAGCTTCTGGGCTATTTGAATTCAGACCCCAGGGGAGATTATCTCAAATGCCCAGAAACCATCTGGCTGGGATCCGGGATTTTGCAGCTAAATTCCCAAGGTAAAGGAAAGTACTCACCGTTGTCGTCTTGCCCTTTTGCCACAGCCACCGGGCTTGCTTTTCCATCCTTATGGTCCACACGCAAGGAGGATAGCCGCCAAAGTGCCCCCCCAACTGCTGTCCCCGTAGGGAGCTGCAAGGTTAGGCTGTGTCCTGCCAGTCAGTATATACACCTGGGGGGGGCAATGCCGTACGTTCCTCATTCCATTCTGAGGTGGTTTAGGCAGACATCCACCGTAGTGAACTGGTGCCTCCTCGAAAGGAGGATGTGGGCGCCTGCTCCTGCTGACTCTCAGCCTTCCCTCCTGGGTAAGATTGCGGGTCGTTCAGGCGGCGCCCTCCCCAGCAGCCCACGCGAGCTACCAGGGACCCAGGAGTCGGGGGCCCTGGAAAGAACCAACAGCCAGCACCCCTGTCTGAACAGACACCCGGACAGTTAAGGGGGGGAGACAGGAAAAAGGCCCCTGAAGTTCTGGGGACACCACTGTACCCAGGGGCCTTCAGCTCTCAGGGGGGCTCTTCCAGTTTCTGCTGCCCCCCCTGAGGAAAGGATAGGGGAACCCCCCAGGAAGGATAAATATATCCGGCCAGACCCAGAGGCTCATCAGGTACTAACCAGGCCCGACCCTGCTTAGCCTCCGAGATCATACGAGATCAGGCAGGCGGCGCCCTCTTTCACTTTCAGGGTGATGTGGCCGTAGGCCTTCCCAGGCATTTGGTCCAGCTCCCAGGGGGAGACCACCAGCCCCAGGCTTCGGGTCATTTGGAAAAAAACTGTTTCGCTGTGTAGGGAGAAACACAATCAAAAACTGAGGATCAAGGGGAAGGGTGGGGACTTAAAACAGCTGTCGATTGATTGTGTTTCCTGTAGGGAGGAGCCTCTCATCTCTCAGGTGTGCCGTCCTGGAAGATGACTAAGAGAAAATGCCCTGTATTGAAGTGGTTAAAATGTACAAATGCAGCAATTTAGAGATTGGATGAAAGGTTCAGCACTGGGAAACACTTTTTGAAAGATAAAAACTGCATTTTATAAACAACTATATAGATCAGACCAAAATAGAGACAAATGAGGAGGAATGAGGGACATTGCTCCAAATCAGGGACAGTTGGGAGCTATGCAATTGGTGTATTTGCTATTCATGCCCCTGTATCTCCTATGTACAATGAATTATTGGTGAGATGAGAAGCCTGTATCTCCTATGCACTGGTGAGATGAGAAGCCTGTATCCCCTATGTACTGGTGAGATGAGAAGCCTGTATCTCCTATGTACTGGTGAGATGAGAAGCCTGTATCTCCTATACACTGGTGAGATGAGAAGCCTGTATCCCCTATGTCAGTGTTTCTCAACTCCAGTCCTCAAGGCGCCCCAACAGGTCATGTTTTCAGTATTTCCCTTAGAAGAAAAAGATGTGGTAATTACTAAGGCAGTGAAACTGATCAAATCACCTGTGCAAAATAATGGAAAGCCTGAAAACATGACCTGTTGGGGCGCCTTGAGGACTGGAGTTGAGAAACACTGCCCTATGTACTGGTGAGATGAGAAGCTTGTATCTCCTATGTACTGGTGAGATGAGAAGCCTGTATCCCCTATGCACTGGTGAGATGAGAAGCCTGTATCCCCTATGTACTGGTGAGATGAGAAGCCTGTATCTCCTATGTACTGGTGAGATGAGAAGCCTGTATCTCCTATACACTGGTGAGATGAGAAGCCTGTATCCCCTATGTACTGGTGAGATGAGAAGCCTGTATCTCCTATGTACTGGTGAGATGAGAAGCCTGTATCTCCTATGTACTGGTGAGATGATAAGCCTGTATCTCCTATGTACTGGTGAGATGAGAAGCCTGTATCTCCTATGGACTGGTGAGATGAGAAGCCTGTATCTCCTATGGACTGGTGAGATGAGAAGCCTGTATCTCCTATGGACTGGTGAGATGAGAAGCCTGTATCTCCTATGGACTGGTGAGATGAGAAGCCTGTATCTCCTATGCACTGGTGAGATGAGAAGCCTGTATCTCCTATGTACTGGTGAGATGAGAAGCCTGTATCTCCTATGTACTGGTGAGATGAGAAGCCTGTATCCCCTATGTACTGGTGAGATGAGAAGCCTGTATCTCCTATGTACTGGTGAGATGAGAAGCCTACATCTCCTATGCACTGGTGAGATGAGAAGCCTGTATCCCCTATGTACTGGTGAGATGAGAAGCCTGTATCTCCTATGTACTGGTGAGATGAGAAGCCTGTATCTCCTATGTACTGCTGAGATGAGAAGCCTGTATCCCCTATGTACTGGTGAGATGAGAAGCCTGTATCTCCTATGTACTGGTGAGATGAGAAGCCTGTATCCCCTATGTACTGGTGAGATGAGAAGCCTGTATCTCCTATGTACTGGTGAGATGAGAAGCCTGAATCTAATATGCACTGGTGAGATGAGAAGCATGTATCCCCTATGTACTGGTGAGATGAGAAGCCTGTATCTCCTATGCACTGGTGAGATGAGAAGCCTGTATCCCCTATGTACTGGTGAGATGAGAAGCCTGTATCTCCTATGCACTGGTGAGATGAGAAGCCTGTATCTCCTATGCACTGGTGAGATGAGAAGCCTGTATCTCCTATGTACTGGTGAGATGAGAAGCCTGTATCTCCTATGTACTGGTGAGATGAGAAGCCTGTATCTCCTATGTACTGGTGAGATGAGAAGCCTGTATCCCCTATGTACTGGTGAGATGAGAAGCCTGTATCTCCTATGTACTGGTGAGATGAGAAGCCTGTATCCCCTATGTACTGGTGAGATGAGAAGCCTGTATCTCCTATGTACTGGTGAGATGAGAAGCCTGAATCTGATATGTACTGGTGAAATGAGAAACCTAAATTTCCTATGTACTGTGAGATGAGACGCCTGTATCTCCTATGTACTGGTGAGATGAGAAGCCTGTATCTCCTATGTACTGGTGAGATGAGAAGCCTGAATCTCCTATGCACTGGTGAGATGAGAAGCCTGTATCTCCTATACACTGGTGAGATGAGAAGCCTGTATCTCCTATGTACTGGTGAGATGAGAAGCCTGTATCTCCTATGTACTGGTGAGATGAGAAGCCTGTATCTCCTATGTACTGGTGAGATGAGAAGCCTGTATCTCCTATGTACTGGTGAGATGAGAAGCCTGTATCCCCTATGTACTGGTGAGATGAGAAGCCTGAATCTAATATGTACTGGTGAAATGAGAAGCCTAAATTTCCTATGTACTGTGAGATGAGAAGCCTGAATCTCCTATGCACTGGTGAGATGAGAAGCCTGTATCTCCTATACACTGGTGAGATGAGAAGCCTGTATCCCCTATGTACTGGTGAGATGAGAAGCCTGTATCTCCTATGTACTGGTGAGATGAGAAGCCTGAATCTCCTATGCACTGGTGAGATGAGAAGCCTGTATCTCCTATACACTGGTGAGATGAGAAGCCTGTATCTCCTATGCACTGGTGAGATGAGAAGCCTGTATCCCCTATGTACTGGTGAGATGAGAAGCCTGTATCCCCTATGTACTGGTGAGATGAGAAGCCTGTATCTCCTATGTACTGGTGAGATGAGAAGCCTGTATCCCCTATGTACTGGTGAGATGAGAAGCATGTATCCCCTATGTACTGGTGAGATGAGAAGCCTGTATCTCCTATGTACTGGTGAGATGAGAAGCCTGTATCTCCTATGCACTGGTGAGATGAGAAGCCTGTATCCCCTATGTACTGGTGAGATGAGAAGCCTGTATCTCCTATGCACTGGTGAGATGAGAAGCCTGTATCTCCTATGCACTGGTGAGATGAGAAGCCTGTATCTCCTATGTACTGGTGAGATGAGAAGCCTGTATCTCCTATGTACTGGTGAGATGAGAAGCCTGTATCTCCTTTGTACTGGTGAGATGAGAAGCCTGTATCCCCTATGTACTGGTGAGATGAGAAGCCTGTATCTCCTATGTACTGGTGAGATGAGAAGCCTGTATCCCCTATGTACTGGTGAGATGAGAAGCCTGTATCTCCTATGTACTGGTGAGATGAGAAGCCTGAATCTAATATGTACTGGTGAAATGAGAAACCTAAATTTCCTATGTACTGTGAGATGAGACGCCTGTATCTCCTATGTACTGGTGAGATGAGAAGCCTGTATCTCCTATGTACTGGTGAGATGAGAAGCCTGTATCCCCTATGTACTGGTGAGATGAGAAGCCTGTATCTCCTATGTACTGGTGAGATGAGAAGCCTGTATCCCCTATGTACTGGTAAGATGAGAAGCCTGTATCTCCTATGTACTGGTGAGATGAGAAGCCTGAATCTAATATGTACTGGTGAAATGAGAAGCCTAAATTTCCTATGTACTGTGAGATGAGACGCCTGTATCTCCTATGTACTGGTGAGATGAGAAGCCTGTATCTCCTATGTACTGGTGAGATGAGAAGCCTGAATCTCCTATGCACTGGTGAGATGAGAAGCCTGTATCTCCTATACACTGGTGAGATGAGAAGCCTGTATCTCCTATGTACTGGTGAGATGAGAAGCCTGTATCTCCTATGTACTGGTGAGATGAGAAGCCTGAATCTCCTATGCACTGGTGAGATGAGAAGCCTGTATCTCCTATACACTGGTGAGATGAGAAGCCTGTATCCCCTATGTACTGGTGAGATGAGAAGCCTGTATCTCCTATGTACTGGTGAGATGAGAAGCCTGTATCTCCTATGCACTGGTGAGATGAGAAGCCTGTATCCCCTATGCACTGGTGAGATGAGAAGCCTGTATCCCCTATGCACTGGTGAGATGAGAAGCCTGTATCTCCTATGTACTGGTGAGATGAGAAGCCTGTATCCCCTATGCACTGGTGAGATGAGAAGCCTGTATCTCCTATGTATTGGTGAGATGAGAAGCCTGTATCTCCTATGTACTGGTGAGATGAGAAGCCTGTATCTCCTATGTACTGGTGAGATGAGAAGCCTGTATCTCCTATGTACTGGTGAGATGAGAAGCCTGTATCCCCTATGCACTGGTGAAATGAGAAGCCTGTATTTCCTATGTACTGGTGAGATGAGAAGCCTGTATCTCCTATGTACTGGTGAGATGAGAAGCCTGTATCTCCTATGTACTGGTGAGATGAGAAGCCTGTATCCCCTATGTACTGGTGAGATGAGAAGCCTGTATCTCCTTTGTACTGGTGAGATGAGAAGCCTGTATCTCCTATGTACTGGTGAGATGAGAAGCCTGTATCTCCTATGTACTGGTGAGATGAGAAGCCTGTATCCCCTATGTACTGGTGAGATGAGAAGCCTGTATCTCCTATGCACTGGTGAAATGAGAAGCCTGTATTTCCTATGTACTGGTGAGATGAGAAGCCTGTATCCCCTATGTACTGGTGAGAGGAGAAGCCTGTATCTCCTATGTACTGGTGAGATGAGAAGCCTGTATCTCCTATGTACTGGTGAGATGAGAAGCCTGTATCTCCTATGTACTGGTGAGATGAGAAGCCTGTATCTCCTATGTACTGGTGAGATGAGAAGCCTGTATCTCCTATGTACTGGTGAGATGAGAAGCCTGTATTTCCTATGTACTGGTGAGATGAGAAGCCTGTATCTCCTATACACTGGTGAGATGAGAAGCCTGTATCTCCTATGTACTGGTGAGATGAGAAGCCTGTATCTCCTATGGACTGGTGAGATGAGAAGCCTGTATCCCCTATGTACTGGTGAGATGAGAAGCCTGTATCTCCTATGTACTGGTGAGATGAGAAGCCTGTATCTCCTATGTACTGGTGAGATGAGAAGCCTGTATCCCCTATGTACTGGTGAGATGAGAAGCCTGTATCTCCTATGCACTGGTGAAATGAGAAGCCTGTATCTCCTATGTACTGGTGAGATGAGAAGCCTGTATTTCCTATGTACTGGTGAGATGAGAAGCCTGTATCTCCTATGGACTGGTGAGATGAGAAGCCTGTATCCCCTATGTACTGGTGAGATGAGAAGCCTGTATCCCCTATGTACTGGTGAGATGAGAAGCCTGTATCTCCTATGTACTGGTGAGATGAGAAGCCTGTATCTCCTATGTACTGGTGAGATGAGAAGCCTGTATCTCCTATGTACTGGTGAGATGAGAAGCCTGTATCCCCTATGCACTGGTGAAATGAGAAGCCTGTATTTCCTATGTACTGGTGAGATGAGAAGGGCTCCCTGGACACACAGCCTCACCCCACCCCCAGGCCAGCAGTCACCGGAAGCCCCGGCTCGCTACCAAAACAAACGCGACGAGTACAGAGTAGTAAGAAGACTCCTCCCCCTCAACGTCATTTGTATTATGAGTCAGGGGGACGCTGGGAGGGGCGGGGCCCGTTGCTGTGACTGTTGTGCCCTAAGCAGTCCCTGTCGCGCGCACTCGCCCTGGAGGAAGCGGCCATTTTGAGAACCTTTGACTTGTTGACGTAGCCGCACGCAGGCTGTGCCCCGCCTCTCGTCTTCATCTCGCCGTCGGACGGAGCGTCGCGGGAACGGGAGGGAGACAAAGCATTAAAGTAATGAATGGGGGACGGAGAGACGAGTTTCCGAGCTGTGAACATTGAGCCCTCGGCGGGTGGCTGCGGCGGCCCATAGCTGCCAGGTGAGTGTGAGAGGACGGTGCTGTGTGTGGGACAAGTGCGGCCACCTCTGAGCCCCCGAGTTCCTGTATGAGGAAGGCCTGGTCACACACACTGACCTCCAATACACCCATTTCCCTTGTGTGTCTTCCTGTGTGCTCTTCTCCCCCGACTCCACATGGCTCAGGGAATTCCTATGGCTGAACATAGGGGGGAGGGGGGTGTTTTCATCTCTTCACCCCTTCACCCCGGACAGGAGGAAGGACACAGCTGTGTTGTGTTCCATCAATGATTCACAATTGTGTGTGTGTGTGTGTGTGTGTGTGTGTGTGTGTGTGTGTAGCTGAGATCCCAGCCCTGGGAGCCTTCACTATACTTCCCCCAACATCTCCTGTACTTTCCTCTTATCTAATGTACATAGTCCTATTTGTTTTCTGACTTTGGAACCTGCTAAATCAGGAGACCCTGTCATCACCAACTAGCAAAGATTCCAAGTGAGGCTCCTTCACATAAGACGGCCGCGCTGATCACATACCGGGAGCAGCGCTTAGGTTTACTTTTTTTTGTTTCAAACTTTATTAAAATTACATTGAATACAAATATATATATTTATATTATTATTATTATTATACAGGATTTATATAGCGCCAACAGTTTATGCAGCGCTTTATATATCCATTTTTAATTTTTTTTTTAAGAAACAAAGGTGCGAGTGAACAGCAAAAGACAATGGCGTCAAAGGTAACAGGTGCCAATGAGGCAATAAAAGGCAAGGAATAAGAAATAGAGATTGGGCTGATAGATCTACAATTATGGAGGCAGTGTAACCTGTGCATCTAGGACAGTGTTTCTCAACTCCAGTCCTCAAGGCGCACCAACAGGTCATGTTTTCAGGATTTCCACTATTTTGCACATGTGATTTGATCAGTTTCACTGCCTTAGTAATTACCACAGCTGTTTCATCTGAGGGAAATCCTGAAAACATGACCTGTTGGTGCGCCTTGAGGACTGGAGTTGAGAAACACTGATCTAGGACATGAGTGCACAATAGTATAAAATAGCGCTTAAAGCAGAGTTCCACCCAAAAGTGGAACTTCCGCTCATCGGATTTCTCCCCCCCCCCTCCGGTGTCACAATTGGTACCTTTCGGGGGGGAGGGGGGTGCAGATACCTGTATAATACAGGTATCTGCATCCACTTCCGGGAATAGACTCCCGCGGGAGTCACACCCCCCTCCCGCACTCCCCCGCTGTCTCCTGGGAAACACAGGTCCCAGGAGATAGCGGGGACCATTGAGAAAGCGCAGTGCGACTCCCGCATGCGCAGTAGGGAATCGGGAAGTGAAGCCGCAACGCTTCACTTCCTGATTCGCTCACTGAGAATGGCGGCGACAGCACCCGAGGGACGGTTCGGTCTCGGGTGCCAACATCGCTGGACCCCGGGACAGGTGAGTGTCCTTATTTTAAAAGTCAGCAGCTGCAGTATTTGCAGCTGCTGACATCTAAAAAAAAAATAAAATTTCGCCGGACTCCCGCTTTAAAGGCAGGCGTTTTTTTTTTTTTTTTTATCCTAATGCATTCTATGCTTAAGATTAAAAAAAAACCCTTTTGTGGCAGCACCCCCAATACTTACCGGAGCCCCATCTCTCTCCAGCGATGTCCACGATTGTCTATGCTGTTCCGGAGCACTCCCCCCTGATTTGGCTGAAAAAGGCAGTGGTGCCATTGGCTCCCGTGGCTATCAATCAAAGTCAGTCAGCCAATCGGGGGGAGAGAGGGCTCCGTGTCTGAAAGGATACACGGAGCTGTGACCAGTGCCTCCATAGGAAGCTGCTGACTGTGGGGGTACTTGACAGGAGGGAGGGGCAAGGAGCAGCGAAGAGGAGGATCTGTGCTGTTCTGTGCAAAACCAACTGCACAGAGGAGGCAAGTATAACATTTTACTTTAAAAACAGAAAAAAGACTTTAAAGTACACAGGATCTACACATCATGCATTATCTGAGTCACCAAAACCTGAGGGGAGGTTAAAGCTGAATACACACTATGCAATTTTCTGTAGATTTTTTTTTTTTCCTTCAGATTTGCCAAAAAAAGAAATGATTCCCCCTCCCCCCCCCCCTTTTTTTTTTTTTTTTTTTTTTTTTTTTCCCAGCGCACAGGACGGCATTGGAAGCAAGGCAGTTTGCATTGTCTATGCTTTGGGGCCATGCTGAAAATGCAGCCACAGTGCCTCTTGTGTGAGCGAGCCTTAGGCTGGGTTCATACATGGGAATTGGATGTGGGTTTCTCCGCATCCGATTGGCATGACAGGCAAGTGTGACCGGTTCACACATTTCTGGTGTGACCGCGGTCCGGATTTAAAAAGGGGTCCAGTTCAGGTGCAAATTCAGGCCTGAATCGCACCTGAACTGGTGTACAGGAAGGCACGGGACCCCAGGCACAAACCCGCAGCACCACATGTGTGAACCCAGCCTTAAAGACATATGCATTATTATTACTTTTTTAATGATTTGTAACATGCCTCTGAACTGAAGCTGGCTATATATGGATAGAAATGTGGCAGAGACCAGCCGGATTTTGATCCTTGTATGGACATCTGGTTGTGCAGAAGTCGATCTACTGATCATCTTCTGTACAACTGGCCTGTCGGGGCTTTCCTGATCATTCAGTGCTGTAGGCTATACCTGGCTGCCCTAAACTTTGTTTTAGGCTCTCCATTGTTAGAAAACAATAGCACAACAGGAGTATTTCCCCTATCCACATCCAATGTGGATAGGGGAATAGGACCCCCCCCCCCCTTTTTTTTTTTTTTTTTTTTTTTTTTTTTTTACCACTTAAGGACTAGCCTCATTTTTGGATTTTAGGTGTTTACATGTTTAAAGCGGAGTTCCACACAAAAATGGAACTTCCGCTTTTCTGAACCCTCCCCCCTCCGGTGTCACATTTGGCACCTTTCAGGGGGGAGGGGGGTGCAGATACCTGTCTAAGACAGGTATTTGCACCCACTTCCGTCATAGACTCCCATGGGAGTCTACGCCTCTTCCCGTCCCCACCGCGCTGTCTGCTGGGAACACAGAGCTCCCAGGAGAGAGCGGGGACCATCTGGTCCGCCGGAAATCTCTATGATCTACATCTTCAAAGTGCCGACGTATATGTACAGGAGCCGGTCGGTAAGTGGTTAAACCTGCTGGTTAAACAAAAAAAATGTATGGGCCACCTAACAAATCTGCCTTCAGAGTCTTCCCTTGAACAGCCCCCTCCCTCCATGTTATAGACCTTCTCTTCTAGGTGTGTCCTAATTACTCTGTGCTGGCCCAGCTCCTCACTTCCCTACATAATCTATTATATCAATGCCAGTGATGCAGTTCACAACTGAGCTTAGAAGCTTCCTTTTTTTTTTTTTTTGCCTATTTGGTTTTGCAAGTGTATATAAGCTCGGGCGTTGCTTCGGGGGAGGAGAGCAGAGGAAATTGGTTCATGTGAAGCTCCCTACGCAGCTCCAACAATACTCGTACATTTTTTTTTTTTAACCTTGGAGATCTGAACAGCCACAATAGAGGGGATGGGGTTGTTGCTATTGAGAATTGCAGTGTAAGGAAATGCACCAAAATGTGTAACCAAACACTCAGGTGTGAATGGATAGCTGAAGGGGAATACTATAGGATGTCACTTGAGTGGCAGCTCTGGGACTGCTAACATCACATCAAAGGTGGCAGCGCCCAGCGGACGCTATAGACATTTTGAATGTCTACACATGGGAGTTTTTTTTTTTTTTTACAGCTAAACATGCATGAAATGCATTACATTCTGGGGCTGAGGTGGTTAAAGTGATTGTAAAGTATTGAGTTAAAAAAAAAAAAAAAAATATACTTGCCTCCTTTATGCATTTGTTACGGACGGCTTAGACATTCGTGGACATCGCTGGAGAGAGGTGGAGCTCAGGTAAGTAATTAGGGGGATTCTGGGGTGGCTGCTACACATGAGGTTTCTTATCTTAATGCATTCTACACCTTCTCCCTTTACAACTCCTTTAACCACTTTCGGACTGCCTGCCGCCGTTATACGTCTATACTTTGACGTTAAATACCGGGGTTATGGCAGCAGATTTGGTCTTTAAGTGGCTAAACAACTGCCCTCATCTACCGACCAAAGTTCACTCCTTTCATCTAGAAGAACCGAGAGATGCATTGTATGTGTTCTCTTCTCTATCTGCGCTGGGGAATGTTGATAAACATTTGTCATCTTTTTTTATTTTTTGACAACTGGGCTCTGCACTGTTTACATAGAATCGTGGAAACAGCTGATTAGCATCGTGAGGGGGGTTGAATCGAGATTGTGATCTTTTAACGATTAATCCTGCAGTTCTATTGTAAAAATTATTTAGTATGTGTATATAGTATAGTATGTGGTTTTGCAGAGCAACCCTAATCCTTCTCTTCTGGTGTCCCCTGCTGGTGCTTTTGACTCCTCCACTTCAGTGAGTGCCCGCATAGAAAGCTACTTGCTATGGGGGCACACAAGGGCTTGCTCCAGAGCCCCGCTGCCTGCATTTAGACACACACAGTGGGACTAGGCTCCACCCCCAGCTCCCTCATCATAGGATTTGATTGACAGCAGTGGGAGTCCCGCTTCTGTCAATCTGCCCAGCACGGAGGCATATGTGGGCAAAATTTAAAAAATGGCCCAGCAGTAATAAGGTTAACCACTTCCGGACCGATGCACGCTAATATCTGTCCTCACTTTAAGGACAGATATCGTTGTGGCAGCAGCTAGCTGCCATAACCCCGGTATTGCCGTGTTCAGCCAGTGGTCCGGTACAGGATAAAAATGGTCTCCGCGACGGATTTACCGCAAGATCACTTTTATCAGCGGCGGCAGAGGGGCCCCTCCCGCGGCGATCCGGTGCCCTCCACCGCTTACCGGAGCCGTCTGCAGCAGCGGAGGCAATCGGATCCTTCCCGTGGCTGTACATGGAGATGAGTGAGGGGAAGATGGCCCCCACCCATCTCCATGACACTGCAGAGCGGAAGTGACGTCAGAATGTCACTTCTGCCCATAGCTCTTAAAGGGACGACATTTTTTTTTTTTTTTAAATGACAATTTTTTTTTATATTTTTTTATTGCATTTTAGTGTAAATATGAGATCTGAGGTCTTTTTGACCCCAGATCTCATTTAACCACTTTAAGACCAGCCTCGTTTTGGATTTTAGGTGTTTACAAGTTTAAAACAGGTTTTTTTGCTAGAAAATTACTTAGAACCCCCAAACATTATATATTGTTTTTTTTCTAACATCCTAGAGAATACAATAGCGGTCATTGCAATACTTTTTTTTGCACCGTATTTGCGCAGCGGTCTTCTAAGCGCACTTTTTTTGGAAAAAATTCACTTTTTTGAAAAAAAAAATAAGACAACAGTAAAGTTAGCCCAATTTTTTTTTATATTGTGAAATATAATGTTACGCCAAGTAAATTGATACCCAACATGTCACGCTTCAAAATTGCGCCCGCTCGTGGAATAGCGTCAAACTTTTACCCTTAAAAATCTCCATAGGCGACGTTTAAAAAATTCTACAGATTGCATGTTTTGCGTTACAGAGGAGGTCTAGGGCTAGAATTATTGCTCTCACTCTACCGGTCGCGGCGATACCTCACATGTGTGGTTTGACTACCGTGTTCATATGCGGGCGCTACTCACGTATGCGTTCGCTTCTGCGTGCGAGCTCGTCGGGACAGGGCGCTTTAAAAATTTTTTTTTTTTTTTTTTATTATTTATTTTATTTTATTTATTTGGATCACTTTTATTCCTATTACAAGGAATGTAAACATCCCTTGTAATAGAAAAAAGCATGACAGGTCCTCTTAAATATGAGATCTGGGGTCAAAAAGTCCATTTAGACTAAAATGCAAAAAAAAAAAAAAAGTCGTTTAAAAAAATGACATTTAAAAAATTTGTGCCTTTAAGAGAGTGGGCGGAGCCATCGTTACGACGCCGCTCCGGCCGTCACATGGTATGGAGACGGGTGGGCGCCATCTTGGCCTCACTTGTCTCTATACCGAAGCACTGACAGGACCCGATCTCCTCCGCCGTTACCGACGGCTCCGGTAAGCGGCGGAGGGTGCGGGAGAGCGGCGGGAGGGGGGGTGGCACCTCTCCCGCCGCCGATAACGGTGATCTCGCGGCGAACCCGCCGCTGAGACCACCATTATCTTGTAGAGAATCGCTCACTGTAAAGATGGATATCTCGGTTGTGGCAGCAGCTGCTGCCGTTACCGAGATATCCATCTTCAAAAAAATGACGTATATATACAGTGAGCGGTCCGGAAGTGGTTAAGAGGTCCTGTCATGCTTTTTTCTATTACAAGGGATATTTATATTCCTTGTAATAGGAATAAGTGACACAACTTTTTTTTTTTGTAAAAATAAAAGGTAAAATAAATAAGAAAAAAAATTAAATTTTTTTTTAAACCCGCCCCGTCCTGCCGAGCTCATGTGCAGAAGCTAACTCATACGCGTGTAGCGCCCGCATATGAAAACGGTGGTCAAACCACACATGTGAGGTATCACCGCGATCGTTGGAGCAGGAGCAATAATTCTAGCCCTAGACCTCCTCTGTAACGCAAAACCTACAACCTGTAGAATTTTTTAAAATGTCGCCTATAGAGATTTTTAAGGGTAAAAGTTTGTCGCCATTCCACAAGCCAGCGCAGTTTTGAAGCGTGACATGTTGGGTATCAATTTACTCGGCGTAACATTATCTTTCACAATATAAAAACAAAATTGGGCTAGCTTTACTGTTTTATTTTTGAATCAAAAAAAGTACTTTCTCCAAGCGTCTTCCAGGACAGCCCATGAGACCTTGGGCTCCTCCTACCAGGACAGGAAACACGTCACCCCCACCAGATAAAAGGGCGGTCCTCCAGGCCCATGTCAGTTATTTGTGTTTCCTCCGGACGGGGGGTAACATGTTCATGGAACCTGCTCCCATAGGCCCTTATAAGCAGGTGCTTTGTATGGCTATTTTCTGGGGCATATCACTTACCTCTTCCTCTGCCAGAAGCAGCACACCGCTGGGGAGGTTGGCTGTGCTGCTGTTCCCTGTCCTCGGTGCCTGGAGAGGGCCAGGACCGGTGTGAGGTCGTGCTCCTAGCGCAGTGCATTGCACTATAGCTCAGCTGAGCTTCGGTTGTCCTTTCCTGCCGACAGCGTGGCTGATCTGAGCAGGGAATGGAGGAAGCCGCAGCGCTCGAGTGGGCGGAGCTATTGCGCTAATATAAAAACAAAATTGGGCTAGCTTTACTGTTTTTTTATTTTTGAATTAAAAAAAAAAGTACTTTTTTCAAAAAAAGTGCGCTTGTAAGACCGCTGCGCAAATACGGTGTGACAAAGTATTGCAATGACCGCCATTTTATTCTCTAGGGTGTTAGAACCCCCAAACATTATATATTTTTTTTCTAAGTAATTTTCTAGCAAAAAAAACTGTTTTTAACTTGTAAACAACACATCTAAAAAAGAGGCCCGGTCCTTAAGTGGTTAAAGTTAAAAAAAAAAAAAAAAAACCCACACATTTATAACACACAATAATGTGCTTTTATAAATGTGGATTATGTGCCTCTGTCTTTGGAAGTCGGCAGAGAGCAATACAATGTTTTGGGGGAATAAAAGAAGTATAGCTGTTCACCCTTATTCAGATCTGGCTTCTATCGTGTCACTTGAGATGGTTGGAGACTTGACAGATATCTAAATATTTGGCTCGGTCATTATCCTTTGCAGAATTAGTAACTCAGAATGGGGGTGGTGAGTGTTTACTGAGTTAAAGTCCTCTCATCCTGCACACTTTATGAAATTTTTACACTTCCAACTTTTGTTACAAAGAGGATGAGTAATTAACCCCTTTAGCCCTGGAAGGTCTTACCCACTTCCTGACAAGGCCATTTTTTGCGATACAGCACTGCATCGCTTTAACTGAGAATTGTGAGGCCGCGTGACGGTGTATTCAAATTAAATTTGTCTCCCCCCCCCCCCCACACACACAAATAGACTTTACTTTTGGTGTTATTTGATCACCGCTGCGGTTTTTATTTTTTGCACTATTAACCGGGGGAAGAATGGCTCCCCTGCGCGAAACCCTATGCGGGGTTCCTTTAAGAGCTGACAGAGGGTCCGCTGCGTGGCAGGTGTCCCTATGCGCGTGGCCGGCGATTGCATGCATGAGCGCCAGCACAGGCATTTTTGGCATTTGTGTGTGTGTAAACGCACAAATCCCTGTGCTGTCAGAAGAGAGGAGACATGTTGGTTGTTCCTAGTAAGTAGGAACAGTGATATGTCTCCTCTCCTACTCAGTTCTATCCCCATACAGTTAGAACACAGTGAGGGAACACGCATTTAACCCATGATCGCCCCCTAGTGTTAACCCCTTCCCTACCAGTGTCATTTACACAGTAATTCGTGCATTTTTATAGCACTAATCGCTATATAAATGTCAATGGTCCCAAAAATGTGTGAGTGTCCGATCTGTTCATCGCAATACCGCTAAAAATTGCAGATTATCGCCATTACTAGTAAATTAAAAAAAAAAATGCCATAAATCTCTCCCATAGCTTGTAGACACTAACTTGCTCAAACCAATCAATATATGCCTATTGCGTTTTTTTTTAATTTTTATAAATGTAGAAGAATATATATTGGCCTAAACTGATGAAGAAATGTTTTTTAAAAACATTTTTAGGGATATTTATTAAAGCAAAAAGTAAAAATTTTTTTTTTTTCAAAAATTTTTTTTGTGTATAGAGCAAATAATAAAAATAAAATGGCACCAAAAGAAAGCTCTATTTATGGGGAAAAAAAGGACGCAAATTTTGTTTGGGTACAACATTGCATGACCGCGCAATTACCAGTTAAAGTGATTCAGTGCCAAATTGTAAAAAGTGCTCTGGTCGGGAAGGGGATAAGACCTTCCGGGGCTGAGGTGGTTAATAAAAAAAAGGCCAACAATTTTGAGAAACATTTTTTTTACTTTCTGCTATAAAACTTATCCAAAAAAAGTAAAAAAAACTAATTTCTTCACCAATTTAGGCCAATATGTATTTGACGTATTTTTTGGTAAAAAATCGTGTTTGGTTTGCCCAAAAGTAGGGATGCACCGAGATTTCGGTGGCCGAAAATTGTGTGTTTGGCATATTGCCAATAAAGGAGCCGAAAATTGGGCAGGTGCCGCCCATTGCTGCGCGTCATTCAGTCCTCCTCTCCTCCCTCCCACAGAGCGACGGATATCGGCATGTTATGGAGCTGAATTGCATGGGCCGTAGTAACAATGTCCCGCCTCCTGTGACAGACGGCACACTGATCCAATGGCGGGATATTGAATTAGCGTGATGTGATCACAGTAGGCGGGACTTTGTTACTGCGGCCCGGGCAATTAAATTCACAGCTCCGTGACACACTGAGATCACTACTCTGATCCGGGCACAGGTGATCTCTTGTATCATGTCTGCAGTCTCTGACCGTCTCCTGTACTATACATGCAGTCCCTGGGTTACAGACAAGATAGGGTCTGTAGGTTTGTTCTTAAGTAGAATCTGTTTGTAAGTTGGAACAGGTAAATTTAAGTGTAGCTCCAGCCAAAAAAAAATTTAAGCTTTTTGGATAGCATAGGGAAGGGTTAACACCCCTGTAATGTTTGTTTTGCTGTCTGTGCCCCTGTTCAGAAGATTTAACCTCACTTCCTGTTCCAATGACAAAGATTTGGTGACACTTGGTGATGAAGCATCAGTGGAGACACCTTTTCCCATAACTCTTACAGGAGTGAATTTCCCTTCCTAGGGTTAGCTTTCCTCTCACTTCCTGTTGTCTCCCTCCGTTTAAGTAGGAGTCGTTTTGTAAGTCAGATGTTTAACTAGGGGACCGCCTGTATCTGCAGTCTCTGACCATCTCCTGTATCAGATAGTTAGAGACTGAGGACATAATAAAAGATGGTTAGAGACTGCAGACTGCATTTTTCTTGAGCTTTTCTTGCACTAAAGGTGCCAATAATGACCAACAATAAATTCATATTAATTCAAATTGATATTAAGTCGAATATACTACAATTGTATATAAAAATATAAATTTTTAAAAAACTGTCATTTTTGGCCTAGTACATCTTTCATTTTCTGTTTCGACACCTAAATTTCCATTCAGTGCACCTCTACCCAAAAGTTATAGCATCTACAAATTACGGGATAGATTTAGGGACATTTGATCAGTGCTAAAAAAAAAAAAAAAAAAAATGCACTGATCCCTGTAGAAATGACACTGCCAGGGAAGGGGTTAACACTAAAGGGGTGATCAAGGGGTTAAATGTGTTCCCTGGGAGGTGTCTAACTGGAGGGAGTGGATTCACTGGAGGAAAAGAGATTGTGATTCAGCTTAGCTGAAACACTATCTTGTTTTACTTCCCTGGCAGATCAGCTGTGTGCTTTGTTTACATAAGCACACCACTGATCCGTCTCTCCTGTGAACGGTCGGCGGGTCGTGGCGGCTGCCAGACCTTCTGATTGGCTTCCGGGCTGCCCTGCTGCATTTAATGTGGGGTGGTCTGGAAGCTGTTAAAAATGGGAACACCAAACCAACCAATTCCTGCTGCATTTCTCCCCCCGACAAAAAAAGGAAAGGTGAACAGGCACTGAAAAATAAGCACAAATTTTTTTTTTTCCCTTCAGTGCCAGTGAATGGTCCTCCTAGGTTGTCGGAATATCTGAACAGTGCATGCATCTGATTGGATATAGGCTCTGTTCAGCTGACAATTTTCCAATAGAATCTCTTGACCAGGTGTGGGCAATGCATTTTCCCAAGGGGCCGCATGAGAAACTCGGACTCTTGTGGAGGGCCAAATCTATTATTTTGGATCTGGGAAGGTATGCAACTGGCTTACCCAAACTGTAAAATTACAGCCGGATGGGGCTGTTCACTTGCTGCAGCATTTTTAACTTGGGCTGCAGGGTTTAACAGGCAACACCAATTGGCAGCTTCCTTGACTGTATAATAGAGGAAGGTTTTAGTTATGCTTTAAGTAAAACTATGGCCAGGCTTTAGAAACTCAAATCTTTATATAACCTTAACAAGCAGAAAATAAAAACTAAAGCCAGCCCACACTGACCTCTGTGTTTCCAGCCACTGTTGAGCTGTGGAAAGTCCTTAAAGCAGTAGTAAACCGGAAAAAAAACCCTGCAAAACCATAGCATAATGTGCTAGTATGCATCACCTTATAGGCTTACCTGTAGGTAAAAAGCATGCAGAACTGCTAAAGGTGCTTTTGTTATCCTAAAAAAAAAAAAAAATTCTGTTCCCTTTAAAGCATGAATGACAGCACCGTGCTTGTACTGTGTAATTTGGTCCCTTCTATCACCCAAAAAACCTGGCTGATCCTGCCTGGCTATACCCTCCCCCCTGTAGACTGACCATGGTTCATCATGGCAGCTGAGCCCTGACACTGTGGTCAGTTAACATGCCTCTGTCACCCGCAGCTTTGCTTTGTCCTTATCTGTTGTCCTCTTCCCTCCCCCCTCAATGCCTGTCTGCTCTGTGTCAGTGCCCGTCCCCTCCTTCTGATATCATAACTACGATAAAAAAAATTCCATCCCCTCTAACATAACATTAGGTGCCCGTGTGTTATAAAAAAGCTGCCAATTGGTACCTTATATCAGAACGTCTCCCGGCGTTCATGTGACTTGCTCAGACTGCATTAACACCTTAGCGTAGCGTCTTTGAGCATTTTTTCACACATTTTTATGTACTTTTGTGCTTGTTTTTATGCAGTGTCTTTGATCTTTGAGGATTTTTTTTTTTTCGAATAGAGAAAACTATCATCTGTTGCATCATTTAATGCTAGGTTTTGCTGATATAATTTTTTTCATCTTTTCCTTTTAGCTTTGGTTTTATTTTTTTAGTTGGGGTAAGGGGTTAGATAGGGTTAGGATTTGGGGTTGGGGGTTAATAATTTTTTGGCTTATTACTTTTTTGTTGGGGTGTTACTACTACTAATGTAAAATAAATGCACAAAAATAATCGTAAATACAATAAATGAATACCATTAAAAGATAAAACAAAAATCCCTAACAAACTTTTATACTAAAATCATAAATAATAAAGAACTTGCACAAAATGTAGTAGTATATTAATTTTTTTTGTGTGGGTCTTTATTATGAATTTCATTTTTTGGAGGGTGGTTATTACATATTTTTATTTCTGATTTTTAAATATGTATTTACTTTACATTTATTCATGTATTACTATTTTGTTTTTTTGCATCTGAGCAGAAAACCACATACAAATGCGCAAATCGCGTGTTTCCATTTCATTTCTGTGGGGGGAAAACATGCCAAAAACTCGCACATCTGCCCAATTTGAGCTACAAGAAAAGTGTCAGACTTCAGGCCACTTGGAGATGTGAACCAACTCCATAGAGAATAATTGATTTTTTTTTTTTTTTTGCACTTCAAGCTACAAAATACTGAAGTTTGAATGGGACCTTAGTCTGACCAAGAAACTCATGTGACAGGTTGACAGCTCAGGAGAATGTCTGAGAGACAAAGCGTTGTCACCCCACAACAGGAAGCGGATTTATCAGGTGTCCTTTTAATGAAAGCTGCTGATTTACAGAGATTGAGAAGTAAAGTTGAAATACAATAGCAGACTGGATTTACATCTACTTTAAAACAAGTGTACTTTGTGGAATTGCATTGCTATGATCTGTTTGCCAGTGTTTTATTTGGTAGGTGCAACTATGTAAATGATTGACTTTTCTTTCTTTTTCCCTAGGTGATGCATTTGGACATCGTACAAAAGTGTTCAAGGTGCTAGAAGATGTGCCTTTGCAAAAGTTTGCCTCAGGTATCTGCTGATCATCTTGTTGTGGTTGCACATAGACTAAAGTTTATAGTTGAGCATTACTTTCTATAATTGGAGAATGTAACTGATGAACAATGACAAACTTGCAATCATTAGTGTGTGGTGTTTAGTTTTTTTTTTTTTTTTTTAAGTTGAACTCTATAGCTGAACTGTTCCTGGTATGGCTTATGCCTTATTTCATTTGTTTTATTTTTTTGGCTACCCTAACTCAGAATATTTACAAGATTTCTCTTTCCTCATGCACACGGACGTTTTTACAGCTGCTTTTTTGAGCTTTTTTTTCAGCTTAAAAAGGCCTGTCTGTTAGTCTATGGCTTCATGCCCACCTAGGCGTTTTTGAGCTGCAAGTGGCATAGGTGTTTTTAAGCTGTAAAAAAAACCCAGGACCAGTGGGTTCTGAGAGACGTTTTTCAGCTGTAAAAACGCTCTAACGCTCAAAAACGTCATTCACCAACGTTTTTTTAGCGTTTTTGATCCATTGAAAAAAAAATTTGAAAAAAAAAAAACGCTCAAACGATAACGCGGGAAAAAGGCTAAAAAACGCTATTGCAAAAACGCTGAAAAAAGTTTAAAAAAATCACTGCAAAGATACTGGCGTTTTCATAACGTTTTTTTTAACAGCCTGTGTGCATGAGGGCTTAAAGTTGAAATCTAGATATGATCTTTATTGTATACTTCATGGCCTGCTGGAGTTGTGACTATGACGGTGATTGCTAATATCTTCCAAGTCATTTGCCAAGCAGCTTCCTCTACCGCATCTTGACTACAGTAGGTCACTTCCTTGGCACTTCTTCCATTTACATATAATACTAGGGGTGTTGAAAATAATAGTATAATCGATGCATCGCTATTCAGCATAAATGCGGAGAACGGCTGAATCTTGTTTGTATCAATGGCGTCATCACGGCGTGCCTCTGTCGGAGTCCTCCCTTCCTTCCCTCTCTGCCTGTCATGAAGCTTGCTTCTGAAATGCCCAGGGTGGCCGCTCACCATTGCATGGCTAGCACACAGCGGGCATCTACCGCTGTATCACAGAACTTTGATATGACTATCTCGGTGCGCCTGTTCTCTCCCTCCTTCTCCAGCGGCCATTGTAACAAAGTCCCGCCTTCTAGACTGTGAGCTTGAGACAGCACACTGATTCAATTTCCCAGCATTGGATCAGTGTGCTGCCTATCAGTCTAGGAGGCGGGACTTTGTTACAGCAGAGGAGGGAGAGGGTGGGCTGGGCTATTCCTATCAAGGCTCCGTGACATAGCTGGAGATGCCCGCTGTGTGTGATCCAGACAATGGTGAGTCTGCACTTGCATTTGATGGGCACTGGTGAGGCTGTGTTTTGATAGGTTTTTGATAAACAATGGGCAATGGGTAGTAATTGTGATATTAAAACATTTATGTGATAAACATAATCGAATCCTGAGACCAGTGAGTCCCCGTCTCACAGAGGTATGAGATATGCATGCTTGAGAAAACGGGGGAGTTTTTTGGGATTTTAAATGCGGCTTTGACTGGGTAGATTCATATGCCTCCATCCCTATTTGGAAGAAAAATAAAAGCAGGTGGTGGGACTTTAAATGAAACGTGGCTACAATCTGGTGATAAGTATATAAACTCATATTTATTCATATATGTACACATGTTAAATCATGAAATAATACAAATAGATGAATAAATGTGATACTATACATATGTTTCATCATAACCTATTACAATAATAAACAGTATTGCTGATTGGTAGCACATTAATAATGTTCCATCATAGCATAATACAATTGTGCATTATGTTAATGACCTAAATATCTCTCTAATCTAACATCAACATACCCCCCCCCCCCTTTATTGGGGGTTTTAACCTTTTTATATGGACCAAAGTGGACCACTGTAACTGTGCAATAAAGATCATACCTAGACTTTGGCTTTAATCACCAATGTGATTATATTTAGAATGTGTATAAAATATTGATCTAGTTTCACTGCGAAAAAATCCTGCAAACATGCTGTAGGTGCCTTACGTGAGCGAAGTCACTGTATTTAGCACTTTTTTTGTGCCAATCTCGCATTATATTTAGCTGTGCTCCACAACTGCTATATTTGGAAATTGAAGGCAAGTTGTAACAATTAAAGATTATATATTGTACTGTCTAACTTCATATTCTTCCATATGACTTCAATCTGGCTTTAAGGAAGCAATTTTAGGAACTGTATGCTTCATTCTGCCTTGTATGTCATGTTTAGGTTGTGGGTAGAGTACAGGACATACCAGTAAGGACTATAGCATGCAGCAAGTTAGAGAAAATTAGATTTTTCACTAATATGGTAACCACCTTGGTGCCAGGTTTCAGTCTCTTGTACTGCACTAATTGAGAGCTTTTTGGCGCATGTAGAATTATATTAGGTCTCACTGTACACGTCAGCATTTAGCTGCTGTTGGCCTCACTTAATGATGCATCAAAATAAACATGCCTTTGCAGTATGTGTTGATGCTGTGATCTTCTCTCCTGCTCTCCAAGAGTGTTTTTAAATGGTGACTTTGTACACAGGCACTAGGTGCATACCTATATAATTAACTAGGGTTGTTGGACACGTGTGTCACAGCAAAAATTCCTGCAAAGGAAGAAGCAAAGAAACCATTGTGGGCATTTTTTTTATAAATGTAAAAAGCTACCTATAAATATTAACCACTTGCTTACTGGGCACCTAAACCCCCTCCTTCCCAGACCAATTTTCAGCTTTTAGCGCTGTCACTCTTTGAATGACAATTGCGCGGTCATACAACACAGTAACCAAATGAAATTTGTATTATTTTTTTTCCCCACTAATAGAGCTTTCTTTTGGTTGTATTTGATAACCTCTGGGTTTTTTATTTTTTGTTAAAAAAAATTTAAAGACCGATTTTATTTAAAAAAACAAAAACAAAAAAACCCCCCTGTTTTATATTTTGTTAATTTTGCAAACGGGTAATTTTTCTCCTTCGTTGATGGGTGCTGATGGGGCTGCGTTGATGGGTGCTGATGGGGCTGCGTTGATGGGGCTGCGTTGATGGGGCTGCGTTGATGGGGCTGCGTTGATGGGGCTGCGTTGATGGGGCTGCGTTGATGGGGCTGCGTTGATGGGGCTGCGTTGATGGGGCTGCGTTGATGGGGCTGCGTTGATGGGGCTGCATTGATGGGGCTGCATTGATGGGTGCTGATGGGGCTGCATTGATGGGTGCTGATGGGGCTGCATTGATGGGTGCTGATGGGGCTGCATTGATGGGTGCTGATGGGGCTGCATTGATGGGTGCTGATGGGGCTGCATTGATGGGTGCTGATGGGGCTGCATTGATGGGTGCTGATGGGGCTGCATTGATGGGTGCTGATGGGGCTGCATTGATGGGCGCTGATGGGGCTGCATTGATGGGCGCTGGTAGGTGACACTGGCACCACTGGTGGGCAATGGTAGGTGGCACTTTTGGGCACTGATAGGTGGCACTGATTTCTGGCACTTACTACTGTGGGCACTGATTGGAGGCACTGTGGGCGCTGATTTGTGGCACTGGCAGGCGGTACTTGTGGGCACATATGAGGCAGCTTCACCTCTTCCTTTTTGGGACCGATGTCACTTTAAACAGAAGCTGGCGAATCTGCTTTTTTCGGTTGGTTCCTTCATCGGTCCCTTGCACGGATCTGTGATCACCCGAGTCTCATTGACTCGGGTGATCACAGCGGTCACCCCCAGGGGGGGTGTGGCCAGCTTTGAAAGTCATTAGGCTATAGCGCAGATCTGAACAAGTTCAAGTAAATCTTCTCCCTTCTCCAAGCATAACTTGCAAACATTTGTCTTGTGTGGCTCTTCCAGAAGGTTTTTCAGCTGTTGTGCGGGACCTGGGATCCTTTATGACCACTTCACTGCTGGTTGCACAGCCCAGGGGTCATGGGCGTTCCATGCCCTCCTCTCACTTTCTCATCATACTCTTAAATTTGCATAAGGGGCAGAGAGAGCATTACTTCACAAAGTGTACTTGGTCCTACCCTATGTTCTCCTCCTTTTTCATTTTGACACCTGCATTTTTAGTAAACCTCATTCCTGATAAAGGAGCTGGAGAGAAGGCTTATGCCGCGTACACACGATCAGAATTTCCGTCGGTAAAACCTTGGATGGTTTTTCCGACGGATTTCTGCTCAAGCTTGCCTTGTATACACACACGGTCACACAAGTTCTCTGAACTTTCAACCGTCAAGAATGCAGTGACATACAACACTGCGACGAGCCGAGAAAATTAAGTTCAGTGCTTCTGAGCATGCGTCAAATTGTTTCCGAGCATGAATTTTGCGCGTCGGAATTTCCGATAGGAGCTTTTTCCGTCGGAATAGAGAACCTGCTCTCAATTTTTTTCTGGCGGAGATTCCGCCAGCAAAATTCCGATGGAGCGTACACACGGTCAGAATTTCCGACCAACAGCTTACATCGGACTTGTCTTGTTGGAATTTCTGATCGTGTGTACGCGGCATTAGGCTGAAAACAAAACTACCCTAGAGAACTACAGAGAATAATTACATCACTACCCTTAGATGGGCAATTCCCTATTTTGCATTACAAAGTATACAGCATGAAACCGTGGAGCCATGAGCACTGCTGGAAAAAAATATCCGAACAGCAATATTTTATAGGAAAGAAGCAAGTTCGTGTTTAAGCAATTTTGTAAAAAACCTGCGCTCATGAGAAAACAGCCAATAAATTGAATGTTAAAAGTGCATAGTGCAGCTGCAACAAATATACTTCAAATATCAGTAAAGTGTATAAACCATAAATAAACTTAAAAGTGTGCTGGCATAAATAAAATTAAATCTGCAACAAACAAGGCTTCCTGAAAGGCCACCCGAAGCTGTAGTATATACCTTAAAATAAACCACAGTGCTGCAAATTGACAAATTACAAAATATAACACATCTCAGTGAAAGAAAATATATAAAAAAACAGAAGAAAGTAAAAAGTTCAGAAAATGTGATTGAAAACAAACGCTTCAAAAACGCCACATTCAGTTCGGGAGAAACGGAATTGCAAGAAAAAAATGTGGGTGAAGAAGATGAACCGTTCCTTTAATGTATCACATCAAGGTGGGAAAAGGTAAGGGGTATAAGAACACTTCCAAGCCACCGATAGTTGCGGGAGAGTAGTAATGGCTGTACTCTTACCAAACTTGTTGGACCTCCTGTGTAGCGAGGTCGTACGAGCTTGCAGATATAGCCCTCTGCAGGGACAAGTGGGAGACGATGTCCTGGTCCTGCTCACAAGCGTCACCCGCTTCCAGAAGTTATCTCCGTTTCAGCATCAGGGGGGAGACTCCTCATTATGTTCAGGGTCCTTTCATTTAACAGCCATGTAGTCCTCATCTGGCCCTGACATTCACCATGATGACCACCAACAACTTCGTGTTTGCCTGTGTGCTGGCCAGTTTGTTAAACATTGCTATTGCACAATTTAACATGTGTCAATACTAGCTGATGCTCTGGTGTTTCAAATAGTGTGTTCCCATTTGGTGACTGTGGTTCCTCCTCCTGACCCTCGAGTCACAGCTGGAGACTGTAGTGATGTTGATAGTGGCAGGGAAAACCACAGCAGTGGACACAATTGCACACACCTAGAGGTGTGAAATAGTATCCATGTACAAGGTCCGTTTGCTGTTGTGCTTTCCATTAACATGCCTTGCATTAGAGTAGAGCTATAGGCAAAACTTTTTTTTTTCTTTTGCCCCCCCCCGGGGAGATTTATCATCCCTTCCTGTCCCATAGCCAAAACAGGAAGTGAGAAGAAATCCCTTCGGGTCACCAGAATTGGTGTTGTCATTGGAAGATTTTCCTAGGGACTGCCCAAAATGTGGAATTTTCTTTTATTTTCAGTGATGGTAAACAGGACAAATGGAGAGGGTGAATCTCCTTAACGGGGGCACAGATGGCAACAAAAACTGACAAGTTTTCTAATCCCTCTCCACTCTATCCAAGGAAAAAAAAAATCTTTTTTGCCTTTTATACTTTAACCACTTAAGGACAGGAAGGATTTGCCCCCTTAATGACCAGAAAATTTTTTTGCGATACATCGCTTTAACTGACAATTACGCGGTACCGTTTAACGCTGTACCCAAACATAATTGTCCTATTTTTTTTTTTTCCTCCACAAATGGGGCTTTCTTTTGGTGGTATTTGATCACCTCTGCGTGTGATTTATTATTTGTTTATTATTTTTTGCTCTTTGAACAAAGGGCGACAATTTTGGGGAAAAAACAAATTTTTTACTATAATATCCAAAAAAAAAACAAAGTTCTTCATCAGTTTAGGCTGATGTATATTCATATTTTTGGTAAAAAAAAATCGCAATAAGCGTGTATTGATTGGTTTGCGCCAAAGTTATAGCATCTACAAAATAGGGTGTTTATGGCATTTTTATTTATATATTTTTTACAAGCAATGGTGGCGATGAGCGATATTTATTTATTTTTTTTCCCGTGATTGCGGTGGACATATCGGGCACTTGACACTTTTTTTTTTTTTTTTAAGGAGCATTGACATGTATACAGCAATCAGAGCTAAAAATAGCCACTGATTACTGTATAAATGTCACCTGGCAGGGAATGGGTTAACACTAGGGGCCAATCAAGTGGTTAAATGTGTTCCCTCATGTGTGTTCTAACGGTGGGGTGGGGAGAGAGATGGGACTGCCTGCCTTTTTAGGAGCAGCAGACCTGTCTCTCCTCCCCTGACAGAACGGCGATCTGTGTACATTGACAGATCTCCTATCTGTCTGTCAGGAGCGATTGCAGGTGGCCAGCGGTCATCGCGACTGCCGACCACGAGCATCGGCTCAAGCGTCACGCGCCCCTTATTGCTCTTAAAGCAGCTGACTTGCAGGAACGACGATTCTCCCAGGCGAGTCAACCTGCCACAGTATAACTGTGACGGATGGACCTTAAGAAGTTAAGGCAGCCCAATTATTTTGAATAAGTGACCAGTGCACCAGAACAAACAGAAATGTACATGCAGGATTTTTTCTGATGTACCACACCACAACAGATGCTGTTACTGTGATTTGTGATGTGCTTTGGAGCTGCATTGCCTTAGTGTGTTGAAGTGCTCTTCAACAAGCATAGCACTGCAACTTGCTAATGTATGTAATGCGTGTTAACTTGCAGTGACTCGTGCTTGTCAACAAGTGTATATAAGCCCAAAGAGCGTAGTTTCAGTGTCCCACACAAGTACAAAAGTACTTCTTTTCCATAGTATACCGTATATACTCGAGTATAAGTCGAATTTTTCAGCACATTTTTTTGTGCTGAAAGTGCCCCCCTCGACTTATACTCGAGTCAAGCACTTTTCTGCAGCAAAAAATTTCATTTTCCGAACCGATTTTGCGGCCCTGTATCTCAGGGCCACTTGGTGCTAGAAACCCTAAATTTGGTATGCAAACCCAGTGGACCTAGTACCACAACATATCCAAAGCTGATGTTCCTAGCACTAAGTGGCCCTGAGATACGGGGCCCCAAAATCGGTTCGGAAAATGTCATTCTCTGCTGCAGAAAAGTGCTTGACATTTTCTGAACCGACTTTGGGGCCCCATATCTCAGGGCCACTTGGTGCTAGAAACCCCAGCTTTGGAAATATTATGGTGCTAGTTCCACTGGGTTTGCACACCAAATTTGGGGTTCTTAGCACTAAGTGGCCCCGAGATACGGGGCCCCAAATTCGGTCAACTGTGTCTATCTGCAGCAATGTCATTTCGGGACCCTTTGGGTTCAGAGACCCCAAATTTTGGCTGCAGCTAGGGGGCATCTAGGAACCCTTAACTACCGAGTTTGAAGTTCAGGGGACCTATGGCTGCAAATGGGCACAGTGAGGCATGCGAATGGGCACAGTGATGCTGCAAATGGGCATTGTTGACCCTCTTTTCCACTTACAGTAGCTGTGCATTTCTCACCCTCGTCTTATACTCGGGTCAATAAGTTTTTCCCATTTTTTTTTTTGTGTTAAATTAGAGCCTCGACTTATACTCGGAATGACTTATACTCGAGTATATACGGTAAGATTTTTTCTTTACCTTATGACAAGGTCACATTTTAAACATTTTTAGAATGCAGAGACTGACAATTCTGACCTTTTTCTAATAGTGGTATACAGATCAGGGGCTCTGACTTTACTAGCTGGATAGATGCTCTGGGTGAGTGACTCGGTGTCAGTCAATCGCCAGCATTTTGGGAAGGTTGCTGGCAATTGCA
Source organism: Lithobates clamitans (assembly GCA_037952925.1). NCBI lineage: Eukaryota > Metazoa > Chordata > Amphibia > Anura > Ranidae > Lithobates > Lithobates clamitans. The sequence continues at coordinate 3,297,786 of JBBGZY010000100.1, read as the reverse complement.
GTTTCGATATTCTGTATCTTTTTCCCATTAATTCACAGGTATTTACACATACAAAATAATGAGTTTTCGGTGGGCTTCTACAATGCATTTTATGATGAAACAAAGGCTAACATTTTTTTTCTTCTTCTTTTTTTCTTCTTTTTTTCCAGCCCGGAAATGCTCTAGATGACAGCAATACTATTCATGTCAAGGAACGCCATCTTGTAAATCACTCATTGGCTTAAGAAATGTCCACGTTGACCAAATTGACTCCCTTCTGGTGACATTGAAAGACGAAACAAAAGATCCCATTGTATGTGAAGTGAGAGTTCAGATTTTTCAATGAGCATTCTTCAGATTTAAGTTTATCAAGAGTTTCTTTAACAAGATGGAAACAAGCACCATAAAAGTTGAAGAAGATGATGAAATGCATGGTGAGGTCAGCCATGTACAAATTAAAACTGAAGCAAATGAAATAAAACAAGGCAAAATAAAAGCAGGTGAAAGTGGTGATGAACAAGAAGACAAGGAACAACATTGCCCTGATACCTCACAAACTTTATCTACTGAAAACGAGGAAGATTATGGAATTCTGTTTTCACAGTATACTACAACACTCTATGATGCGGCAATGGAAGCTGTTACACAAAGCATACTTACAAATAAAAATATCAGCAATCGAAAAAAGTCCCCAGCTTGGAACCATTTTTTCATTTCTCCACGAGACAGTACCAAAGCTATATGCATGTACTGTATGAAAGAATTTAGTCGGGGCAAAAATGAAAAAGACCTTAGTACAAGTTGTCTCATGAGACATGTAAGAAGGGCACACCCTAGAGTACTTGCCTCTGAAAATGGAAATTCATCAGGTATCTCATATTCTCCTCCCACATTAGTTCTACCTCTGCAGCCTCCAGATGTTGTGGACACTAGTATCGCACCTACAAAAATGAGGAAACTTGCAACAAAGGTATCTCCAGAAAAGGTCGTGGAAGAGCCTTCATCAGTTATTTCTTCAGATGAAATTTCTTCAGACGTGTCAATATCTGAAAAAAATGTTAAGGAAGAAGTTTCAGCCTCCCCCTCAGCTGTACCAAACAGCCAGTCTGATGAAAGTGCAGAGAATATAACAGAGAAACCGATTTCAAATCCCAAAAATTCCTCTGGCTCTAGAAGAAGATCTGCTGTTTGGAAACATTTTTATTTGTCTCCACTGGATAACTCAAAAGCGGTTTGTATCCACTGCATGAACGAATTTAGCAGGGGCAAGAATGGAAAAGATTTGGGCACAAGTTGCTTAATAAGGCATATGTGGCGGGCTCATCGTTCAATAGTTTTGCAAGAAAATAGTGGAGGCACAAGTTTGCCACCTCCTTATTCTGTTCCTCCTACTCTCTTGCCATCTATTTTACCTGCAGATGGAGAGGTTGTTTCTGCTGCAGCATCTCCAGGGAAAATGGGAAAAGACCCTGTTTCTGTACCTCCATCTCCTGATAGGGTATCAGAAGATTTGCAGTACTGTTCTTCTAATGGTGACTTAATTATTGATGATGGAACACCAGTCCTGCATTCTTCAGAAAATGTGGGCGAAGCTTTATGTTCTCCTGGAAAAACAAAGCAGTGTCATGGCTCATCGGGATATGATGCACCTGTCCAACAAAACAAAAAAGTTATAAAAAGGTTAAAATCTGAAGTTTGGCTTCACTTTACCTTATCCCCAAATGATAATTTGAAAGCTGTGTGTAGATATTGTAACTGCATGATTAGCAGAGGTAAGAATGGGGATTTCGGAACTAGCTGTTTAATGAGACATCTTTATAGGCGGCATCCAGAAATCGTTTTAAACCAAAAAAGTTTTGATGTCAGTCTAGCCAATTCTCCATATGCTACATTAGCATCTGCGGAATGCTCATCCTCAAAAATGATAGATTTATCAACTGTTGCAGTTCATGATAATCAGGTTGTTTTTCCTTCAAATAGTAAGAAGACCTCAAAACTGTGGAATCATTTTTCAATTTGTTCTGCAGATTCAACTAAAGTAATCTGTATGCACTGTGGACGCACAATAAGCAGAGGGAAGAAACCAACAAATTTAGGCACCAGTTGTCTTTTGAGGCACTTGCAGAGATTTCATAGCAATGTGTTACAAACCAATGGTGTTTCAGAAACCTCACCATCTGCTGATGTACATCTGCCAGGAAATTCTGGTTTATCAGTGTCGTCTTTTGATGAAACCAATGATAAATTTAGTGACTCTCATCCTGTTGCCAAAAAAATCACAAGTCTTGTAGCTGAAATGATTGCACTTGATCTTCAACCATACTCTTTTGTGGATAATGTTGGGTTCAACAGACTTCTTGAATACCTTCAACCTCAATATACATTGCCATCCCCATCTTACTTTTCTAGGACCGCTATTCCTGATATGTATGAAAATGTGAAACACATAATTGTGTCCCACTTAAAAGAAGCGGAGAGTGGCGTAATACATTTTACAGCAGGGATCTGGATGAGTAGTCAGACACGGGAATATCTAACACTTACTGCTCACTGGGTTACTTTTGATTCCTCTTTTAAGCCACACAATGAAGACTACCACTGTTCTGCACTTCTGCATGTTTCTCAGATTGACTGTGACTATAATGGTGTCAGTGTTCAAAAACACCTAGAATACTTGTGGGAGGCCTGGATTACCTCATTTGGGCTTCAGATAGGAATCACCGTTACTGATAATCACAGCATAGGGAAAACATTAAATGAAAATGATCGGTCAAGTGTTGAATGTTTTGGGCACACGGTTGATCTTATCGTAAATGAAGCCATTAAGAGTCAAAGAATGGTTCAAAATCTGCTTAGCATTGCAAGAAAAATTTGTGAACGTGTTCACAGATCAACAAGAGCAAAGGAGAAGCTAGCAGATTGCCAAAAAGAGTATGGATTACCTCAGCATCCACTGATTCAAGATGTACCCTCAAAATGGAATACTTCATTTCATATGTTGGAACGATTAATTGAACAAAAAAGGGCAATTGATGAGATGTCAATCGAATGCAACTTCCGGGAATTGATAAGCTGTGACCAATGGGAGGTTATGCAGTCTGTCTGTCATGCACTAAAACCCTTTGAAGCTGCCAGTAAAGAAATGAGCATGCACACAGCTACTTTAAGTCAGGTAATTCCAATGATTCACATACTTAACCGAAAGATTGAAATGTTGTTCGAGGAGACAATGGGGATAGACACCATGCTGAAATCGCTTAAGGAAGCTATGGTTTGTCGCTTGTCCTCCACACTTCATGATCCAAGATATGTATTTGCAACACTTTTGGACCCTCGGTACAAAGCATCCTTATTTTCTGAGGAGGAAGCCGAGGAGTACAAACTAGGATTAATCAGGGAACTGGAAATACTTAATTCTACCTCAGATGATGCTCCTGTTCTTAACGGGTGTAACAAACATTCTCCTAACCACAAAGAGGACAATATTTGGTCACTCATGGCCAACATTAAAAAGTCCAAGAATTTAAAAGAAAAATTGCCTGAAGATATTGTGTTGGCGTACTTGGAAGAAGAAGTCCTTGAGCATAACTGTGATCCACTTACTTACTGGAATTTAAAGAAATCCTCATGGCCAGTTCTGTCTAAGCTGGCAGTCCGATTTCTTGGTTGTCCACCTAGCATTGTTCCATCGGAGAAGCTTTTTAACACCTCAAATGACAGTGGAAGTTTTAACCAAACTAGACTAATGATGGAACATTTTGAGCAACTCATTTTTTTAAAGGTTAATCTCCCCTTAATATACTTTCAGTATTGAAATGATAGAATTTGTCAGGTGAAAAGCCTTGTTCCTCTACCGACTTTAACTGTATTTTGTACATTTTGTTTAACTTGCTCCTATTGGGGCCATGTATGACACTGAATAAGTGACTATTTTTTTGCGTTACAATGTTTCGCTTTAAATATTGTCTACATGTGCCTTACTTGGTTTTTCAGGCAGCCAGATCTTGTATATATTTTTTTTTTTAACACCCTAGAAATTAAGACTTGGTTCTAAAATTTTGTTTTAGTTGTCATTTTGTAAATATGTATGTAAAATTCTTTTGTTATAGGATGGGGGGGGGGAAAGATGTAAACAGTTTTATTCTGTAGTTTTACTTAAATTTTTATGTACACAATGGAAAGGTACTGTATTTTAGTCCTATTGCTTTTGATAGTGGTTTTTGTACTTCTGTGTTTTTAAATATCAGGTTATAAATTCATCATAGGTGCTCGTTTAATGTAGTCTTTAGTAACCAATTGCGTTTTTGTTTCCTCAAAGTTTTTATAAAATTCACTGTCCGAGTATCAGTTTCTTGGACTACATTACATCAGCCCAATTGGTTTGTGTTTTGAAATGGAAAAATGTTAACTGCTTTCTGTCAATATAGTCTGCAGTGCATTAATTTTTGTCTGAAAACCGTCAACAGCCAGAATGTGGAACAACAAATGTGTACAACTGCCTGCATTCAAAAAAGACTTCCAGTACTGTTCTACTGTAGACCATATGTTGGTAATGTCTTATTTAATATTAAAGTGTTTTTAATTTGTAAAATACTTCAGAAGCTGTGCCACTGAATAAAATGCAAATTCAGTCTTGCAAATGCAAATTCAGTCTTGCAAATGCATATAAAAAAACCTGAGACACTCCTTGTAAGTATTTTACTATACTTTTGATCACTGCATTGTGCAAACGTAACTTGAAAGAAACCTGTACATTTAGCAGACTTTTTTTTTTTTTTTTTTTTTTTTACACAGACTTGTAAACCCTGAAATCTGAGCAAATATTTCATGTGCTGCTTTCACAAACATCAGGAATCTCCCGAAATGACCTAACATTTCCTTTGTTACTGTATTATATTTTCTTACTTATTAATTGTATTTTTAAGAAAGCTGTACTGCTCTGATTTTTTTTTTTTTTTTTTTTTTTTTTCGTTTTAACTGTATTTATAAATGGTCAACCAATGTTTCAGAATTAAATCATATACAGAATTCTTTCGTGACTTGGCAGGACAGTTTGTAGTTATTGAACAATTTAAAATACTTGGCTTGACATTCTTACAGTGTTTATTTAAATGGCTTGTGTAGATGTTAGCGGATGGTTTACCCACACCTTAAAGTATGTTCAACGAATTGTTTACGTTGCTTAGTGAATGAGATGGCGCTATGCTGACTAAAATCATCCAATCATGTGCATGCAAAAATTCAGTTGTGTTTTTTTTTTTTTTTCCCTTGCACATCATTGGGTACTATTTGCAAAGTGATTTTTTT